>CM031595.1:132087724-132155224 GCA_018398815.1 Conus ventricosus | reverse complement strand
ATGTGTTCATGATATGAGTTGAGTTGTCAGTCCACTTCTGTACAATCCTTGTTGTATGTGAAGATGGGTCTCTAAATGTGGCAATGCGGGCGGTGTGGTTTCAGTGAGCAAGTCCTGCATCTGTGGCTGGAAACTTTGTGCTCGTGTGTGGAGATTGTGGAGAAGTGGTATCACCCATGGTCCTACCTCCGAAGTCCTGGCTGGGTGCAGATCAAGTGCGAGCTAAGGTAAGGGTGTGTCCGTGTCAGTTGAGGACTGATGGTGACAGGTCTTGTTGTTGGTCACTGTTTGTGATTGAGAACTTGTGCCCTGTTTGGTGTTGTTCAGTGGTCGCTTTGTGTTAGCTTGATGTGGATGCTGTGATCTTCACAATGTTTATGTTGCCACTTTTTGTCTCTGAACTCTCTGTTGTTCTCTGAATTGAACACATGAATTTGCACGCACTTTGTGTTTTGTGTTCATGTTGTGTATTCACTCAGTGTCCATGTTTGATCTACTTTGTCTTCACCCAAGTTTTATGCATCTAACATTAATGTATGGATTTTGTGCTTCAGTATACTTTTCACATGCGATTGTATATTTTTGCAGTGCTCTTTTGCATTCAGATACATAATCTGCTTGAATTTGAGCTTTTTTGCATTTTCTTTCTTAGATTTTCTTTTTTTTTTTTTCTTTTTCATTTTTTTTTCCGAATACATATACTGAACATGATGGATACAAATTTACTGTTTACCTTTTTTTTTATCATTTGTATTTGAAAAGTGAAATTATCTCCATGCCTTATTTTTTTGTCTCTTTGTGGAACTGTCTCCATTTCCTTTTCAGTGAACCAATAGTAACCTTGCCCAAAGGAATTTGGACATAGTAAAACATAAGTATATGATATTGGCTAAATCCTTCAGGCATTCATTTAACTCTGATTATGAATTATTGATATACTGTGTTTCTTTCAGACTTTCTTCTAGCCTGCTGAATTTTTACTTTCACTGCTTATGCAAAGATAATACAGTTTTCTCTAAATTGTGTGTTAAAACATGTGGGGTGACAAACAAGTTTTATTGTCTTTATTGCTCAGTCATTCATCCATTAATCTACACACAATTACAGACTGTTCCATTTTTCTCTTCGGGGGCCATTCACTGTCTCTTATTTTGTCTTGTTTTTCTCTTTACAGTTGTAACTTCTGCCTCTTTGCCACTTGTCGCTTTCCAAAAGGACCCTCAAAAGGTTTTTGCAATTGTAAAGTCTCATTTTGTTTAAGATTTCCATTTGGATAATTTCCAGTTTTTTAGTTAAAGTACCAATTTCAACGATTTTCTTTGCACATGCACGTTGTAATTTGATCTGGGTAAAGAGACTAACTTGGAGTTGAGATAGCTGGTGAGAATTACAACAGATTTTGTAGAAAAATGGTTCCTGTCTCTGTCATGTTTTGCTCTGTTTCTTTTTAAAGATTGACAGGGTTAGAAAACATCAGTTCAGTTCAGTTCAGAGGTTTGTTTAATGTCTTTTCATCGTCAGATGATATTAGACACTTGTTAAAAAAAAAAAAAAAAAAAAACCAACCTTTTACACTCACTCAACTTATCTAGTTCTTTCAAACCCACATCTGACATATGCATATTTACATAAGTGAAATACCCTAAAGGTACACAAAGTTGCGATCTTTATAAAAGTTTTGCAACCTGTAACTGCGAAATAACCATGGCAATTTCAGCAACACATGAACCATATAAGACAGTATTGACATTATCAAAGTTATTCATCTCAATACATTCCTCCTAATAGAGTGAGGTCAACACTGAGCATTCAAACAAAAGATGACGAACGGAAATGTTTTCTCCGCAGACACAAGTAATACCATGAGAATATTTAGTGTTCCAGGTATTCAGCCTTAATTTATGAATTAATCTAACAATGTGCCTAGGGCATGATGGTAAAGTAGTCACTTTTTTACTAAAATTCTGCTTATGTATGTACTTTTCCATAATTTGAATTAATTCACAAGAGGACAAATCTAAGGGACTTTGGTTAAATTTTCAGCGTTTCTATTTGCTCCTTCTTTTGCAAGACTGTCTGCTATTTCATTCCACTTTATACCACAGTGAGATGGGACCCAACAAAAATCAATTCTTATACCTAGAGTTATGAAACAATGCAATACATGCTTTATTTCAAAAAGCAAATCTTTTCTAGCTTTGCAGTCCCAACGCTGTAGTGATTGCAAAACAGATTTGGAATCAACACACAATAGGATTTTATATAAAGCAATTGGTGTATCATATATGTACATCAAAGCCTTCAGTATTGCATATAATTCTGAGGTATAAATTGAAAAACCCCTTTCCTAAATGATATGATTTCCTGACATTTAAAGTTGGTATTATAAAGCCAGAACCACTGTCAGAGGATTCCATTACTGACCCATCTGTAAACACTTTTTAAATGATTTGGATAGCTGTTTTCTAAATGTTCACGAACTTCAGTTGTTAAGATATTTACATTATCACTTTTCTTTAACACAGTGTATTCGTAATCAAAAGAAGCGTTTAGGTGCTCCCAAGGAGGCATTGAAGGTACCGCAGGAAATTTTGGTATAGCAGTAATATTAATATTATAATGTGACATAAAGTCAGATGTGTAGTTTCTAATTGGTTGGATGTATGATATGTTTTTCGAACTCTTAGGAAAATCTTTACTGGAATCCATCAGTATTTCTTCAGTAACTGAATTTTCAACAGAAAGACTTCTGACAATATATTTGGACACATCCAATATTCGCTTCTCATTAAGTGGTAAGATATTTGTTTCTTTATAGCATTTATAAGTGTTTGTATGAACTGGAACTCCCAGAGCTAATTTCATGGCCTTACTATCCAAGCTTTGCAATCTCTTTAAAAGAGAATTAGGTGCAGAGAAATACACTTCCTGCCCATATGTCAATTTCGATCGGACTAACGAGATGTATAGATGTAAAAGTGTATGACAGTCCTGACCCCATGGTTGACAACATATATTTTAAGAACGTTCAATCTTTTTCTTGTTTTATCAATCAAATTTTCAATATGTGTTTTCCAGTTCAGCTTCGGGGTTAAAAATACCCCCAGAAATTTAACTTTTTGTTTATATTCTAGAATCTGACCATCTAGCAAAAGCATGGGTAGCACCTTTGGGTTCTCACCATTGTTAAACAACATAAGACATGTTTTTTCTCCAGATAGTTCTAATCCGTTGTTCTTCATATACATAGATAATCTATCCAATTCTTTTTGGTACATCTTCTGTACAAAGTTTATTGTTCTTTTATTTGAATGTTTCCTTAATGTACAGTTAATCCAAATAGCAATATCATCTGCATATTGAACTACATGCGTAGCATTTGACATAGATTTGGGAAGATCATGGATTAGGATTGTAAACAACATGGGAGCAATAACTGATCCCTGAGGAATACCCATATCTACATTCCTAAAGGATGAATAAGTTCTTCCAATTCGTGTACATATGCTTCTTTCTGTTAGGAAGCTTTTAATGTAATCGAACATTCTCCCAGAAATACCAACATTTTTTAATTGAAAAGTAGCCTTGCGTGCCATACGCAGTCATAGGCTTTTTTGACATCAAAAAATGTAGCCAAAGTACTTTTTCTGCGGGAGAATTGTTTTTTAATGTGACTGGTCAGTTTTACTAAATGGTCTGTGGTACAACGACCTTTTCGAAAGCCCGCTTGCTGAACAGGAATCACGCCATTTTTTTCACAGTAATACAACAGTCGTTTTTGAATAATTTTTTCTAAAAGTTTACCAGCATGAGAGGTTAGAGCTATGGTCTGTAACTATGTAAAGATGTCCTCGGTTTACCTTCCTCGGTTTACCTTCCTTGAGTACTGGGACTACTACCGAACTTTTCCAGATTCTTGGAATAGTGCCATTAATCCAACATTTTTGGAATAATGAATGCAGTAATACTTTCCACGAAGAAGGCAAATGTCTCATGAGTTGATAGGACACTCCATCAAGGCCAACAGCTGAATCATGTGAAGGGATAGAATCCAATGCTTCTGTTAGTTCTGACAACAGTAAAGGTGAGTTCAGGAAATGTTCGTTTTCTTGTGAAGGAGCCATGTAATCATCTTTTTGTTCCTCATTGTTTCTGTGATGAAAGCTTTCTGGCTGAAGATTTTTAGACTGACTACAAGCTGAAAATAAACCAGAAAAAGCTTCAGCTTTATCCAAAGCAGAAGGAAAATCAGTTTGTAGCTTTATAGGGTATGACTGACTTTTATAGCAGTTTTTCATTTCTTTAACTTTTTTTCCAAACTTTATATAAATCTTTTGATTCCGATACTTCGGCTTCGCAAAACTCAACCCAGTACTTTCTTTTAGCTTGAGCAATTATTTAGCACATTTATTCTTTTCTTGTTTCATGATTATAAAGTTTTCTTCTGACTTATTTCTTGTCCATGTTTTGTAGCTTTTTCGCTTTGACTGTACAGCGAGTCTACATTCTTCTGTCCACCATACGTTGCCTACATATTTTCCAATCTTTTTATATTTATGTTTTGGGATAGTCTTTTCAGCTGCTAATAACACTACTTTTGAGAAATTACCATAAAATGTATCTAGATCATCATCCTCTATTGGTGATGTATTTTGTGACAGAAGAAAAGTTTGAAAGGCTTCCCAGTCGGCCAATTTATAGTTAAATTTTGGAATTTTACATTCAGTGGTAGACGGTTCATCAGATATATTTTCATTAAAAAGGATTGTAATGGGAAGGTGATCACTCCCTAAACAATCTTCTACTGTGGACCAGTTATAGTTTACTGCTATATTTGGGGAAACAAGCGATAGATCTATTGCACTAGATTTGTGAGTAACTACATCAGGAATTCTCGTAATTCTACCGTCGTTTAATAAAATTAAACTTGAATCAACAATATTTTCAACAAATCTATTTGATGTCACTTTATTACAACTTGTGTCCCAAAAGGGCGCATGAGCATTAAAGTCACCCATAATAATCCACTTCCTCTTTGTAAAATCAGTATGTTTTACCCAATCTGTGTCATCCTCTTTAGGGCCATTAGGATAGTACACAGACAGAACGTTATAAACCGATTCCTTATTTACTTTGATGACAGCTCCTGTAGCAAACACACCTTGTTTATCTACGGGCACTGGAAGTGGGCTAATATTTGTAAACTCAAGGTCAAGTCTAATATAGATAGCAGTTTGCACCTTTTTATTTACCTCACTGATACTGTAAAGAGGTGGATAGTAATAATTCTTAAGATTGGGAAGCTTTTTCTTTTCCACATTCAATGACTGGAGCGCTAAAACACTATAGCCTTTCTCTAGAACATGACTTTCAAAAGATAATAGGTTTGAGGAAATAGACCTTGCATTCCACTGAAACACTGTGAAGCAGCTGTTTGGATCTAGCTCCATAAGAAACTGAATTTACAGGCATAACTGTAGTTATGCAGATTGTAGTCGTTTCTATCATTTTTCATCACAACCATCCACGTTGGGACTGTCGGGCGGTGTTGCCCTTCTCATACATAAAACTTTGTTGTATAGTCCTGTCGCTCTGTCTACCTCCCTTCAAGCTGTAGCTGCGAGAGTCACTCTCCACAAGACTGTGACAATCTGTTCCCTTTATCTTCCACCGTCTGTCCCGGTTTGTCGTCAGGACCTTGTCAGTCTGATAGGAGAACTTCCTCGACCTTTTTTGCTGTTGGGTGACTTTAACGGTCACAACCCTCTTTGGGGTAGTGCCGTACGTCACCCAGAGGTCTGCTGATTGAAGATGTCCTTTCAGACTTGGATTTGTGTTGTCTGAATGACGGATCTGCAACTTACCTCCACTCTTCCACTGGTTCACTTTCGTGTTTAGATTTGTCGGTTTGTGACCCCTCGCTGGTCCTGGACTATGAGTGGTCTGTCCATGACGATCTGCACGGAAGTGACCATTTCCCTGTCCTCTACAACCTGTTAATAACTGAACACGTCTCTGTCTCTCAGCATCTAAATTTTAAGAAGCAAACTGGGATCTATTTGCAGCCTCTATTTCTAAAGAATTCCAGGACACTGATTTCTTCAGAGTCCGGATCCAGCAGAATCTCTGACTAACACTATGATTAAATGTGCTAAGGCCTGTATTCCAGTGTCTTCCGATAAACTTCAAATGCCAAAAACACCCTGGTTCGATTCAGAATGCCAACAAAATTTCCAAAGTTAGAAAACGGGCTCAGCGTCAGGTAACCAACGACCTTCGGGTCCCAACGCTCGAGCCCATCAGAAACTCCGTGCTAAATCAAGACACACTTTTAAAATCAGTAAACGTCGGTCCTGGAGAAGCTTCTGCTCCAGGCTGACATCAAAACTTCCAAGAAAAAAAGTGTGGAACATCATTAAGAAAATCAAAGGGAAGAACACCTGTCCCACTGTGAACCATCTCAAGTTTTCGGATTCTTTAATAACAGAGAAGAAAGCAGTTGCTAATCTGCTTGCTTCAACCATTGAAAAGAATTCCTCCTCTTCTAATAAATCAGCCACTTTTGTCAAAAACAAAGCCCTAAAAGAAAAATCACCCTGCAACTTTTCGTCAGACAACATGGAAGACTACAATCTTCCTTTCACGTTAAACGAGCTGAAATCTGCCTTACTCTCTTGCAGCGATTCCTCTCCAGGTCTAGATGAAATCCATTATCAACTCTTGAAACATCTTCCGCAAATAGGTCTGAACATCCTGCTACAGGTATACAACCATGTGTGGACTACTGGTTTCTTTCCACCTTCTTGGCGGAAAGCCCCATTGTTCCAATTCCCAAACCTGGAAAAAGATCTTTCTAACCCTTCAAACTACCGTCCCATAGCTTTGACCAGCTGTGTCTGTAAACTGATGGAAAAATGGTCAATGCTAGGCTCATGTGGAAACTCGAAACCGATGGCCTTTTGGCGAAAGAACAGGTGGTTTCCGAAAACATCGGTCTACAGTTGACCATTTGATTCGTCTGGAATCTACACTTCGGAATGCTTTCTGAACAAACAGCATGCTGTGGCAATTTTTTTCGACTTGGAGAAGGCCTACGATACTACCTGGAAGTCGGGGATACTCATGATCTCCACGATCTGGGTTTTTCGAGGTCATCTTCCGCTTTTTATTCAAAATTTTTTGGCAGAACGACAGTTTCAGGTCCGGGTTGGCACCACTCTCTCTGATGTCCACGAGCAGGAGTTGGGTGTTCCACAGGGGAGCATACTGTCCCCCTGCCCTCTTTAGTAATTAAAATCAACGACATTGTGAAATCAGTTCAGCAGGGTTCAGACTGCTCATTGTTTGTGGATGATTTCGCTGTCTACGCAACTGGAAGCCTGTACCCGAGTGTCCAGCGCAGGCTCCAGCTTTGCGTAGATAAAATCCATCGGTGGGCAGATGAAAACGGTTTCACCTTTTCTCCAACAAAGACGCAGTGTATTCACTTCCATAATTTCCGTCAGTTTTTCCCAGATCCTGAACTTCAAGTAGGGAAATCTCCCATCCCAGCTGTTAAAGAGGCCAAATTTCTGGGAGTCATTTTTGACCAAAACTTAACTTTCTCAGCCATATTAAAAACCTCAAAACTGCTTGCCAGAAAGCACTGAATATTCTGCGGGTCGTAGCGCACACTGACTGGGGCGCTGATAAGAAAACTTTGCTGCACCTCTACAGAGCCTTGGTCCGTTCCAAATTGGACTACGGTTGTGCTGTCTACGGCTCCGCAAGATCGTCTTACCTCAAACTCTTGGACCCTATCCACCATCAAGGGCTTCGTCTCTGTCTTGGAGCGTTCCGCACCACCCCTGTGTACAGCCTGTACGCAGAGGCGGGTGAACCTTCACTGTCCAACGCAGGCTGAAACTGTCTTTGAAATTATTACATCAGACTGTTCTCGGAACCAGAAAACCCTGCCTATGACTGTGTCTTTGATCCTCCGTTCCAAAGTAAGTTTGTAAACAACCCTAAATGTATTCCGCCGTTTGGTCTTCGTAAGCAGCCTCACGTGCGGATGCAGGTCTAGACCTAGGTGTAGTATCTGATTTTTCCAAGTTTCCGGATCAACCACCGTGGACCTTCTTCACGCCAGAGATTCGTTTTGATCTTGCAGCTTTTCGCAAAGAATCTACCAGCTCTCTGGCGTACAAGGCATTGTATGCTGAGCTCTGTTTGAAATTCCCATCCTGTCAAAAAGTTTTTACTGACGGTTCCAAATCTGAAGATGGAGTGGCCTGTGCAGCCTACTGCCCTGGGGCTCCTTCTCAGATACTGTTGGAACATATCATTCAGATGCTTCTGTCTATTCTGCTGAACTTACTGCTCTGGTTTTGGCTTTGAAGATAATCTCATGTTCTTCAAAGAGGGACTTTCTGGTTCTGTCGGATTCGCTGTCAGCTTTGGAGGCCATAGCTGGCCGCAACCTTCAGCATCCAGAACTTTACTTTTTTTGAACTTTTTAGTAAGTTGAAGGCGGACGGTTACAACATTACTCTTGCTTGGGTTCCTGGTCATGTTGGCATCGGCGGGAACAAAATGGTTGATCGTTTAGCCAAGAACGCCACAAGAGAGAAGCTGTCCAACACTTATATCCCCTGCTCAGATGTGAAACCAAAATTAACGATTATGTGAGAGACCTCTGGCAGGAGGATTGGAACACACAGACGAATAATAAACTCTTTCAGATCCGTCCAAACCTTAAGGACTTCCTCCCATCTACGTCGGGTGGTCGTAAAGAGGAAACGGTTCTGTGCCGGCTGCACACCGGCCATTCGTATTTACCCATTCTTACCTTTTAAAGAGTGAAGAAGCTCCGTGGTGCATTCCATGTCATGCGCCACTCACAATGAAACATGTTCTTTTAGAGTGTTGGGACTTGCACGATGTGAGACACAAACATTTTACAGCGGAGTCCATGAAGATCCTGTTCAGGGATGTCCCGCCTGACGTGATCCTTGAGTTTTTGAGAGAAATTAACATTTTTCATCTGATTTAAGATTTTATGGAAGAAAGATTTTTAACAAAGTTTCTGGTGCGTTTGTAGACGATGTCATTTAACGAGATGTGTGAAAGTTTTTTTTTTTTTTTTTTTTTTTTTTTTTTTAAAATGACTGGTGAGTTGATTTTAACGTGGTGACAGCCCTGATGTGGCCCTCTGCGGTCGGCTGGGCTATAAGCAACATTATCTTATCTTATCTTATCATTTTTCATACCCTTACTGTCACAAAGATATGATTTATAGATATAGTTGATAATATCTTGGACAATATATGAATATCTATTTATGAGCATAGTTATTCTGACAAAGAGCATTTCATAATATAAACAAGCCAAACAAAAATGTGAAAAAATTGAGGGAAAGTGAACAACCAAAAATGTAACAATACAAAAATGTGTCTATTCAGCAGACTAGCTGTACAATAAGTTCTCTGGCTGTCAAACAAGATAATATTCCAGAGGGATGTTGTGTCTCACAAAGTATAGACTGACCAAAACGACGTGCATTTTTCGCCTTGGATATAAGGGAATCCAATATACTGATCGTGGTATTTTCATTAGATCTTCACAACATATAAGAGCTGTGCCCTCTATCTCTTCACACAGACACACAACCCACAACCTACCAAAAACTCTCAACTTACACCAAATACACACAAATGCACACTTGCTTTTTCTTCACGTTCCACTGCATGCATGCGCGCGCGCGCACACACACACACACACACGCACGCACGCACGCACGCACTCACTCCCCCCTCCCCTCCTCCTCCCCCCCCCCCCCCCCCACACACTCATTGCACAGCTGTATGTTGCAAACACAGGGCATTTTATGGATAGTCCCAGCTGGTGTACCACACACCCCTCCAGTCATAAAAGCCACTGGGACACTGGTATCTGGGCCTTGCATGTTGCCTGGGCTTTTCCCAAAACAGGCCCTGGAGATGCCTGCCCAAGTTTCCTGCCAGCACAGACGACCCTCGCTGGTTTGGGTGTAGCTGGTCTCGGAGGGCTCTCTGCAGCAGGTTCTCGTGACTGACAAAGGTAGCGTTGTTCTCGTCGACAAGTTCAGAGAAGACCAAGGCGTTAAATAAGTGTCTTCTTGCTTCTAGAAAAGAGTCTTTCACTGAAGAAGTCTTCCTGATAACCAGCTTCGCGTTGGGATGGTCAGTCTGTATCTTGCGTACTGCATCGGTGAACATCTTGCTGGCAGCCTGTTAGAAAACTTTTTTTTTTTAAAGTATATGATAACATTGACTGGCCATCCTTTAATAAGGAGGAAATTGAAGGGAAATGCCAGGGTTTGAAATACCTTCCCATTGGCTTGTCCGAGAGAATTATACCTTCTGGTGGACAAGTGGAAATGCTCTCCCCATTTTCCGTTGTGCGACTATTTGATTGTATTGGTAAAAGGATGACTGAGCAGTGAACACACTCCCCCCAACCCCCGCCCCCCTTTCCCACTTTTTCACTTTAATACTCATGACCACGTATTTGTTCTCAAAAAGGAATCAATGCAGAGTTCTATCTCGATGAGACACGGTGCACTCTATTGATGAAACATGTCGCAGCACACACCCATTGTGCTCAGTTAGCTTGGGAGTGATCTAAATATAATCTAACCCTAGCATTACCCATTCTTTACAAAACCTGATTCACAAGATGAATAAAAAGTACTGCTGTGTCAGGCTGTGGAGCTGTTTTCTTTTGTTCTCCACTGACAGTGACCTGAATGTCTACCTCGTTTCTTCCTCTTAGGCGAGCATTACACATAGCAGAGCATGCATTTGCATTTTTTAAAAATCAGGTCTACCTGTTTTGTTTCATTGATAGCCTCCTTAATTAACATAGGGAGGACAAGTACAAACTTGGGGAGACAAATGGGTGTTTTTGGTCAGCTTGTCTCCAGAGGAACTAAAAATCATTTCTAGCCCTGATGGTAATCATTATTTGTTACAGTATCTCTTTGACGTCAGATGAATTTATTAGTCTTTTAATTTCAGGTCAGCAGTTCATAAGGAAACCTTGAAAAAAAAAAAGATCTGCTTGAGTACCAGACATTTTTTTTTTACCCTTAAGAACATTTCAAAATTCATTGCATCATTTTCTTTGTGGGTTGCCTTTCAACTATCTTTTTTTCTCTATGCTTGGAGCTCATGCAGGTTTTTTGGTGTGGTTTACTTAAGGCATGAGGAGTAGTTCCCCAGTCTTGGAGAACTATTACCATGCATATGCAGGAGTTCTGCTGTTGCCACCCAGAACTGCCAAGCTTGGAAAGTCCATCTTGGACGAAATGGCAGGGGCTTATTTAAGATTACATCTGCCTCCCATCACTCCTTATTGCATAAAAGAGCATATCATTGGTCCTCATCATAACATCAAAGTTAATTGCATTATGAATTCCCTTACAATTACTGTTGGAAGGAGAAAAATATGTGTAAAAAGAAACAAAAGTGTTTCGTTGTGATACTGATCTTTTGATCTGTAGTGCCTAGTTCTCGGACAACTTTGCCAGTTTGTCACGTGATATAAATGATATGATGTAAGGACTGGAATAGAAAATGAAACTGCAATCATGACTATGAAAAAAGCATTAATATGAGTTGTGGTTGTCTGCTAGGGAATGACTACAGGCGTTCTGAGCAGCTGGTGCTCTGGAGGGCTTAACAAGATTTGACTTTGTCTGACCATGCAGTGTAATTTTGAAATTTAAAATTGTCAGTACAGATAGTTGGTAAGATATATAACACAGTCGATTTTTACTCCTGCATAAATGCCACAAAAGACGAAGGGCAGGCAGTATCTCTCGTCAGTGGAGACTGTTAATGGTGGCAACTTGGGTGAGAAAATTCTTTTGCTTCAGCTTAACTTTCGGTGCATGAGGTATGTTTGCAACTAGTTGTGTGTTGCAGAATGTTGTTGATGAGAAAAGTGAAACCAAGAAAGTGAAAAACGTCCCCCCCCCCCCCCCCCCCCCCTCCCCCGAAAAAAAAAAAAAGAGGAAAAAGAAAAGAAAAAGCCTGCAAATTTTATTCAAAAGCCTTCATATGGAAGTTTCAAAGCTTTCTTTCTTTCTTTTTTCTTTTGTTCCGGTCTTTTTAAAAAAAAATCTAACATATAGTGGGGGGAAAACAAGTGCATGGTAACAATTCCTCCATCATTATATTAATGACTTTGCAGATTGAAAAAGAAATAGGAAAAAAAGGGGCGGTGGGGACAGGGAGGTAGAAAATGGGAACAAAAAGTAGGGAAATAATCTTTTGTTAGCAGCACACGGGGACCATTGTAATCCATCTTGAAGATAGAAACATTTATACAGCCTGCTCCAAGGCCTTTTGTCTGCTGATTCGGACTTGTCACGGAGACATGGCTGATTGTATCTGTGCTTCCTTCGCATCAAATGGTAATATACTACGGTTGATAATTTTGTGGTATTCTCACCACCAAGGGTTCAAAACAGAGCCCAACATCACCACAAAGCAGCCAGTAAAGGGTGGAAGGGTAAAACGAAAGTACCATAGAAAGAAACTTGCTCAAAACTTAAAATCATTATGAAAAGGAGAGAATCTTTGAGCTATGTTTGAGGGTCCATTTAAGGATACAAGAGAGGTCAAAAGGTTGTCAATAGTGAGAGTGGTTAGCCCAAAGATATATAGAGAGATATATAACCAACTTTATAACCAAACCAGGTGCCAGAAGGCCATATCAGGGATGAGGGAAGGACCGAAGATGGGCGCTAGACATCCTTTTGAATGTTGGAAGCTGGACTACTTCTGAATTATTTGAATTTATTCTTTTGGTTACTTTTTTTCATAAGTCTAGATATCCACTTCATTTGTTTTATAGCATTATTGTCTATAGTTGCCTAAAAGCTTAAAAGCAAACACTACAATTATTTTCCTTTTGCTTTGATTCCGGTATTTGAGCTGGCTACAAAGACTTTGGGATGGAGTTGGTAGTCAGGGAGACTTACTACAGTAAGCTCTCTGTTGGAGATGTTTTGTATTTCCTGACATTTGTATTTTACTTATGTAGTGTCATGAAGCACATTTCTTTGTGTGCTTTCCTCACAAAAAACAACAACATTGACAGTTAAAGTGAAAGTCTGATAAATGTTTAGTCTTTGATCAGTGATGCCGAACATTTTTTTATTTGTCTGTGTGAAGTGTGTGTGTGTTTTGTGTGTGTGTGTATGTGAGTGTCTCTGAAACCACAAGAATTTCTGCCTTTTTCAAATGTTGAGAGAACATGTGCCTGTATGTGTCTGTGCCAGTGCACATTACGCATACTATTATATGGCCACTGGTTTGAATCAATGTGGTCATATGGCCACTGGTTTGAATCAATGTGGTTATATGGCCACTGGTTTGAATCAATGTGGTTATATGGCCACTGGTTTGAATCAATGTGGTTATATGGCCACTGGTTTGAATCAATGTGTGCGCATACGTGGGTCAGCGTCACCTACATGTACATGCATACGAGAGAGAATGGTCATGTGTGTGTGTGTGTGTGTGTGTGTGTGTGTGTGTGTGTGTGTGAGAGAGAGAGAGAGAGAGAGAGAGAGAGAGAGAGAGAGAGAGAGAGAGAGAGAGAGAGAGAGAGAGAATATACATGATTCTTCTCTTTGTATACGTTTTAATGGACTGTGAGCTAAATAAATCTTAAAAAGCACAAAAAAAAATTCAGTCCTTCGAATGAGACTATAAACCGAGGTTCCGTGTGTGAACGCACGCATAACATCTTGCACACACGTAAAATCCCATCACCAACTTTCGGAAGAGTAGGCCAGTTTGGCCGTTGGTATGGATGACACGTTACACATAGCATGCACCCTGCGTGAGAAATGGAAAGAATGAAGGAATTAAGGAAAATGAGTGTTCGATATTGAACGATACTGACTGGATGACACGGGAAACGACTGAATGAAGCGCCAGCTGGCAGCTCTTCAGTCGGCACTACCCAGGTAGGCAGCCCGTTGTGTAAACGAGTGTTGGTTGTAAAGCGCTTAGAGCTTGGCCTCTAGCCGAGAATAGGTGCTATATAAGTATTCATTATTATGCACAGTTGCATTCTTAAAAGCTTGCTAGCAAATGTATTTGAACTATTGCTTAAATGCTCTATTTATATCTGTATTTATTGTTCACTTTTTTTTTCTTTTTTTTGGTGATTCCGTGGCTTCATCGGAAATTGCGATGTTTATTTTCATTTTTGTACCTTGTTTTTAATCTGATCCTTACTGATTCTCTGCAGGCTTGGTGATTGCAGCTAAACCTGGGGATGGCTTTGGCATGGACTCTTTGATGGGCGGAATCACTCAAACCTCTTGCATGTTGGCTGCTAAACCTAACATGTAACCACTGCTGCTGTTGTGGGACGACACTAATGCTTTGGTCTCTGCCAGTAGATGACAAGGGCTTGGCACTCACCTGCTTTTGTTGTGAATAGCATACTGACGCTTACATTGAGGTTTCTAAGATTGGAATGTGTGATACAAACTTCAGTGTTGATTGTTAGTGCAACAGCAGATGCTGATGTCATTTGATAACTTGAGTTTTGTGGAAAGTGGGAACATTTCTCTCTTTCTCTTTCTTTTTTTTCCAAAGCAGTTTCTAGTCAGCAATTTCAAAAGCAGAGTCAGTTCAGTAAGAAGTGATCATTGAAAAAAAATTATAAAAAAATACCAAAAAACAAGAAAAAAGCATTTGCCACTTGTGTGACATTATGTAAAAAAAAAATTATTTTGTAATTATAAAATTTGAAAACTCTGACACAGCCAGCTTGGGCCAATAAGGCATTTCTTGCTTGAAACTAGGCTGGTGCCAAGCCCGTCAGATAGTGCACTGGTCTCAGCGGCAGGTTTTGGTCTCTTGCAGAATCCTAGCCCTACTATCCTTCCACCTGTCAATGAGGCGTGAGCTGCGAGTGGACGATGATCCCCGTCGTGAGCTGATGGCCAGTACCAAGGACATTCTTGTCAGTCACCACCTCTTTAGCTGGCTGTTGTGATGCTGCCCCATTGACAGTTCCATTCCTGTAGTCATTTGAAGAGGATCACTGGTAGTGTTCCGTTTCTGTTGAGTTTAATATGGATGTCTTGAAAGCTTTGATTTATATTTTGTTGTTGTGTACATGAAGACTTGGATGACAGATTGCATGAATGATTGTGCAGATGAAATTTAGAGATGTCTTTCAGTCGTTGTCCCACCTTCCCTCCCCTCCACTGTCACTCAAGGATGGTAGCATCTTAGAGGTGCCACTGTTCAGGCCCAGGCCAGAAGTCTGGCCTATGAAAAGATCAGAAAATCACTTCTCTTGCATAGCAAAATTTTGTGTTGATCAGTGCACGCCAGGGAAAAAAAGAAGAGTCTCCGGTTTTTTCTGCCTCCTTGTGTGCATTCTGTCGTGATTGAACTCTCCAGAACGCCAAAGTCCACGATAGCCTTATCCCTTATTTTGCTTGGAACAAATTCTGAAGAGGGATAATTTTGCCAATTCATCTATTCTTTTCTTTTTCGTTGGTTAGTTTGTTTTTGAGTTACTGATAGTTGGCAAAGTGCTTTCAACATGGTCCCTTTGACGACCGTGGACCAGATGATACCCAGTCAGGTTGTGGAAAAAGAGAAACTTACTTATCATCAGGGCCATATTTCTTTTCGCGATCACCACATTGATCTTCTGATTCAATGTGCCAGTAGTTATTTAGGCATCAACAATGTCAAGAAAGTGAGTTGAGACTGAAAATACTTATGCACCAAGTCAGTCACAAAGAAAAAGTGGGTGTGGTCATGGCTTGAATATGAAGATCGCTCTTCAAGTTGCTGTTTTATCCCACAACCCCACTATCATGGACCGCTCTACCCCTTGGTTTTCAGGCCTGAAAATTTTGAGAATCTGTTTACACCACATTCCTGGCCAGGATGCTGAAGTCCTGTGGTGTCTCTATTAGCCATATTTCTCATCCTGGCTCTGCCTTAACCATGGTCATCGTGGGAAGTCCCTGTACTGGCAGAATCTTACACTGCCTCAGTCGTTTCAGTGTGGTGGGTTCTTTTCTGAATTGATGTATGCAAGACGCTGCATAACAGGTTTCTTTCTGATGATGTTTTTTTTTTGTTTTTTTTTTTTTGTAGCAGTGAGTGTGCATGTATATAATTATGCATGCACAAGCAGAGACGTGTGTATGTTTTACATGTAACCTATGTTCCTGTGCAATACATGCTCTGCACAAAAATTTGTGTAATTGCCGAACTTGGCAAAGACAAAGCAATCTAGTCTCTGATTCAGCAAAGTTTATGTATCAAACAAAATTTTGTGCAGTACATGAACTGGGCAGGTGCATGGATTATGCATAGCACTGACACATAGCGTGTGTGCGCGCGCGCGCGCGCACACACACACACACACACACACACACACACACACACACATCTACACACACACACACACACACACACACACACACACACACACACACACACACACACATCTGCACACAGGCGTCTACACATACACATAGATCCTCCATGTCAAAAGACTAAAAAAATAGAAAAAATAATTCCTGTTAAACTTTCTGAATTGGCATAGAAAGCAAGTGGCTGCTGTTTTAAGCTGTTGTAGGCTTTCCTATGGGATTACTTTATCGTCTCCTAAGCTGCAAGTGAATGACCCTGTTTCCAGCAGTCATGAGCAGTGGGGGGGGGGGGGGGTAATTGTATCCGAGTGTCCCATCTCAGCACGTCCACGGGCAAGAGGGGGGATACTCTGCCATTTCCACCTTCTGTCTTAGTATGCAAGTACATACTGGGTGTTTTCCCATTTCTGTGATTTACTAAATGCTGAAATGGAACATGGGGATCTAACATGTCTGATGTGCGTGGTTTACACACACCAAGAGGGTTCAGGTGTAAGCAGCAGGTCTGTAGGCAGATGTTGACCTGGGAGATCAGAAGAGTCCTGCTCCTTCCTTCTTCACCCACTGCCAGTGCTTGCACCTGTGACCCTCACAGTGACCGTTCAGGGTTCTAGGCGTATGACTCTCTCCACAGGATGAGTGGGTGAGAAGCACTTGATTTGATTTTTTTTTTCTCTGCCCCATGTTTTTTTTTTATGTGGGGGACGGGTTAGGTTGAAGTTTTTTTTTGTTTTTTTTTTCTCTTTGTTTCTGTTGCTTGCAGTCCTTATGAGCGAGGTAGTTGTGAGATGGGTGGAGGGAAGCTGAACTGTGCTGTTTAAGGTCTCTGATACCTACTTGCCAACTAATCATGTATTTCTTATCAAAAGTAATAAATGCAGAAACTGCAGGTGATACAGAAAATTTGCCATCCTGTGACTTTTGATGTTAAGCTGGATATATTTTGAGGACTAGTGTCATGTGTGGTATATATGTCAATTTTTATTTTAAATTTACGTTGCCAAATATGATGTGTCAGGAAATTGTATTCCTTCTTGGCAGTTTTGGTATTGTGATTCATCAGAGAGACCCAGAAACTGGAAGACACTAACTCCTGATGGAAGAGAGTGTATAGCTGTCTTTCTGGAAAACCATCAGAACTGAAGGGATAGGTTGAGTAGTGAGGAATGTGATAGAACAGGTTTACTGTGTTGAATATATAGAACATAGATCTGTCGGGGGGGGGGATTTTCTCTGTTCAGAATAATGAAAAGAGCATCATTGTTGTATGTAGGTTTGAAGAATTCAGCAGCTATGATGTACAGTTTGCTATATAATGTGAATTTGAAAGTCAGGTTCTGTTCAGTCCAACCAGTGTGTTAAAAAAAAAGGCAACTTGCTGAAATGTGCCTGTTCATTCATGTTTCTTGTCAGCAGGTGGTATACTCCATGTGTCTTGCTACTGTGACAGATTTAGTTCTGGAGGGCCGATGACCTCAGTGCCTGCAAGTTGTGTTGGACTTTGTATTGCAACAAGCCCTTTCCTGTTTTTCTTTTTCTGAGCTTGTGTGTTTTGTGGCATTGCTCTTGCATCTTCACTTCCAAATTTTTGCACAGTGATGGTTTTGTTTGCTCACAGTTGTGGCATGCAATTGAGACTGTCAGTTTTGTGTGTGTTTGATTGTCTTGGATTGATTGGTGTGCTCAAGAGTGTAGCATTTGTGTCTGTTTGATTTTCTGGTGGTTGATTTATGTGCTCAGAATATGGCAGCTCTTGTTGACAAGTGTTTGACATTATCATCATCTTCATGTACATACTACTGAGAGAACTATAAAATGCCGCTTTTAACTCACTTTCGCCCTCAACCAGTTTTCGGGCGAAAGTGACTTAAAAGCGGCATTTTATAGTTCTCTGACAAGTAAGACTTCAATAACCAAAAAATACGATTATCTACAAACAAACATACTGTGTAGGGTTATCCGTTTTCAATACTAATTTACTAAACTTTTCAGAGAGTAACGTAGGGGAAAGCAGCAGTGGCTGAGCACACCCCATAGAGTAATGTAGGGGGAAAGCAGCAGTCGCTGAACACGCCCAACGTTGTCGACCTGCCTAAGGACTCTGCACTATCCGATTACTTACCGCGTGACTGGGCATGACGATTTTGAACCAACGCCAGTCTTATCAAATTAAGTGCCGGGCTTACAACGCAGCTCTGCCTCGTCATTTCCATAAGTGCTGGGTTTACAACACAGCTCTGCCTCGTCATTTCCATTGCTGGTGTTAAGCTGTGAAGTCGTATGTGTTTTCTGGAGACTTTAAAACTTTGGTTTGGTGCGTGTTAATATTTGATATTTTTTTTAAAATAATGGCAGCACGCGACAAACATATATATTGTAGATAAATAAAAAAAATACAATTTTTTAACATAAAAAAGAGCAAAAACCCCCTCCCTGGGCATGGCCGACTGTTGATTTAATTTTACTTTGCAGGCGTCACTTTGTGTCGACCATGCTTTCAGGGGGGAAACCCCAGGAGTATGTTTGCCCTGGATTTTTGGGTGGTGGTGGCTGGCCTCTGGTCTGGAATGGCTGGCACTGGTCTGAATGGTCTGGATGGGGTGAACTTGGCCCCCACGACTCTGGATGGGGTGAACTTGACCCCCAAGACTCTGGTCTCACTCGAAACTCGAAACCATGTGACCAACTAATGAGGGAAGCCCAGCCCTGAACTCAGCAACTCCAAACTCCGAAAGTGTGACGCCTGCGGTGGCCAACCGACCACCAATAGTGAGCAGTTGAATTCTTATATTTAAGCTTACTTTTGTGGTGGTGCAATCCGCGTGCCCGCGCGTGCACACACACACACACATGCACACACATTCACTATGGTACACACACCCCACACACACCACACACATACACACACACACACACGCATTTACACTTACACACACACACACACACACTTACACACACACACACACACACACACACACACACACACACACACACACACACACACGCACGCACTCACTGAGTATCAGTTTTGAAACACACACACATGAACGAACGCACTCACTCACTACTTTGCGTGTGCGAAAGAGCGGCCTCCAGAACAGGAGGGCGTTGTGCGCTGCGCGAATGCCGGCACACATGACACCCAGTCGCGCGGCACACACTGTCACCCAGCGCAGCCAAGTACACAACAGGCCACTGAAAGGATGGTCGAGAACTCGTTCTAACATCCCCATTCAAGTCACCCCAAGTTCTTAATTAAGTTCTTAATTAAGTTCTTAATTAAGTTTACTTCAAGTTCTTAATCAAGTTTTTAATCAAGTTCTTACTTAGTTAACCTAAGATCATAACTAAGTCATCCTCTAAGTACAACTAAGTTCTTATTCAAGTTATCTTATATTATCAAAAAAAACAATACAATCTATGTTTTTATCTTAAATAGTAGATGTCTAATATAGTACACACACGCCTCAAAAAACGCGTCATCGTCGAGGATGTCTTGCTTAGCGTTCTTGGCGCGAGATTGGTCAGCATAGATCTTAATGAAGTTCTTACATTGTAAGCAACCGCATTGATTACAATTCTGGTCTATGGAAATGTCTTTTATAGACTCCATGTCTTTATTTATTGACTTCATCATTTTAAACAAATAATAATCCGCCATGATCTATTTTTATCAAAAAATTTTTAAAATATTATTCCATTTGAAATGGATCAAATGATCTTTGGTTGTTGGCGGTTTTGGCGTGCTGTTGTCTTCTTCTGTATTTAGTGGTTCAGATTTTTTTGGCTGCTTTTGTTTTTGTCGCCATTCTTTATATATTTTATAACCGTAATAACCGCCCCCAACAGCAGCAAGGGCGCCAAAAATGGCAACAGTTTTAAGTTCAATATTCCATGAAGACTTTGGTGCCCTTGAATTAACTTGTTCTTGTTCTGGAGCTGGCATTGAATCAACTGTTGGCGTTGGCGGTGTTATGTTTTCATTATGAGTTATATTCTGTGATTGTAACTTTAATTTTTTTGTCTGTTTAACTCTGCTACTCTTTTTCCTGCTGCAACACGCCAGGATGCTTTAGCTTTTCACTCGTCACTATCTCTACCTGATTCAGTGTTTTCTGATTCAGTGTTTCCTGATTCTGCTGATTTTCCGACTCGTTCATTTTGAAGGGAAATAAAATCTATATGATTAAAGTAATTAATCCCATGATTAACGGCGATAACAATGTTCCAAATCTGTAATATAGATCACAGCTTAGAGACTCCAATGACTTTGTTAAAACTGGATCTTGCGTTAAATCATACGTAAGATCTTGTTCAGAATCAGTGGGAGCAAATCTACTGACTAGTTTAGTGTACAAACTAAGAACCGTTTGCCCGACACTTTTTACCATTCTCGACCCCAGCTGCGCTTCATACCTGTTGTGATACTTTAAAATGTCTTGTGGCGCCATCTGTTGAATCTGTTCTATGCTAAATTCATTTCCGAGGAACTGTTTTGTTTTTCCACATGCTGCTAAAGAATCAGTCTTTCTTTTTTGGGCATTAATAGCTTGATCATCAACTTCTTCATTTGTAAGCCAAGACGGTGTAGGCCGCTCTGTAGCTCTAGCAGATCATCACTGTTCATGTTTTTTATTAATTATAATTATTTTATTTTTTAAAATGAGCACCGAAAAAACTATTGCCAACCTTGTATACCATTCTGCTGTTATTGGGGGTCTAAGTGTAGGATACTCAATGCTTGGTAAAAGCCTGTTAAAAATAAAACCGGCAGATCTTGGCAACTAGACTTTGAGGATTCAGCAAAACTGATTGCTGTTATTACAGCTTCATTTGCTACGAAAGATTTTCTAGTTAAGCAAGGAATAATTCCAGAGATATTAAATATGTAAAACAAATACATTTATAAAAAATGGCTTCACTCGTAATGATGATAGGTGGCGCTGTGGTGAATGCGCTTGCTTTTAGCGGAAGTAATTACGCATTTAGTAAACTACGGGATGACGGCGAGAGAAAAAGACATAACAAAGCTGTGGAGCAACTAGCTGCAGCACAAGATCGCTATGAAAAGCAGAGAATTGAGCAGTTAGATTTTATTAATAACACACTGAAAAAACAGGGACACGCAGCTTATACATTTAAAGATGTTGATCAAGCAATAAAAGAATATTATCTTGTAACAGGCAAACCAATCGAAACATTGCCCCCACCAAAATTCAGTGACTTTTATCAACCATCAGAAAAACAAAAGATGCAAGAAATCGCGTTTATTGTCTTTGGCATGACTGTTGTCTATTTTGTCGCGCATAATATTGGCTGAATAAAAAATGAACAAAATCTATTATTCGCCAAAAGGATATTGGAAAGGAATAACAGCAATCAAAAAGCTAAGCCCAAACAGCTGGAGTCAGTGAACAAACAGCGAAAGAATGGTTATCTAAACAAGCGATTTGGCAAATTTATTTACCTGCGCCTAGACGAATACAGAGACCACACTTTGTGAATACAATACCGAACGACACCCATCAAATGGACCTTCTTATTTACCCTCTGGTACGATTAGACGAAAAAGATTTAAGTACGCACTCACAGTTATTGACATAGCTTCAAGATACAAAGATGCGGAACCATTAACACAAAAAGAGTGCTTCTGCTGTTGCTGTTGCCATACAGCTGATATACCAACGAGGCCCGCTAACTTACCCCCGCATGATTCAAGTTGATGATGGAAAAGAATTTAAAGGTCAAGTGAATCAATTATTGTTAAAACATAGAGTTACCATTAAAAGAGGCATTCCAGGAGTTCACAGATCACAAGCTTTAGTCGAAAACTTTAACAAACAGTTAGCCGAAAGACTTTTTTCTTACCCGTATCACAGAGAGCTTATTGACAATTCTCGCAACACAGAATGGGTTAGAAGACTGCCCCCAGTTTTGCGCGCAATGAATAATGAAGAATTTAAAGGGCTAAAACCAGTACAAGCAATCAAAAGAAAAACAATAAATGTTGCTGAAGGAGAGTCTTCATCCAGCAAACTATTACCATTTGGATTGAAAGTAAGGTACCTTTATTTACCGGGGGAAGCAGAAGGGGACACTCGCATCAGGGCAACCGATCCAGTTTGGAGTGTTGATCCGTATGAAATAAAAAGAATTGTAAAATTGAATCCGCCCGTGTATTATTTACGAGAAACTGACACAACAAAGCAAACCAGCCCCCCAAAGATCTTTTGTGAAAGAAGAACTGCAGATAATCCCGCCAGACACAGTTCCGCTTTAATTATTTTACGGTTCTATAATGTCCACTTGCATATGAAAACTCTGGATTAACAAACACACGTTTTGTGTTTGTTCTATCTAATGACTTCTTTGTTACAACAGTTGTGTTGATCTCATGTAGATTAGATCGCAGTTTTACGTTGCCATGATGAAAAGTCTTATTGTTAAACAACGCTTCTTTGTAGTTGTCATGTGATATGCTCGACTGCACAAACACTGCGAGATATTCCCTTTGCTTTCTTAATGGTTTCTCCTGGCTCGAAATACTGTACATTTTTGACCTTAACCCCACATACTCCTTGATCACCTTTCCAGATAATTCATCCTTCATCTTTCCTAAAACCTTCTTGTTAGTAATTGAATGCAAAGGCGAATCTTTAGGATAATCGGATGTGTCATACCATCCACTCGCTCCTTTAGCTACTTCTATTTCCATGTCTTTATAGATGTCTTCAGTAGGGATATCTATAACAAAACTGTCTGTATCTGTGTAAAGTACTCTGGACTCGGGATACGAGGGTTTAAGGTAGTCATAAAGAAATTCTAACATCAAAAGCTTGATAATTCTAAAACAGTAAACCCAATAAATACAGGTTTGTCCAATTTGACTTTCTTTTTTTTCATCATTATACCAAAAAGCTGATCATGAAATCTTCTGAAGTCCTGATAATTAGGTTTTGAAGTCAGCTTAATTGCTTCGTTCTCTTTGGTGACTAATCTAACATCTTTGCGCTTGTGTGGATTTTCCATAGTCTTTCCAAAACAGCTGTTGTTCATCAGCTTGAAAAAGTCTTTTTCTGAAGCATCTGCGGATTTAGTTCTACGATCAGTGTTCTTCATGATGCATGTTTTCATGAACTGTTCTTGATCAAAAGCAATTACACGATGAACTGCTGTCAACTTTAAACCATGTCTTAAATAAAATTGTAGAAGTCTGTAATGACATACATAATTTTTTTTGCCCCGAAGATTAGGCACAAGTTTAGGCGGTTCTGTTTTCGCCATCTTTAGGCTTTCTGCTGCTAATGGATAGTCATTATGCAGGTCATGGAGTTCATTAGGATATTCTAAGTCAACTTCTAGAATGTATCCACGCTGTTGACCCGCGTCAAACTGCTCAACCACTTTAATGCCTTTTGAATATTATTCGTGCCGCCGCCAGTGTACATTTTAAAGTTGCGTAATGGAAGTGATTGCGCCATAGCCCAACCATACAGATTGTTTGCATCTAAATACATGAGATAGTTAGACCTTTTACTTGGATCATAGTCGTCCAAGTATTTGTTGTTTGCTTTACAGTAATGATGCGACGCCATACTAATTCCTCCCCGCAATCCGTTTTCAATCATCTGAATCATTGGCAAATCTGACAATAAATCAATCTTTATTCCAGTATCTTTTAAGAAAGCACCCAACTCATCCCGGGCGCAGAAATGTAATGCGCAGGATCCAGGCTATAATGTTTCATGCAGGTCTTTCTATAATTTTCAAAGACGTCCGCCAACAACAAACGTCTGCCATCAAGTATGAATCATGATAGTCTCCCATCGTTTTACACTCTAACTTCTGCCACGCATCTGAGCATGCTGGTAATCGGAATCGCTGATGTCCTTTCCTCTGAGACTAGAAAAGAACGCGCCTTTAGGAGGAAGTGTGTCTTCATCAAACCTTTCCCAACTGTTCATGTACTCATAAGGGTAAACACCCTTTCTAACGAGAGTTGGGTCAAAATATTCTTCCGTTATTGGGCAGGACTTTAAGGACATAGCCAGTGACTCTAATGAACCCATCATGTGTTGCATAGAGTCATAAAAAGACATGTTATTTAAAGTGAAACACATGTACTTTTCCGATGACTGTGCAATGCATGACACCCTGAAGGCATCGTCCACTGCTTTCATTATAAGATGAGAGTCGTAACCTCGCAAGTTATGAAAGAATACAGGCAGCTTCCATGTCTTAGGATCAAACTTTAGTTGAAGATTGCATTTACTGTGTGCTGCTCCTCTGAACTTTCCACTAATGTGATCATGGTCTCTTACTTTTGGATTGGCTTCCTCACTGAGTTCTAAACCACAAATCCAACAGTGAGTGGCTAAGTCATACTGTTCTTGGTCTTCAGGTGTCATCATGATATTAGATAAATTCAGATTATTAGAACAATCATTACGCACTTGCTGCATGCGCTGTAAAAATCTTCTAGCCGCATTTGGGCCTCTGTATAATTCTGGCGTTGAATGAGCGCCATCTGATCTGACAACAATGAAAGCAAATGAGCAAATCTGATGATTACTCATTAAGACTGTTTTTCGAAGTTTTTGTGGCGCTGGCCCTTCATAAGGAACAATGAGTGATTCAAAGTCTGCGTAAACAACATATGGAGAATTTTGCATCCGTTTCCAGTTCTTAAAACTAACTTTAGATCCAGGTGGGGGAGTAATTAGTTCTGTATTACAGTCAACTGGGCCGATACAATGTTTCTTATGTTCGCTTGCCGCTTGAGCCGATGGAATTCTTGTTAAACATTTTCTACAGAATTCTTGTTTATGGTAATGCTTTGAAGTATGCCTCAATAATCTACTCATTGTTCGTATCAATGCGTAATGTGGTAGCCCCGCTGGCGAAAACATCAGAAGTAAGTCCACATGATTTTTGTCTGGCTCGCCTATTGTTGGACTGTTCTTGGACACTTTAATCGGTTGTAGATTTGTTTCCTCATCCCATGTGTAGATATTGACAGTTATTGGTTTGTTTTGTTCTTCAAACTGATCAATTTGATCTACACTAACAGGAAACTCTATTCCATCGAAGTTAAGATCATTAATGTAAGAACAATAGTTAGACACTCTCTCTGCGTTTTTGCGGACGTGATGCAACCTTGCGAGAACACACCACATAAAACATTTGTCGTCTGTATTCTTTATGTTTAGAACTGCTCTTTTTGCAACTAATGCTGGAGGTAGTGGAATGTAAGCCTTACCAACAATCGGCGCATACTTAGCCTGTTTTAATCTAATCTCTAAGACTTCGCCCTCTGACCAAACCCGAGCCCCTCATTTTGGCTTCTTCAGCGGCCACATCAAACTGTGTAAGCAGCTGGTCTGCCCAACCGGGTGTTAAGTCATTACGAGAAAGAATAGTCTGTTGTTTAGTTGAGACCCAGACTTCTAGATTTTCTTCATTTATTGTTACATAGTCGATTAAAACAGCTAACATTACTTTAACTGGCGGGTCTATTGTTAGTTTACCCGGAACTTGAGAAATAGCATGAGCAACACTTGCCTGTACGTTTGTTGGATCAATGACTTCTAAATCAATATCATTCAGTGCTCTTGATAAATCTTCTTGCATTGCTTCAAACAATTCGTCTGGGCCTTCATATATTTTATCCATGCTGAGTTTCTTTTCTAACTCAAAATATTTATTTAAATTAAAAAAATAATTAATCAAAATCGATGGTCTTTTTGTGTTTAGACTCATAAACTAAAGTATAAACACCCTTTGGCGTTGTTAATGTGAGCTGTTTAGAGCAGAGTTTAATGTCTCGTTTACTTTTTTTAAGCATTCCTTTTTTATCTGCTCGGGTCTGGCTGTTGAGAAAAACTTGTCCTCGACTTTCTTTGAAGATCAAACTTTTGTCTTTTGTAGTCATCAAAATCGGCCTGTAAACGACTAAATTCTTCATCCGTGATGTTTGAGTCAGCTAGTGCTTTATTTATAATCAGCTTGAAGGAACTAAGTTTAGCTGTTATTAGTTGAACCATAGCTGTGTGCTTTTGGAGTTTAGTTTTTATTTTTTTGCTAGCAGCACCTACGGCTAATGAACATAGGCCAAGAGCTAAAGACAAACCGCCTAGAGGTAAAGCTGCGGGTACGCCTATGCCCGTTGTTAAGAGACCAACACTCGTTCCTGCTGATAGAGCACTTATAGTTGATGCTCCAGTATTAACATATGTAACAGCATTAAAAGCAGCAGAATACCTTCGTTTAGCTTTGCTGTATTTTGAAAGGTCCTGCTCTAGTTTTTGTTGCATTTGTGTAATGTTGGTTAATCTGAAGGTTTTTATGCCGGGGGCTTCTACTATCTCTTCTCTTGGCGACTCGGTGCTGTAGGCACATTTGGATAAACTTGAACAGACATGCTTTTTTAAAAATGAAAAAATAATTTAGTATTCTACAAAGTCTAATCTTTTCTTTGTAATATTCAGCTGTGCATCAATTAATAAAAACAAATGTACATTAAGCGGTTTATCGGCTTCTTTTTCTTTCTCAATTTGAATGTTTACGTCTTTAACTGCTCTCCCACTTCCATGCAACTGATTATCCTCTGTTGACCTTAGGTCAATCCATAAACCGTATTTTGATGTTAAATAATCATCAAGCCTAACACTGTGAAGGTGTAGATCTTTAGACGCAAGGTCTGCTGTTGGACTTCTGCCCCTCCCACCCCCAAACAATTTTCTTATTTCGTCAAAATGATGATAAGGTCTAAGTCCGCTAGCATAGATTTGGTTAGGACTACCATCAATTGTACATTGTACTTTCGTTATTTTTGGATTAAAAAACTTTTCACTTGCTCTTGCGAATGGTTCTTCATCTTCACACAGCAATAAAATACCTTTAAGCAATTTTACTGCGACACTAAGATTAAAATTCCATATAGCGTCTGCCCTGCTTTTAGGATATGTTGAATGATGACGCACGTTTTCGTAATATATTACTAATTGTGACTCATATTGTTGCTCAATCAGCCTTGCTAAATTATCTTTGCTAACAACATCAAACTCTAACGAGATGTCAGAAATGCTGTACTTTGCTTCGGCGTCTGTTGATCTGATAACACGTTTGTAGTCATTAAAAGTTAGTTCGTATGACAATCTGTCTTTTAATGCCCCTTGAAGGTATGGGGCATGCGCTTTTAACAACTCAAAATCTAGGGGAATGGAAAAGCGATTTCCATACGCAAAATTTAGAGCTAAAGCCTTTTTGCTGCTTTTAACATCTGGGGCGAGTTCGGCGTCTATTCTAAGTTTTAGTGCTTCTTCATTGCCTATTCCTTGAAACGCAAGATCTTCCCTTTCATTCGCGGTTAGCCATAGATCAGAATAGGTTAAAAATATGTCTGCATTGTGTAAAGAAAATACTTCTTTCCCCTCAAGTTTTATAGAAATTTTCTTAACGATTGCCCGCCCCAGATTCTGGACAACTGATCTCTTTGGGTCTGTTGTTGAAGCGAGTTCTATTTTGAAAGTAAGTTGCGCAGAGCCTGGCACAATCAAATCATCCGCTCCTAGGTCTGGAAATTTGACAGTAAGAATTTGATCTGCATCAATAGTAGATGGATTATTTGGAACAGTAATATTCCGTTTATTTCCCTTCACGCCATGGGGTTCTTTCAGTCTTCTATTCGGGTCAAGAATCGAGCCATATACTTGTGACATTTTTATAAAACAAAATAAAAAGTTAATTATTTAAAAACATGGCGGGAATTGGAGGTGAAGAAGATTATGATTTTGATCCTGAAGACGACATGGATGAAAGGACTCCTTTAACACAGCATCGCTCGACGTTCTCATTGCGGCGTGAATTAACAGAAAGTACGGTCGGAGCATTTTACAAAAGTTTAAGACAAAAACCTCCCGAAGTTTTAGACCCTAATGATTTTGAACGAGATGAGAATGGCCATTTGTATTTTAAAGACGAACAAGGAAAACGTTTTCAGCTTACAGATAAACGAGACTCATCAAAGTTTGTAGGTTTGAGTACACTTAACAAAAGACTTAAGGCAAAAGATCTAGATCGCCTTGGCATTCCTAAACCACCAAAATTAAAAAGGGAGGCAGTTGCAAAACTTCAAAACATACCACAAAAACTCCCAACAGATAACCAAATGCAAAACACAAAACCTGAAGATTTAATTCAAACAGTGGACGAAGTAAGAAATACAGTAGCAGAACTCACTGAAGAAGAAGAAACAGCTTTCAAATACTATACACGAACCGAGAGAATTATTAGCCCTTGATCGTACTTTAACAACCATCAAAGGCGAATTAACAAACAATGTAGCAAAACTAGGTGAACTAGATGGGCATATAAAAAGAGAAAAAGAAAAACTCGCTGAGGCTGACGACCGCATCGTAGGGCGTGATATTAAAGAAAGAATAGCCCAAAGACTAAAAATCTTGAACAAGAAAGATCAGCAAGACTAGAAGCGATGACTACTAACCGAGACCAATTCGAACTCAAGTGAATAGAATAAGAGAAACTACCCGAAAAATTTTATATGAAAACACAACGCTAGCAGAACGAATAAGAACATTGTTTAGAGAGCAAGGCATCACATTAGCAAGCGTTATAACGGCCTTAGGATTTGCAATAAGTACGTTGGTGATGGCTTTTTACAGGCGGTGGTGGAGGGCAAAGTTCAGTGCCTCCATCACCATCGCCTGATAAATCATGGGTAAAAAAACAGCTTGATCATCTTGCGAGTTTATTAAAAAAATTAGCTGGTAAAGCTATAGACTCTTTACCGGGTATATTAGGGAGTGTTATTAGCTGGCTTTTGTCTACTGCAAGCAAAATAGTTGGCTTTATGGCCGAGCACTTATGGGCATTAGTTGTCTTAATAGTTGGGTTACTATTCAGTAAGATAAAGACCAAGTAATCCTAGGACAGTTAATACCAACAACAAGCGCTGTCTTTTCATATTCATGGTCATCGCGAACAAAGTCCACGTCTTCAACAGTCTTTGGGCTTTGGGCCTTAGGGATTGGATGACTTAATCTTGGGTGTTTTTTTATTGTTTGTACTATTACTGGCCCAGAATTTATGTCGTTTTTCCCAACCTTCTGTTCATTGCCTGCACAATGATTTCATTGTTGTAGTTTATTATTGTTCCTACCTGGAGTCTAAGGTCAGAAGGTAGCATGTATAAACCAGTGCCAACAGCAAAGTCTACTTTCGATCTTGCGTATTGTAAAACATTTTGGTACCTTTTTATACTTGAATCTAAATCAACTGTAGAATTAATGGCGTCCTCTAAATTGCTAAGTATTGTTTTTGTGCATCAAAGCCAGTAGAAGAATTAGTTATGCTCGACCTTGTCTGTGCTTGCGAACCTAGCAAACACCAAACGTAAGTACGAATAGAGTCGTTTATTCGTACTATTCCCGCTTTAGTTAGGCCCTCAGATGTGTCTAAGATAAATGTTGTCCATGCTTTTTTTATGCTCTTGCTCTATGGACCCGAGGTGAACACCTGTGCCTGAAGAGAAAGATGTGTAAGGAGAATTCCAGTCATAGTTATATTTTCTGTGCACGCCCCAAAAATAAGGGGTGCCTAAGCCAGATTAAGATCCAACTTTTGTCTAAAATCTGTCTTGACATTAATATTGAATTCGTTACAGATCCTTTCAAAAGCCTTCATGTCTATTTGGTTGCTGAATGGATTAAACGGTTTGTCATTGGTAATGGCGCTCGCAGTTCAGTCAAAATACGTCTGAAGGTGTAATAAAAATGAAATCTGTACACTGACCTCACCAAAGGATCAGGATGATTTAAATGATCAGCATACGACACTCCACATCCAGTTGATGCACAAAACACAGCAAAGTTTAACTGGTTCTGATAAAACTGCATCGGATGACTGAACCACACTTTTGCGATGTAGTCTTTTTTAATAGGGGGGTTAAGATATCTGCTTAATGGAGTACTCACCTTTTTATGAAAAGTGACAGTCTGGGTCACAAACAATGTTAAGAGTATCAGTTGCTATATTTTTAGGATTGTAGTGCGGCCCCAACAGAATATTTTGCATCTTTAGTATATTTGAACGCACTCATTTTTTATTTCGTTTAAAAAAATGTTTGTAACAATAACAACTCAAGACCGTCCTTCGTTTTTAGAACTGCTGTTGAGAACAATTGCGGAACCAAAAATTGGTCGCACTCCATGAAAAAATTCTACAAAGTCCTATGGTTTAATATAACTGAATCGAAGAATAATAATGGGGATTCTAAAAGTTGACAAATCAGGGTCCAAAGTTGACCAGGTAATCATACCTGATGGTTATTACGGGTTTTGCTCACTAAAAGAAGCAATGAGTAACTTTGACATTACTCTCAAACTTAACAATGCAAATCTAAAAACAATGTTATCATTCAAACCTGAAGAAGAAGTAGTACATTACCTTTTTGATGTAGAGCTAGCTAAAATGTTAGGCTTTACAACTGCCAATCAGCCTGTTCATAGTTTTAGAGTTACACCAAACAAAACTACTTATGAAGGAGAAAATCCGCTCGATCTTGCAGTACATTCATTACTCTATGTTCATTTGGATGAGCTAAGCACTGATGAAAACTTATATGATGGAAGGCCCTCAACTGTTTTAAAAAGCTCTTCCATCAGGGAAGCTGCATATTGCGATTATGAAATTATACAATTCCCTAATTTACAGTTTTAAAAGATTAGTTTGTGGGAGGGTTGGATCATTTAATATAAAATCAAAGACAAAGCAGGAAAAGTTGTGAAATGCGATAACCTACACATTGTTTTGGAAATAAAATAATAAGCTGTACTAAAAATGTCGCGTGGACCAGAAGAATCCGGAGTTACATTAGCGCCTGTGAGATGTATAACTTTAGAATTAAAAGACCTTGCAGACGTTGTGGACTTTGAACAGAATGGTGAAATAGGCACTTTGATGGTTTTGAGTACACTAAAGATGGCGATTATAAACGCAAAGAGGTTGGCGACAACAAAAAGTTTCCTAAACTAGAACAGCTGCGCAATCTAGAAGCAAATAATGTTGGCCAGTATGAATATAAAATAGTTCGAAAACCTGACCTTAAATGGCATTTAGAACCATATTTAGAATGGGAAATAAAATTTGAATTCATAAGCCCATTTACATTTTTTAGCCGTCAAAAAAGTTTCAGAAAAGCATTCAACTCTGGCCCTTTACACATAAGTCTTATGCCGGACGACAATAGTCGGAAAGAAATTGAAATAACGCCGTATGGGAAAAAACAGTACATCCTCCACAGAAGAGAAACGGTTTTAAAAGATGCTTCTACAAAATTACAGTTCATTCCGCAAATGAAATTAGGAGATGCGTTCACAATGATATTTGAAATTTCTGTCTTAAAAGATAAGGGGAGGGATGGGGTTGTGGGCGTTAGTGACGTCCTTCTAAAAGGAATTCTAATTAGCTGGCAAAACTTAGACGTTGAAAAACTTAAAGTTACCGTCGTCATTCTTCACAATGGTGAGGATATTAAGGTCATAACAACAAGCAACAAAATCAATATTAGTCTAAATAGAAACAATCTTACAGAACTGAATTGGATTAATCTTACACATTTAGACCTTATAGGATTTTATTATACTGAACAAGTTTTGACAGAGAGCATGATAAAAACAATAACTGGATTAGATTAAGTTCTGTTATAAAACTATGGAGCAGTTAAACTTTATGACAAAAACCCTCATTGTTCATTAATTTGTGGACAAACTGGTTGTGGAAAAACAATATTTATCCTCGACCTGTTACAAACAGTTTATCGTTATAATTTTGATCATATTGTGATTTTCTGCCCCACACTTAAATGGAACAAAGCATATCATGATAGAAGGTTTATATGGACTGATGATAACATATTTTTAGTTAATCCCAGCAATAAACTAAGTGAGTGTTTAGAACGCTTTTTTATATTGTTTGAAGGAACGCAAACGCTATTTATTATAGATGACTGTTCAGCAGAAAGAGACATAGTTAAAAAGAGAAACACTTTGTCAAAACTAGCTTTCAGTGGAAGACATGCTGGGATAAGTGTGTGGATTTTATGTCAAAAATATAACTCGGTTTTAAAAGACTTTAGAGAACAGTTAAAGACTGTAGTTTTATTTCACATGAAAGACAGAGATGCATTTGATGAATGTTTGCGTGAAAATGATGTTATTGAAAATGATCAGGAAAAACATAGGATTAAGCAAAAACTAAAATCTGAAAAGTTTAGTAAATTAGTATTGAAAACGGATAACCCTACACAGTATGTTTGTTTGTAGATAATCGTTATTTTTTGGTTATTGAAGTCTTACTTGTCAGAGAACTATAAAATGCCGCTTTTAGGTCACTTTCACCCGAAAACTGGTTGAGGGCGAAAGTGAGTTAAAAGCGGCATTTTATAGTTCTCTTACTGTGACCTTTCTGCATTATAAAATTTTTGTGCTTTTTTTTCCCCTTTCTTTTTCTTCTTTTTTAAAAAAATGATAATGTTGGATGTGCACAGCTTGTGCTTGTGTTGCCACGTGATCTTTCTTGTGTGGTGGTGGTGGTGGATGTCATTGTTGCATGTGGTGTTGTGAGTTGTATGTGGTTCTGCTGTGGCCTGATTCCAGACTGCTGGCCTCCTTTGCCTTTCACCTCTCCTGTAACTGGGAGCTGCCCAGAAGCGTGTGATGCGCTCAGACAAACTGCGGCAGGGCGTTCGCGACATGCTCATCACTCACCACCTCTTCAGCTGGGACTTGTAGACAAAAGGCCATGTCGGCCAGGCAGCCTTGCCTTCCCTTTGTTTCGTTTATTTGATTTATGGACTTTGTTAAAGTTACAGTGTAGGGCTGTTTGTACGCCAAGCTCGGCCAAAACTCAAAAGTGTTTTTGCGTGTACCAGACTTCATCGAAGCTGCTAAGTGTTTTCCATGTTTGAACGTGAGTTGGCCAGCATAAGCTAGTCTTATTCTGTATTTGTTATTTAGGATATTTTTTTTTCATCTCGAGAATCTTGCACTGGTTTTGAATCTGTTATTGTTTTAGTAATGAGAGAAGTGGTCTGCAAGTGAAATTAGATATATTTGTTTATGTTAATTGCAAGAGAGAAATGGTGTGGAAACAGGTTTGGATCATCTTGCAACTTGGATTAAAAGTAAAAAATAAAAGATAAAAAGGGGGGGTGGGGGTGGGGTGGGGATCAAAGTGGTTACCATTTATAAGAAAAGAATGAGGAAGTTATTGCGTCAATGTTCTCATAAAACTGTTGATAATCTTAATCAAGGCCAAGTTCTCATGCTTCCCAGTTTGGTTTATTATCGGTAGTTCAGGTATTGTACTAATCATAATGATTTTTGTGCTCACATATGTACATACGCTCACATGCATGAACAGTGACAACAGTATCTGCCACCCAGCTACCCCTTAAACCCTACACACACACACACACACTCTCTCTCACACACACACACCATTTATTCATGTGGGAACAGGAATGAAAAATGATTAAGAAATGAAAATATTACTGATTGTGATAACATGTTGACAGTGTTTTACCAGTACATGAACTTATACATTGACTTCCAAGTGATTGAAATTTCCAGAGAAGGAAGTGTCGTAAAAGTTATGATGCTTTCTTTTTTTCATCATTTGTTTCAACAATTGTTTTTGATTTTCTTTGTTATGTTAAATTGCCTCTAACTGTTTCATGACATGTTTCAGTTTTATCAGGAAAATAATGAGAGTATTTTAGAAACTGTGGTGACAAGATTACATATCATTCATTGTTGTGTGCTAAATGATCTATGTGGGAAGCTTAGCATGTATATACATTTCACTGTTGTTTCAAGTTGATCTTAATATGATAGTAGCCTTTTCCCTCCCTCATTTTGAGTACAATATGTTCACCTTTGATTTTGTTGCATGACTTTGTTGATCCTGCATGGATGGTCACAGAGAATCATAGACCTCACAGTTTCCATACAATCATCGGAACAGTGTTCTAGTCATCCCCCTGTATTCTAATGTCCCACATTTACATGTGACAGCCAGTTTGTTTTCATTGTTGTTTTCTGTTGTGAGCATGTTTGTGTTTTAACTGTGCTTGTTGTGGTTGTTTTCATCCATGCAAGTGTCATGTGGGGAGTGAGGGTGGATGAATGTAACTTTTGCATTTTGTTTATATAATTTGCTGTGTGATGACTTCTGTGCAGACATTTTTGCTTTATTGTACATGATTGTTGTTTGTTAAAAGAAGGGATGCAAAGTGTTATTTTGTTTTATTTTGATTTATTATTTTCTCATTTTTATGGCATGAGATGTTTGTCCACATAGATTTGATGGGGAGGGGAGGGGGCATGCATTTAATTATCTTCTTTTCTTCCTTACCTCCAAGGGGAATCATTGGGACAGCACATTGAGGAGTAGTACACTAAGTTCTTCCAGTTCTGTGGGCTGTGTGCCAAGGACTTAGTCTGCAAACATTTTTCCTGCCCACTCTGCAACGTTGTCGGTCCATCATATTTTTTTTCCTGTCTTCCCCTTGTCTCCCTTCTTCAACAGTTCCCTGGAGGATTGTTTGAGCAACGCCATGGGGTCTTGTTACATGGCCATACCAACATGATTTTCTTTTCTTGAGTTACCTCAGTAGGTATTCAGACGTCCTGAGCGCTACCTGATAGTTTGATGCACTTGTTGATTGATTATGTGAACAGTGTATTTGATGTTTAGTATCTTGGACTGGAGTTGCATCTCATATTCTTGGCTTACTCTGTGAGGGTCCATGTCTGGCATGCCTACAGGAGCCAGATCTTGTGGTTCATAGAAGTGTTCTTCTGCTTCCTTCCATATTAGGCTTTAATATGGATAGTGGTGTGGTTGTCTTTGCTGCCCTTATGATTTGGACCCTTTACCACTAATGATGGATCCCAGGTACATGCATTGGTGAACATTCTAGGTTCTGATCATGGACAGTTAAATCAGTATTGATGGTGAGGTTATGGTCAGCCTTAAGCTAGGTCTTCTTGGCGCCAATTTGGATGCCATAACTTGTTGTTTCATCTAGTTGTTCAACAAGCTTGGTGAGTTCTTGTTCACTGCCAGGCCATCGATGTAGTCTGCAAATCGAAGATCTGTGATGATTCTTCCTCCAGTACAAATGTGATGTTCATGTGAATCGGTCATGATGCATTCCAGGAATGTGTTGAAAAGTGAGGGAGACAGAAGGCGGCCCAGACAGCTGACTCTGAAGTGTGGAACCATTCACTTGTAGCACCCTTAAGTGCACTGCACATGTCGCTTTGGAGTGCAACTGCTGGATGGTCATAAGCTTCTGCTGATGTTAAATTTCTTCATTGTAACCAGTAGTATCTCATACCAGATCCTGTTGAACCCTATCTTGAAGTCTATGAAGATGTGATAGAATTCCCTCTGGTGCCAGGTTTGCAGAGGGTACTTAGGTTAAAAAGTTCTGCCTTTGTAGGAATCCATCATACTGTTCTTCAGTGATGGTATTGCCATCATCATGTCATCAGTGATTATAAGACGTTGAAATGAACGTTTGGGATTGTCATACTTTAAATGGATAGTGTTATTAATAAACTGTAACATAAAGAATCTTAGGAGACCTGTGTAGATATTTTTCATTCAGAGGTGAGTCATTCTTGGTGCAATTTTAATCGCTTAGCTACGCAGATGATTTCATTCCGCAATATGTACAGTGGCCTTTCAATACTTTAATGTTTGTTTTGCTTCTATATTGAAGATAAGTTCATGAAAACAAAAACTTGCTGTGTTGGGAATATCTGCATGTTATATTTGTCTTTGTGAATTGACAGATGTTGATTCTGAGATTTTGAGAGTTGTATGTAAATGGAAGTGGTAAGCAAATGTGCCAGTTACTCTCCAAATATCCATATATGTTTTGTATTCTAAAGAGAATATATAATCGTAAGTAGGTTGGTTAAATTGCTGTATAGCTGAATTGTAAGGAGCTTTTTTGAGGTAATCATTATTTTTGTTCATAAGGGATTTGATTGACTGTTTTGATTTTCTGTTCAAATAGTTATCAAACCTTTGAAATTGACAACTGGTGGCAAATATAAATAACATACTGTGTTGTTCTTCTTTCAAACGTGTGTTGGCCCCAGGGGTTGATGAGTTGCAATACCATTGGGGGCACACACACACACACACACACACACACACACACACCCTTGACAACTTTTTGTAAAGTATTATTGACAACTTTTTGCAAAGTGTTATGCTCAGATACAGAGTAACATTCAATTTGGCTGCAGTTAACATCCAAGTTGATAAGGTACTGCTTCTGCTGATGTAAAAGAATGGTATATTGTTTCTGTTGCTGTTGTTATTAATGTAAAAAAAAAAACAAAAAAAAAAAACAAAACAAAAAAAACCCAGCAACAAAATTTGTGGTGATAGGAATGTGTAGATTATGCTTGTCTTGTTCATTGAGTCAGAGTGATTTTCCTTTCACGGGAGTCTAATATAGCAGTGGCTTTAGAGAGGTGAAGATTAAGCTATATGTACACCTTCCTTTTTTTTTAATCTGTCAGGTAAATGAAATATAGATTTGTCACCGTAAACACAAATCGCTTAGTCTGAGGGAGTAAAGGCTGCTGGGTTTGTGAAAAGAGTTCCCACTTATTTATGAGACATTGCATTACCCAAGGCAAAAGTGAATCTGAGCCCAATTGCCATGCCCCGGATATTTGCAGACTGATGGGCCAGTTCTCCTTCAATCTGTCCCGGGACTGGGAGCTGCCCAAGCAGCCAGACACCTTCCGACCCTTCAGGGATGGTGTCAAGGACATGCTGGTCAAGCACCATCTCTTCAGCTGGGACATCTAGCTGTTCCATGGAAGGGTGGGAGAGGGTATTGGGTGCAACCACCACAAAACGCTTGCGCTTTGAAGGAATTACCACCAAGCTGTTGGTCTTTTCTTTTTCTTTGCTTTTAAATTCTGTTAATGGTGTGTAGTCCTGTCAGAAGAATTATGTTTTAAGCGGTCAAGGTGAAGACATAGGCTCTAATCCATCCATACCCTCCTCCAAACTCCTCTTCACCGTGGGATCTACTGGCAAAGGCCTCATGAGTAAGTGCTGGTAACAGTGTAATTATGATACTCCACTACCTACGGGTGTTGTGAATGATTACATGATTTCAGTAGCATAGATAGAGCTGGACTTGATTCCATAAAATTTAATTAGCAAAGGGGCCGTTGTACTCTTTGTGTTTGTATATTGTACAACACAGATTTATTATAAATGCATGTAAGTAATCAAACGGAGTTAAGACGTGGAACATATGGTGTGTATGATCAATTTTTTTTTGTAAGAAAAGAGTAACACACGAGCTGTTTTCATGAGAAATTGTATAAATATGGAGGTGTTTGTGATGACATTCCATTACACTTCCTAAGCATACCGTCGTAGTGGCTGCTGTGGAACCACTCTGATAGGCCATCTGCACCCACTTGCACAAGTCAAGGTGATACAGTTCCCCAGGTGTGTATTTGGTGACATCTTTGCTGATGACGATACAACAGAGGGTGGTCAGCCACGCATACCTCTGTTGAATCAGAAATGCATAGAGTTAAGTGGCTTGTGACACAGTGTCACCTCAATAGCTCACAATCCACTCTAACAATTCTCTTATGAATCAAATAAGTCATTTTTAGAGAGGAAAATCGTAACAGATTTCAAGACCTTGAGGGTGTTTTGCTGTGACAAATATGGCAAGAGGAGGATTAACGAAGGGAAGGAGTAGAACAGAGGATTAAATGAACAAAGCGGTGAATATGAGGTGAGGAATGAAGATTAGAAAGGTGGAAGAAGAGGTGAGAAGGCATGAAGATGCAATGAAAGCATGGATTTATTCAAGATTCGAGAATTTAAAGGAGCTGATGAGCACTGTATATCCCTTTTACAACTTATATTACACCTAAGGCCATGTGAATGGTCAGTCAACCACACACACACACACACACACACACACTCACACTCACACACACACACACACACACACACACTCACACTATCAGCAGTAGTAGTGGACATCATGATATATTTCAAAGGCAAAAAGTGTGGAAGATGTATTATCTATTCTTTTACCCAATGGTATATAGCAACCCAGTAGTAGTAGACTTATTGATTGGATAGTTATAAAAAGAGGTCACATCTTATCGTGTTTTTTGTTGTTTTTTTCATTGGGTGTGGCCATTGAGATACAGAATGGCCCGTTTAAGTCATGTTGTTGATCTAGTCGACTGGAAACGAAATGTAATCTTAATACATGTAATTAACATAATGTATGGATTGTCTGCATGCATGTGTATGCATTCATGATGTATGCACATGTCTGTGTGCAAGTACGCGTGGGTCATGTATTTAAGTTGTTTAAAGACACAGCAGAACCGCTACAGCAGTTACGATGTCATATTTACATATAGTTGCAATAATTTGTGTCATTGTTTACATAATAGAAAAAGAAGATAGTGATAAGAAAATAACAACAGACTGGACTTAACGTTATGGTTATATTTCTGTTTTATTTTCAGAATTATGCTTTCAGCATTTATGAATATTTGTGGTTTATGTTATCATTGTTATTTACCGAAGGGATGAACATTACAGTTTGTTTTATGATTTGATTTGAACATTTGTTTCTGATCTTATAAACATTCCCATTTCCTTTCACTGCCACCCATACATGAGCACACAGTAAACTCGTAGGTAACAGTGTCTATTTCCTGTTACTTGAAAAGAGGTGTGCACGTTCCAGACCATAGAAACATCAGAGGAAGCGCTCTGACATTCCTCTTTCCAGCAGCTTGGTCGTCCTCATCAGATATGTATTCATCGATAGAGTGAAGTTGTGATTTAGCTGTTAACAGTTTGTGGATGGACTACGTCCATAATGAAGCGTCCCGGTGGCACTTGAAATGGGGCAGTGTGTTTATTGGTGAACAGATTCGACTGTGATGAAAAGGTTGCCTTTGAAAGCGATCTTCGTTTTGCTAACTTCTGTTTTTGTGTGTGTGCTCAGTCCTACCATTTCTGACAGCTGATTTTGTCCTTGAAGTTGTAGAGTTGATTTGTCAATGCATTTTTTAAAAAAACAACTTTTTATTCATTACTTGTTTATTTACTTTAAAAAAATTGCTCTCTTGTCAGCTTCCCCTTTGTTATAGGTATACAGCTTCTCAAAATTTGAATATCACACTGTCAGGAAATCCAGTTTTTGAATCTCCATATTTAAACTTTTCTCTCGGTTGAATTGAGGACTTTTTTTTCCCCCTTTTGATTAAAGAAAAGTAATGTGAAGAAATCGTTGCCTCGTATTGATTCAGTTTTACTTTTCTGTGGATATGTGTGTTTTCATGGTTTTATCAGCTACACTGATGCACGGAGTTTGCCCCAAAGTTGGCGACAGTAAATCATGGCTTGCTTATTGTCTTTGTTCAGTACTTTAAGCATGAAGATTCCTTTAATTCGAAACATTAGTAGACATGTTGGGTGTGTCTTATCTATCTCTCTGTGGATAGAGATTACAAGCAAAATGCAGAATCATTTTCAGAGCAGTGATATCCTGTGATTATGTAATTTCAATGTTGTGATATCCTGTGATTATGTAATTTTACGTTTTATTGAACAATCAGAAGTTATTCCAATCTCGGCCTTAATTCAGGGTCACAATGTCAAGAAACATGTTTCAACATACAGATAACTTGGAGGTTGTGCATTTAGAGTGTCAAAATCATTTGAGACTGATTTTGACCCAAGAGTAGGAGAAAAGGTCATTGTTTTTTTTCTTTTTCTTTTTCTTTTTTTCTGTAAAGACTTCGGATTAGATGAACTGCTTTAGCATACTTTATTTTCACCTGTTAGTTCTGACAGTTTCAGGTTTGCAGAAGGTAATTGCAGTTAAAGGCATTTTTCTTTACAATTTTACCAGCTAACTGAGGAAAATGCATTTGTGGATCTTTGTAAGACTTCAGTCTCAGAAATGGAAAGGTGAATTTTTTTTCAGATTTTATGGAAGAAATACTTGTAAACATGCTTCATGTGTTTCAGAAAATCTCGTTATGAGGATTTTTTTTTTATCTTCTGCAAAAGGAATTGGCTCTGACGAGATGACCGCTCTAATATGGCACCTTGTGGTCGACTGTGCTGTAAATCACTTTAGTCAGAATCAGAGGAAATTCCTTTTTATGTAACCATGATGTTGAAAGTCTTAGGGGTACGTACTCTGTATATCACTTTAACTGAAGATAAAAATAAAAAAAAAAACAAAAAAAAAAAACCAACCGCCAGACAGACTGACATGCTGGCTTGAACGTTTCAGTCTGCTGTTGAATGACGAATTTTATTGATTTGCAATAAGATTGCAGCGGACAGCACAGTTAAGTTGTCTGTTGTATTCTGAACCCATGTTGTCCCATCTTTGTTATGCCATGCCATACACAGACCCCCCAACTCCTCCCACAGACCCTTCTCCTCCCCACCCTCTGAACTGTATGTCCAAGTAGGCAGTGCCAAAATGCTGAAAGGTGTTAGAAAATAAAAGGGGATGTGTGTCTGTGATACTCCATGTGTACAGATGAATGTCTCAATAGTCATGACATGAAATTATGTACTTGAATATAATAGTAACAGTATGTTCATTATTCATCAATGTTGCGTTATTGTACATATGTAAAAGTATCCTGTATCGTTAGTTATTGACATGTGGAATTATGTCTGGTTGTGTTCCTGACTTTATTCCAGGAAAGTATGACACCAGTATGCACGGCAAACATTGTGTCAAAGCTGCAGTCACTTTGAAACATTCATTTCCATTTGTTTGTTGACTCATCTTGAGTGTACCCTATCCAAACACCATCGTCGGTGCAAAGATCCTACTCCATTCAGACCAGCATTGCGTACACGTGATGGCATATTCCTTGAGGGTCTTTTAGTGCGTGAGAGCCTGTGTCATTGGGCTTTGTCTAAGATCTTTGAGCATCATGTTTCACCTAGTTACAGTGCTCCTTTCTTAATGTATCTTTTCTTTGTGGACGCACACTTCATTGCATAGAACGGGAAAAATTGTGATGACACATTCACACACAATCAGCATCATTTAGATGTGATTTTCGTTTTTTTTCTTTTCTTTTTTTTCTTTAAAAAAAAAAAGTTTTTCAAACAGCGGGACAAGTAGAAAAAAAGAAAGAAAGGTTAGGTGGTTTAGAACTGGTAATATAGCCTTGACAGGTTAAATGTTTAGCGTTGTTATAAAGAAAGATTTTTGACAGTACGCCTATATATCAATTTCACGTGTTGGAAAATTCCAGACATAATATGGAATGGGAGCTGCAAAGGAAAAGGAACATTGTCCAAAGGTGTAATCGAGATCTGTGTGGAGTGCGTAGTGATCGGCACGGAGAGACTCGGGTGTCCAAGACAGCCTGAAAGGAAAACTCGGGTGAACAGCGATCACGTGAAAGGGGGCACCGACAATTTACCCATAAACAATGGATAAGGTGAAACATGTCCAAAACTTTGACGGCCAGTTCACAGTGACTGCAGCCTTGACACAGTTCTGTGTGTACATATCTCATCACGTTGAATTACACCACGTCAGAATTGCCCTATGTGTGTCTATGTACAAATCGTTATGTGATCATTTTCTTTCTGTCATGGTGGAAGTCCGAGTCGGATGGAGGCGTGACAACCTAATAGCTGGGTCAGCATCTCTACGTCTGTGTCTTTATGTTTCGTGTTGTTGTTTTTTTTCATTTTACAGCATCTCTCAGCCTTTGGCCGACATCCGGTGTTCTTGTTTGTCTAGTCATGATTATTTATGGTTAAGTTGTAGTTCATGTGTTGAGTAAAACTGGCATTCCGTGGGTTCACAACAGTACTACCGGCGCTGATGAGTGTTGTACTGCTGTACTTTTCTGTCCGTTCTTTTTTTTTTTTTTTTTTTTTTCCTGCAGTCTGGTTTGTTGTGTCCTCTTTTCCCCACTCTACCCGAGTTCTGACTGATCCTATTTTCTTGTAAAGAAGATTCTCTCAGAGGTCACTTTTGTTGTGCTGAATTGTAACATAAATCTGAAGTTTTAACATGTTGCACACTTCGTGACTTGTTTTGTTTCATTCACGTGCAGCTTGCACAGGACACTATCACACGCGCGCGCGCGCGCGCGCATTTTAAACATTGTACACGCAGTACTAAAATTGACATGAACACACAAATGTATATCCAGCCACACCACTCGCCGTCACCACACACACACACACACACATAGTCACACACATAACTCGGAACCGTCAACAGATAGTCACACACATAACTCGGAACCGTCAACGCCGACACCTTTGAAATAGTTTTTGATGGGTTAGTTCCATTCATTATGTTGTTCTTTTATTTCTCTAAAGCTCATTTATGAGCTTCCATGTAACACGTTCTCTCATAACTTTTGTGTTGATTAAGTTAAAAATAAAGGGTGATTGAAAATTCTAAAAAGGAAAAGAAAGAAAAAAATGTAAATAAATAATCCCAAATTATGTAGGGGAAATAAATAGCAATTTAAAAAATCTTGCTTGTGTTTGTTTTATTTACTTGATCTTGGTCTTTCTTTGTCTCTGTCATTTTCAGGGTGTGCAGTCTCTCGTTAGATTTAGATCAGGACTTGAAATCAAGTTTGTGATCATCTGGACCTGTCAAGGGCAATGACAATTGGGGACGGGGACGGTGAACCATTTCCTTAAAGTTACCCACTTTTTGTTTGTTTGTTTGTAATCGTAGTCACCTAAGCCAGGAACTTGCACAGATACATAAAAATATCCAGCATAATAAACTTTCAGGCTATGACTTTTGTGCAACACGAGGAATAGCACAAACGGCATGCTGCTCGGATTCACGGGCTAACCCGCAACAGGACTAACGAGGGATTTTAAGCATTGCTTCATTGCAGAACATGTGGTTAGATAGAGACTAACAGCAACCAGTTTGCTTTCTGTGAGTGCGCGCGCCCGCGCGTGTGTGTGTGTGTGCGCGCGCGCGCGCGCGCGTGTGTGTGTGCGCGCGCGCGGACGGGAAATACGTGAAATTGACAGTAAACCAGAAGGGGCCGTAATCAAAGCATTTGCCTGCGGAGCTGACTCTGTCGCAAGTTCGAATCACATGTGGAACTGGATTTTTACGGCATGGAAATCCTCTGTCCATCCAGCAGTAAATGGGTACCTGATTCAGTTCGGAGGTCGTTAAAGGCGGCAGAATGCGAGGGATGAGATGTGCCTTCCGTCAAGCCGTGCCTAAGACATGGTGAACATCTGGCTGTTCACTGCCTCAATGGCCGATGGGCTATGAGAAATTTAAATATTTTCAACCGGTTGACTTGACTACGAGTGTGGTCATGTCGGCATTCGAGACCATGCTTCTTAGGTACTTAACGTACCCAGACACACACCGAAGTTTTTATGCCTCTAGAACCATTAGAACTATTCGAAATGATCTTTAGGTATCAGGCAAAAAATTAATTCATTCCATGTCGGCAAATTTTGGCGTCCGTGCATCAAAACGGAAACAAATAATCAGTTGCGTCATTTGAACTACACACTTCCCATGAAGCGGGTCCTGATGGACGCATATTAAAAGAGTGGTAATCAGATACTGTAGGGCATTGAGTATGAGTCCAGGTGAACCGACGCGGTCGGCTATGGTATAAACTCTTGCAGACTGACGAGTATGGGTCGCGTACGACCTGCAACATCTGAAGATGGATGATCACACAATAAAAAAAAAAAAGTCTGTGTAAAATGTGTAGGTACTGACTGGGATCCAGTTGCGTAGAACTGTGTAATCAAGAGCGACGTCCGGTGAAACATTTGTTAGTATCTATTCTTCTAAACTGGACAAGTAACACGTGACTTCATTGTCATTCAGGTTCTTCTTGCTCTTCCTAGATAAAGCCTATCACGCACATGCCCATTATGCGCACGTGCACACACACACAAAACACGCGTGCACACGCACGAACGCACGCATGCACACTTGCCACATGCATGCACGCGTGCGAGCAGACACAAGCACATATACATGCATATACACACACGCGCGCATACACCACATACTCGGTCTATAATAGATTTAAGCGCAATGGACCAGATGCTAAAGCTGAAGAGTAAAATGGAAAAAAAAAATTCACTATCCACCCCCCCCCTCCCCCCTCCTGTCAGCCCACACCCATCTTCTCTACACAACTCCTTATCCCGCTACCCTATTCACCCCATCTACCTCCACCGGTCCTTACAGCACGACTTCATTCTTCCTTCAGTAATTATGTGGTGGACTGTTTGCACCGACTTAACAATGTGGTGATGATAGCCCAACAGAAAATATATACAGTCAATCAAAATACTTTTAAAACAGTGGGCCGCCGTGTTATCGTTCATGCTTGTTCTTTGTTGTTTTCGTTTTTGTTAATTCCCCACGATCCACTTTAGCTTCATGAGGTGTAACATATGTAGAATCATCCGAAGCCATTGGTGCCTACGTAATGGGAGGAAAAAGAGAAGCAATGGAAAATAACAAACAAACGAACAAAAACGAAGCTTTTGGTGCAAATCGGTTTCAATTTGGGCAAGAAAGTGTCTGCATGTGGACTGATCCACAAGCTCCCCACCATGAGACGTCAGAGATAAAAGGCGCGTGTGTGGGTGTGGGTTTGTGTGTGTGTGTGTGTGTGTGGACTGGGACCGAATCGGAAGCCGGCTCATGGTCAAGACTCGTCACAAGTCTGATTGACATGTGTTGCAGCACAAACTTCTGTCCTTGGTCTGTCGTCGCCTCTCTGACTTCTGCATCACTTATGACTTCTTGGCGATGGATATTTTTTTCCATCTGTCACTGCCTACTTAGAATTGGTGAAGGGTTGACCATGGTACATGAAACAAATGGTTGACAGGAAAATATCATGTCCTTACAAAAAAAAAAAAAAAATCATATTGGGGTTAAAGCCATGGGGGGGGGGGGGGGGGGGGGGGGTATGAACTGTCTGAGGTTCACCGTGTCAAAGACACAGCATCACGGAAATGGAAAGTTCAGCCCTCTCCTCCCGCATCCCTTGCCTTCCCTGACCAAGCCAGCAGACAAATCGACAGTGTTGACCCAATGTTGTGAATACCGTTAGCTGCAGGCATGGATAGTCGACAGGAAAGACACACAGTGACGCCAATTACACTCCTGTTCTCTCACCTTGCTTTTTGCATACGCAATCTCTCATGAAGGCACAAATGCCCGCGATGCAAACGAAGAAAGCGCTGCCACTGCAAGGTCATTACTGAATAAAACGCCGGCAGAATCAGAGGTAGGCAGTAAGACACTGATTTTTAACACTGACTGACGTGGATCTCTGTACAGTAAACATTTCTGTCGGACCTCGCTGGTAACACAGGTGTACCGTTGTAGACTTGGCATTTTAGGTCGGTCTCCATCACACACGCAAACGTTCGACAAGATGGGTTTTTTTTCCACATGGGTCCACTCGGCTGGTTTGTGTAATCGGATCGATGCACTTCAGCTTTGCATGTACAAGTCATTGTTTTTCTCGCTCGTGCGTGTTTCAATTAGTAAAGCACTTTGCGTCGTTGAATTCATTATTGTATTGGCCTCTGCAAAAATACTCGCCGTTTGGGAAGGGAGGCAAACCACATACGGGTGATTTAGTTCTGATAGTTGAAGCGATCCTGATTGGACAATAGTAAGCAATATATATAGGGAGTGCGCTTTTTTTAATTTAATTTTTTTTTTTTGTTTGTTGATAATCAGTCATCATCAGTCGACAGAACGCTTTAAATATTTCAAATACGTTTGGTCAATGCTTGAATTCGTGGAGCTCGAGCCGTTGAGCCTGAAAAAGTCTACATCTGTATCTAAAAATCGGTATGCATTTTCTGCTGGGTGAACAGAGAAGGTTTTCAAGCTGTAAATATCCGAACCCACGAGTGGTTCGAACTAGGGAGAGGAGGCCAGTTTGGCCGTTTGGATGGCTGATACGAATACACATAATATGCATCCTCTGAGGGGAAAAAACACACACACACAACAAGCAAACAAACAAAAAACCCGAAGGAATGAGGACTGATATTCGACTGGATTATGTTGAAAACGAATGATTTACGCCAGCAAGCAGCTCTACTATGGCATGTATCCAAGTAAGCAGTCCGTTGTGTACAAGAGAATGTAACTCGTAAAGCTTGGTCTCAAACTGAGAATATACACCGAATGAGTTCCGTCAATAAATGAGTATCCAAGACATTCAAAGTAATACTATCATCGTTATTATGATTGTCGTTAGTGTCAAATTTGACTACTTCTATGAATATTATTGCTTTAACTGAATACCAGTTACGCTAAACATGAAACGGCACTACTCGTATAGCCCGCTGAGCCTCGCCTCCCCGTACCCACCCCACCCTCCTCCCCTCAAAACTGTAATAATCTTGTAGACGTAGCATTGTAATGTCACATTGTTGTCCAGGTGGGGTACGGTGATCGGCTGATCGCGTTGGTTTTAAAGATGACGGAAACACCAGTGCACGGGAGCGATCAATATTTCCTCCCGCTCGATACGTCTCCGGTTCGATACTTTCCCCGGTTCGATATTCCCATAGCTCCACCCCTCAGCAGCTTGTCGCTGATCGTCCCCCGCCCCCCCCCCCCCTTTCTCGATGCCCCTTCTGTCCCTTATCCTCCCGCCTAGACGTTCCCCCTCCCTGCTCAGTACACAACCGCTTACAACAGAAAGTCCCTGTTCTGGGGAAGAAGGACGAAAGAAAATCTGTCCAATACCTCAGGTAAAAACCAAGCGTTTGCGCACACACCATGATACATACGCCTTGGGCAAGCAGAGAGGAGGGGGGGGGGGGGGGGGGTATCGAGCAGGGGATCTGTCAATAGGGGGGGAATATCGAGCTGACTCCTCAATAAGTCAGAGCAAATAATCATTACCCGTCTATGGTTGAAGGCCTCGTCTAAGTGAACTGAAACAGGTTTCCAGATTTTTGATGGAATGTTTCGTTCAGAGGGCACGCAGGAGCTTCCAGCGTGCGTTCTGATGCGGCGGATGTCGGACCCCTTTGTTCTTCTGGCTGATAACGTTATTTTAGGATGAGCTTGAAGTGGTTAAAATCTGCATGTTGTCTTTGCGTGCTCTCTGTCTCTGTCTCTCTCTCTATATATATATATATTGGACGGGAATAATGTGCGTGTGTAAGAGAGAGAGAAAGAGAGGTGGAGGGTTGTTAGATCAGGACTACTCGCGCTTTTTGCACTCTCCGCTGGGTGGGGTGCAAGGCTGAAACTGCGCATAGTCATTGTCATCTCGGTTTCACAGTCCTCCACATTCCACCCAAGCCCAAGACACCCTACTCTTACACCTCCTCCGCTCTTTCTGTTCCTGAAGGGCGTAGAGGCCAAGGCAGCCGCACCCTACACCCACAACCTATTATCCAGTCAGGGCGTAGCAGCGAAACTCTTCTCATTGTGCACCCCCCTCTCCCGGTTCAGTTGGAGAAATGGAGTAGGAAGGGTGGGGACGGCTTCAGGCAATTTGTTGTTGAAAAGGAACGGCAACATAAGAGGCTGCGCCTTTGTCCCGCCAACAACCTGGGACCGCGAGCGCTTCGCGTGCTGCTATTGAGTGCCGGACTCATTACAGGGTGTGGAGACATTCGAACGAATCCACAGCCGTTTCAGCAGCGAACCGTGTCTGCCCTCTTGCGTGCGTCCCGCGACACCCGAGCGCAGCCGGCGCCTTTAAAAGGAGGGTGTGCGGTGGTGGGGTAGGGGTGGGGTGGGGTGGGATGGGGGACGAGGGGGATGGGGAGGGGAAGCAGGGCCATCAAAGAGAAATTATTTCCCCCTGGATTCGGTTCGCTGGGTGTAGGCTTTCGCCTGAACAGCTTTACGGAGGACCGGTATCGATTGAAAGTCTCGCATGCACGAAAATCAGACATTGAAAAAAAAAAAAGAAAAAAAAAGTGAATGAATTCACAGAATGTGGGACGGGCGTTGACTCTTAGATGGGCCAGGTGCACCCACAGCGAAACGTAGATTTATTTACTCAACTAAATTACTTACATACTGAATTACTAACGCCGCGAAGGTATTTCTTTCTTCTTTTCTTGTGGACTCCATTGACTGACAGCGCGGATTCATATCTCCGTGTTAGCTTATTAACGGATTAACCCATCCCGTCTTGTTCCTCCGCCTATCCCTGCAGTTTCTCTGTGGTACTCCACCGCCGCCCCCACCTCCCCCGGTTGGAAACTGGGCCTGCCCTTTCAACTCTCAACCACTAACCCACATTGCAAGGTAATGTAGGTCGTAAAGAATAAAAGAATTGTTACCAGCCCTCCTCCCCTTACCAGCGCCAGCGCCAGCTCCTCCCCCCCCCCCCCACCCCCAGTCTCCCACTCCCTTCTCTTACCGCCGATCCCCGTGCTTTTCCTCCTCCCCTCCCCCCTCCCCCACCCCCCTCCAAGCCTTCACCAGTGCGCCTACTACTTCAGCACAATCTCTGTGTCGGTCGCCGTTCTAATCTAAGATTCATCAATATTCATAATGTTTAAACTCATGTCTTATATGGTTATAACCGTGGCTTAAACACGCACGCACGCACGCGCGCGCGCGCACGCACGCACGCACACACACACACACACACACACGCGCGCGCGTGCGCGCGCGCGCGCGCGCTCACCACTGTTGCGTGTTTGTGTCAGCATGTACAAGATAAAACGCACAAACCTTTCATTGAAGATTCCGTGAATACATATTTTCTGAGACATTCTATCCAATGTGAGTTTTCTATTTTTTTCCGAAGGAAATTAGGTTTTTTCCCACTTCATCTGACTTGAAAGAGGTTGCTGACATGCTTTGTTTTAGATCAATTACTCTTTTAACATACAGGGCTTGGAGTTTGATTTTCAGCCTTGGTAATGTATCTTGTATGCAGCCCGTGGTAACCTTTCTGATTGCGCATATGTAGCCTCTGGTCGGCTGGACGGCTATACTTCACTCAGACGACGAAAGGGAGGAGAGGCGGGGGAGGGAAGAAGCCCCACCAAACTACAAAATAAGAGAGGCAGTTGTAGAATACTTTTTCTTTATTGTTGTGATCTTGGTGACCTCGGGGAAAAAAATGAGGAGATGCGTTTCAATATCTGATGCAAACCAACGTCTAAGGCACACACAAAAAAAAACAACAACAACAAAAAGCAACAACAACAAAAACTCCTGCAACGAATACAATTACTCTTTACTACGAAAATAGGAACCACCAGCCATAGGTGAAAGAGTCACGGGCTGCGGCGGGAGGTTGTGGGTTCACGCCCCCATAAAAGGCACGTGTTTGTGAGACTGTCATCCCCTCCAGCCAGCTTACATCCAAGTTGTGCTATAATTATGGGCTCAGATGGGGAAACTGGAACCGGACATTTGAGTTTGATACGTCTAATGAGGGCATTTCAGAGAGCGCTGCTCAAATCCCTGACCAACTCTGCAGCTGTCCGTATCTTTCGGGACTGGTTGACTCCCGGGATATCATGAAAAGTAGCGAAGGGTGCATCCCAGCCATGCAGTGTCGGAGCAGAATGGGAAAAAAAAGCACCATCTTGATCGTGTAACAAAAAAATAATCAAAATCTCCGCCGTTCGTGCCTTCATCTTGCGGTTACCCGAGTTTTGATTTCCATTCCTCGTCGAGGTCTTCGATGCCATCGTACTAAGCCCACGGGGACTGTTGTTGGATGCACGTGGTGGCGCCCCCTGGAGGGAGTACGTTTGCTGAAGCCGGCTCCACAACTAGAAAGAAGAAGAAGAAGAAAACAAAAAGCTGCAGTCAGTCGTGGGCTCAGAACGGCAGTGTCCTTTCGTCTGTTGGATCAGAACAACAATCCTCACTGACCGCCGCCAAAAGGGACTCGAATGGCAGCGCAGTGTCTCCTCAGGTATGTAGCCTCACGACAAAACGGTGGTGGTGTTGTTTTTACCCCCTTGTATTGTTGGTGCTAAGGCTGCGACACGATGATCCTGCGTGTGGTTGTTTCTGGGGTGGTCGGAATGAGAGTCTTGTAGGAGTGAAGTCCCCGAGGAAGCACGGACGACGAAACAAGAAAGAAAGAAATCGGAACAGCAGTTCTGCGTTTTCATTCAGTAGTAGCAGATCAGCAGGACTGACTTGTCTTATCTCGCTGTAAATTTGAACTGGGTGTGGAGAAGAAAACTAAGGACACCCAGTGAATTTGTTGTTGTTGTTGTTGTTGAAATTTCGGCGTAACGGTCCGTGATCACCTCGCGTATGAAATCGCTGCGTGGCGGGTGAGAACGGCCACGTGCCCAAACTCAGCTCTCCTATCCGGGAGAGACAGTCCAGATCAACCTCTCTCTCTTTGTTCCCAAATCTCTCCTCTCACAAATGACAACGCCCATCGCTCAGAGCACATTGCATCGGAATTCGACGGGTGGATTTGGAGTGGGGTGGGGTGGGGGTGGGGGGTGGATTCTTGACCTGAACAAGAACTGCTCCCTGCCTTGCTCAAAAGCCCTGCCTTGCTCAAAAGCCGCTCATCGCTGAATGATTTTGTGGAGCATGGTCCAGGAACGCCCAGTGGAGTGACACGGACATGGGCCCATCTCCACCTCCCCGCCACACAGCGCGGGTGAGTAGGCCTGATTTCAGCATGTGCTTACACTCACTCCATCATGCACGGTTTTTTCTTCTTTTTCTTTTTTCTTCCTACCATGCCCCAAATCACTCACCAGAGAGTGGTTTATAATAATTTTTAAAATAATGATGATAATAATACTAATGATGAAAATAATAATAATAACAATAATGGTCATCATCATCATCATGATAATGATAATGATCATGAAGATCATCAAGATCAACATGATAATAATATGATAATAATGGTTTATTTAGTATTTGCAGGCCATATGAACAGGAACAAGGAGCTGCACAATAATTGGCATGCTCCAGGTGAGTGTTGAAAAAAAAAAATGTTGACAAACAAAACAAGAAGTACACGGCAAAATCCATGTGCATCACAAGCAAAACGTTTGCCGTACGAATCAGTTGTAGACAGAAGTTTCATTTCCTCGTTTTAAAGATTCGGTTATGTATACTGCGACTTTAAATATCAATTCTTATGACACATTTCTACCTGCTGACTGTATCTTAAATTCTGATGGAAAACGTTTAGGGAATTTTTTTTTTTTTTCTGCGGGTGTGGGGTAGTTGTCTCTTAGGTCCAGGATTACTGTCGTCCCTCCCCCCTCCCTCAAATTCAGGTGCAAGGTACTCTGATTGATATGTTTTGTCGTTTTGAAGCTTTGACAGTTTTGAAGGAGGTGGGTGATTCTGGTGAGAGAGAGAGAGAGAGAGAGAGAGAGAGAGGAGAGAGAGATTGAGAGAGGTTGTTTAGATTTACTTACCGGGGGATGAGTATGGGCACATGCCCTTATTCATCTGCCGAGAAATAATTGCACCGATACTGAAAACAATGGGGAGACAGGCACTAGTTAAAATTATCAGCTGATTCTATGTCAAAGATCTGTGTCAAATATTTTAGAGAATGGGGCACGTAAATTCAGAAGAATGCCATTTTTTTAAACCGGAAAAGACACAATCACCGTAAGCTGTGGTGCCCCCATAACTATAAAAAAAAAAAAATAATGATAATGAATAGAAAATAAGACTGTGATAGTCAAAGAACGGTGCGAGCATTGTGCCAGATTATTGTTGAATGTGAAGCTGGTTTTGTATGGAACTGATAACAAAACAAACAACAGACCATATCATATTATCACGGGCAAAATGTTCTGCTCTCAAGTGTCGAGTCAGTGACGCCAAATCTTGACAGTTAACATCAACCTCTGAGCACAGTTACAGGAAGAAAAAACGCCTGGAAACTAACCAACCAAACTCACCACACACACACACACACACACACACACACACACACACACACACACACACACACACACACATACACACACACACACACACACACACACACACACACACACACACACACACACACACGTACGCACGCACGCACGCACGCACACACACACACACACACACACACACACACACACACACACACACACACACACACACAGACACGCGCGCGCGCGCGCGCGCAGTATAGAAAAGAATTAAGTTTGAGCACCAAAGATAACGGGAAGGGGAGTTACGCAAATACTAACATTCATTTTTCGTTACGTCATGCGCACTTGTATACATATTATTATAACCTATTACAACGATACAATGAATCACAAGAAAAAAGAATATCCTCTGACCTTGGAATGCAGCCACCCATCCATCCAACCATCTATCCATCCCCAGGCCTATCAAATCAACACCCGCAACGAGACGCAGAGGTCTAGTTGTTCACGCGGTCCTATCTGAGTCAACATTATAGTAAAGTACTTTGAAGAGAGGCGACGAACCAATTGAATTAGGGTGTTGAAATTCCTTCCCCCTTTGACGACCCTAATTCTCTGTTGATAACACAAATCACATCTTCAAAGCTGTCCCTGGAATAGCTATAAAACCTCCATTTCTACAATGAAGAGGCCAGTCCACAGAATACTGGAATGCTCGCCAGAGACCGAAGGCGCCACTGCAAATGTCTTATCATCAATTGACCCGAAGCCAGAGCTCCGTTAGCCTACACTATGGTGATAAAGAAGACCCGAGGCGCCACGACGTAAATTGGTCGAACATAAAGTTCAGTTTCCAATGATGAACTAAAGGCGACCGGCTCGTTTGCACTTTCGCCTTCTTCTTGTAGAAGAAAAGTGAAAAGTTCCGACACTTATTCGTCTCAATCAGAGACATTTTTGTACAGAGGGGACAAAACTGATGATAGCCGACCATAATTTTACACATTTCTCCTTTCATCTCTTACGCCCCCCAAAGCAACAGTTATCTTGTTTCAATGATGAAATTTTAACGGAAAGAAATTGAATTAGGCAACAGGCTGTTGAAATTTTATCGTCGGGTTTCGTATCTCTTTTAATTATAAATATTGATATTCACACCTAAAAAGATACTCGCGGAGAGTTTTTGCGTCTGGACGGAAAGCAGTACGAACGCATTCCGGTGATAGTGTATCAAGTTAAAGACAAGAGAGCAAGGTCATTGTCCGCAGTTGTGTTAACAGCAGGATAGGTGTTGGAACCAAATCGTGCTACGCAGTTCGTGCTTGCCTGTCAACCCGCCCCCCTTCTGAGAATACCTGAGTTTCATCTTGTGCGCGCGTGTGTGTGTGCGTGCGTGCGTGTGTGTGTGTGTGTGACCAGACTTTGAGGATATGTCGGGCTGCGTGATTTGCCGAATTCTGTTAACTTCCTCGCGATTGGCAGGGAGAGCCGTTGGTATTCACTCTTTGGAGTACACGGTCACATGGCGCGTTCCCTTCTGCTGACACGTGTTCTTTCTTTCTTTCTTTCTTTCTTTTCTCTTTTTTTGTTTGTGTTGTCGCCCCCCCCCCCCTCCTTTTTTTCTCTCTTTTTCTTTTTGTTTCTTTCCACAGTTGTTCAACTACCCCCCCCCCCCCCCCCCCTCCACTGCTGCTACTTTCGTTCTTTCTTTCTTTACTGCATATTTCATTCTACCAAGTTTTCTTCTTTTTTTTTTTGGTTGGTTGGTTTGCATTGGTTTTTTTTTTTCTTCTTCTCGTTTTGTATGTTCGTTCGTTTGCTTTCAATGTAAAATAAAAGATGTTGTCTACTCAGGGTAATGTTTTACAACATGTCTTTCAACCGGCGCTACTCTGTTACTTTTCCTGAACGTTACGCACACAGCTCGTGTCCTTCAGTCAGCGCTACTGTATACTGCACATATTGTCGAGAGAGAGAGAGAGAGAGAGAGAGAGAGAGAGAGAGAGATTTCATCTATGTATTAATTTACTTATCTTCTTTTTTTTTAATATATACAGCTCTTAACCCTCAGCCTCCCCACCCCCCACCCCCCTCTCCCACCGTCCCCAACACAATTCAGGAATATTCCCCGATTGGTTGGTTGCCATCATCCGAGGCGTTCTTTTTTTTTCTTTTTTTTTTTTTTCAAATTCGTTAAGAGCTGTTAGGCCTATATACATCGCGTATTCAGCTTTGTTCGTAGTTTTTGTCGTCACGCAGACTGAACGCAGACCTGTCTGTTGCCAGAGAAATAAAGAAATGTTGTGGAGTAGTCGAAAGGTCCGCATGATTGTCGTTATCACGTTATCATGTTGCTGTCCCTTGGGACTAGATCGAAGCGGGGCCGTGATGGGGACGCTGGGGGATAGTGGGGGATTTTCAGGGCAGCGCTCGTGACCCTCAGTCATGAGCCACAAGGTAGAGGTGTTGGAACCCGTCCGAACGGATCCCCCTCTTCCCATACACACACACTCGCGCGCGCGCGCACAACACACACACACACACACACACACACACACACACACACACACACACACACACCACTCTCTCTCTCTCTCTCTCTCTCTCTCTCTCTTTCTCACATACACGCATGTACGCACGCGCGCGCGCGCGCGCTCACACAACACACACACACACACACACACACACACACACACACACACACACACACACACACACACACTGTCACGGTCAAAATTCAACACAACCGAAGTGTGGTCAGTCGTCGGCCACTCCAACTGGACATAAGTCCAAACTCAAACATTCTAGGCGTCAGAAAGACGGGGCCATAGGTCGGGTCCGGCCAATTAAGCATAGGGGAGAGGCTCCACAGAGACGTTTGTCCCGCCAGACGACTAAGCGGCTTTGACCGACGCCTCGATGTCTGCCCAGACGGACCTCAGTGCCTGGGCCAGCCTTATCGGCCAATTTGTGGAACCAACGTCATTGTTAGTCGGACGTCGCAGGTTAAAGCAGGAAAGGGAGAGGGAGAAGGTTAGTGTGTGGTGGGGGTGAAATCTAGCTAATCAATTAAATGACCAATTGACCACCACAGAGAGTAAGGCGTGTAGACGGGACTGTCATGATTTGAACATCCAATGGAATTAGAGGGAGACAACTTCGGGGATCAAGGGTAAAAATACTGACCAATGGTACTGGCCCTTGGACACGGGGTTAGAGCATAAAGGAATGTGTGAGGGAGAGAGAAGGAGGAGAAAAAGACGAACAGACAGAGAGAGAGAGAGGGAGGAGTTCGGGAGAGTAGGCTCTCGCCTACAGGAAGGCAGGGAGATGAGAACGAGGGGAAGAACGAACAAGAGAGAGGGGGAGAGAGGTTCTGAGTGGAGCTCTGCAGGAGAGAAGGGCAGAGAGAGAGAGAGATGAGGAGAGAAGAGAACCAAGTTGAGAGATTAGCATGAGATAGTCTGCAGAGGAAGGACTGAGGAGAGATGTGGGAGAGAGAGAGAGTTGCTAATTTATGAAGAAGAAAAGAAAGAAAAGAAAAAAGAAAGAAAAGCAACCATGTCCATTTGATAAGAGCAGACTAGAAGAGAGAGAGAGAGAGAGAGAGAGTGCAATGCGTTAATGCAGGAAGAAAGAAAGGAGAACAGATCGATGTTGATAGTCACTGTTCTATCCTAACCGGGGGTTCGACTCATACCTGGCAGCGTCACTTCGCCAAGCAGAACTACAGACCAACGCCAACAGTCTCACCTGACCAGGCGCCATCAGACCAACACCAGTGCCGGCAGTTGTGTCGTGTTGCGAAAGGACAGTGAAAAGAAAAAAGAAAAGAAAAGAAAAGACAGTGATTCGTGAATAGTTAAGATCACCTGGCCAGGTAAAGTAGAAATCTATTTATACCCGGGTTAGTTAATGATGTTTTAGATAAATGATTTTGTGAAGTTCAGGAAAGAGAGAATGTTTTGTTTCATTTGATTCCATATGCATTGATGTTTCGTTCTATGATCATGTGTAGTAAAGTTATAGACTTTACTAGTGGTTTGATGTGACGAATGCATGATATATGAATGAGATTGTAAGCAAGCTGTGAGTGTGTTTGGGCTGTGCGCTAGTCCTTCCTCCACTGACATTACACCGAGGTTGACAATTTATTGGCGAGCTTGCCAGGATATTCTGGCCCATTTATTATAATTGTTCAACTTCTCAGAGAGGAAGCTGGGTGGGATTCAAGTATTGTAATCCTAAGACAAGGGGTTGTCTTACTGTATGTTCCAAGATAGTTAAATACTAGGCTTGGCATTGCTTCCAAGATAGTTAATACTAGGCTTGGCATTTCAGCCCCAGAGTACTCATTTCGCACAGATTGCCTATAATTCGCTCTCATAGTTGGGTCAGGCGCTGGGCGTCTTATAAAAACTAACTACGTTGCCCCAAGCTAATATTATCATTCATAGGATTGTGCTATTACGTCACTCGTGTCTGTAAACCACCAGTTTGGCTGTCGTTATAAAATCTTGTTCAAAAAAAAAAAAAAAAGAAAGAGATACAATGGCGGAAGAAAGAACACCCTATTGAACAACTTGTGAGCGTCGCTCGTGATTTAGGCTATTCGGGAGAGAGTTGCGAGCATTCGTTGAAAACCAGCAAAAGATGGAAAGGGAATGAGCGAGCGGAAAGACGCCGTATCGCAGTAGAAGGCGCAGGAAACGGAAAGAATGAAGCAGGAAACAGAAAGAATAAGGGAAGCGCAGGAAACAGAAAGAATGAAGAAGGATTCAGAAAGAAATTTCGTTCAGCTAGATTACAAGCAGGTGAGACGTACACTCAGTTTGGTGCACGTCTAGATCACTATTTTGAGAAATGGTTAGAGTTGAGTGGTACGAAGAAGGAGTTTGCTGAATTGAAAGAGCTAGTTATGAAAGAACAGATTTTGTCAGGTTGCGGCCTGAGTTAACTATACATTTGAAAGAGAGACAGCCAGAGACAGCAGGGGAGTTGTTGAAGTTCGCAGAGGTGTATAGAGAGGCACGTTTGGGCACGAAGGTGCAGGAGAAACAGGTGCTAGGCACAGGTGAGAAGAGTGCAAGGAGACTAGGGGAGTTTTCTGCAAAGTCTGCAAACCCAGTGGTGGGGCAGAAGGAAGGGCAAAGGGACATTAGGTGTTTCATTTGTCACAAGAAGGGACATGTGGCGAGGGATTGTCGCATGAGGTTCCAGAAGGCAGCAGCCTTGCAAGAGGTGGATAAGGGTCGTCAAGGGAAACGACCTGCAGTGGAACCAAAAGGGATTCAGTCTGAAGAGGGTGGAGTGCAGCTTATGGCTAGCACTGGACAGCAGTCAGTGTCAGGGATGGAGGGCACTAGGCTGAGTGGTTCGTTACCAGTGGAAGAAGGGTGGATTGGCAGCAGAGGGTGAAAGTGTTACGAGACACTGGTTGTTCATGCGGGGTAGTACGAACAACGCTGGTCGATAAAGGGGATTTGACAGGGCAAATCCAGACCTGTACTCTAATCGATGGCACTGTGAGGGAGTTTCCAGTTGCTAAGTAAAAGTAGTACCCTTATTTTCTCAGGCGAGTTGTCTGCGTTGGTGTGGAGAAACCCCTTCACGTTTTTGTATTGGAAATATTCCAGGTGAAAAGGGTCCGGGGGATCCTGGTTGGGGATGTAAAGGGCAGCGTTCAAAACGGGAAAAAGGAGGAAAAAGGTTTTTAAAACCCCGTTATTTGCCCCCAGGAAAGGGGAAGTGGGGAAGACGTGTCCCCTGATGAGTTTAGGGCGCACAGGAAAAAAGCCCCTTTGCTCGTAAAGTCTTGGGAGTTGGAAAGGGTGGAGGAAACAGGAGGTTTAGAGGAGGGAGACAGAATTTTTTGTGAAAGGCGGGCTGTTGTCCGAGTGTTCCCCAAGGGGAAGACGGGTAAGGTGCCCACTAGTTGAGGTACCAGCGTTTATCGTGAACTGTCATGTCAGGGGTACGAGTCGCTCATGGGGGTCATCTCGGCACCAGCAAAACAGTGGGCGAATCTTTTATATTTTATTTGGCCCGGGCAATGGAGCATAAAACTTTCTGCGTCATGGACGTGGTCAAAGGCAGCAGAAGGGGGTGAAGGGAAAGGGGCCTTTAAACCCCCTTTAATTACCCCCGTTCAGGAGGGTGGCTATTGTTGATCGGCCCAATCTCGCCTGTTCCCCAAAGGTGGGACAGGATGGACACGTAAAGGGTTTCAAGGGGGGTTTTCGGAGGCTGGGTCGGTCAGAAGAAGAATATGACAGGAAGGTGAGGGGAAACAATCCCCCAAGGCGGGAGATCCAGTCCCCGGTAGTTCCCGGGTCACAACAAGTGTGAGCATTGGAGAGGACCCTTCACCCTATGAAAAGGTCGGTCGGGTTACCGAATGATGTGAATGGGAAACTAAAACTTTTCTGCGAATTTTCTCCCCAAATTATTGCGTGAGACCGCACATAGGCGCACGCAAACATGTGAGGTGAAAGAGACCAGAGAAGAAGGGAGATTTTGTTTCCCAAGTTTCAGAAAAGTCATCAGGGATGTGTCTTGTTGAAAAGGGCTAAACAGTGGGTTTCCCAGGTTTTTTTGTCGGAGGCGACACAAAGCAGCCGGAAAGAGGGAAAGGTGGGAGAAGAGATGAATTGAGAGACCAAAGACCAAAACGAAGTCAGGAGTCTGCTAGGTTTTTTTGGTTTATAGGGGTTTTGTCCCCCAAAATTTTTCTGCAATCACGAGTCCTTCAGTGATTTTGGGCAAGGCAGGGGGGAAAAAGGGAGTGGGCGAGTGGTCAGACGCTGCAGGGCAAGCACGAGACGGGGTTTGGAAAAAATAGGTACCCGTCCCCTCTTTAAGCTACCAGTTGTCAAACCATTTTTGTTGCGGCAGTGATAGGGGGTGGGATGGTGCGTTTTGTTTCGGAGCATGAAAAGGGGCGAGTTTCTGTGAGATATGCTAGGGAATTGCCCCGTGTGAAGAAGGGTACGAACGGTGGAGAAGGGTGTTTGCTGTCGTGTGGGCCGTGCAGAAGTTCCAAATACTTGTATGGGGAAAAAAGTTCGTGTAGGACGTCCCAACCCCTCAAAAATTTTCAGGAGGCCCCAGCTGAAAAACAGGGGGGTTCTGCGTTGGGGAATGGCATTGCAGCCCTACAGGTATCGAGTGCAGTACATTCCAGGTCGACAGAATGTCGGGCTGACTATTTAAGTCGTGTAGTCTAGCAAGCTGCAACTCAGAGGAAGTCAGTCGTATCCGGGGTGCTTTGTTGATAATATGTGTTGATTCCAGTTATGTTGATTGGATATGGGTTCATTCCCAGTTGGCTATGTTCATATTTTTTGTGTGTGAGACTTGTTCATATTTTTTGTGTGAGAACTGTTCATGTGGATGTAGTTATGCTTGGAGCATACAGTCGCTTGTGTAGTGATGCATTAATTGCAATAAGTGAGGATGGAGATTCCTCAGTGAAGTGTCATGGATCGTGATCATATTATATTGTGCTTTTCATAAGAATTGTGAAGAGAAGATGTGGCAAATCCGCAGGTAGGGGGATTGCATAGGTGCGCACAGAGGTCGTTATAAAATGAGTTGAAATAACGCAAGAGCGCACGTCAATGATAACTCATTGGAGTGGTATTCACTAATGATATATTTTATAACTTATAAACCGTTGTTGTAAAGTATTTTTTTTTTAAACTTTGCGCGTGTAGCTGTGTGTCAGCAAATTCGGTTGTTGTCTTTTTTGTACCGTTGTTTTGAGACAATGCGGTGCATAGTCTTTTGCAAGGGGGAAATTGTCACGGTCAAAATTCAACACAACCGAAGTGTGGTCAGTCGTCGGCCACTCCAACTGGACATAAGTCCAAACTCAAACATTCTAGGCGTCAGAAAGACGGGGCCATAGGTCGGGTCCGGCCAATTAAGCATAGGGGAGAGGCTCCACAGAGACGTTCTGTCCCGCCAGACGACTAAGCGGCTTTGACCGACGCCTCGATGTCTGCCCAGACGGACCTCAGTGCCTGGGCCAGCCTTATCCGGCCAATTTGTGGAACCAACGTCATTGTTAGTCGGACGTCGCAGGTTAAAGCAGGAAAGGGAGAGGGAGAAGGTAGTGTGTGGTGGGGTGAAATCTAGCTAATCAATTAAATGACCAATTGACCACCACAGAGAGTAAGGCGTGTAGACGGACTGTCATGATTTGAACATCCAATGGAATTAGAGGGAGACAACTTCGGGGATCAAGGGTAAAAATACTGACCAATGGTACTGGCCCTTGGACACGGGGTTAGAGCATAAAGGAATGTGTGAGGGAGAGAGAAGGAGGAGAAAAAGACGAACAGACAGAGAGAGAGAGAGGGAGGAGTTCGGGAGAGTAGGCTCTCGCCTACAGGAAGGCAGGGAGATGAGAACGAGGGGAAGAACGAACAAAGAGAGAGGGGGAGAGAGGTTCTGAGTGGAGCTCTGCAGGAGAGAAGGGCAGAGAGAGAGAGAGATGAGGAGAGAAGAGAACCAAGTTGAGAGATTAGCATGAGATAGTCTGCAGAGGAAGGACTGAGGAGAGATGTGGAGAGAGAGAGAGAGTTGCTAATTTATGAAGAAGAAAAGAAAGAAAAGAAAAAAGAAAAGAAAAGCAACCATGTCCATTTGATAAGAGCAGACTAGAAGAGAGAGAGAGAGAGAGAGAGAGTGCAATGCGTTAATGCAGAAGAAAGAAAGGAGAACAGATCGATGTTGATAGTCACTGTTCTATCCTAACCGGGGGTTCGACCTCATACCTGGCAGCGTCACTTCGCCAAGCAGAACTACAGACCAACGCCAACAGTCTCACCTGACCAGGCGCCATCAGACCAACACCAGTGCCGGCAGTTGTGTCGTGTTGCGAAAGTGACAGTGAAAAGAAAAAGAAAAGAAAAGAAAAGACAGTGATTCGTGAATAGTTAAGATCACCTGGCCAGGTAAAGTAGAAATCTATTTATACCCGGGTTAGTTAATGATGTTTTAGATAAATGATTTTGTGAAGTTCGGAAAGAGAGAATGTTTTGTTTCATTTGATTCCATATGCATTGATGTTTCGTTCTATGATCATGTGTAGTAAAGTTATAGACTTTACTAGTGGTTTGATGTGACGAATGCATGATATATGAATGAGATTGTAAGCAAGCTGTGAGTGTGTTTGGGCTGTGCGCTAGTCCTTCCTCCACTGACATTACACCGAGGTTGACACACACACACACACTCAGAGGGAGGGGAGATTCCAAGAGAATTCATAGAGCACTGGTAGTTTAGAAGAGACAGACAGACAAACACAGACAGAGAGAGAGAGAGAGAGAGAGAGAGAGAGAGAGAGAGAGAGAGAGAGAGAGAGAGAGAGAGACTTGAAGGGGGGGGGGGGGGGGCAAATTTCCAAAGATTTGTAGATAAGCGCTGATGTACTTTTACACGCACACGTTCATAAGCCCAAAGATGCGCTCCCTCGGATTTTCAAATGCGTGTTTAACTGGGTTATCACTCACGGAAAGATGCCAAACTTCATATAAACAATCTTTATGATTAAACTCCTTCATTTGAGCGAAAATAGAACCCTCTAAGACGACGTTCGGTGTGTGTGTGTGTGTGTGTGTGTGTGTGTGTGTGTGTGTGTGTGTGTGCGTCGTGCGTGCGTGTGTGTGTGTGTGTGTGTGTTAGCGAGTGTGTTTGTGTGTGCGTGCGTGCGTGCGTGCATGCATGCGTGTGCGTGCGTACGCGCGCGCATGCGTGGGCGTGCGTGCGTGTGTGTGTGTGTGTGTGTTGCGTGTGCGTGTGCGTGTGTGTGTGCATAAGTTTAAACAAATATTTTAGAAATCTACTCGGAAAACATTGAGTTAAACAAATCAACTTTTTGGAAGCCAGATTATTTTAGATCTATTTCCGACAATGAAAATAGGACAGAATCTGTGAAGGAGATTTACGAAAGAAAAAACAAACAAAACAAAACAAACAAACAAAAAAACGAAAAAAACACTGAATCACTGAAAAAAAAGTGGGACTGAAAATTTGCGAATCCACTTTGCCCGTTCCGCACACACACGCACGCACGCACGTACAACAACGCACAACAACAACGTTAACAACAACAACGACAACAACAGCAACACCACACACATACGCGCGCGCACACACACACACACACACACACACACACCACACACACACACACACACACACACACAGAGTCCTTTCATGTATATCAGTCAACAATCTGGTCTCTATAAATACCAGCGGAGCAGCGTGTGATTTGGCTGTACGCCTGCACTGGCTGAACTTCTATCACTAACAACTTGACCGACTTCCAAGTTCTCTCTCTCTCTCTCTCTCTCTCTCTCTCTCTCTCTGTCTCCGTTTTCTTCTTTTTCGTTCCTTTCATCATCATCATCATCATCATCATCTCTCTCTCTCTCTCTCTCTCTCTCTCTCTCTCTCTCTCTCTCTCTCTCTCTCTTTCTTTCTCCCTCCCTCCCTCTCTCTCTCTCTCCTTTCTACCCCCTCTTCTTTTTTTCTTTTTTTTTGCCTTTTTCTTCATTTAAAAAAAAATCTCTCTCCAAAATATACAGGCCTGTTGTTCAAGAAAGGACACGCCAGTATTGTTTTCGTTTGAACAAAGCTCATGCCTTTTTTTTTTAAAAAAAAATCTCAGAAGAGAAGTCGCAATACAAATAATCTGCAATCCTTTGACCGGCTTCAAGACTCAGACGTAGTTTACCTTCGCATAAGTGGGTTTGAAGAATTCAGTAGATCTACCTCGCCACTCAGCCTAACTGAATTGACTCAGAGACATTGTTGCGTTTTATTTTTTGCTTTTTTTTTTTTTTTTTTTTTTTTTACATCTAAACTCTTATAGGTTCAGATACCAGAGAAACAGGCCCTATGCCATGCGTTGTTGTTTTTGTAAAGTGCAGTGTTAAGGATGCGTTGGTGCGTGTGTCACAGAAATTAGGATGCGTATACAAGTTTTAATTCACACACACCCACACATTCGAAACATGGACAGCCAGGCAACAAATCAACGTTTTCTTTTTTATGCTGCCCGAGCCATCAGAACACTAATACACAAAACACAGCAATATAGGCCTACAACAATATCAATTCAGCAGAATAACGTACGCCGTAACCCTAGGCATACAATTCATGATATAATCTATCTATCTATCTATCTATCTATCTATCTATCTATCTATCTATCTATATATATTTTTTTTTTTTTTCTTTGGCTACGTCCGGCTTAACTCGACAGTCCACAGACGTCACAAGTCTCTCGTGAAGAATGCTGTAGAAGAAGTCCTCTCCTGGGACTCACACAGTCAGGAAGAGCAGCTCGCAGGGTCCCCACAGAACCGAAGCGACGGCTCTGTCCACAACAGGAGCGACGGCTCCAACACAAGAGCTGCGGCTCACACACAAACAAGATGCTGACACCACAAAAGCGACGGTCCTGGTACAGCAGAAGCAACGGCTCTGGTACGACTGGCCCAACATGTCGCTGGTTCAAATACCTCAAGAGCGGCGGCTCTGGCTCGGCAGCAGCGGTGACTCTGGCACAACTGGCACGTCGGGTTACTGTCGACTCCCACGTCGACCTCTCCACACCCCAGCAGGGTGGAGAGACGGGTAGATCTCGGCTACGCCCAGACCCGGGCGCAGTGGCAGGTCGGGTCACTGTCGACTCCCACGTCGACCTCTCCACCCTCAGCAGTGTGGAGACAAGGGGTAGACTCCGGCTAGCCCAGACCCTCTAGCCCAGACCCTCTAGCAGTGGCAGCCAGTTTCCAGTCACACCAGGACAACGACTTTACCTGAGGGAACTGATAACTACGTTGATTATCTAGCCTACTATAACATGGCTATTATTCATCATGGTTATTAATCATATTCATAACCAACGGTTACTTTATATTTCACCTGAATTTGGGGAAAAATACCCATAGCGAAATCTACAAGTTTCATTACAATATCACAATAGAACATTCCCTTTTTCGGAATCATGTTCTACACATTGGGGGGGGGGGGGGGGGGGGGGGGGGGGGGGGGGGAGGATTTCCACATATGTATATATATATATATATATATATATCCTTTCCAAATCATGCTTCACACATTGGGGGGAAAGGATTTCCACATAGACCTTTTCGATAAACCAAGAATATAATCATTGCATATAAGAAACGATTTCCTTTCGTCTCTTTCATCAAGATAAGAATGTTTTTATCATTTCATGTCTCTTCCACCACGACAAGAATGTTTTTTTATCATTTCACATAATCCATCATCTCAGAGAAATGATTTCCGCACACGCTTTGTTTATCAACAAATATATATATATTCATTATTCACATCAAAGGATGGTTTAAGTACATATCACAACCATTAATGTACGATAGTTTCCATCGCTTACTTCCGGAGCTTACTATCAATAACATCATTACAGTACATTAGAATAAACGAAACTTTTTTTTTTCCGTCATAAAGCCATGAACTAGCTAAGCCACCTCCTTTTCGATCACTCAACAACATTATATTTTTTTCCTTCTTTCCATTCATACTTTCTAAAAACAATTTCCTCCTATCCCTAATTAAGTCACAAGATATCCCAAAAAAACAACAAATACTTTTTTTTCTTCTAAAAACAACCTTTACTATGTGCTGAGAAAGTTAACAGTCGCCTGTAGGAGGGGAGAAACGATTTCGGTCTGCAATGTCAAATGGCTAGTAATGAAATACATGACTGCCACAGCAACTAGTTCAGGAATCCCTCTTCGGCCACTGGGAAGTTGCACTCCCGGGAAAACTGCTGCAGAGACTGCCTGATCGTTTCAGGTCCCCTGGCTTATACAGAGCGCAGGTGAGCAGCAGTAGGTCAACTAAACCAACGGTTTTGGGTGAACATTTTCCCGGGCCCAAAACGCGGTTGTAAAAATTTGTGAAGGACAAAAAAAAAACCCCCAAAAAACAACGGTCCGTCACACGCAGGGAGGAGACAGAAGAGGGAATGATGAATAATGGAGAAGACCAATTGGCAGGTGAATGACTGGGCGGCATGTCCACAGCTGGAAGGGCCGTGCGGTCAGTTCAAGTAATCAACAGTCGTTGATGGCTCCCCACTTCATACTATGATTGAGAGTCTGTGTCAGGAGTGAAGTGAACAACTAATGATGTGATGGTGATGATGACAACGACGACGACGACGTGATGATGATGTGCTGATGATGATGCTGATGCTGATGTGATGATGATGATGATAAGGATGACGATGATGATGACGGCGATGGTGATGACGTGATGATGATGATGGTGACGGTGATGACGATGATGACGGTGATGGTGATGATAATGATGATGATAAACGTCAATAGATATGTTATGAATGGGAACATAATTTAAACAAAGAAAAAGGTCGAGACGTCGACTGAGTTCGTTTTCGATGTTAGTCATTATCGTGCCTTTCGGGATGTACGTTAATCACAAGATCCTAACCCAGTATACAACCACGACTTGACAACAGCAACAGCAACGAAACATAAACACAAGGAAGCAAGCGCTCACATGTGCGCGCGTGCGCGCTCACACACACAAACACCCACACACACACACACACACCACACCCACACACACACACACACACACACACACTCACCCACACACACACACACACACACACACACACACACACACACACACACACGGGCGCGCGCGTGCATACACATGCATGCATGCACGAAAACACGTACTGACTGAAACTAGTTGATTAACAATTGGTTATGCTGTCTCGCGCACGCACACACAATGCACAAGGGAAATCACGTACGCACACACACACACACACAACACACACCACACACCACACACACACACACCACACACACACACACACGCAAACACACACACACACACACACACACACACACACACACACACACACCACACACACACACACACACACACACCGCACACAACCGTATTACCCAGAAATTGTGCTAAGGGAACTCCGAAACTGAACTGTCCAGAGTTTTAATCCCCCCATTGATTTTAGTTAAAGAGATTTGAACATCAAAATATCCTGCGCCTGAAACCTATGATAATCTGTAGCTGTTTACTGTTCGTCCGGCTCCGGTGGACTAACGATCGTGTGTTCAAGCCTCGGGTGTGCAGCAGTTGTGAAGTGTTGCGCGGGATTCGTCAGTACCCATTTAGGACGACACACAGGTCGTTTTCAGTCATTCTGAGTGGAAATTGTCCCATACGCGGGTCAACGTGTATTCACACCTGTTCTACAGTGGCTGAATCTCTTTCGTGTGCACATGTATGCATACGACTAGGTACACACGTTAAAGACCCTACAATGCTGGCGTTTGTCATCCTTCTTCTTCTTCTTCTTGTTCTTCTTCTTCTTCTTCTCTCTGGCTGTTTGTCTGTCTGTCTGTCTGTCTGTCTGTCTGTCTGTCTGTCTCTCTCTCTCTCTCTCTCTCTCTCTCTCTTCTCTGTCTCTGTCTCTCTTTTCTGTCTCTGTCTCTGTCTCTCTCTCCTTTGATTTATCGTGAAATCGGTTTCGTTTTTTTATTTTTTATTTTTTTTTTAAGCGACAAACGTAAACATTTTACGAGGGGAAACATGGCCTTCAGCAACAATATTTGTACCCATTTTACCGAAAATAACCTAGCCTTTTCTCTTTTTCAGGTTGACGGTCAGTCACCCACCTTTGAATTAACAGGTATTTACAATTACAAAAGTACTGCTTGCTGGAGTTTGTATGGATGACGACGTCCTTAATTCAGTCAGCATAATGTCTGTGTGAACTGTAATCACTGACATGTGTGTGAACTGTAATCACTGACCATTAGTCAGTCCTGTCGATCAGTGAGGCCACTTTGTAGAACCTATCTAATAAGTTCATCATCGGCAGTCGGTAACTCCGACGACATGTCTGAATTTACCCCACGCCAATGTTCACTGTCTGAGCTGGTCAGCAACGGAACTTCCCGCGTTGTTTACCATGGCCAAAA
>CM031595.1:132052724-132055224 GCA_018398815.1 Conus ventricosus | reverse complement strand
CAGCAAGAGTGGCATGAGACCAGACATAGTAGTCCACTCTCAGTAAACCAAGCAGCTGATCATGATCGAGCTCACGGTGCCATATGAGAACGGAATGGAGGCAGCTCAAACCTACAAGACTGAAAAGTATACTGATCTGGCAAACAGCCTGAGGAGAGAAGGCTATCAGGTCAAAGTCCTCACTGCAGAAATTGAAGCTTGGGGGTTTGTAGGAACGTCTGCATACAGCCTCATGAAACAGCTCTCAGTTGTAGGGAGGGAAAAACCCAGAGCCCTGAAAGCAATGGCAAAAGCGGCAGAGAGGTGTTCAAGCTGAATCTGGTCAAGGAGGAACAAAAGTGAACTTCATAAGGCTTGAATTTCCCTACAAATATCAGGTGCCCCAGTGGCTCAGTGGTTAGAGTGCGAGTCATTAAGTGGAAAATGAGCATGTCCAAAGGGCCATGGGTTCGAATCCCAGCCATGGCTCATCCCAAGAAGGGAAAAAAGGGGCAGCAGAGGGACATCTGGAGTCATGAACCGGGTGTGGCCCAACCCCCCTAGGGTGTCAGGAGATAAGGGCCGAAACACTTGCTTGAAGGGGGCTTCTCTTCTGAGGACTCTCTGCTGCCACGCTGTCTACGAGTTTCCTTCTACTACTTCAGTTCTGGTCAGTCGCTTTCGCTGCCATCATTTTCTATTCAGATCTGAGTGCACTGTTGTTGGCTGGGTGGAGAAAGGTGGATTTCGCCGTCCTAGAATATCACATGTAATACCTCTGACAGACGTTTTGTTCTAGCTTCGAAAAATCCCTCCTCCCCTCTCTACCAAGTTATCTGTGTGCTATTAAGTTAAATCGCCTGATTCACCCCCCCCCCCTCCCCAACTTCTCCACTTCTCACTCCCCCGCCTTCCCCACAGATTTAATATTCAGTGGCCAAAGTCAACAATGAAGATAACAAACAGGCAAGGTAACTCTTCCTCCCATGATGTAAGAGTTACCCTACTTGTTTGTTATTTACTGTTTACTGTTTTCTGCCTCATTTATAATATTTCCAAACAAGAACGAAGAGTTGTGGCAAAGGGTGAGACAGGAGCCGGTTACCACACAGGCCTGGGGTCGTACTTACATGTCGTCGGTTAACTTACTTCTACAATGAGATTAACTCCTGGGTACAAACCCTGTGCGTTTAGCGCATTCTACTTTCGTACGTATATCCTCTGGATTTTGTCTCAGTTTCTACCTACGAAGTGTCCAGAAATTAAAGGGTTAAGGTCAGATAAAAAGAGGAATTCCCTCCTTCTGCACATGTCTTGAATAACCCCCAACCTTCTGCGCATGACCACAAATACGCTGACACAGACACAAAGAAAGACTGAAAAAGCAGCTTAACTAAAACAAGTTTGATAAAACTTCTAAAAGGCCATAAACATGATGAAGTCACACACACACACACACACCAAGAGCTAAGCCAACTATCGTAGCACCCGAACTTGGGAGCTACAGACACACTTGTAGACCAGGGGGCCGAGTTCCGTGTCTCAGTCGGTGCAAATCAAATTCAATGTCTTCTCTGAGAGAGTCTGTCAGCTGGAAGATCTTGTGATGGCTTTGTTTTGATCTAACCCACGGCGAACTCATGCCCTATCCTAGTTGTACGTTACCCACCCATCACCCACTGCAAACCACGAGATTAAAGGTTACTCTCGACATATGGATCTGCAAGTAACGGACCTTCGAGCTTACAACGAGGTAGTAGGTAACTTCCCCGTTACCCACGACATGTAAGTACGGCCCCTGGAGGGGTAGGAAGTGAGGCTGGAACGGAAACACCCGTAGGCGGCGAGCAGCCAACACACACCACTCGTCGGGCTTCTGACCTGACACTCGCAGAAGAGCAAAGAGAGGGAACAAACGACCCAGAAACAGCCGAAGAAGGGACTGAGTTAGACTTGTTTGAAGAGAGCAGAGTTCGGGGTTACAGCAAAGGTTAAGTAGTAAGAACCAAGTGTGAACAGATGAAAATCGCCCTGCCTCTGTGAAAAAAAAAGATTGAATGTGAAAAAGATTATTTCATCCTGGATGGAATTTGAGGTCAGTAAATTAGTTCAATGCCATATGTCAGCAAAAATAGCAGAACGATGCATGACTTGTGGACTCACTGTGTTTTGACATCATTGGTAGGGCGCTAGGATTTTGGAGTGAAAAGTCGAGCAGACGACGGGAAATAAAGGGTCATGTGGATCGTGCTCGCATAGAAAAAGGAACGGACAAGAGACCTGCCTCAGAGTCAGGTATGGTATGAGGGCTGGACTGTGCGATTAATATCATGTTTTGGTACAGTCTGATCTTCTGAGAAAGCCAGATGCAGCTTTGAGTGTAATTGAGAATATGTAGTGTTTGGGGCCTAAACTGTAACCGTGGACTCGGACTTGAAGGAAGGGAACCAGCTGGTAGAAAAGATAACTCTGAGTGAAGTAGACTAGAGAGAGAGAGAGAGAGAGAGAGAGAGAGAGGAGA
>CM031595.1:132025224-132040224 GCA_018398815.1 Conus ventricosus | reverse complement strand
TGGGTGTTTCGTTAAAGGCATGTCACACGATGAAACGCCCACTGTCGTATGCTACACGTTTTATCAGTTGCACTGCTGCGCCGACTGCCCAAGACTCACTGTGAGCGAAACCAAAGTGCCTGGTTGACGGAGGAAGAGGACAGTATGACAATATTATGTTCTCTGTCTGTCTGTCTGTCTGTCTGTCTGTCTCTCTCTCTCTCTCTCTCTCTCTCTCTCTCTCTCTCTCTCTCCGTCCGTCATGTTGCGGCCCGCAGGCGAAGCGGCTTTAAGAATAAATCGATTCGAAACAAACAAACAAACAAAAAAACTTTATCATAACGAACATCTGAAACGGGCTTGTCCAGTTTGCCCCCGCTGCTGTTTGATGTTTTAATGATAAGTAGTTACGTATCTGCGTAATTCATCACCACATCATGTCAAATCGAATGCAGCAGACGTATTTCTCCAAACTTCAGTAAGTCGTGAAATTGGAGCACACGCGACGCGAATTCGAAACCCGTTTCTTCCAAAAGTATGTCGTACGGAAAAAGGGCTAGAAACATTGTGATATACGCTCTTTACGGCACGAAACGTTGGGTTTGCGACGCATACCATCGTAGATATTACACGTGAAACTGAAACGCTTTTACTCGCTTGTTCTGTTAGAAACTCGGGTAAAACAGTTGAGACTGGGTGTTAACCCTCTGAGTGCTATAAAGCAGCTACAATGCACCAGTTAGGATAAGAGCGGGTCTTGCAGTTATATAAGTAAATTGGCAGCTTTAGAGATGTCAACCAGGGTGAGATTTCTGTTCGTCACCGTAGAAAGAATAGGCAAGCACGTTTAATTTATCACACAAGAGTTACCTTTTGAAACAAATGTTTAAGTAACGGCTAACACGAGCCATTAAACAGAGTTGACTTCCAAATCCATTGGTGCTGAAGTTCTACAACAGCTGGCGATAAAACAGCGAAATAAACTCTGCAGAAATGATTTTATGCATCACGAGCCCGAAATGATTGTTCCGAAAAGGGTCAGCATTTCGAGTCTATGCGCAAAAGTTTGGAAGACCAATCTGATCGGGAATTGAACACACACACACACACACACACACACACACACACACACACACACACACACACACGCACGCACGCACGCACGCACGCACGCGCACACACACACACACACACACGCACGCACGCACGCACGCACACACTGAGACACACACAGACACGCACGCACACACATAGACACGCTTGCACACACATTTACGCATGAGCACATGTTGTTGTTGTTGTTGTTGTCGTACCCTGGCTAAAAGACTCCAGGGATCATCCGAACAGCCGGGGATGAGAACATTACGTGAGCACATGCACGCACGCACGCACGAGCGCACGCAAACACAGACAGCGCGCGCGCGCACACACACACACACAGACACACACACACACACACACACACACACACACACACACACACACACACACACAAGCACACACACACACACACACACACACACACACACACACACACACACACACACACACACACACACACGCACGCACGCACGCACGCATACACACACATGCACACACATACACATATGCTTATATGTATATACATGTACACACACACACACACACACACACACACACACACACACACACACACACACGCACGCACGCACGCACGCATACACGCACATGCACACAAATACACATATGCTTATATGTATACACACACACACACACACACACACACACACACACACACACACACACACACCTACGGCTGAGTCACCTTCTTTACGTCACTGATTTCAGGCTTGTCGCAAGCAGATCTCGTAAATCTCATGAATGCGACACAAAAGCCGGTGAAACGTGCGAGTCACAATTTGCACATAGTCAGTCGGAATATTTGATTGACAGGATATGATCAATCAGAAAGCAGATCCTCCTCAAATATTTTTTCCCCTAGGGCAGAGGAAGACATGTATATTGACCTTACCAGTGAGCGCTTAGATGAAGTGGAATTATGCTCTTTTTTTTTATTGAGCGCAACGAGATCTCTCTGTCTATCTGTCTGTCTCTCCCTCCCTCTCTCTCTCTCTCTCTCTCTCTCTCTCTCTCTCTCTCTCTCTCTCTCTCTCTCTCTCTCTCTCTCTCTCTCTCTTTTCTCCGACGACGACGACGACTTTGTGAGAAAGCAACTTCGTTTTTAGCCCAGCGTGAGAAGCCGTTGTCTTCCAGTTTGATACAGCAAATAAGACGCTTGAACCTGTAAACGTAAAGGTTTCTATCGGTGGAGAACTTTTTTTTTCTTTTTTTTCTCTTCGTTTTTTTTTTTTTTGCTTAAAAAAAACAAAAACATTTTTATTATGTGAAGAATGTTCTAAGTCCGTAAAGATTTCATTATAATGTTTCCAACTTGCTTTTTTTTTTTTAGCACCCTTTTGAAATCACATTCTAAAAAAGACAACAGACACGACGAAAGAAAACCTTCATTGTTGTCATTGTTGTTGTTGTTGCTACTGTTGGATCAAGGGGTTTGGGAAAATTGGATTTGGAGAAAATTTTCCGTTTTCCCGCGATAAAACAAAGAATTTTCCCCACTAATGACATTTTTTGAGGGGCTGTTGATCGGAGGCACCCCAAATCTTGCCACGTGCGCTGATTGTGTCATTTTTCAGATGTAATGAATTTTTCTTGCCTTTTTTGGGTGTTTTTTCTTTTGTTTATTTTTTTTATTTTTTTTTCATATAACGGTAAAAGAGTTGGTTAGTGGGGACCTATAGGCCGTGCCCTTCCCAAGGTCAGCCCCCATCATTTAAAACGTAGAAAAAATTTCGAACTTTTTCTGTTGTTCAGGGTTTTAGAATAAAAATAAATTTGCCGTTGAAAATTTTTTCTTTTTTTAAAAGTGACAAAAAAAAAATTGGGAAAATTTTTTCCCCACCACCCCCGTGGGGAAGGGTTTTGGGTTCCCAAAATTTTTATTGGTTGTTTTATGTCTGTAAATAAAACAAAAACATTCAGAAAATAATCGCAAAGGAAAAGGACTGTTACATAAAACCCCCCCCCCCCCCACCCCCACAACACACACACACACTTATTTTTAAACCCCTTTGCCATGAAGTAAAAACGCGATTTTTTTCCCAATTTTCCTATTCGCTTTTCCCGGAAATACAATATTCAAAATTTAATTTCTGTGAAAAGTAAAAAAAAATTGATAATAAAATTCCGGAGTCTCTCTCTCTCCCCTTCCCCTCTTCTCTCTCTCTCTCCCCTCCCCTTCTCTCCCCTCTCTCTCTCTCCACCCCCACATGTGCATATTTTGATGGGGTTATGCCGGGCCCCCAGTGTGTGTTGTGTGTGTGTGTGTGTGTGTTTTGTGGGGTGTGGGTGTGTGTGTGTGGGGTGTGTGTGTTGAGAGTTTGGGGATAGGATACGGATGTTTTATTCATACGGGCCTTTGGCCCCCAAAGGGAAGGGGGGTTTTGGGAAAATTCAAACCCTTTTCGGGGACAGAAATAAGAAAACCCTCAAACATCTGGGGATCCAAAAAAAAACAGTCCCTCAATTTTAAAAACAAAAATACAAAACCCAATGCCAAAATACACCCTTATTTTGAATTTTTAAATGCCTTGTAAAAGGGAAAATTAGCAAAAACTTTTTACGGGTTAGTTTCATTTTTTGAGCCATTAGTAATGAAAGTGGGAATTTAAAAAAGGGTTTTTGTCTACAATTTTTTTTGATGAATAAAACGTTTTCCTCAGGTCATTTTAGAGCGGGAAAGCCCCAACCCCCAAAATGAAATTTCATTTCTTGGGCACTTTTAAACAAAGGGGGACATGTCAATTAAGTTTTTTTATGCTTTTAAAAACGAAAATTTAATGAACAGAAAAAATCAGAAAACCTAATTGAACTTTGTCTAAATAAAATTTTAAATGATTATCCATTTTTTTTGAAAAATATCCCGGAAACCAATGTATAGATTTGAACGGTCTAAAAAAAAGGCAAATCGGGTAAACTTTCATAAACCCAATGAAAAGACCATTCTTGCCACCCTCCCAATTTTTCCCAATTTCTATTCCAAAATTGCCCGAAGAAATCCATTTTTTGCCCCCAACCCGCTTGTTGTAGCCAAACATACCCAAACCCCAGTTTATGTAATTTGTCCCCCACTTTTAAAACCCCCAATTTTCTTTTTCCTTCCCTTTCCCAAAATCATACAAATTTATTATAGGGCTTTCCGGGGCCCCCCTTTGGAAATGCCCAATTTGTGTTTTTTTTAAAACCAAAAAGTTTTTTGAAAGGGCTTTTCGCAAAATTTAAAAATTTTTTTGGGAAAAATTTTTTTTACTTCGCCTTTAGACAAAATGGGTTGGTGTTGGGTTTGCTCACTCCTGGGAAACTTTTTCAATGCAAAAAAAAATAAACCATTTTAAAATTAAACAGGGGGAATTTCAAAAAGGACCCCAGATTTCAGCTTTTTTAAAAAGCGTTAGGCGGTACCTGAGAATCGAAAAATTTTTATAAATTTTTTTCCAAAAAATGGTTTTTAATTTTGTTTAAGTGTTGCATGTTGCTTAGTAGTGCACGCTTGGGTCTATGGCAGATCCTTGCATGCAAAAAAAAAAGCTTAATTTCGTTAAAAAATATTTTCCTAAATATTTTATACGTTGACCACGGGATAAACATTCCTTTATAAGTCCCCCCTTTTCTCAAATTTCCCTTTAAAAAACCCCACCCTTCCAAAAAACAAAATTTAAATATTGCTTTTTGACATTTTAAATTTTTTAAAATTGAATTAAAAGATGGGGGAATCGTGATATTTTTATTTATTTGAGTTTTTTAAGCCAATAATGTTTCGGGACTTCAGAAAAAACCATAAATTTCCCAAAAGAGAAGAATAAAAAACCTAAAGGATCGCAAGAAAAATTGGGCCCCCATTTTTTTCCATTTTTTAAAAAACCTCTGATGTTAATCTTTAAATGAAAAGGGGAAAATAAAAAAGGACGCACACATCCCCTTTTTTTTACACCTGAGGTACATTGATGAAAGTCAGTCATATTTCCTCCACCGAACTTAGCTTTAACACGGGGAATTACATCCCAAACTATGATCAAAAACATTTTTTAAATGAACCCCCGTTTTTTAAGAAAATTTGGCCCACAAAATTTAATTTCGTTAAAAGGGAATAAAACCGTTTTCTCCAAAATTTTAAAAATGCTAAAAAACTTACGATTTAAAGAAAAACTTTTTTGGAAACCAAAAGCCATAAAATTTAAATATTATGATAAAAACAGGGGGGAATTAATTGCGCTTAAAAACCCCCCCTATATTCGCAGTGATATTTTTAAAATTTCAACCCTTTCCCTGTAATCGGCGTTTGATAATATTTGCTGTATAATTTATACTTGGGGACTTAAAAAAAATTCCTCTATAGTTTTTAGGTTCTTTCCCGGGTTGCCTTTCTTTACAGGGGTTTTTGAAAAAATTACTTTCCGTCCAGTGTTCAGGAAAAAATTCCCCTTTTAAAATGAAATTGAAAAAGGGGGTTTAAACAAAAAAGTTCATTTCAGGTCAGTTTTAAAAAGCTTTACCTCGGGCAGCTCCCAATTTCCCGTCTGGCCCAGGAGTTTTTACATTTTTTAAATTTTTTTAAAGGGGGCAAACATTTTTTCCCTTTTTTAAAATCGGGGGGACTTAAAAAAAATCATCCTCCCTTAAATTATGTTTCCAGTTGAAACCCGCTGTTGGAAATTTACGTTTTCGTTAGAAGGGGATTAAAAATTTTTCTTTACCGGTTTAAATACTGATGCTGTTCATGGTTGTTTTTTTTTTTAAAATGAAATTCGAATGTAATTCTTCCAAAAATTTTTTCTGTTTTTCCCTTTGGATGCAATTAGTCCTGTCGCAAGGCGTTGTTTTAAATTTTTTCCCTTTTTAAAACCTTTGCAAGTGTTTGTACTCGCGTCTTCCCCTACAATGGGAAATCAGGGATCTTTTTTGTCATGGTACGTTTTAAAATTTTCTATAAAAATTTGGGGATTTTCTTTTTTTTTTCATGACTTTTGCATCAAACCAATCTTTTAAATTTATTTTTCTTTTAATTCTTATTTCTTTTTTCCCTTACACTGTGCTCCCTCTTTGATGCAGGTGTTAAAAAAACTTTTCAACGCCTATTTACAGGGGACATCAATAACATAACTGCTATCTGATTTTTTCTTAAAATCTGTTGGGGAAAAATATTATCAAAAAAACCACATCAGCACGGTCTTCTTCCTACAAACCTTTAATGTAAAAATGTATTCAGAAGGGGGTTTATTTTCCGAGTTGGCATTATCCCTTTTTGAAATTTCAAAAAAAATTCCACAGGCTTATGTTTCCGTTTTCAATCTCTAAGAATTTTCCGTAAACTAACTTGAATCACAAAATAAGGGAAAATAAATCACCGAATAAAAAAAGTAAAATCTTTTAAAACACTGACAGGGGTTGAAAGTACGTGTGGCAACCGGGACAGTCGCCATGCACTTTCCTTTAAAAATACCCCAAATCCAGTGCATTTACAAATATTAAAACTCATTTTGCCTTTTATTTTCAATACAAAAATCCTCAAAATTAATCAAATTGGGGTTTATTTGGATGTTTGCTTTGTTAAAAATCGAAAGTACTTGATACCCTTTGCAATAATGTAAAAATATTACCCTTTTTCTACTGTTAAAATTTCCCCGCACAAAAATACTTATTCATTGGGAAAATTAGTAAACAACGGGAAACAAATAGTTTTCCAAATTATTGAATTTTTTTTCCCAAAAGTAAAAATATGTAAAATACGGGGGCCTTCTGGAGGCACATAGGGGTTTATACATACAATACATTTTTGCCCACACAAAAAAAGTTTTTTTTTAATAAAAAGGGTGCCCCCAAAAAAAATTTTAGATTTTTTTTTCAATTTTTTGACTTTTGAAGCTTAATATTTTTAAATTGACACAAAATTCCCCCGGGGTTCGTCCCCCTTTAATCGTAAGTTTTATCGAAAGGAAAAACCCAAAAAAAATTTTGGTATGCGGGAAAATTACTCAGATTTTAAAATTCATCAGAAAATTTGTTTTACTAAACAAATGAAATCGAAGGCCCGAAAAAAGTTAACAATTCAAGTTTTGGTAATTTTGTTTAGTAAATTTTTGGGAACTTTCCCAAATTGCGGGAAAAAGAAAACGAAACTATTTTTTGGTCATGTTTAGGGTTTTTTCCCACCCTTCCAAGCGCCTGTTTTCACAAGGGATACTCACAGAAGCCACACACGGGAATTTTTGAAACACACGGGGAAAGGTTTTTCGTTTCCGGGTAAACATTTCTAAATCCCAAATAAACCCCAAAATCCGGCCGTTGAGTGCCTTTCGGGGGCTGCACTGGAGGGTTTGATCCCGGTGTCGCTGTTGGAAAGGGTTCCTCACGAAATAAATTTTATTGTACCCCAAAATAGGGTCGGCCCGGTTTCCTATTTATTTCTACGGCCTGTCCGGCGTCGATGGAGAACTTTTTTCCGTCAATCAAAAGGTTTTGTTGCACCATCTTTGGTTTTTTCCCCCGTTTTTGCTTTCCCGCGTTTCAAGTGTGGAGTCACCCTTTTCGAGGGAATGCCCCTGCCCCCTTTTGAAAAGTTTTCCCCCCAAAAAAAATAGGGTTGAACCTTTCAGCTTCCCCCTTGGCTTTAAAAAATCTTCACCTTTTGCTTAAAAAAGGGCCATCGGGCGTTCACGGGGGGTTTCAGGTCTGGAATCAGTCGGTGAACAGGGGTTCAAACCAAAATCGTCAGTCAGTTTCCAGTTTCCCCCGTCAAAAGGGATTGCCCCAAGCCCTCACAGTCTACGTTGGTTTCCCCCGCTCCCCGGGCCCGGGACCCGTAAAAAATCAGGTTATTGCTTTTTAAAAAGGGCCCCTAAAAGGTCGTCTATACCCCTCTGGGCCAATTTTCCCAAGCTTTCCCACGAGGTCGTTTTTTGCTTTTCGGCAGATCTCCGTTGTCTTTCCGTAGCTCGGGTTCACCTTCTTTCTTCAGCTCCCCCATCCCCAAACTGGGGAGGGGTCGCGTTGTCTCCCCCAGGGTTAAAGGACTTCCCGCTTGGGCGCGTCCCGCTTGGGTCCAATTTTGGTCGCTTCTCGAGTTCCCGGGCAGCCATGTTTTCCGGTTCGTGGGTTGAGTTTACCTGGGTTGGTCGGGTCAAAGGTTTTCATGGAAAAAGTCCGTACGTGCACGGGGGCCCCAGAGCCCTTCACGAGCCAGGGGGACTGCCTGTGGAGCTGGAGCTGGAGACTTTGGCCCCGGGGGGCGTCTCCCCGTCGCCGCTCGGAGCAGAAAGGGGGCATGAAAAAAAAGGCCCGGGGAGGGGCCAAAACCCACCAGACCCCCGGTGAAACGGGTTGTGTTTCGTTTTTTAAAACGGCACCGTCATGGACATCTTAAACCCGGCTCTTCTTGCCATAAAACTAATAAAAATTGCGGGTGAATCCCCCACCCCGACCCCTGAAATTGGGGGGTGCCCATGGGCATGTTTAAAATGCTATCGATCTGGAAAAACTGTACAGATTTAAAAGGATAAAAAAAACTGAAAACGTTTAAAAAAACCCCAAAGCCGGGAAAAAAACGGTCTTCCCTTTGGATGACGACAAACTCACCCCCCCTGTGTGTGAGGGGAGAGAGAGAGAGAGAGAGAGAGAAGAGGGGATGGAAAATGCAGTGGGAGGGATTTGCTAAAAGTCATTAAAAATTTCTTCTTTTTTTTAAAAGAAAAAAGATTTGGGAAACCAAAATTTTTGATTACTTCGTGTAAGGGTATGGTTTTTCGAAAAATCAGAAAAATTTCGGCTTACCTTTAAAAACTTAAAAAAACCTGTTAATTTTGCTTTTTTTAAAAAAGGTTTATAGCCCTTGAGCGCGGGGGGCACACGTGTATTTTGTGTGGCGTGTGTGTAGTATAGATGAAAAACCATTTAGGTGGTCGCCCTTTAACTTTTTTGTGATAATAATAAACCCACCCAAATTTAAAATTTTTTATCGTTTTTCATGTTTTTGGCACCCGTTGGTTCACAGCCGCGGGTTAGAAAAAGAAGAATATAAACCCTTCATACACAGAGGAAAAACCAGAGTTTATAAAGACTCTCTCTCTCTCTCCCTTCTTCCCCTCTCTCTCCCTCTTTTCTCTCTCTCCCCTCTCTCTCTCTCTCTTTTCTCTCTCTCTTCTCCTTTTTCAGAATACTACTTGTGAGGGATTAGTTTAAAACCCGTGGTGAGTAAAAGTGTTGTGTGTGTGTGTGTGTGTGTGTGTGTGTGTGTGTGTTTTGTGTGGTTTTGCGTGCGTGGTTTTGGGGCGTTTCGTGCCTCTGTGTGTGTGTGTGTTGGGGTGTGTGTGTGTTTTGTGTGTGTGTGTGTGCGGCGTGCGTTTCGTGCGCCCGCGTGTGTGTGTGTGTGTGTGTGTGTGTGTGTTCCTGAGTCTTGCTGTGCATGTGTGTGACATTGATCTAGGTTAATGTAACGCTGTGAGAAACAGATCGTCAGGAGAGGTTGGCTGTTCACACGGTGGCGGCTGTATTTGTGGACATGGTTACGTTTTACAATCTTCATCTTCTGATGCCTACGAAGTTGCTCTTCCGCCAGGGGATTCTTTGATTCGTCATTTAAAAGCATTTTACCATCGCACGCACACAGCAAGTACGCACACGGCACGCACGCGCGCGCGCCCACGCGCCCACGCACGCACGCGCGCCCACGCACGCACGCACGCGCGCACGCACGCACTACGCACGCACGCGCGGACGCACGCACTACGCACGCACGCACGCTCGCGCGCGCGCGCGCGCGCACACGCACACCACACACACACACCACACACACACACACACACACACACACACACACACACACACGCACGCACACACGCACGCACGTACGCACGCACACACGCATGTACGCACGCGCGCTCACATACACACACACACACACACACACACACACACACACACACACACACACAATTCTCTCTCTCTTCTCTCTCTCTCTCTCTCTCTCTCTCCTCTCTCTCTTCTCTCTCTCTCTCTCTCTTCTCTCTTGGGGGCACTGGGTTGATCTTTACGCACGGGTTGGACGTCTTGTGTGATGTTCCATGTGACAATTGATGTGTTTTTGTTACTTCAGTGATCACTATCATATCAATTATTGTACTCGTTGATTTTTTCGTGCACAGGGCATTGTCCGTTTCACAACGATACGAGCTTTGTGAAGTGTCGGCACATTGGTAACATTAAACTCACTGAAAGCGACGTTGTGCGGGCGATCGCCATTCTCTGCAATGCCCTTACCGACCTGTTCGTGTACGTTATATTGCTTATAGCCCAGCTGACTGCAAAGGGCCATAACAGGGCTGTCCTCGCGTATGTGGTGTTTGTCATCTGATCTTGTGTGCTCTGGCTTGATGCAACCTGAGGAACTTACTACGCACTCCGACTTCACGGTGGTCCGTGAATTGGGATGAGCATCTCTGAGTTCTTCAATTGGTGACTGCATGGTGATTGCATGGTGACTGCATGGTGACAGCATGGTGACTGCATGGTGACAGCATGGTGACTGCATGGTGACTGCATGGTGACAACATGGTGACTGCATGGTGACTGCATGGTGACAGCATGGTGACAGCATGGTGACTGCATGGTGACAACATGGTGACTGCATGGTGACTGCATGGTGACTGCATGGTGACTGCATGGTGACAACATGATTGATATTCCGTCCGAGCAAAACTACAGTCGGAGGAATTGTTCGACGATGAATGCGTAGAAGCAACGACAAATTACCGAACAATTTTTTAAAGATTTTTTTTTTAGCAGCGAGGGAAGATGAAGACAGGAAAATGTATGCTGAAGCTCGAAAATTTACAAATATTAGAACACACACACACGCACACGCACACTCACACACACACACACACACACACACACACACACACACACACAACACACACACGCACGCACACGCACACACACACCACCACCACCACCACCACCACCTTAATTTCAAAAGGAAAAAGATAGCTGTTATCACTTCAACTTAATTGGATCCAAAAACATGTTGGAAAGAGCCAAACAAAATAAGGACTGCGGCAAAACTAACAATAAAACAAGCAGCAATATAAAAATAGGTGGATGGTTTGATCATTTTAAAGACATATTTACAGCTGCTGATTACTTCTATGAACTGCTTGAAGTTGTTTCTCTTTGATCGTCGGATCATATACCCTAATAGGGGTGATACAGAAGAGGAATTTGACGTATGCCATTAAAAAGTTAAAAACCGGAAGGCGTTGTGGTCTTGATGGCAGAATGCTGAGATCCTGAAATGATGGGAAAATAAGCCTCTAAATTTTTGAAAAAAATGTTTTAATTTTCTTAGCGATAACATCCACGAAGTGGGCTGAGATGGTTCTTATACTCTTGCATTAAAAGGTTTATACCGAAAATATTAATAGTTACCGTGGTCTTCCTTTTGCTTAGTGTCACTCTAAATGCTACATGACTGTTTTGAACACAAAACTGTATTTTCGGCTGGAAGATGGAATTGTGATTTCCGAGTACCAACTGGATTTCGAAAGCACTATTCTATTATCGTCACATTTTCGTTTCTATGCTACAATTAGAAGCTTAAACAACAAAGGTTAAAAAAAAAAGACAGGGTCGCTTTTTGCAGCTTTCAAGAAACACGTTTGATTCAGTTCGACATGATTTCCTGTTAGACTGTACTGGAAATAAGGGAATTTTGTTTCAGTTTCACTGGGGGGCTGTGTACAATTACTTGCTGTTTAGTGTTAAGCTTGAAGACAAAAACTGTTCAGACTTTCTACTTGCTCTGTCCGTGTTTGCCAGGGATGTGTAATTAGTCCAAACTTATTTTCTCTTTTTGTTAATCGGTCAGCTGACCCACGTCACTACAAATGAGAAACACGATCGCACCAACTTGGGGGTATAATGGAATCATTTTTGCAACTGTTTGCCGACGATGTACTTTCGTTGTTAGCTTCACCTCTTGGTCAGCAAAACTCGGTTGAACTGCTTAAAGTTTGGCTGTCCATAATATGAAGTTACAGCTCACAAGAATAAAAACAAAGATGACTGTTTTTTCGCAAAGATGTTCCTTTAAAGAGAGAATGTTTCTTTGAGAAGTTTGAGCGAATCCTGTTATTTTGGCTCAGTTTTACAAACAACATTCGTCTTAAAACGAACACAAATCATTTAGTAACAAAAGGGAAAACATTTTTAAGCCAAAACCAGACCCTTCAAAATTTAAAGACATGTCACCAAATGCTTTTTTGGGTTTTGTTTTGAGTACGAAAATAAAGCCGACACTATCGTTGATCTAAAATATGGAGAATTCAGCGGTTGGATATTCAAAAAGTCCCCGTGGCGTGTAAACGATTTACGGGAGTTCCAAGTCGCACTGGTCAATGAATGCAACAGGGTGATCTTGGACGTTGTTCACTATTTGTAATTTCATATTTAACTGTCTTTAAAATACTGGTTTAACTTACAAGCTGCGGAAGAACAACGGTTACCAAGCAAAGCCTATGAAATATTACTGAGTTTGGATGAAAAATGCAGCAACTACTGAAATTGGCTTTGGATTCGTTTGGCTGCAGTAAGGGCCCGGGGGATGCAAAACTATTCCTGAGGGTGTTCAAGGGAAATGGTTGTCGATATGTAAATTTCCCAAAAATGGTGTAGGTTATTGGAGACAGAGAAACTTATTCTCCCTACCGGTCATTTAAAACAATGTTTGAGAGATCTAGTTCCAAAGTGAGACGACTGCAGGCGGAAATCTAATTTCAACGCCTACCTTACCTTGCGCTGAAGGGGTGAAGAGATCGAAGCTAAGTAAACCCAAAATTTGTTCATTTTCGTTTGTTTGTGTCTTGCCCAAAGAAGACCTAAGAGGTCGAAACCGCGTCGTGTTTTGTCTTGTGACTCGTTTGTCCACGTTTCATTGGGGGTTCGCTAACATTTATTTAAGAAATGTTTGAGAGAATTAAAAAAAATGCTTATTAGCTACTTTTTTTCCCCCATTCTTTAGGATTACGCTTGGTCAGATCAGATTAAATTTTCCTTCCTCTACACAAACATATCCATCGTCACAGTGATTCTTATCAGGGTAAATGTTATCCTTTCTGCACACTAGGGGCGAAACAAATGGCTTGATTGCTCAGTATATTCTGTTTTAAAAAACAAAATTTCTAAAAGGTTCAGCATCTGTGCTGCTTAGAACATTACTCCAAGCTGGAAATGATCAACATTTATCGAGATATATGTCTAATTCGTATTCCTCAGTAAAAATAAAGAATTCCGTATTTTGAACGGTGATCAAAATACAAATATTTCTTTATTATCATAGAATTCATTGCGGTTGTAATTGTTGATGGGGTGTTTTTTTTTGTTGTTGTTGATGGGATGTGTTTCTTAATGATGAGCATAACAATTATGGTGAAGTTAGTAAAGATTCCTGAACCCTTTGCCCTACATTTTGTGCTCTTTCTGTTTTTTTTTACATGCGTGGTTTTCTTTTTCTTTTGTATTGTTGTATAAAAGAGTACCCTCCCTACTCCTTCTTCCCATGGGTTTGTGCCTCTCTCTGTCTTCTCTATCTCTCTACCTCTGTCTGTCTGTCTCTCTCACCCCCCACCCCCCTCCTCCTCCTCCTCCTCCTCCTCCTCCTCTTCTTCTTCTTCTTCTTCTTCTTCTTCTTCTTCTTCTTCTCTGTGTCTCCCTCCCTTCTCCCTCTTCTCTGTGTCTCTCTCTAACACGCGCGCGCGCGCGCGTGCGCGCGCGCACACACACACACCACACACACACACACACACACACACACACACACACACACACACACAGAGATTTCGCTGCATTTTCTACATTTTTTAAAATCGGAGAGAGAGAGAGAGAGAGAGAGAGAGAGAGAGAGAGAGAGAAGAGAGAGAGAGAGAGAGACAGACAGACAGACAGACGGAAAGAGACAGACAGACAGAAAGACAGACAGACAGAACAGAGGCAGACAGACACAAAGAGCACAGAGACAGCAAGGGAGCCTGGCGCGGACAGGCAAACAGACAGACAGACAGAATAATTTATGGCACGTCCATCTCCTTTCATCCCCCAAATCCTGCCCCCTCTTCCACCATTATTATGTACTTTTCTCTCTCTCTCCCTCTCTCTCTCTGAACAGGACGTCGCAGTGTGCGGACGCAAGTGAACAGCTCCGCAATTATGTTGCTTTTTCAAGTTTAACCTGCTGTGACCGAGCGCTGAGTTTTTTAATGACAGTGTGTGGATTACGTCTTGCACCTGGATTCATATATATTTGTTGGTTTTCTAAACGAAAAGGAAGTTATTGATGATTATTCGTTTTCTCTTAATACAAACCATCACGGATTCTCGTGGAGTCTCGGCACAGCCCTCCGTGCGACGTGCTGTCTTGATCCTTCGTTGCTAGGCCCTGAACAAGCGCCCAGTGTTTGTGATCTTCAGCTGGCCACTTAGCTCAGCTCCAGTCCGTCGTCTCAGCCCGGTAATTTGGACCCGATGCGAAGAGGGCCTGTGGTGTTCCTGGTGCCTTGTGACATCATCTGGCCACTTTCCACTCTACAGACGTCGTTCCTTCCTTTCCCATCGGTACCTTCCTCGCCGATGGACAATGGAAGGGTCTCTTAAAGAGGCTGACACACGAGCTCCCCGCCCGTACGCTTCGGACGTTACCGGTCGAACCCGATCCCAAACGGAGCGTCTGTCATAGTAAACGTACGTCTCAAACGGACTTCGGCATCCAGTTCGACCCGACCGTTCGAGATACACCGTGATCTATTCGAAACGGACAGCTAGAATCCTCCAACCAATCAACGCTCAGCATTGAGCGAACACCCATGACAACGGGAAAAAAGGCGTCGTCCGCTAGGCGATCAGGGCTGACGTTCGGAGACC
>CM031595.1:132003062-132018062 GCA_018398815.1 Conus ventricosus | reverse complement strand
TGTGTGTGTGTGTGTGTGTGTGTGTGTGTGTGTGTTCCCCTCTCGTCGTTCTACCTGTTTCTGTTTCCACCTTTCAGTATTTCTCCTCCTTCGCTTTCTCCTACGCCGCCTCCTCGTTCCCCCTCCCCCCTCTCTTTCTCCTCTCTGTGTGGTGTGGTGTGGTGTGGTGTGGTGTGGTGTGGTGTGTGTGTGTGTGTGTGTGTGTGTGTGTGTGTGTGTGTGTGTGTGTGTGTGCGTGCGTACGTGAGTGTGCGCGTGCGTGTCTGTATGTGTGTGTGTGTGTGTGTGTGTGTGTGTGTGTGTGTGTGTGTGTGTTTTGTGTGTACGTGTGCGAATGTGCGTGTGTGCGTGCGTGTGTGTGTGTGTGTGTGTGTGTGTGTGTGTGTGTGTGGTGTGTGTGTGTGTGTATGTGTGTGTGTGTGTGTGTGTGTGTGTGTGTGTATGTGTGTGTGTGTGTGTGTTGTAATCATGAACACCCATTTTCTACACTGACAACACTGTTTTGACGGAAAATCTTTACGATGCAATACAACACTAAAGGCCTGCAATACACACAGGCATAGGTTGTCCTGTGTCCAGGTCCCCGTCTTCATATATAGAAAGCCGGAGTCAGCCCTGCTCACATGCTGTTCACAGTTCATCGACCTGCAGTAACGGTGCTGCTGCTTCTACTTCTTTATGGACAGGGCTTTGGGTCAAAGACCTGCTGGCTCTCTGGTTTCAGGCTTGGAAAGCTTCAGTTAGAGGTGTGGTTCCCCGGAGATCGATACCTGCAGTAAACGAGCAAGAAAGCGATTAAATGGCTTTGTGGTGTAGCGTGTCAGCAGTGTTTCGAGGCCCAGGGTCGATGACTTGATCGTGACTCGAGCATGAAGACAGGTCACATGGTGGCCTAAAGTGGCCTTCGAAAAAATTGCCTACGGCTGCAGACTGGAGATTCCTGAGAGACTCGGACACTGCCAGCATTCTTCTGCCTGTGATCAGACGACAGTCCTCGGATGGACTAGGCTACAGCGCCGACGTTAGTCTATAAGGACAACGGCTCCTGAAAGTCTGCTGCCGGAGCAGTATATCCACAGATATGTTCCGTCTCGGAACAACTTGTCTTTCAAAGATTCCGGCCAGCAGAGTGTTGTCCTGACCATCATCATCGTCTGGTTTCAGCTGTCCTCTTCCTCCTTTGCCGGGCTGTCAGCTGTTTCGTGTCTGTGGACTCTGCAGTGGGTAGGGAGTCACTGCAGTCAGGGGAGTTTGGGGATATGAGGTCCTGTACTGAGAAAACAAGTTCACCCTTTTCCTTCTAACTTTTTCTTCAAAGTTTGTTCAGGGCAGAGAACATCCGCCCAGGTTTAGAGTCATGTCTAGGAAACTTTGGAGAGAGATTTAAGGTTTTGGTATAGGAAATTTTGGAAAGGGTTTTAGGTCTTGTTCTGAGAAATTTTGGAGAGAATTAAGGTCTCGTTCTATGAAGGATGCTTTTTTCCTTCAGGCTTTTTTTTTTTTACACACACACACACTATTTTCCTTCTAGGTTTTTTCTTTAAAGTTCGTTTAGATTTAGAATCTTGTTCAAGGAAATTTTGGATAGATATTGAAGGTCTTGTGCTATGAAGGATGCTTTTTCCTTCAGTTTTTTTCCCCCACAAGTTTGTTTAGGGTAGAGAAAATATCCGCCAAGATTTAGAGTCATATGCAAGGAGGGTGGAGTCGTGATTTCTTCAGTTACTGTTCCGATACTTTGAGGCTTCAGTTTTCAAGTTCGTGGACTAGTCATGCCCACCACCATCGTGCCGTTTGTAATTCTGGCAACTTGTCCTTGAAGCCACCAGCCAATAGATATGTTACCCCACCATCATCGTCTGGTTTCAGCAGTCCTCTCTCTCCTTCGCCAGGCTGTCAGCTGTTTCGTGGCCGTGGACTCGGCAGTGGGAAGGAAGCCAGCGCAGTGTCAGGGGAGTATGGGATGCCAGGTGTTCTGCTGAGAAAACAGATTCATCTAGTTCCTTCTTGCACTTGGTTTCACGTGCGCTCCGGGCAGACAGCACCCGCGGTGATCTTAGGGTCTGTTCTTTGGAGGACCGTTGTGACATTACGGGTTCCTGTTCTGAGAGCTCGGGTTTCAGCTTTGAAGTTCCTGGATTAGTAATGCCTACCACTATATTGCTAGTAGTAGTAGTTAGTAGTTAGTAGTAGTATAGTAGTAGTAGTAGTAGTTAGTAGTAGTAGTTTTCGTTGTACCTTGGATAAAAGACTCCAGGGATCATCCAAACAGCCGAAGTACTTGAAAACTATGGTACAAATGCATCAGCTGGGGATGAGAACATTACGTGTGTGGCCGTTTTTATTACCCCGCCAAATGGGCAGCCACACTCCGACTTCGGGGATTCTGGAGACTGATAATGTTATGCTAGGAGCTTGTCACAACTGAAGACAATCCCCGCAAAACTATGCAGAGCATAACAACATTTTGATGTAGCTTTGGTGTTGCAGCCTATGTCAATTGGCCTTCCACAGCCTTAAGCCAAGACGGACTGCTAGTAGTCAGGTGCTTTCATTTCCGTCACCCGATTTTTTTTTCTTAATGTCATAATTGAGAAGGCTGGAAATGTACTTTCATAGTAAACATTAAGGACCATTTAAAATGTATAGTATATCATTGGATGCTTATACGCAATAAGTTATGACAGAGGGAAATTATTGTTTAGTGTGTGACTGCTGTTTATGGCCCATGTACACTGAATGAACAACCAGCCTTTTATCAGGATGATATATATATTATATATATATATATATATATATATATGTGTGTGTGTGTGTGTGTGTGTGTGTGTGTGTGTGTGTGTGTGTGTGTGTGTGTGTTTGTGTGTGTGTGTGTGTATGTGTGTGTGTGTGTGTGTGTGTGTAGATAGATAGATAGATGATGGCACAGAAAATGTTTCCATTTTATTGTCTATCGTACTTTGTCATGGCGACACGTATTTCTTTGTTGCTGCACAACTTCAAATTTACTGCAGATACTTATGTTATCTTGTCTCTGTCTAGGTAGCACCCCCCCCCCCCCCCCCCCCCCCCCCCCCCCCCACACACCACCCCTACACACCACACCCACCCCCCGCGCCACACCCACAACACACGGACCCTCTCTCTCTCTCTCTCTCTCTCTCTCTCGCACACACACACACACACACACACACACACACACACACACACACACACACACACTTCACTTCCTTTCCCTTCCCTTCGCTCCCCATTCCTGCAGGGGACCCTTATCATTTGCACCGTGTCCGATGCATTTTTATTGTCAGCAAGGAGGTCATGCTTTCACCCGTGTCCGCTTGTTTTTTTGTCTGTTTCTGAACTGGTTATACCGTAGCTCGGTGGAATGAGAATACTAGCGGCTCAAAGACATGTTCAGTAATGATGATTGTTTTTTTTTTGTTTCAATTCAAAATGAAAATTGTAAAGTCTGTTTGTACGAACGATTACTAAATACGAAGTAACATATTTACCATAGAATGAACGTTGTTGTTTTTTTCTGATGATATAAACATTGAAATTCGGCTGTTCGATATCCTGTTACAAACACACACGACCACGCACGCACGCACGCACGCACGCACGCACGCACGCACGCACGCACGCACGCACGCACGCACGCACACCACACACACACACACAACACACACACACACACACACACACACAGGGGAATTAACTCTAACAAAAAAAAATCCGTGACTATCATTACTTCCCCTGCCGGGTGAAAATGTTTGGTGTGGCAGAGGTCCCCGCTCTCCGGAGCGATCCTCTAAGTTTCCAGCTGGGATGCAGGGATAGCACGATCCCCCCTCCCCCCACTCCCCCCCCCCCCCCCCATCCCCCCTCCAGCCCCGGGTTCATCCTCCGCGACGGACGCCTAGCATGGGACACTAGGGTATGGGAAGACCATGTCAATATTTGCGTTGCGTGTGCGCCTAGGTTAGTCACCTCTTGTCATTTGGCTGCTCTCTCTCCGCCGACGACACCGAATGACAGACACCACATCCTTCAGCATCCGTCAATACAGGTGTGTGACTCACCTTCCGCCGCGTGAAGAGGAATGTGGTGGTGGTGGTGGGGGGGGGGGGTGGGGTGGGTGAGGTTCGTGTTATATTATTGTATAGGCAGGCTATTGTGTGTACTGTGCACCAGGGTTCAGGTTGGAGGCATATTTTCCGTCTGTCTTTTTTTTTTCTTTTTTTTTTTTCCATCTCCCCCCCCCCCCCTCCCCCTTTTTTTTTTCTTTTCTTTTTCGTGTTGACATGTCCGTCGTCCCGCCACTCTCTCTGCCTCTCTCCGCCTCTCTCTCTCTCTGTCTCTGTCTCTCTGTCTTTGTCTCTGTCTCTCTCTCGCTCTCTCTCTCTCTCTCTCTCTCTCTCTCTCTCTCTCTCTCTCTCTCGTGTGTGTGTGTGTGTGTGTGTGTGTGTGTGTGTGTGTGTGTGTGTGTGTGTGTGTGTGTGTGTGCGTGTGTTTACGCGCGTGCGTGCGTGCGTGAGTGCGTGCGTGCACGCGCGCGTGCGCGCTGTGTGCGTGCGTCAGTGCGTGTGTGCGTGTGTGTGCGCATGTGTGCGTGCACGCGCGCGCGTGTGTGTGTGTGTGTGTGTGTGGAGAGAGAGAGAGAGAGAGAGAGAGAGAGAGAGAGAGAGAGAGAGAGAGAGAGAGAGAGAGAGAGAGAAGAGAGACTCCCCTCGCGGCGCCAAACGGCTTCAAACGGAAACGACCCTCGATGACAGGGTCAACCACAACAGAGTTTATGGCCACAAGTCACACGGCACTCGGCCATCAGTCATTAATTGCCCCGCTACAAGTCTACGTGTCTGCCTGGACGTCTCTGTCTGTCTGTCTGTCTGTCTCTCTCAGTGTTCTGTGCGTACGTGTGTGTGTGTGTGGTGTGTGTGCGCGCGCGTGTGTGTGTGTTCTGTGTGTGTGTGCGTGCGTGCGCGCACGAGCGCGTTTGTGTGTGTGTGTGTGTGGTGTGTGTGTGTGTGTGTGTGTGTGTGTGTGAGAGAGAGAGAGAGAGAGAGAGAGAGAGAGAGAGAGAGAGAGAGAGAGAGAGAGAGAGAAATGAGAGAGAGAGGGGGTGGGCGGGGAAGATGAGGAGTGGGGTACCGTTGAGAACGGGCTTTGGAATGTGCTGTCAAATCTGTTTTACATGACAACTGTCTACAAACAAATTGTCGGGCACGCGACAAACTGTCTCCGTGTCGTGCATACTGAAGTGCAGTGTGTCCTCATTTGCCTGTAGATAAACGGACAGACAGACAGACAGACAGGCAGAAAGACTGACACATAGACAGCGGTCACGAACCTTTCATTCCCAACCCGCAGACGGACAACGTGTTGCTTTAGGATGCCCATGATATTCTTTTCAAGTGCCTATCCTCCCTGGCCTGTGGTCATTCGTCACATAAACTGCTCAGAGCCAATCGTGTCCCTTTCCTTCCTTTTCTCCTGACCAACAGCCGAACAGTCCTGACCAGCCAACGTGGGCAGAGTGGTCAGCGTCGCCATCTGTGCACTAGAAGGTCGTCGGTTCGAATCCCATCAAAACTCTTATTTGTGGGAGTTTTTCGTCTCCGGTTGGCTCTTACCTACTAGAGTGATTCTGTGTGCTATAGGCTCACATGTGAGACTGGAACCACTTTGTTTTAAAGCGAGGTAGAGTGATTCTGGTGTGCTATAGGGCTTCACATGTGAAGACTGGAACCATTTGTTTAAAGCGAGGTAGAGTGATTCTGTGTGCTATAGGCTCACATGTGAAGACTGGAACCACTTGTTTTAAAGCGAGGTAGAGTGATTCTGTGTGCTATAGGGCTCACATGTGAAGACTGGAACCACTTTGTTTATAAAGCGAGGTAGAGTGATTCTGTGTGCATATAGGCTCACATGTGAAGACTGGAACCACTTTGTATTAAAGCGAGGTAGAGTGATTCTGTGTGCTATAGGCTCACATGTGAAGACTGGAACCACTTTGTTTTAAAGCGAGGTTAGAGTGATTCTGTGTGCTATAGGGCTCACACGTGAAGACTGGAACACTTTGTTTTAAAGCGAGTAGAGTGATTCTGTGTGCTATAGGTCTCACATGAGACTGGAACCACTTTGTTTAAAGCGAGGTAGAGTGATTCGTGTGCTATAGGGCTCAACACGTGAAGACTGGAACCACTTTGTTTTAAAGCGAGGTAGAGTGATTCTGTGTGCTATAGGGCTCACACGTGAAGACTGGAACCACTTTGTTTTAAAGCGAGGTAGAGTGATTCTGTGTGCTATAGGGCTCACACGTGAAGACTGGAACCACTTTGTTTTAAAGCGAGGTAGAGTGATTCTGTGTGCTATAGGGCTCACATGTGAAGACTGGAACCACTTTGTTTTAAAGCGAGGTAGAGTGATTCTGTGTGCTATAGGGCTCACAGTGTGAAGACTGGAACCACTTTGTTTTAAAGCGAGGTAGAGTGATTCTGTGTGCTATAGGGCTCACACGTGAAGACTGGAACCACTTTGTTTTAAAGCGAGGTAGAGTGATTCTGTGTGCTATAGGGCTCACATGTGAAGACTGGAACCACTTTGTTTTAAAGCGAGGTAGAGTGATTCTGTGTGCTATAGGGCTCACACGTGAAGACTGGAACCACTTTGTTTTAAAGCGAGGTAGAGTGATTCTGTGTGCTATAGGGCTCACACTGAAGACTGGAACCACTTTGTTTTAAAGCGAGGTAGAGTGATTCTGTGTGCTATAGGGCTCACATGTGAAGACTGGAACCACTTTGTTTTAAAGCGAGGTAGAGTGATTCTGTGTGCTATAGGGCTCACACGTGAAGACTGGAACCACTTTGTTTTTAAAGCGAGTAGAGTGATTCTGTGTGCTATAGGGCTCACACGTGAAGACTGGAACCACTTTGTTTTAAAGCGAGGTAGAGTGATTCTGTGTGCTATAGGGCTCACATGTGAAGACTGGAACCACTTTGTTTTAAAGCGAGGTAGAGTGATTCTGTGTGCTATAGGGCTCACATGTGAAGACTGGAACCACTTTGTTTTAAAGCGAGGTAGAGTGATTCTGTGTGCTATAGGGCTCACATGAGAAGACTGGAACCACTTTGTTTTAAAGCGAGGTAGAGTGATTCTGTGTGCTATAGGGCTCACATGTGAAGACTGGAACCACTTTGTTTTAAAGCGAGGTAGAGTGATTCTGTGTGCTATAGGGCTCACATGTGAAGACTGGAACCACTTTGTTTTAAAGCGAGGTAGAGTGATTCTGTGTGCTATAGGGCTCACAGTGAAGACTGGAACCACTTTGTTTTAAAGAGAGGTAGAGTGATTCTGTGTGCTATAGGGCTCACATGTGAAGACTGGAACCACTTTGTTTTAAAGCGAGGTAGAGTGATTCTGTGTGCTATAGGGCTCACATGTGAAGACTGGAAACCACTTTGTTTTTAAAGCGAGGTAGAGTGATTCTGTGTGCTATAGGGCTCACACGTGAAGACTGGAACCACTTTGTTTTAAAGCGAGGTAGAGTGATTCTGTGTGCTATAGGGCTCACATGTGAAGACTGGAACCACTTTGTTTTAAAGCGAGGGACTGCAGGTGGAAAACTGAAACAAACTTAAAAGATTTATTTCCGCGGAAGGAAAGAGACAAAGGATTACGACATGAAACCCGACGCGTTTCGACCTTTTGGTCTTCTTCTTCAGGCAAGACAAACAACAGTCAAGTCAATGAAAACGAAGAACGAACCGTCACCTATCTCCTCAAATTGCAATTTGTTTGTCTCTTTCGTTCAGCTGAACAGTAAATCTTGTTTTAAGTTTGGAACACATAGTTTGAGCGTGTCACTGACATTTCCTGTCTAACACTGCAGATGTCTGTAGTTCTTTCGTTTGGCTGGCGTCAGGAACATGACGAAAAGGAGCGTTAAGTACGACATTGTCGTATATGCATCTCAGACCAGATTCTAAGCATCGTCTTGATCCTACGCACCCTTAGGAAGAGTCTGGGAGTTACTCTGTTCTGGAGATATGTTTGAGGAAGAGGTGGGTGGGGTGGGAGCCAAATGATTCGAACACATCGCTAACGGACTAATTTCCGGCTAACGACTAATTTCTGGCAAACGGTTTCATTTCTGCCTTACAGACTACTGTCTGCCTATCGGACTAACCTTTTGGCTAACGGACTTATATCTGGTTGTATGTGATCCCTTTTCAAGGTCTGCACAGTGTTTCTTTTTTGTAACTTCCGATTATTTCTGTTTTGTGCTTTGAAGAGGAAACCTAGAGCTGCCGAGGCACGGTGAACGGGTAAGCTTTCTCCATTTGTCATCTGCTGTTGAACAGGGCAGTGGCATGTTGCCAATCTGGAGAAAGTCTTTAGATTGTTCCTGGAAAAAAATCAGGGGGATGATGACGCCTACCTTTCCATTGAAAATAGAGTGAACTTTTCTCAGTTTATGGGTCAAATAAATGAATGTAGAGAGTCAAATATTGGATTTGAAGCGCACGCCAGGATAACGATGGAGGTATTGACAGTCCGCATCACGGGCGCACTGTTTCACATTCATATCTTTGGCATGCTCTCTCTCTCTCTCTCTCTCTCTCTCTCCTCTCTCTCTCTCTCTCTCTCTCCTCTCTCTCTCTCTCATTGCCCTGTTGACTGATCGCGTGAAATTGTTTTTGGAATGCCCACCCGCGGCATCTGTTCCATGAAAACGGCGGGGCCACTCTCGCTGATCGTGAACTCTGACACAGATTACATCCCTTGCAGATTTCCGAACATCGTGTATTTGGCCAATAGCGTGGCCTGGCATAAGACAGAAATAGAAAAGAGAGTGCGAAGAAACTAGTCTCTATTTCAGCTGATTTCTCTTTAAAACCTATTCCATCTGTAATACAAGAAAGAAAATGTTGCGTTGGAGAGCTAAAAGTCAGAAAGGGAACATTTTCTGATGCGGTCCTGCCATTTGTCCACCATACTTTATGAATAGAAACGTTCATTGATCGGTATTTTAGTCTCTGCACCCTTCACACTCCCGTTGCCTTTTTCTACCTTTTTTTGCCTGAAAGGTAGTCGCCTTGCTTGACGATCCTTTGATTTCTCTCTAGCTTTTACAGGAAGATTGATCCTGAGTCCTTCAACTCACCCCGTACCTTTTTTCTTCGGTCGTGTGTGCCTGTTTCGGATCTACTCAAGGGGGCGAACATGGTATATATAATAATTATGCCACATCTCTCAACATGGATTCTTGTTCGCTATTATCAAGTCTAGTCATGTACATTATTATGTTATAATAAAAAATAAAAAAACGACATGACGATTGAAATGAACAGGAGCCCGACTATCGTTCCCAGGGAGATCTCCTGTCACTCACCAGACTGACGGCTGACGACTGAAGTGAACATGGCGTCTCCTTCATCATCACAAGGGATTTCTTTAAGTATTCACCAGACTCCAAGGTGATGACTGAAATAGACACGCCATCTCCTTCATCATTACCAGGGATTTCATTAAGTATTCACCAGACTCCAAGGTGATGACTGAAATAGACACGTCATCTCCTTCATCATCACCAGGGATTTCTTTAAGTATTCACCAGACTCCAAGGTGATGACTGAAATAGACACGCCATCTCCTTCATCATTACCAGGGATTTCTTTAAGTATTCACCAGACTCCAGGGTGATGACTGAAATAGACACGCCATCTCCTTCATCATCACCAGGGATTTCTTCAAGTATTCACCCAGCGTAATGGTGATGACTGAAATGAGCATGCTATCTTCCTCATCGTCATTAGAGATTTCTTCAGGTACTCACCAGACTGCATGGTGACGACTGAAATGAACATGTAGTCTCCTTCACCATCACCAGAGATTTTTCCAGTTACTCACCAGACACAATGGATTCATCCCGTTTCCCTCATCATCACTGGAGGTTTCTCTAGATACTCATCAGACTCAATGGTGACGACTGAAATGAACATGTCATCTCCTTCATCATCACCAGGGATTTCTTCAGGAACGCACCAAGCTCATTGGATTGGATGGAAAAGAAGACGCCGTCTCCCTCATCATCATCAGGGATTTCTTCACGTATTCATCAGACCCAATGATAATGACTGAAATGAACGTGCCATCTCCTTCATCGTCATCACCAGGGATTTCTTCAGGTACTCACAAGACTCCATGGTGACGACTAAAAAGAGCATGCCTTCTCCCTCATCATCACCAGGGATTTCTTCAAGTATCCACCAGACTCCATGGTGACGACTGAAATGAACATGCAGTCTCCTTCATCCTCACCAGGGCTTTCCTCTTCTGGTCACCAGAATCGCTGTCGATGACTGAAAGGAGTGCTGAATGAACACTGCCTTCAATTCATCACCATAGAATTGGTCTTAATTCCTTCACCAGATACACTGGTGACTATTGAAACAAACACAGGGGTTCGGAAAGGCAATCCTGCGGTGCTTTAAGCCATTCCATGCACATACGAAGATCGTGTCCCTGACCAGCCGCCGTGGCGAAGTGGTTAGCGTCGCGGACTCCCGGCTGGGAGGTCGTGGGTTCGAATCCCGTCAGAGTCATGTGGGTTTTTTTGCCCCGACCGGCTCCTACCCAGAGTTGAGTTTGCTGCGGACTCAGTTGGGAAGACTGGGACCACACAGTCGAGTTTCATCCACTTAATGGATGCGTTTCTGAGAGTGTTGCTCAAATTTCCTGACCAACACTGCAGGTGCCTGAATCTTTCGGGCTTGGTTGACGCCTGGAAATATTATGAAAGGAAGCGTAGAGTACAGCCCTGTCATGCAGTCTCAGACCGAAATGGAAATCCGTGGCATCATCTTAATCATCCTCATTCTCATCGATCAGCATAAATAAAACGTCTCAAATTCTGTGGCCCTTCATGCCTCGCTCTCATGGTGACCTCAATTTCGATGTCATCTCCACGTCTGTGCCCTTGGTTTGGTTCCATCGGGGTCACCGGTATCGGCGAGTGCATGGGGGCTGTCGTTGGACGGACGTGGTGGCGCCCTCCGGAGGGAGAGCTCACTCACGCCGGCTCCGCAACAAAGCAATTATTGTCGTCAGTAGGGGGCTTAGTAGGTGGTGTCCTGCGTATGTTAGATCAGAACAGGTGCCACCGAACACCACCGAAGTGACTCGGCAGTAGTGCAGTGTCTCCTTCAGTGGGTTGCCTCCTGACGACTTGACATTGACTGCTCCCTGTGGATTGCCGGTGCCGGGGCTGCGGCGGGGCTGACCGGGCTGTGACTGTGGACGGGGTGTCGGAATGAGCGGCGTGGGTGCGCTGCCTCTGAGGTGGCGCAGAGGTTGGGACAGCCAAAAAAAAAAAAGGTTGTGTCCCTCCTCATACTTATTAACTTATGTATGCATCCATTTGTTTATTCATTTATTCATTCATTTGTTTATTGTTTGTTTATTAATCATGTTATTTATTTGCTTATCTATCTATCTATCTATCTATCTATCTATCTATCTATCGATCGATCGATCGATCGATCTGTCTGTCTGTCTGTCTGTCTGTCTGTCTATCTCTCTCTCTCTCTCTCTCTCTCTCTCTCTCTCTCTCTCTCTCTCTCTCTCTATCTATCTATCTATCTATCTATCTGTCTATCTATCTATCTATCTATCTATCTATCTATCTATCTATCTATCTGTCTATCTATCTATCTATCTATCTATCTATCTATCTATCTATCTATCTGTCTATCTATCTATCTATCTATCTATCTATCTATCTATCTATCTATCTATCTATCTATCTATCTATCTATCTATCTATCTATCTATCTATCTATCTATTACTATCTATCTATCTATCGGTCTGTCAGTCTGTCTGTGTATCTATCTATCTATCTATCTGTCTGTGTATCTATCTATCTATCTATCTATCTATCTATCTATCTATCTATCTATCTGTCTGTGTATCTATCTATCGGTCTGTGTATTCATTCATTCATTTGTTTATGTAAAGTAAGTCCCTCTTGAACACCGCCTTCATCTATTTATTTCATTGTTGATTATCTATTCAAAGAAACCGAGTACCTCTTCGACACTTTCATACATCGGTTTATCGGGGTTTAAAAAAATATTTTTTACTCGATCTCGAATAGTTCTTATCTTCTGTATTTTGCCCATGAGAAACAAAAATTCCATCACTTGTAAGAACATTATGGTAATACTACACACACACACACACACACACACCACCCGCAAGATTTGATGAAAATCAGCCCAGCTGGTTCGGAGTAGACTTGCACACAGATAGACAGACAAACGAAGAAAAAAGAAGACAAACGGAGGGGCCCGAAATAACTCTCTGGTCTTCAGACGACACCTGCCGGGTGGCCTGTCAAGCTTGGTCACTCCAGTTATTTGGCCACACATCTGGGAGTGCTGGTTCCTTGACAGCAAGAAGCGATGCGTGTGCCAGTGGGCGACGAAAACAGCACTTCAGGGGTCGATGACAAGAGACGATGACAATGATGAAATGAAGAGAAAGAAGAGGGAAAACAGAAAGAAAGAAAGAAAGAATGGAAGAAAGGACGAAAGAAAGAAAGAAAAGGAAAAAGAGAAAGAAAGAAAGAAAGAAAGAAGGAAAAAGAGAAAGAAAGAAAGAAAGAAAGAAGGAAAAAGAGAAAGAAAGAAAGAACGAAAGAAAATAAATCAAGGCATAATGCATGCTGGTGAGCGCGACTATAACGTGTTAATGAGCGATTCAGTTTATATTTGACTTTCACCCAGCCTACCGCAATGAGCAAAGATGAAGTAGATGAACAATACAAAGAACAGAAAGAAAACAACAACAGCAACAACAACAACAACAACAGGACAACACCACCAACAACAACAGGACAACAACAACAACAACAGTGACAAGAACAATGAGAAAACAACAAGGATAATAACAATAACAACAATGCCATGATAACACAACAACAACAACAACAACAACAGGACAACAACAACAACAACAACAACAACACCAACAACAACAGGACAACAACAGTGACAAGAACAATGAGAAAACAACAAGGATAATAACAATAACAACACCACCACCACCAACAACAACAACAGTGACAAGAACAATGAGAAAACAACAAGGATAATAACAATAAACAACACCACCACCACCAACAACAACAACAGGACAACAACAACAACAACAGGACAACAACAACAACAAAAGGAACACCACCAACAACAACAGAACAACAACAACAACAACAACAACAACAACAGGACAACAACAACAACAACAACAACAACACAACAACAACAACAGGACAACAACAACAACAACAGTGACAAGAACAATGAGAAAACAACAAGGATAATAACAATAACAACAATGCTATGATAACACAACAACAACAACAACAACAGGACAACAACAACAACAACAACACCAACAACAACAACAGGACAACAACACCAACAACAACAACAGGACAACAACAACAACAACAGTGACAAGAACAATGAGAAAACAAGAAGGAATGCTATGATAACACAAAAACAACAACAACAACAAAAACAACAACAAGACAACAGCAACAACAACAACAGGACAACAACAACAACAGGACAACAACAACAACAGGACAACAACAACAACAACAACAATGACAAGAACAATGGGAACAACAACAAGATAAAAAACAATAACAGCAATGCTATGATAACGGTAGGAAGAAAAGAAGGGAGAGGGAAATAGAAAGAAAAAGAAAGAAAGAAAGAAAGAAGTAGAAGAAGAAGAAGAAGAAGAAGGAGAAGGAGCAGGAGGAGGAGGAGGAGGAACAGAACTTTAAGATTGAAAATTGTGGATGTATACATGTGGCATATGGCAGAAAATTTTCTGTATTAACAAGGTTTTGTTTTGTTGTGTCTCATTTTTAAAAAAAATTTTTTTTTTTGCGCTGAAAACAAAACGGAACTACACACTTACTTCCTCGCCTAAGAGTAATGTAGGAAATTACGTATCTAAAATTTTCATTTTGAAAATATGCTGGTTTTGTATTAAAATGAAAAGCAAATCATAAAAAGGAAGGAGGAGAGGAGGAGGAGGAGGAGGAGACCAACAAGAAGAAAAACAAGAAGAAAGGAAAAGGAAAGAAAAGAAAGGAAGAAAGACTGAAAGGAAGAAAGAAATGACAGAAAGAAAAAAAAGAAAGAAAGAAAGAAGAAAAAGGAAGACAGAAGAAGACCAAAAAAGGGAACAAATCCTAGATTTGATCAAGTTTGCACTCACATGTACTGAGGTGATAGAGCAAGGCCCACCATTAGCTTTTTTTGTGTTATCCTTTGTTACGATCATCGCTTTGTCTACTCCAGACGTTACAGGGGAAAAAAAAACAGACGTCAAAAGTACATAAAACAATATTTTCTAGATCGCAATTAAAGGTCTACTTTAGAGATTTTCGATAATTTGTTAAAAACAGGTCTACATGTCATATAACTACGGTATGGTATTCATTTTTCAAATAAAATCGCCGGAAGAATTTAATAGATAAAAAATGACTTTTGCACACCTGTTCAAACCCCGCGCGGTAGACCGAAAACCGTGACGTCAATTGATGGACTGGCCGTCAGCCGCGACCTACACAACAAGCCAACGCCAAGTGAAATCAACACGAGTTGCGAACCCCTACAACCTAAAAGTCACGAGGGGGTGGCAGATATTGTGCTGTAGGCGAGTGCAGCCGCTCAGCAGGAGACGGATATTCTTTGCACACATTTCCATCTGATCCAGATACTCGAAAGAAGTGGATTCGGTTCGTGCAACCATGCCGGGCAGCTAGTTCTTTCTACCACGTCAGTTCCAGCTGGACCGCGGAAAACGAGCTATTCCGACAATTGCCGAGCGCGTTCGAGTGGATCAAAAACTTCGTCTGCATTGTGCGCGTATACTTCGAAGGCGGAGTGGTAAGCTCGTACAGATGAGTACGATAG
>CM031595.1:131993062-131998062 GCA_018398815.1 Conus ventricosus | reverse complement strand
AAACCTAATTGACGCATCCAACAAAATGAAAATCAACACAGCAAAGAAGGGTGAAGAAAGGAAATCTTGCAATTGCACCAGAAAGGAGCAGTGCCCACTAAACAATAAATGTCTTCACAACAACATTGTATACCAGGCTACTGTGACATCAGAAAATGAAAAAGAAACATACATAGGGATAACTGAAAACCACTTCAAAACCAGATATGCAAACCACAAACAGTCATTTAATAAAGAAAAATATAAAAACCAAACAGAACTGAGCAAATATATCTGGAAACTTAAAGACGCAAAAACAAGCTACGATATATCCTGGAAAATCATAAAAAGAGCATCACCATACAGCAATGTTTCAAAAAGGTGCAACCTATGTTTAAACTGAAAAATGGTTAATACTATGCAAACCACACTTAGCAACTTTAAACACCAAAACAGAAATAGTAAACAACTGCAGGCATAAATGGAAATCGTTGTTAGTGAACACACCCAAAACAAAAACCTGAAAGCCCCCAAAAAACACGTGCAGCCAACCCGCACGTGCAAACAACCGCAAACGGGAGCCCACACGCTATATAACATCGGCGGTGGGCAAACCAAAAACCATCCTGATGACAGCGCAACACGCTCGAAACAAATTTGTAGATAGTTTTAAGATTCCTCTTTTAACTTGTTTTAACTAATGTTGCTCCCCAAGGGTTGAGCACTTAAAAAATTGTTTTAGGCATTTTAAATATACAATATATATATATATATTATATTATATATAATATATATATATATATAATATATATAATATATATATATATATATTATATATTATATATATATGTGTGTGTGTGTGTGTGTGGTGTGTGAATGTGTATGTGTACGTGGTGTGTGTGTGTGTGTGTGTGTGTGTGTGTGTGTGTGTGTGTGTGTGTGTGTCAAGTGTGGCAAATAGGAATATATTTTGTTTTTTATTATAAACATTTATTACACTTTTTTCACGAAATCATAACACAAGCACATGCAATGAAGAAGAGAAGAAAAAAAAGAGGGGTCGGGAAGGGGGAGAGGTGGAGGGAAAGTCCGGATTAGCTGGAAATAAAAACAATGACAATAACAGTGATAGTAACAGCATAACCTGCAAGTGACGAAAGTAAGCGAGGGGGAAAAAAAACCAACGTTAACAAATATAGCCATCAGAAATGTCAATCAAAAACACAGATGGATCACCATGAAATCTTAAGATGTTTGTAGAAGTCATTCTTCGCACGTCATCAAATTTTAAGCTTCGTTTGCAAAATGTATCATACATAATTATGTCATCGAATTGTAACAGAGTTTTTTTTGTTTGTTGTATTTTTTGTAGGTCATTTTACATGAGTTGTCATGTGCCAAGAGGTTTTTATAAGGTCCTTATGGACGGGTCATTACATTTTTGAGGGAGTTGTTTGTTTTACGTCATCATAGTACACAAATCGTCAGCTCTTAAAAGGCTCATTTAATGTCATGTTGCACGAGTTGTCAAATTTGAAAGCGTTTGTTTATATAGGATCATTATATACAAGGCATAAATTCTATATAAAAAACGGTTTATTTGTATAAGGTAATAAGGGCCAACCAAGGGCCAACAGACGTTCTCATCGACCACAAACAAGTGGAAGAAGTAAAGAACTTCACATACCTAGGCAGCTCCATCAACAACGCCAATGACTTCGACCATGAACTGAAGTGTCGTATTGGGAAAACAACATCAGCATTCAATCAGCTGAACAAAATATGGAACAGCAAGAACTTCTCCCTTGGAATCAAACTGAAATTTTATAACTCCAGTGTGATTTCAACGCCGTTATATGGCTGTGAAACCTGGCAACTGAAGACCACCCAGGAGAAGAAACTCGACGCTTTTGATACTGAGTGTCTACGTAAGATCTTGGGCATCAAATGGTCAGACTGTATACCAAATGAAGATGTCAGGGAGATTTCCAAGCAGCTCCTCGTGTCAACCATCGTCTGCAGACGGCGCCTCCACTGACTGGGTCATGTCTTGAGATTACCCTCTTCAAGACCTGCAAACCAGGCCATTAAATGGACCCCCAGCAGGCCAGAGGAAAAGAGGACGACCCAGGATGAGCTGGTGACAGACAGTGGAGAGAGACCTCAGACTCGTAGACAGAGGATGGAGTGACGCTAGCAAACTGGCTGAGGACCGTGCACAGTGGAGCGCCTTGACAGCCTCATGCGTCGCAAGACGCAGGAGCATCTAAGTCTAAGTAAGTAATTATATATAAGTTATCAAATTTTAAGGGATTCGTTCGTATAACGTCGTTACAAACAAACCATAACATCTTAAGAGGCCTGTATAAGATCACACCACATACAAGTCATCAAATTTTAAGAAGTTTGTATAATGCACAAGTCATCCAATGTTAAGAGGTTTGCTTGTATAAGGTCATAATACATTATACAGGAGTCATCAAATTCTAACAGATTTACTCGTCAAAGTCACTATACACAAATCATTAAATTTTACAAGGTCTGTTTGTATAACGTCACAATGCACAAGCCACAAAGATTTCTAAGACTTTCCCAATGACATCATTACATACGTCATCAGACTTTAAGATTCTTTTTAAGATATCACTTCATTACAAACGAATCATCAAATTTTGAGAGTGTGACTTAAAATTTTTTTTAAAGGTCATAATGAACAGGTCATAAAATCTTAAGAGGTTTGTTGATACATAAAGTCATCATACGCGTAAGAGGTTTGTTTGCATTAGGTTATTAGAGCGGAATCATCAGATTTCACGACGTTTAAGTCCAACCCTCATACGATTTTGTGTGGTTGGCCGGTCTGTACTGTAACTGAAACTGAAGCTTGTACATGGTTACTACGCACAAGTCACAACATTTCGATCATATAAGGTCATAATGCACAGACATCAAAATGACCTCTCTAAGTTCAAACCTGACGAAAGTCCTATGGGAAAAACCTTTTGCGAACAAGCCAATGACAATCCATTCTAAAATCCACGGGGACGCAATTTCATTTTTTTTTTTTGCAGGAAAAGCTGAAGCGCGCAGCGACCGACTCTCTCACTGTGAAGATTGTTCGTTTATTATGTTATCGGTTTGAAAAGCCACAATCAAGACAGTGCGGACTGCTGCCAAACAAACTTGTAATGTGTTTGACAGACAGTAAATTACGTCAACGGAAGAGACTGAACCTTTGTGAATGAGAAGGGTACATCACAGACCAGAACAATGCGCTCACAGTTCTCTCTCTCTCTCTCTCTCTCTCTCTCTCTCTCTCTCTCTCTCTCTCCTCTCTCTCTCTCTCTCTCTCTCCAGAAAACCCTCGCCCAACCACTTCTGCCTTCCCCTGTCTCCTCCTCCCACCATCTCAGCCTCTACAAGTCAGTATCAAATCCTTCCGCCCCCCGCCCCCCCCCCCCCCCCCCATCCCCACCACCCAGTTCTCTCCAATTTCTCCCTTGCACTGTCTGTCTCTGTGTTTTAGAAGAGAGAGAGAGAGAGAGAGAGAGAGAGAGAGAGAGAGGAGAGAGAGAGAGAGAGAGGAGAGAGAGAGAGACAGACAGACAGACAGACAGACAGATAGACAGACAGACAGACAGACATACAGACAGACAGACAGAGACAGACAGACAGACAGACAGACAGACAACAAACAGAATGAGAGAGAATTTTAGAAAGAAAGGGTATTAGTTCCGCAAGACAATACAGACAAACAGCTTACAGGACAAAACACTGTCTGTATTGTCTCGCGGAACTAATACCCCTTCATTTCCAAATTTGCTTCGTTTTCCGCCCTCAGTCACCTCGCTTGGAAACTAACAGTGAGACAGAGACAGAAAGAGAGAGAGAGAGAGTGTGTGTGTGTGTGTGTGTGTGTGTGTGTGTGTGTGTGTGTGTGTGTGGTGTGTGTGTGTGTGTGTGTGTGTGTGTGTGTGTGTGTGGTGTGAGTGAGTGAGTGAGTGAGTGAGAGAGAGAGAGAGAGAGAGAGAGAGAGAGGAGAGAGAGTATGTGTATGTATCTGTGTGTGTGTGTGCGCGCGCGCGCGCGTGTATTTGTCTTTGTGCATCTGTGTCTGTGTATACGTGTGTGTGTGTGTGTGTGTGTGTGTGTGTGTGTGTGTGTGTGTGTGTGTGTGTGTGTGGTGTGGTGTGTGTGTGTGTGAGTGTGTGTGCGCGCGCGCGCGTGCACGCGCGTGTATTTGTCTGTGTGCGTACGTGTGTGCGGGCGTGTGTGTGTGTGTGTGTGTGTGTGTGTGTGTGTGTGTGTGTGTGTGTGTGTGTGTGTGTGTGTGTGTGTGTGTGTATACACACTCAGACGGCAGTTCTAACACTGAGCGGCTTCCCAGTGAATTGTGTAGATGTCCGGCGAGCTACACACTTTGACTGAGCAGGTTCAGAATGAACTGTATGGATATCCCGACAGCTACATACTTTGTTGGTAGATCTACAACTAAGCTGCTTCCCAGAGAATTGTATAGATGTCCACGAGCTACAATTTGACAGCAGATCTACAGTTGAGCTTCTTCCCAATGGATTGTATGAATGTACCGAGAGCTATAATTTGACGGCAAACCTACAATTGAGCTGATTAGCAATGAATTGAATGGATGTACCGACCGCTACACACCTTGACGACAGTTCTACCACTGTGATGCTTCCCAATGGGTTGTATAGATATTCAGAGAGCTACACATTGACGGCAGTTCTACCACTGTGATGCTTCCCAATGGGTTGTATGGATATTCAGAGAGCTACACATTGACGGCAGTTCTACCACTGTGATGCTTCCCAATGGGTTGTATAGATATTCAGAGAGCTACACATTGACGGCAGTTCTACCACTGTTATGCTTCCCAATGGGTTGCATAGATATTCAGAGAGCTACACATTGACGGCAGTTCTACCACTGAGCTCTTTCCCAATTGATTGTGTGGATGTTCCGAGAGTTATACGCTTTGATGGCAGTTCGACCACTGAGCT
>CM031595.1:131985562-131988062 GCA_018398815.1 Conus ventricosus | reverse complement strand
CTCCTCACACCACATCAGTCAGCCTATCGCCCTGGGCATAGCACGGAGACCACCATCCTTCGCATTCTCAATGATATTCTAAATTCCTTAGACGAAAACAAAATTTCTGTCCTTCTTTTGCTAGATCTTTCGGCAGCCTTTGACACCATAGACCATGAAATCCTTCTCTCTCGTTTGAAATACACATGTGGCATCAGGGAAACAGCTTTAAATTGGTTTCGTTCTTATCTTCTAGATAGGAAACAGTTCATCCAAGTAGGTGACCACCGTTCTGATGAATCTAACCTCCAGTTTGGCGTGCCTCAGGGATCCGTGCTGGGACCTGTCCTCTTTATTTTGTACACCACTCCATTGTCTAATGTCATCCACGGCCATTCCGTTTCACACGAAATGTTTGCGGATGATACTCAGCTGCTCCATTCCTCTGTCATCGATGATTACTCACCCCTTGTTTCTACTCTTCAATCTTGTACTTCTGATATTGAGACCTGGATGTCAGCAAATAAGCTTAAATTAACTGTGAGAAGACTGAAGCCATCCGTTTTTCAAAGCGGTCACATCATGGCCCTGATCCGCTCCCTTCTTCTTTGACATTAGGTTCCAGCACTATTGAATTTTCAAACACTGTTCGTGACCTTGGTGTTCTCCTTGATAGTGACCTCTCAATGAAACAGCATGTCACAAAAACTTGTCAGTTAGCTTACATGGAACTTAAACGAATTGCTGCTATTCGACCCTATCTCACTGAAGACGCCACAAAAACTCTCGTTTCATCATACATCCTTTCAAGGCTAGATTACTGCAACTGTGTTCTCCTTGGCTGTCCCTCAACTGTCATCCAACCCCTCCAACGTGTACAGAACTCTGCAGCCCGTCTCATTTGCAAATCTCCTAGGACCCAACCCTGCAGCCCTCTCCTGAAAAAGTTGCACTGGCTCCCCGTTGAAGAAAGAATTAAATACAAATGTTGTTGTCTCTGCTTCAAGATTTTCACTGGCGATGCCCCTGCCTATCTTTCCGATCTCCTTCAAGTATATGTCCCATCACGAACGCTCCGCTCCTCCACCGACACCAGGACCTTCCGCTTTCCCAGTTACCGTCCCCATCGTAAACAGCATGGCGAACGAGCTTTCTCATACGCAGCTCCCAAACTCTGGAATAAACTCCCCTATGACTTAAGACATTCTCAAACCTTTTCTTCCTTCAAAACCTCCCTGAAAACCCACCTTTTCAAACAATACTAAGAAGACAGTCATTACCAGATAGTTGATTGACTCTTGTTGTTTTTGTGGATCGCTTAGTAGTTTGTGTTTGTTGCGGCTGTTGTGTATTGTGTGTCTGTGCGTGAGAGTGTGTGTGCGCGTGGGAGAGAATGGGAGAGAGCCTTTGTTTTTCATTTCTGAGCCGTTTTTCAATGCATTTTCTTTACATTTAGCAATTGTATTTTTTCTGCCTTTGTAAAGCGCCTTGTGCCGTGGAAGGCGCTATATAAATCCCCATTATTATTATTATTATTATGTCTCAAGGGTGCTGCGGGATGTTTCACCTTTGTAAATATTACCACACACATACACACCCGAACACGCTCTTTACTCCCCCCCTCCCTCCCTCCCTCCTGCCCCCTCCTCCCCCTCACTCTCTCTCTCTCTGCTTAATCTCTCTCACTTTGCTTAATACCTTCTACGTATTTTCATGCCTTACGAAAAATAATTACATGTTGTGCCTTGCTCTCTCTCTCTCTCTCTCTCTCTCTCTCTCTCTCTCTCTCCTCTCTCTCTCCTCTCTTCTCTCTCTCTCTCTCTCTCTCTCTCTCTATGCGTGCGAGCGTGCGTGTATGTGTGTGTTCAAAAATATGTACGTACTTTGTCATATTCACTTCACTGTCTGTTTTCATACATGCCAATCTTGTACGTTGTAATACATTTACATATGTTCCCCCAGCCCACCTCACTCCCTACCCCCACTCTCTCCTTCCTTTTCATTATTGTTATTCTCATTTTTATTTTTATTTTATTTTATTATTATTATTTTTGTTTTTTGGTTTTGTTTATTATCACTCTTATTTTTTGTTTTGTTTTCATTTCTCTTCTATTTTCATTTGATGTTCCTCTATGATTACATGACCGCTTTGCTTGCTTCTTTGCTTTCTTACATTAATTGATTTCACTGCATGTTGTAGTCCCTACTCAGGGCGAGGACTGGATGTAAAAAAGCACGTCAGTGCTTATCTATTATCCTCGTAAATAAAGAATTTTGTCTTGTCTTGTCTTCTCTCTCTCTCTCTCTCTCTCTCTCTCTCTTGACAAACATGTATAGTGTGAGTGCGCACGCGCATTAACACATGCAAATACAAACGCAAGCGCGCACAGACACGCGCCCAGAGGATGTGAGGATGGTGGGAGGGAGAGAGGGAGGGGAGGAGGTGCGAGTGTGTAGTATTTCATTTGATAGAAATCATACTACAAGGAAAACATAGCAGAATGAAAAGTGTCAGTTCTCC
>CM031595.1:131968062-131980562 GCA_018398815.1 Conus ventricosus | reverse complement strand
CGTTTTCGGCGGGGCTGTTTTCCATGATGTTTTTTTTGATTCAAGTATTGCATGACATGACACCCCGGGCCGACGATAGTTATTGCAACTGGCTATGCCACACGCGACAGTGTTTCCTGATGAAGCACGCGTAGGCAGCCGCAAACATGGTTTTAAAGCGATGAGTTTTGACAGATCTCGGAACTATTTTTGTTCTGAGGTATATCACGAAATCCAATGTCCACGGCAAGTCCACAGGTTTCAGAGATCGCACAGCACCAACCACGGCAAGTCCACAGGTTTCAGAGATCGCACAGCACCAACCACGGCAAGTCCACAGGTTTCAGAGATCGCACAGCACCAACCACGGCAAGTCCACAGGTTTCAGAGATCGCACAGCACCAACCACGGCAAGTCCACAGGTTTCAGAGATCGCACAGCACCAACCACGGCAAGTCCACAGGTTTCAGAGATCGCACAGCACCAACCACGGCAAGTCCACAGGTTTCAGAGATCGCACAGCACCAACCACGGCAAGTCCACAGGTTTCAGAGATCGCACAGCACCAACCACGGCAAGTCCACAGGTTTCAGAGATCGCACAGCACCAACCACGGCAAGTCCACAGGTTTCAGAGATCGCACAGCACCAACTACTCAACTCGCGCTCAAAACTATTCGTCCACTCACCCTGGTTTCTGTGTTGTCCCTTTAGGTTAAGCGGCTTTGGCATAAGCTGACCCGAAATGAATAGTTCACCGCGTTTGTGGACCTGTCCACTTCTCTGTCTGCGATTTCTTTCAACCGAGGAAAGATAATGCGTCCCTCAGCAGCGCTGTTCGCTGGCTGATGATGAGAAATACCCCCCCCCCCCCCCCCCCAAAAAAAAAAAAAAAAAAAAAACAAAAAAAAAACCAAACAAACACTGTATGTTCCTTATTAGAGGACGTTAAGAAATAAAAGCACGTGCGAGATAAATTCAAAAGCTATTTCTTGAGAAACTCTGTCAGATCGGGAACGCAGGAAAGTTCGTGCGTGCTCGTCTTGACGCGAAACATTACTCTGCGACTTTCCAGCTGAAACACACACACACACACGCACACACACACGCACACGCACACCCACACACACACGCACACACACACGCATGCACGCACGCACGCACGCACGCATAAACGTACGCATACTGCAAAATATTCCGCACCTTTTAACGCGGTCTTTTTTTTCCTGGGAGGGGGGGGGGGGGGGGAAGGTGGGGGGAGGAGTAGGGGGCGACCAGAAACATACCGCCCGCATTGACTGACTTTCATCATCATCATCATCATCATCATCATCGTCGTCGTCGTCGTCGTCGTCGTCGTCATCGTCGTCGTCATCGTCGTCGTCGTCGTCGTCGTCGTCGTTAAAGAAGGAAAAGTAGACAAACGACAGCAAGGAAGAAAGAAACTAAAAAAGAAGAAAGAAAGAACGGGACAAAAAAGTGTATAAAGGAAGGGCTGGGAGAAACCTTATTCATTACACTACCTGGTGATATCTCATAACTTTCAGTGCATTGTAACCAAGTTCAGAGATCTTTTTTTTTCTCTGCGTACGCAGGCGAACACTCTCTGTATCGACAGGCAAGGAGTAATCCCATTTACCCAACAAAGGGAGTGGAGTGTTGTGTGTATGACCGGTTTTTCTCCCCATCCCGCCATTAAAGCAGCCATACTCCAACGTCGGGAGGAAGTTGAGAGATGACTTCGTCTTCTTCTTCTTCTTCTTCTTCCGCGTTCCCTGGTCATGCTGGTTAGGTACAAAGTCCGGTAGCTTGGGCAAAGTCAGCGGTCCGTCGGAGTGAGTCTGCCGTTCCGCACAGCGTTTCTTGGAGTTCCACTGCACCGGGCCAAAACTCACGCCGCAGGCTGTCGAACGTGGGACAGGACTGAAGTACGTGGGCTGGTTTTGTGGGCCAGTGCCACATGGGCACTCATCTGTGTGCAATATGTTCAGGCGATAGAGGTGGGAGAGCAACTGACAGTGTCCAGTTCTTAGTCTGAAGATGGCGACTTGTTGGGCACTGTCACGACCGACCCCTGGAGGTCTGGCCCTGACAGGATCGGTCTAGGTGGGAGTGAAGGGAGTGGCTGACCTCACATGCCCCGCAAGAGACCACACAATAAAGATTACGATACAACACCCCATTTATTCACACCAACATACAGTCATAAATAAGCATTCCAACACACACAAACATGCACAATCACAATCAAGCATTCCAACACACACAACATGCACAATTATAGATAAACATTTCACCATACGACGTACACAATCACAAATCACAGCATTTCAACACATATGACATATACACAATTATAAATAAACATTCCCAGCATCCATCCCTTCCCACACCATGGAGTGCCTCCACACCCTGCCTCTCCAAAGTCTACTGGGAGCACCCTGTCGCACTAGGTGCTCCAAACCGGGTCGGTTCTTGAAAAGAGTCGTTCAAGGCCGACACCCTCGACACACACAAGCAGGCAGTGAAGAGGGCGTCCTGGGGGGGTGGGGGGGGGGGGGGGGAAACGTGGCGTTGTTACTGGAGGTCCTGGACGGGGATCAGGCCGGCCAGTCAAGCCGGCGGGCTTTTCTACCAGTCCGCGGTCCCGACCAGAGCGTGGCCTCAACCAGCGCGTGCACCAACCAGTCCGCGGTCCCAACCAGAGCGTGGCCTCAACCAGCACGTGGCAACCAACCAGTCCGCGGTCCCAACCAGAGCGTGGCCCCAACCAGAGCGTGGCACCAACCAGTTCCAGACTCCGGGTGAAGCCCCCGGGAGGAGGGAAAAAAGTAGCTGGGAGGAGAGAAGAAAGGGAGGGAAAGGAAGGTACTGGAACCCCGCCGTCATACAATCTGACCCATGCTGTTAAATCCTAACAGCCACTCGCATGATGGGCGAGGGGAGGTCTACTAACAATACCAGCTCAACACAGACCTGAGCATAACACAGTAAACCAATAAAAATCAGGAATGTTCGTTAACGTCTTCTCACACGAAGCGGGTAAAAGACTGCATTAAATCAACAGGCTATAAAACCAATATGAATTATCTTCACCCTTCTCTCACTCACGTTTAACAATTTCCTTTCTTAGGAAATAAAACCAACACAGCGACCGTCGCTTTATAACTGCCACCACATTTGCAAATAATAATTCAATGGCATAATTGTCACATTTTATAGCCACATTTCAAAATAACACAAATCTCCAACCACGCATCCGAACGACAAATCATGCGTACGCACGCTCGCAACATAAAACTCGTTCTCCTTGCACACACAAACAGACGGTGGCCGAAGGAAAAGAGTCCGGCGAATGTGACAGGGGCGGACGAGCGAGACCAAGCAAGTACCAACCCTGAATCACCAGGTTTCTCTCCCATTCCCCACCGACTACCGCATAAACCAGATGCATAAACAGGAGAAAGAATTTTGGATATAATTTAGAATGGCCAGGTTAAAGATTGAATTAACCAGAGAAAAGGTCTCAAACAATATTACTTTTACAATTTTGAAAACAAAAGAAAATTGCGCAAAAGAGAAGAAATAAGCCGGCTAACAACAACAAACCAAAACAAACAAACCACGAAACTGATGCTTACCAGCTACCCGTGGGTGACTCCGAAGAGGCGGGTCAAACGACTCTCTCTGCCCTCTGTCCAGTCGAGAGGACAGAGGCACAGATGCGGAAAAAGAAGAAGTGATTGTCCCTCTCCTACAGGCCGACTGTAGAAATTGAAGATACCGACTGTACCTTCGACGATACGGTGAAGAACCAAGACCGGAGCAGGCGCTCCCAGAGACATCTTCCGCTCGAGTTTAAGAGCTATCCTCCCTCAGCGATGGCGGCCAACATGCCACGCTACGTCAAAAGAGTGAGCATACTTCAAACTAAAAGAAATGAAGCACGTGCGACAGGTAAAAAGAACAGGCGAGAGGCCGATAGACAGCAAGTTCGAGAGAAAGGTACCAGCCACCCGTGAACCTGCAGGATGAATAGCACGGGCAGTGGAATTAGAGAGAGAGAGAGAGAGAAAAGCAAACCGAACGTGAGCTAAACTACACCAAGGTGCAACCGCACCACAAGCCACACTAAGGGACGGACACGTGACAACAACAACGATAATAACAAATGAATAATTCCGCCACCCCAGTTGGGTCAAACGTCGTAGGCCTCGGACAAACTCGTGACAGGCACGCTCAAGATGGTGAATGTCATCCTTCTCTACCTCCACCTGTACTCTTTCTCTCCATGCTGTCCTGAACTGGGTGCGGATGATGGTCTTCCCCCTCTCTGTAGGATGCAGCATGGGCTATTTGGTCTTTTTGGCTGCCCGCCTTGGAGAGTCTGTCTGCCTCTTCATTTCCTGCAATACCACAGTGGGAGGGAATCCACTGCAGGACCGGTGTTGTCTTCCTGCTCAACGTGTGGAGTTCCTGTATGGTTTCATGTAGGATTTGCTCTCTTTCTCTCCTCTGGAGGCTTTGAAGGACGGCTCGACAATCTGTAAGGAACACCGTGTGAGTTGGAATATGTCCCTTTCATTTATTATTTGATGACTTCGTCAAAAGATGTCTTCGGTTGGCTGAGCCATATTTTAAACAAAGTGAGCTGGGTCTTCCGTACTTCCAGACTTGCTCCGAAGACATCCGACCCCCTCTGCCGATGCTCTCGTTCTCCCTCTCTTCAGAGTTGTCAGTCCATCGGTTTGATCTGTCTTCCCCATCCGTCTCCTGTGTCTTGTGACATGGTCCTCCTGGCGTAGTTTTTCTTGATGAACTGATGCCAGTTTGATCATCCTATGAAGAAAGACCTTTCTAGCACCATCCTGTTATTACTGACGCCACTTCAAGTGTTGACCTTGATTCACGAGGTTATTTCAGAAGGAGCTTTCTTCTCCCCCCCCCCCCTCCTCCCCCCACCTTGTTTTCTTGTTGTTGTTGTTGTTGTTGTTGTTGTTGTTGTTGTTGTTGTTGTAGTTGTTGCTTGTTTGTTTGTTGTCTTCGCGGAAGAGCTTTTATTTATGATTTCACCTGCGTCTAGTGATGTGTTTGTTTGTCGTCAGCAAGATAACATAGAAACTGATGACTTTCAATAATACCTGGTCAAAAGATCAAATGTGGGTGATGGACAAACCCAATATAGTCTTTGAAAGGAATTTTGAAGTAAATTAGCCGCGTTTCGACCTCTTAGGTCTTCTTCAGGCAAGACGACCTGTTCACCAGGTTGCCTAAAGAAAACATCAGAGGTCGAAACGCGTCGTTTCGTCTCGAAATTTATTTGTCCCTGTTAACTGGGGTGGGGGTGGGGTAGGGGGGGGGGAATTTCTTTTAAAATTTGTTTCAATGTTCGCCTGCAGTCACTTGACTTTGAAAACCATTAGTCTTTAGTTCGGATCCGGGATTCGGACCTGGATCCAGAGCGGATAGCCTACTTCCCCCAGAAACACACACACACACACACACACACACACACACACACACACACACACACACACACACACACACACACACACACACACACACACACACACACACACACACACACACACACACACACACACACACAGAGAACACCGCCACCGATTTGAACAAGATTCGGTAGAATGATAATCATTATGGTCAACAGACGAATCCGTTGCATTTTGGTGTGTATCTACTGTGCGGAACTGGATCCATGCCTGAGTCAGGATCCATCGAACAACAGTACACAGAACTTTTCGTACACGATTCCCCCCCCCCCCCCCTCTCTCAGTCTCGTCTTTCGCGCCACCTCAGTGGCCTTGCATCCACGCCGATCATTCCGGCTCCCCGTCCACAGCCACAGCCTCATCTGTACTACCGCAGCCCCGGCACTGGCAATCCACAGTGAGCAGTCAATGTCAAGTCGTCAAGAGCAACCCACCACAGGAGACACTGCACTGCTGTCGAGTCACGTCGGAGTGTTCAGTGGCGCCTCTTCTGATCCAACATACGCAGGACACCATCTGCTAAGCCCCGTACTGACGACAGTAATTGCTCAGTCGGGGAGCCAGCGTGAATGAGCTCTCTCTACAGAAGGCGCCACCACATCCGTCCAAAGACAGTTTCCATGACTTTGCCAATACCGGTGATACTGACGGGACTCCACCAAGGCATAGACGTTGAGAGGAAATCGAAATTTAGGTCACTATGAGAACAGGGCATTAAGGGCTATAGAATATATACTATATTTTTGTCATTATCATTATTATTGCTGTTATTATTGCTATTATTATTATTATATCATATTATTATCACTATCATCATCATTATTGTTATTACAATTATCATCATTATCATTATTATCATTATTATTATTATTATTATTATTGTTATTATTATTATCATTATTATTATCATCGTCATTATTGTTATTACTATTATTATAATTATCATTATTATTATCATTGTTATTATTATTATTATCATTACTGTTGTTGTTGTTGATCGATGAGGCAGAGGATCAGAAAGATGATGCCATGGATTTCATACTGATCTGAGACTGCTTTGCAGGTCTGTCCTTTACGGTCACATCCATAAACAGACGGACAGATACGGGCACCTGCAGTGCTGGTCAAGAAATTTGGGCAACATTTTCAAGAGACGCACTCACTGAGTGGATGAAACTCATCTATGTAGTCCCAGTCTTCCTATCTGAGCCCATACTAATCTCAGCTCTGGGTAGAAGCCGGTCGGGGCCGGAAGATAAACAAACAAACAAACAAACAGCAACAACACACACACACACACACAAAACACAACGCACGCACGCACGCACGCACACACGCACGCACGCACGCACGCACGCACGCACACACACACACACACACACACAAAGCGCGCGCGCACACGCACACACACATACACATACACACACACACACACACACACACACACACACACACACACACACACACACACACACACCACACACACACATACACACACACGCACGCACGCACGCACGCACACACACACACACACACGCACACTCATGGCTCCAATGGAAGTCGAACCCAGTCCTCATAGCCGGATCCCGCGACGGAACCGATTTTGATAAAATTCGGTGAAAAGATAGAATGTGGTTCACAGACCAATCTGTTGAATTTCGGTGAGCTCTGGGTAGAAGCCGGTCGGGGCCCGAAGATAAACAAACAAACAAACAAACAACAACAACACACACACACACACACACACACACACACACACACAAAACACAACGCACGCACGCACGCACGCACACACACACACACACACACACACACACACACACACACACACACACACACACACACACACACACACACACACACACACAAAGTGCGCGTGCGCGCGCGCGCGCACACGCACACACACATACACATACACACACAGCACACACACACACACACACACACAACACACACACACACACACACACACACACACACACATTTACACACACGCACGCACGCACGCACGCACGCATACACGCACGCACGCACGCACGCATGCACGCACGCACGCACGCACGCACGCACGCACGCACGCACGCACACACACACACGCACGCACGCACGCGCACGCACGCACGCACGCACGCACGCACACACACACACAGAGTGATCAGTCTTAGGGTACAGTGATCCCTTGTTCTACAGCCATCCCCTTATCCTAAAGGAATCGTCTTGATCTAAGCGTGATGCCAAATGTCAGGACTGCATGATGGGCGAACATTCTGAGCCCCTCGCGTGCCACCTCCACCCCCACCCCCTCCCCCCTCCCTGAGCAGTTGCTTCCGGTCATTAACTACCCCAGAATAATTAGCAACAGGCCAACAGCTATGGTTCCCTCTCCTGCTCCGCCCCCCCCCCCCCCTCACCCCCGATCATCCCACCCCTCCAGCTTCCTCCCCATCCTCGAGCAGTTGGTCAGTAATGAATAACACATGGATATAAGATCCAGTGCCTGGCGTCCTCTCACTGCCGAAGCAACAAGTGTCAATGCTGTGCCACGCCACGGTTATTCAATTCTGGCAAAAAGCTATATAAACTAAAGATCTCAACTTCCTCTCTCTCTCCCCTGGCATCTGAACAGTCATGCACTCGGGCCTCAGCAACATTCTGTTTGTTACAGGGTAAATGTGACTCCATTTTTATTTTTATTTTTATTTTTTGTTAACTGTAGGTTTATATTTACGAGGCTAGGACTTAGCCTAGTGCGTCAACCGTAGAATTGGGCTTGGCTAGCGGTACTCTCTATAGTGCAGAAGAAAATGAATAAATCCATGTTCAATTGGAATCTGGTGTTTTCGGTTCAGTGTTAGATGTGCCTTCTGTCTCTACCCTCTATCTACCTGACTGAACTACTCATGTAGCAATCTCAACATCCTCAAACACCCGTGAGCACAAAACAATTAGTATGACAGTTGTGACGACGTTGGAATTACTATAATTGCCTGTCTTTACTTGATCATCTGTGCCCCACAAAACCTCTGGTTTCCATATGGCAATAAAATATGTTCTTGTTCTTGTTCTTGCTCACACACGCACGCACGCACGCACGCACTCACACACACACACACACACACACACACACACACACACACACACACACACACACACACACACACACACACACGCGTGTTCGAAAATGCCGTTTAAACGGATGCTAGAATCGCGAAAAGTGAAACATGATTTTCACCGGAATGTGTCAGTTCTCGGTAAAGCCACCAGGTTAGAAAAAAAAGCCCATGATTTCCATGACGAACATAAGATCAGAACGCGCCTCATTCCTGTTCGAGGACCAGACACTTAACAGCGGAAAAAAGTGTCACGCACGCCTGCTGAACTCGTGCCAACCGCATCACTCCAGAGAAATATTTCTGTGCATCACTCCCACGCGCTCTTTAGCCTTTTGCCCCCCCCCCCCCCCCCCCCCACGCCTTGTTTTGAACCGTTACCGTAATATTTTCTCCATCTTTACATTCTGTTTTTTGTTGTTGTCTTTTTACTCTTGCCTTTCACCTTAAAAAGAAAATAGTTTATCCTATCCCTCTTCGTTGTCACCACCACCCATCAACGTCGACCCCCTTCCCCCGTCAGCCCTTCCTCTTCCCGCTCCCAGCCCCCTTCCCCTCCCCCTTCATTCCCCCCTCCCCCCGCACATCCACCTCCTCCCCCGCCCACAATCCCCCTCCCCCTGCCCCACCCTCATCCTCTTCTATTTCACTCCAACAGACAGCAGTTACTCCCCTGTCAATCTCACCAGCTAATCAAACATGAAAAACAGTTGTCTTTACAGAGAGAGAGAGAGAGAGAGACGAGAGAGAGAGAGAGAGAGAGAGAGAGAGGGGGCGTTCAGAGGGAGGGAGGAGGGGCGGGAAGAAACCGACGACTGCCAATCTGTCTTGAGCAGCGGCCCCCTGGTTCGTGATTGGCTGACCACCGTAAAACAGGAATGGGCTCAGCGCGCGCCGCGAGCAAGACCCTTTTGACAAATTGTGGTGGAGGCGATGGCAGAGGGACGAGAGAAGAGAAGAGAGAGAGAGAGAGAGAGGTGTGGGGGGGGGGGAGGGAGGAGAGAGAGAGAGAGCGAGAGCAAGAGCGAGGAGAAGGGGAAAGAGAGAGAGAGAGAGAGAGAAGACGGAACAGAGAGAGAGAGGAGAGAGAGAGAGGGTATAAAATATCCATTGCCGGCACTTCCCCAAGCATACACGTGCCAACAGCTGTAGTAGTAGTAGTGCCAAGCTCTCTCTCAGAGAGAGAGAGAGAGAGAGAGAGAGAGAGAGAAAGAGAGAGGGACTTGTTTTGAAGAAGAAGAAGAACAAGAAGAAGAAGAAGAAGAAGCAGCAGCAGCGCCGCTAAAAGAGGTATGTAACCGCCAAGCCGACCAGCTGATTATCACCTCCGTGGCCTCAAGACATTTGCTACTTTCGCTGGCGCTTCGGGAACAGCAGGTTATGCCACCGTCAACGTAGCGCGGGAAGACAGCCTCTCCTGCCACTATACCACAACCACCGACGCTTTCCTATCCCTTCCTGTCTTTGGGCCAGGTAAGAAACACCCCCCTCCACCCTTTCTCCACCCCCTCCCTCCCACTCCTTCCTCTCCTCATCCCCCCCCCCCTCCATCCCCCCCCCACCACCCCCTTCTCCCGGTTCTTGGCTCACTCCGCTACAACTGGGACCAGGCGCCGGCACTGAGCATCTTGACTCTTGCTTCCTGCCTTCCTGACAGGTTTTGTACTGGGGAGGTGTCGGTGTGTGTACCTGTGCCGTTCGTTCCGTGGTCGACGTGGAACCGGGGTAGATGATGCCATGCCATGCCATGCCCCCCCCCCCCCCTCCCCTCCCCTCCAACTTCCTCCCCCCCTGAGCGCATGGCTGCCCGCTGTGTGTAGCTGGGTGACAGGACAGTGCGGTGTTTTAAGGTCAGTGTGGAATGATTGTGGCCGGACAGTGCAGAGTTTGTTCGAGTGAAGGTCAGTCTGTAGGATAGCACAGCCTGCTAGTTGTAAGGTCCGTCTGTGGTGGGACAGGCCGGTCCTGTTTTTAGGTCAGTGTGTGTATGACAGGACAGTCCACTGTTTAGGTCAGTGTGTATGATAGGGCAGTCCACTTGTTTAGGTCAGTGTGTATGATAGGGCAGTCCACTTGTTTAGGTCAGTGTGTGTATGACAGGACAGTCCACTGTTTAGGTCAGTGTGTATGATAAGACAGTCCACTGTTTAGGTCAGTGTGTATGATAGGACAGTCCACTGTTTAGGTCAGTGTGTATGATAGGACAGTCCACTGTTTAGGTCAGTGTGTATGATAGGACAGTCCACTGTTTAGGTCAGTGTGTATGATAGGGTAGTCCACTGTTTAGTCAGTGTGTGTATGAGAGGACAGTCCACTGTTTAGGTCATGTGTGTATGACGGAACAGTCCACTGTTCAGGTCAGTGTGTATGACAGGACAGTCCATTGTTTAGGTCAGTGTGTGTATGAGAAGACAGTCCACTGTTTAGGACGTCAGTGTGTATGATTGGACAGTCCACTGTTTAGGTCAATGTGTATGATATGGTAGTCCACTTGTTTAGGGCAGTGTGTGTTTGATAGGACAGTCCACTGTTTAGGTTAGTGTGAATGGCAGCACAGTCCATGTTTAGGTCTCTCTCTCTCTCTCTCTCTCTCTCTCTCCTCTCTCTCTCTCTCTCTCTCTCTCTCTCTCTCACACACACACACACACACACACACACACACACACACACACACACACACACACACACACACACATTCATGCAATCATTGCATCATAACAACTATCATCTTTATATTTGTCTATCTATTTATCTGTCTGTCTATCTATTTATCTATCTATATCTATCTGTGTGTGCGTGCGCGCGCGCGGGCGCGTGTGTGTGTGTGTGTGTGTGTGCGCGCGCTCGCGCGCTTGTGTGTGCATACTTCGAAACCTAACCAGAGTTTATTCCTCGACGTCAACAATAATAACAATCCGAACACAGCGACCAGAACACTCCCCTTACCCCCCCCCCCCTCCCCAAACCCACTCCCTCACAATCAGTGGTCAGCCGAAACAGTCAAGGCGCCTGTTCTTTACTCTGCTTCCTAGGGCCAGCAGGTGCCCGTGTCGACATGGCACATGACATAGGCCTAGTAGTTTTCCGCCCCCAACACGTGCAACGAAGACTCTAAACCATCTGCTTCGTGACGCGTGTACATGACTGCCGGTACGAGTCCAAGAATGCACGTGTGCTTCATTAAAAGCTGCCACAGACGAACCGACTCCTTGCTTTCCCGTTAAAACAGCCCCTAGTTGTGGTCTATCGTGTCAGTAGCAGGCTCAGTTTTCGTTTTCATTTTTGCCCAGGTCGTGTGAGCAGTAACAACCAAACTACAAAAGAAGGACTAGTAGACATGTATGAGGAAAAAATATCTTATTTCCTGTCCTTCGTCGTAAAATTGGTTAATCTCAAATAAATCCAACTTGTTTGACGCTTTGTCGAACACACACACACACACACACACACACACACACACAACCTCACCCAAAGCAACAACACGAGACTACTGTTGTTGATATAGGCCTAAAAGTTGGGGAAGATAAAAAAAAAAATCGGACGTTGTCTTCACTTTAAACAACGGCTAACATTTTCTGCTTCTTGAATTCATGAATGGATTGTTTAATTCTGAACGTGGTACAGAAAGATCGCCTTGACCATTTCTTTAAAACAACAACAACAACAACAAAACACACATAAACAAGAATCATTCTGTTTAACATACGCGCTGGGCACAATTTTTTTTTTTTAAAGCTCAGTTGCGGCCCTTTGGCTGGCTAGCAAGCTGAATGAGCTGAGAAACCACGTGAAGCAGCGGAGCGGACACACTGCTCGTATGTCGACAATGTCAATAAATCCCTGCCAACTCGGCATCGCTCTCTCACACGTTTGTGTGTGTGTGTGTGGAGAGAGAGAGAGAG
>CM031595.1:131963062-131965562 GCA_018398815.1 Conus ventricosus | reverse complement strand
TCTGTCTGTCTGTCTGCCTGTCTGTCCCTGTCTCATGTGTAAATTGAAATGTGATAGTAAAACTGAATCATACACTTAATGCGTGCATGCTTGCGCGCGTGTGTGAGTAAGATGAGCGTGTGAAAGCACATTTTGTGCGCGCTGCGGATATTTCAGTGTATGTGAGTGTCGGGAGAGAGAGAGAGAGAGAGAGAGAGAGAGAGAGAGAGAGAGAGCGCTAATAGATGCAGAGGTGTAAAGTTTTCACCCCAATCCAAAAACAGTGTCGGAAACGCTGAGGCAGCCTACATTTGTATGGGCCGGCTTTTGCCTTTAGAGCGAAATCATTTGCGAAAAAGAGCAGTCTTTTCTCTTCCTCTTTTCTTCCAATCTTTTTGTTTTTCTTTCTTTCTTTCTTTCCTTTTTTCTTTTTTATTAAGCGAGAGGGACATAGGGCCAAATCTTTTTGGCGTCCATATCTGCATCCCTTTTCACGGAAACACAAACTTTCCCTGTTTATCCGCCACAAAGCGTTGCAAGGTATTTTTAATCACGAAAGGACAGTTGATCTTTGGTATCCACCAAAATGCAGTAATCTTTAAAAAGAAAAAATGTCACCAGGCATTAAAAGGCATTTAAAACCATAAACGTAATTGACACTGAAGATGTGTGTAAATCAGTGACGATGGATACAATCAATTCTCTTGATCAGTGAGGCGGCTTTCAAACTCAACCACCCGTGCCCTCCGACCACGTTCTCTAAACATCACTCATGCGGAATGTTCATAGCATCAACTTGCATGCGACGATTTCCCGCGTTTTGATTATACGTTCGTAACTCAAACATATTTTCCTACGAACACCAAGATTATCGCTAGAAAGAAAGGGCCATAGCTTGATTTTCAGTTGTTTGTTGCCCCCCCCCCACCCCTCCCCTCCATGATCAACGTCCCACGTGTAGGCACGATCCGCCCTTCTCCAGCTATTCACACAGACGAGACTGGCACACCTGTGGGCTGACAGGCGGTAACCAACACCACAGCATGTAGGTTTGGCGTGGAAACGGACAGTCACTGTCACAGTCACTGGGCTGGTGTCGGTGGTGGTGTATTGTATGTACTGTCCACGAGTAGAAAGAAACGGGGAAAAGATGCTCCCTCCTTCCCCCACTCTCCTTCAACAAACATGCACATCCCTCTTTTATCATACATATACATTCTCTTTCGCTCGCGCACACGCACACAATCAGAGACTCTCTCTCTCTCCCTCTCTCCCTCCCTCACACACACACACACACACACACACACACACACACACATACACACGCACACACACACACACACACACACACACAAAGAGAGAGAGAGAGAGAGAGAGAGAGAGAGAGAGAGAGAGAGAGAGAGAGAGAGAGAGAGAGAGAGAGAGAGCAGAGAGAACGTTCCCGACCTCAGGCGAAAAAAAGAGCAGATTCAGTGAGAGATATTCCTGATCCACACACACACACACACACACACACACCTCATACCCACACGCGCACCTAGTGAAACATGAAGAGAGAGAGAGAGAGAGAGAGAGAGAGAGAGAGAGAGAGAGAGAGAGAGAGAGAGAGAGAGAGATGTAGGTATCAACAGAAAACTAGCAGTACGAAGAAGCAGAACGGGGAGTCAGAGTTGGATTTTTGTCTCTGTCAGTGTTCGCGTCTCTATGTTCGTCAGCAAAGTAACAAAGCTTTAATTTCACTTGGTAGATTCTACGGTCAAATATGTAATCTAGACGCGGGGAGTTTGGGGCGTCTCGAAGTGTAGTGCTGGCAAAATCATGATGATTCCTCTTTCAAGCCCCGGCTCATCCTCCTTCTCCCCTCCCCCTCCCCCCTCCCCACGCTAACACACAGTTTAGGTCCCACTCATCGTGTCGCTAAACATTTTCCGTTTCAGTCTGGCAGCAAGGAGATACCTGGATACCCCATGAACGGGTCTTCTTCCCATTGTACTGCGTTGTTTGTGGGGACAGCAGAGATTACGAAGGGAGGGAGAGTTCTCGACGGGCTGTGAGTTCTCGACGGGCTGTCAAGGTGTTTAAAGCACGGACGGTATGTCGAAGACAAAAAGCTTGCCTTCGGCATTTATGGTATACCTTCAGGCGCCGCGTAATCGACAAACAACGGCGACAGTGATGACGACACAAGGCATCTTACAGACTTGAGTCGTTGAATGTGTTTGAAATCGATTTGATTCAAATCGTTTTTAAGTGACAGTGACTTTGATGGCTGTGAAATCGAGTCCAGCTTTTATGGTGACCAAGAAATCGATTCAAACTTTGTGACGCGAAGATGAAATCAATTCAAACTTTTGTGACAATGATTGAAGTGTGTGTGTGTGTGTGTGTGTGTGTGTGTGTGTGTGTGTGGTGTGTGTGTGTGTGTGTGTGAGAGAGAGAGAGAGAGAGAGAGAGAGAGAGAGAGAGAGAGAGAGAGAGAGAGAGAGAGAGTATCCATGGTGGCCATGAAATCGATTCAATC
>CM031595.1:131953062-131955562 GCA_018398815.1 Conus ventricosus | reverse complement strand
AAAACATTTCTTAACATTTTCTTTAGTGTGCACGTTACTTGTTTTCCTTGTTTTTGTCGTTATATCATTTCTTTTCTGAACTATGACATATTGGAAAACCTTTATACCGTTTTCTCGCTTCAGATATGTCAGTTCCACATCCGAAAAATTCTCGAGTTCTTGGTTCTCTTTTTGGAGATATGACGTTTTTTGTATGTAAACCCCAGTCTTTACAGTCTAAATGTTGTTGAGTTAGATTTAGATACAGTCCGTACTAAGTTGTGGGGAGAAGAACAAGGTCATCATCTTGCATACAGTGGACATGATGAATGTGCTGGCCAATCAATACGTGGAAACCACTCAGTAACGTTATGCAGAAAACTCCCCTAGTCTCCTTGCACTCTTCTCACCTGTGCCTGGCACCTGTTTCTCCTGCACCTTAGTGCCCAAACGTGCCTCTCTATACACCTCTGCGAACTTCAACAACTCCCCTGCTGTCTCTGGCTGTCTCTCTTTCAAATGTATGGTTAACTCAGGGCCGCAACCTGACAAAATCTGTTCCTTCATAACCAGCTCTTTCAATTCAGCGAACTCCTTCTTCGTACCACTCAACTCTAATTGTTGTTCAATAGGGGTGTTCTTTTCTTCCGCCATTATATCTCTTTTTTTTTTTAACAAGATTTTATTACTACGACAGCCAAACTGGTGGTTTCCGACACGAGTGACGTAATAGCACAATCCTATGAATGATAATATTAGCTTGGGACAACGTAATTAGTTTTTATAAGACGCCTAGTGCCTGACCCAACTATGAGAGCGAATTATAGGCAATCTGTGCGAAATGAGTACTCTGGGGCTGAAATGCCAAGCCTAGTATTAACTATCTTGGAAGCAATGCCAAGCCTAGTATTTAACTATCTTGGGAACATACAGTAAGACAACCCCTTGTCTTAGGATTACAATACTTGAATCCCACCCAGCTTCCTCTCTGAGAAGTTGAACAATTATAATAAATGGGCCAGAATATCCTGGCAGGCTCGCCAATAAATTGTCAACCTCGGGTGATGTCGATGGAGGAAGGACTAGCGCACAGCCCAAACACACTCACAGCTTGCTTACAATCTCATTCATATATCATGCATTCGTCACATCAAACCACTAGTAAAGTCTATAACTTTACTACACATGATCATAGAAAGAAACATCAATGCATATGGAATCAAACAAAATAAAACATTCTCTCTTTCCTTGAACTTCACAAAATCATTTATCTAAATCATCATTAACTAACCCGGGTATAAACAGATTTCTACTTTACCTGGCCAGGTGATCTTAACTATTCACGGATCACTGTCTTTTCTTTTCTTTTTTTTTTCTTTTCACTGTCACTTTCACAAGCACGACACAACTGCTGGCACTGGTGTTGGTCTGCTGGCACTGGTCAGGTTAGACTGCTGGCACTGGCGTTGGTCTGTGGTTCTGCTTGACGAAGTGACGCTGCCAGGTATGAGGTCGAACCCCCGGTTCAGATGGAACAGTGACTATCAACATCGATCTGTTCTCCTTTCTTTCTTCCTGCATTAATGCATTGCACTCTCTCTCTCTCTCCTAGTCTGCTCTATCAAATAGACATGGTTGCTTTTCTTTTCCTTTTCTTTTCTTTCTTTTTCTCTTCATTAGTTAGCAACTCTCTCTCTCCACATCTCTCTTTAGTCCCTCCTCTGCAGACTATCTATGGTGCTAAATGCTACAAACTTGGTTCTATCCTCTCTCCTCATCTCTCTCTCTGCCCCTCTCTCCTGCAGAGCTTACACTCAGAACCCCTCTCTCTCTCTGTCTCTCTGTTCGTTTCCCTTTTCCTCCTCCTCTCTTCATCTCTCTGCCTTTTTCTCTCGTGCAGAGACTACCCCCAGAACCTCCTCATCTCTCTCTCCCTGTTCTGTCTTCCTCCTCCTCTCTTCATCTCTCTGCCTTTTCTCTCGTGCAGAGACTACACCCAGAACCTCCTCATCTCTCTCTCCCTGTTCGTTCTCCCCTTCTCTCACTCACGCATTACTTTATCCCCTAACTCCGTGTCCAAGGGCCAGTACCATTGGTCAGTATTTTTACCACCTCGTACCCGAAGTTATCTCCCTCTAATTCCATTGGATATTCCAATCATGACAGTCACGCCTACACGCCTTGCTCTCTGTGGTGGTCAATTGGTCATTTAATTGATTAGCTTGATTTCACCCCCACCACACACTACCTTCTCCCTCTCCCTTTCCGGCGTCGTCGACCTAATGGTGGGCATTGGTCGTAAACTGGCTAGATCAGTCTGGCCCAGACCTGTTGAGACGTTGGTCAGCCACTCCGACTGTCTACGTGGCTGATGCTGTCTCCGTGGAAGATTAGGATTAGCCTCTCGCTGTGCTCAAATTGGCCGGATGAGTCTGATCCGGGCGTCGAGACTCGTTTGACCAGACATCGAGGCGTCGGTCAGCTACTTAGTCCGTCTGGCTGGACAGACCGTCTCCGTGGA
>CM031595.1:131938062-131948062 GCA_018398815.1 Conus ventricosus | reverse complement strand
TGTATGGGGAGAGGACGTGCAGTGTATGGGTTGTATGGGGAGAGGACGTGCAGTGTATGGGTTGTATGGGAATAGGACGTGCAGTGTATGGGATGTATGGGAATAGCACGTGCAGTGTATGGGTTGTATGGGAATAGCATGTGCAGTGTATGGGTTGTATGGGAATAGCATGTGCAGTGTATGGGTTGTATGGGAATAGCATGTGCAGTGTATGGGTTGTATGGGAATAGCATGTGCAGTGTATGGGTTGTATGGGAATAGCATGTGCAGTGTATGGGTTGTATGGGAATAGCATGTGCAGTGTATGGGTTGTATGGGAATAGCATGTGCAGTGTATGGGTTGTATGGGGAGAGGACGTGCAGTGTATGGGTTGCATGGGGAGAGGACGTGCAGTGTATGATCGTAAAGAAGCTGAATCGAAGACTTAGGTTGTTTCATGTTTCTAATATCTCTCCCCCCCCTCTCTCTCTCTCTATCTCTCTCTCTCTGTCTTCCTGTCTGTCTTCCTATTTATCTATCTTTCTGCCTATTTGTCTGTCAGTGTCTATGTCCGTCTGACTGTCTGTCTGTGTGTCTGTTTCTCTAACTCTCCCTCTGTCTGTCTGTCTGTCTTTCTCTTTCTCTCTCTCTCTCTCTCTCTCTCTCTCTCTCTGTCTCTCTGTCCTCTCTCTCCTCTCTCTCTCCTCTCTCTCTCTCTCTCTCTCTCTCTCTCTCTCTCTCTCTTCCTGTCTGTCTTTCTATTTATGTATCTTTCTGCCTGTCTATTTGTCTGTCAGTGTCTATGTCCGTCTGTCTGTCTGTTTGTGTGTCTGTTTCTCTAACTCTCCCTCTGTCTGTCTGTCTGTCTGTCTGTCTGTCTGTCTGTCTGTCTGTCCTCTGTCTGTCTGTCTGTCTGTCTCTGTCTGTCTGTCTGTCTGTCTGTCTGTCTGTCTCTCTCTCTCTCTCTCTCTCTCTCTCTCTCTCTCTCTCTCTCTCTCTCTCTCTCTCTGAATGGTTAAAAAAAAAACTACTAACACCTGGAGTAATGGCAATAAATATTTCGCTTTATTAAAAGCTTCTTCAGTAGTAACCATGGACCGAACTGCAAGAAAGCAACACCGAACTTAAAACGTAAACAACTGAATTAAAATCACACAGCAGGCCTATTTAAAATGCACGGGTTTTTTCAATAAAGTTCAGTAGGGAGGGAGGAACTGGGGGCGGAAAGGGTGGGGAGAGGGAGGGGGAAGAAAGAGGGGTGTAAAAGGGAAAGCCTCCAATTTTAACCTAGTAAAATTCAACTGTACGTATTCAACACACACACACACACACACACACACACACACACACACAGAGACACACACTCTCTCTCTCTCTCTCTCTCTCTCTCTCTCTCCCTCTCTCTCTCTCTCTCAAACCTAACCAGGCAAAACATGAATGTAAGCATTAAAACACCACCCACCCCACACACACACACACACACACACACACACACACACACACACACACACACACTGACATCACAACACAACACCAGTTATCGCTTAAAGGTATTTTATGCTGTGTGAAGATGAAGAACCAAAAGAGGAAGTGAAAAGTTTTTTAATCCAAAAAAACGAAAGTCAATGTTCGATGAGGCAGTCCAAACCAAATCTATGCTAGCGGGCTTAAACTTATCACATTTTGATGAAATAAGAAAACTGTTTGAGGTGGGGGTGTAGAACCCACATTGACCTTGTGGCTAAAGATCTACCCCTTCACAGCGTAAGACTTGATGATTATTTAAAAAACAAAATAGGTTTATGGATTGACCTAAGGTCAACGGAGGATAATCAGTTACATGGAAGGGGGAAGGAGAACTGTGAGAGACGTAATAAACATTCAAATTGATAAAGAAGAAGAAGCTGATAAACCGCTTAATGTACATTTGTTTTTAATATATGATGCGCAGCTGAATATTGAAAATAACAGATTAAAAGATATACAATACTAAATTATTTTTATTTTATAAAAAGCATGTCTGTTCAGGTTTATCCAAATGTGCCTACAGCGCCGCCAAAAGAGAGATAGTAGAAAACCCTAGCATAAAACCTTCAGATTAACAAACATTACGCAAATGCAGCAAGTACTAGAGCAAGACCTTTCAAAATACAGCAAAACCAAACGAAGGTATTCTGCTGCCTTTAATGCTGTTACATATGTTAAATACTGGAGCATCGACTATAAGTGCTCTATCAGCAGGAACGAGTGTTGGTCTCTTAGCAACGGGCATAGGCGCACCCGCAGCTTTACCTCTAGGAGGTTTGTCTTTAGCTCTCGGCCTGTGTTCATTAGCTGTAAGTGCTGCTGACAAAAAAATTAAAAACTAAACTCCAAAAGCACACAGCTATGGTTCAACTAATAACGGCTAAACTTAGCTCGTTCAAATGATAATAAATAAAGCACTAGCTGACTCAAACATCACGGTGAAGAATTTAATCGTTTACAGGCCGATTTTGATGACTACAAAAGACAAAAGTTTGATCTTCAAAGAAAGGCGAGGACAAGTTTTTCTCAACAGCCAGACGCCGAGCAGATAAAAAAGGAATGCTTAAAAAAAGTAAACGAGACATTAAACTCTGTTCTAAAAAGCTCACAGTAACAACACCGAAGGGTGTTTATACTTTAGTTTATGAGTCAAGCGCAAAAAGACCGTCGATATTGATTCTGATTAAGTATTTTTTTTTAATTTAAATAAATATGTTGGCTTAGAAAAGAAAGACAGCATGGCTAAGATATATGAAGGACAAGACGAATTTTTTGAAGGAATGCTCGAGAGAGAGCGTTTATCAAGAGCACTGAATGATATTGATTTAGAAGTCATTGACCCAACAAAACGTACAGGCAAGTGTTGTTCATGCTATTTCTCAAGTTCCAGGCAAACTAACAATAGACCCGCCAGTTAAAGTAATGTTAGCTGTTTTAATCGACTATGTAACAATAAATGAAGAAAATCTAGAAGTCTGGGTCTCGACTAAACAGCAGACTATTCTTTCCTCTAATGACTTAACACCCGGTTGGGCAGACGAACTGCTTACACAGTTTGACGCTGCCGCTGAAGAAGCCAAAATGAGAGGCTCTGGTTGGTCAGAGGGCGAAGTCTTAGAGATTAGATTAAAACTAGGCTAAGTATGCACCGATTGTAGGCAAGGCTTACATTCCGCTACCCGAGAGTTGGTTTTAAAGAGAGCAGTTTTAAACATAAAAAATTCAGACAACAAATGTTTCATGTGGTGCGTTCTTGCAAGGCTGCATCATGTCCGCGAACACGCAGAGAGAGTGACTAACTATCGGCAATGCACCAAAGATCTTAACTTCAATGGAATATCCTTTCCTGTTAGTGTAGACCAAATTGATCAGTTTGAAGAACAAAACAAACCAATAACTGTTAATGTATACACATGGGATGAGGAAACAAATTTGGTGCCAATTAAAGTGTCCAAGAACAGTCCAACAATAGGCGAACCAGCCAAAAAGTCATGTGGACTTACTCCTAATGTTTTCGCCAGCAGGGCTGCCCCATTACACATTGATACGCACAATGAGCAGATTATTAGCGCATACTTCAAAACATGAACATAAACAAGAATTCTGTAGAAAATGTTTTAACAAGAATTCCAACCGCTCAAGCCGCGCTTGAACATATAAAACATTGTAAAAGTTCTGTAAACTGTAAGACAGAACTAACTACGCCCCCTCCAGGATCTAAAGTTAGTTTTAAGAACTGAAACGGCTGCAAACAAGTCCATACGTAGTTTACGCAGACTTCGAGTCGCTTATTGTTCCTTATGAAGGGCCAGCACCACAAAAACTACGAAAACAGTCTTAATGAGTAATCATCAGATTTGTTCATTTGCCTTCATTATTGTTAGGTCGGATGGCGTTTATTCAGAGCCAGAATTATATAGAGGACCAGATGCTGCAGAAACATTCTTAAAACGCATGCAGCAAGTGCGTAACGCCTGTTCTAATAATCTAAACTTATCTGAAATCATAATGGCGCCTGAAGACCGACAACAGTATGACTCAGCCACGCATTGTTGGGATTTGCGGTTTAGAGCTAACGCCCAAGAGTGTAAACCCCACAGTAAGAGACCATGATCACATTTAGTGGGAAGTTTAGAGGTGCAGCGCACAGTAAATGCAATCTTCAACTAAAGTTTGATCAAAGACATGGAAGCTGCCTGTATTCTTTCACAACTTGCGAGGTTATGACTCTCACCTTATAATGCAAGCAGTAACCAGCGCCTTCAGGGTAGCATGCATTGCACAGTCATCAGAAAAGTACATGTGTTTCACTTTAAATAACATGTCTTTCTACGACTCTATGCAACACATGATGGGCTCATTAGAGGCACTGGCTATGTCCTTAAAGTCCTGCCCAATAACGGAAGAATATTTTGACTCAACTCTCGTTAGAAAGGGCGTTTACCCTTATGAGTACATGAACAGTTGGGAAAGGTTTGACGAAGACACACTTCCTCCTAAAGGTGCGTTCTTTTCTAGTCTTAGAGGAAAGGACATCAGTGATTCTGATTACCAGCATGCTCAAGATGCGTGGCAGAAGTTAGAGTGTAAAACAAGGGGAGACTATCATGACTCATACTTGATGGCTGATGTATGTTTGTTGGCGGACGTCTTTGAAAATTATAGAAAGACCTGCATGAAACATTACAGCCTTGATCCCGCGCATTATATTTCTGCGCCCGGGATGAGTTGGGATGCTTTCTTAAAGTTTACTGGAGTACAGATTGATTTATTGTCTGACCTACCAATGATTCAGATGATTGAAAACGGATTGCGTGGAGGAATTAGTATGGCGTCGCATCATTACTGTAAAGCAAACAACAAATACTTGGACGACTATGATCCGAGTAAAAGGTCTAACTATCTTATGTATTTAGATGCAAACAATCTGTATGGTTGGGCTATGGCGCAATCACTTCCGTTACGCAACTTTAAAATGTACACAGGCGGCGATCCGAATAATATTCAAAAGGCATTAAAGTGGTTGAACAGTTTAACGCCTGATCAGCAGCGTGGATACATTCTAGAAGTTGACTTAGAATATCCTCATGAACTCCATGACCTGCATAATGACTATCCATTAGCAGCAGAAAGTCTAAAGATGGATCCAAGAGAGCCGCCTAAACTTGTGCCTAATCTTCGTGGCAAAAAAAATTATGTCTGTCATTACAGACTTCTACAATTTTATTTAAGACATGGGTTGAAGTTGACAGCTGTTCATCGCATAATTGCTTTTGATCAAGAACAGTTCATGAAACCATACATCATGAAGAACACTGATCTCAGAACTAAATCCACAGATGCTTCAGAAAAAGACTTTTTCAAGTTGATGAACAACAGCTGTTTTGGAAAGACTATGGAGAATCCGCACAAGCGCAAAGATGTCAGATTGGTCACCAGAGAGAATAAAGCAATTAAGCTGACTTCAAAACCTAATTATCAGGACTTTAAAAGATTTCATGATCAGCTTTTTGGCATAATGATGAAAAAAAAGAAAGTCAAATTAGACAAACCTGTATTTATTGGGTTTACCGTTTTAGAATTATCAAAGCTTTTGATGTTAGAATTTCTGTATGACTACTTTAAGCCCTCGTATCCAGAGTCCAGAGTACTTTACACAGATACAGATAGTTTTGTTATAGATATCCCTACTGAAGACATCTATAAAGACATGGAAATGGAAGTGGCTAAAGGACATGCAGGATGGTATGACACGTCCGATTACCCTAAAGAGTCGCCTTTACATTCAATTACTAACAAGAAGGTTTTAGGAAAGATGAAGGATGAATTATCTGGAAAGGTGATCAAGGAGTATGTGGGGTTAAGGTAAAAAATGTACAGTATTTCGAGCCAGGAGAAAATCATTAAGAAAGCAAAGGGAATATCTCGCAGCGTTGTGCAGTCAAACATATCACATGACAACTACAAAGAAGCATTGTTTGGCAATAAGACTTTTCATCATGACAACGTAAAACTGCGATCTAATCTACATGAGATCAACACAACAGTTGTAACAAAGAAGTCATTAGATAGAACAAACACAAACGGGTGTTTGTTAATCCAGAGTTTTCATATGCAATTGGGCACTGGAGAACCGTAAATTAATTAAAGCGGAACTGTGTCTGGCGGAATTATCTGCAGTTCTTCTTTCACAAAAGATCTTTGAGGAGCTGGTTGTTTTGTTGTGTCAGTTTCTCGTAAATAATACACGGGCGGATTCATTTTTACAATTCTTTTTATTTCATATGGATCAACACTCCAAACTGGATCTGTTGCCCTGATGCGAGTGTCCCCTTCTGCTTCCCCCGGTAAATAAAGGTACCTTACTTTCAAACCAAACGGTAATAGTTTGCTGGGTGTACTGGAGTCTTCAGCAACATTTATTGTTTTTCTTTTGATTGCTTGTACTGGCTTTAGCCCTTTAAATTCTTCATTATTCATTGCGTGCAAAACTGAGGCAGTCTTCTAACCCATTCTGTGTTGCGAGAATTGTCAATCAGCTCTCTGTGATACTGGTAGGAGAAAAGTCTTTCGGCTAACTGTTTGTTAAAGTTTTCAACTAAAGCCTGTGATCTGTGAACTCCCGGAATGCCTCTTTTAATGGTAACTCTATGTTTCAACAATAATTGATTCACTTGGCCTTTAAATTCTTTCCCATCATCGACTTGAATCATGCGAGGATAAGTTAGCGGCCTCGTTGGTATATCAGTTGTATGGCAACAGCAACAGCAGAAGCACTCTTTTGTGTTAATGGTTCTGCATCTTTGTACCTTGAAGCTATGTCAATGACTGTGAGTGCGTACTTAAATCTTTTTCGTCTAATCCTATCAGAGGGTAAATATAGAAGATCCATTTGATGGTGTCGTTTGGAGTTGTGTTCACAAAGTGCGGTCTCTGTATTCGTCTAGGGGCAGGTAAATAAATTTGCCAAATCGCTTGTTTAGATAACCATTCTTTTGCTGTTTGTTCACTGACTCCCGCTGCTTGGCTAGCTTTTTATTGCTGTGATGCCCTTCCAATATCCTTTGGGGAATAATAGATTTTGTTCATTTTTATTCAGCCAATATTATGTGCAACAAAATACACGACGGTCATACCAACGACAATAAACCCGATTTCTTGCATCTTTTGTTTTTCTGATGGATGATAAAAGTCACTGAATTTTGGTGGGGGCAATGTCTCGATTGTTTGCCTGTTACAAGATAATATTGTTTTATTGCTTGATCAACATCTTTAAATGTGTAGCTGCATGCCCCTGTTTTTTCAGTGTGTTATTAATAAAATCTAACTGCTCAATTCTCTGCTTTTCATAGCGATCTTGTGCTGCAGCTAGTTGCTCCATAGCTTTGTTATGTCTTTTTCTCTCGCCTTCATCTCGCAGTTTACTAAATGCGTAATTACTTCCACTAAAAGCGAGCGCATTAACCACAGCGCCGCCTATCATCATTACGAGTGAAGCCATTTTTATAAATGTATTTTTCTTACATATTTATATTGTCCGGAATTATTCCTGCTTAACTAGAAAATCTTTCGTAGCAAACGAAGCTGAAATGATAGCAATTAGCTTTGCTGAATCCTCAAAGTCTAGTTTGCCAAGATCTGCTGGTTTAATTCTTAACAAGCTTTTACCAAGCATTGAGTATCCTACACTTAGGCCCCCAACAACAGCAGAATGGTATACAAGGTTGGTAACAGTTTTTTCGGTGCTCATTTTTATAAAATAAAATAATTATAATTTAATAAAAACATGAACAGTGATGATCTACTACAGCTACAAGGCGGTCCTAAACCTTCCCGAACTTATGAATGACCAAGTTGATGGCCAAGCTGTTATGCCCCAAAAGGAGAGGTTGTATTCTTTGGCAGCGTGTGGAAAAACAAAACAGTTCCTCGAACTGAATTCAGCATTGAACAGATTCAACAGATGTCGCCACAAGACATTTTAAAGTATCATAACAGGTATGAAGCGCAGCTGGGGTCTAGAATGGTGAAAAGTGTGGGGCAAACGGTTCTTAGTTTGTACACTAAACTAGTCAGTAGATTTGCTCCATTGATTCTGAACAAGATCTTACGTATGATTTAACGCAAGATCCAGTTTAACAAAGTCATTAGAGTCTCTAGGATGTGATCTATACTATAGATTTGGAACATTGCTATCGCCATTAATCATGGGATTAATAACTTTTAATCATATAGATTTTGTTTCCCTTCAAAATGAACAAGCTGGAAAATCAGCAGAATCAGAAAACACTGAATCAGGTGGAGAAAGTAACCAAGCCAGAAAATCAGCAGAAAACGCTGAATCAGGTGGAGACCATTAAAAATCCTGGGCGTGTTGAAGCAGGAAAAAAATTAGCAGAGTGGAACAGACAAAAAAAATTAATGTTACAGAAATATGACTCATCATGAAAACATAACACCGCCAACGCCAGAAACAAGTTGATTCAATGCCCGCTATAAAAACTCCATGTGATAACAAGCCCTACAGCACCAAAGTCTTCATGGAATATTGAACTTAAAACTGTTGCCATTTTTGGCGCCATTGCTGCTGTTGGGGGCAGTTATTACGTTATAAAATATATACACAATGGCAGCAGAAACAAAAGCAACCAAAAAAATCTGAACCGTTTAAATACAGAGAAAGACAACAGCACGCCAAAACGCCAATAACAAAGCATCATTTGATCCATTTATAATGCAATAATATTTTAAATTTTTTATAAAAATAGATCATGGCGTATTATAAAATGATAACGTCAATAAATAAAGACATGGAGTCTATAAAAGACATCTCCATAGACCAGAATTGTAATCAATGCGGTTGCTTAGGATGTAAGAACTTCCTTAAGATCTATGCAGAGAACGCGAGCAAGACATCCTCAACGATGACGCGTTTTTTTGAGGCGTGTGTGTACTATATTAGGCATCTGCTATTTAAGATAAAAACATAAATTGTATTTTTTTGATAATTATAAGATAACTTGAATACGAACTTGGTTGTACTTAAAGATGACTTAGTTATTATGTTGAGGTGACTTAATCAAGAACTTAATAAAAACTTAATCAAGAACTTATTAAGAACTTGAAGTAACTTAATTAAAAACTTAATTAAGAACTGGGGTGACTTAATTAAAAACTTAATTAAGAACTTGGGGTGACTTGGGGGTGGGAGTGTGTGTGGTGTACACAGGGGGTGGGGGTGGGGGGACGTGCGTGCGTGGGTGGGGGTGGGGGGACGTGCGTGCGTGGGGGGGGGTGGGGGACGTGCGTGCGTGTGTGTGCGCGCACCTTTGATTATTTATAAGAAAAAGAATGTTCAGAATATAATATAGTTATTATCAGTAAAACAACAAAACAACAACAATAACAGCACAAACATTTAAAAAATAAGGAAGTGCTTGCATAGGAAAATGGAAAGGGTTTATGGTTGGCGCTTAAGCGCCGTAAATTCAAGACGGCTGCCGGTCTCTCTGTCAACTGAAGATTATTCAAAGCAGCCACCAAGTGCATTTATCAAAGCTTGATTTAATAAACAAGACAGTTGAATAAAGTACATTCTGTGGCCGCCGAAGGCAGCCAAAAAAGTTGAAGCAGGACGTTGAAGCGAAGCAGTGAAGCCAGTAATCACAGCAATATATACAAAGTCATGAAGTGCTTGGTGGAAATTCAAGGCAGTCAACTCTAAACAAACCCAACCGCTCCTGCATGAGCGGTATCTAAAAATAGATCTTACGTCAGTGGCAGGCCTGCAGTGGTCTTACAGTCGCGCGCACTGTTGCTAAAGCAGCCAACTCTAAACAAACCCGACCGCTCCTGCATGAGCGGTATCTAAAAATAGATCTTACGTCAGTGGTAGGCCTGCAGTGGTCTTACAGCCGCGCGCACTGTTGCTAAAACGCCACACAAACAAACCCGACCGCTCCTGCATGAGCGGTATCTAAAAATAGATCTTAC
>CM031595.1:131924344-131937962 GCA_018398815.1 Conus ventricosus | reverse complement strand
GGAAACCCTGATTATTGTAAGTTCTTGTACCAAACTTTAAAAGCGCATTCTTTCACATGCAGGATTTCTCTGACCCCAAAATTTTTAAGACCACCCATTCGATCTAGCAGAAAGGGGGGGGGGGGGGGGGGGGGGGGGGGGTAAAACCGGGCCCGTACGAGGGTTAACCAAAAAACAAGGGTTTCCACGCTTTTGAGCAGGCGCACGGTTTTCATTTCTACACGTGGAATGGAAAAAAAAGAAAAGAAAAAAAAAGAATTCGGGGATTTAAAAGATTTTTCGATGGGGGAAAATTTGGCGTTTCAACTGTGACCTGTCAGGCAACTAGCCCAGACTGGCGGGCATGAAACCTCTTGCGGGTGCATGTGCAAGCTCCCTGGTAGGGACACGATCCCCCCAAAGACCTTTTTTTTTTCTGTCCCATTTTCTGTGCCACCCCCTGGATTGCACCATCCACTCATTCCGACCTCCGCCACACCACAGCCAGCCGCCCGCCTCAGCCCGGCCGCAATCCACGGGAGCAGTAAATTTCTAATCGTCAAGGGGAAACTCACGGCAGGAGACGCAGACGCTTCGAGTCACTTCGGGGGTTTTTCAGTGGTAACTGTTGTAATCCAAAAAAGGCAGGCACCACCGATTACCCCTACTATGAGGACAATGTTTGCTTAGTCGCAAACCCTAGCGTGAGGAGGTCTGCTTGGGAGGGGGCCAGTACCCCCGTGAACGGGGCCCCCATAATTTCCCGATGCGGGCGACCCTGACAGAATAAAACCAAAGCCACAGATTGGTAGGAAAAAAAAAAACAAAACAATGGGGCACCATAAAAAGGGGGGCTTGAAGGGCCAAAAGAGACTTTTTTCAATCTTCGATGAAAGATAGAATGATGACGATGATCCCCAAAAATTTCCGTTCTGGTTAGACTGCAGGCAGGTTTCCTAATTTACTTTTATAATATACCCGGGGCGTAAACCCAGGCCCGAAGATTCAACACCTGCATTTTGTGAGGAAATTTTGAGCAACACCTCAAAAATTCTACTCTTGGAGGACCATGGGGGCAGAAATCCCACAAGAAAACGGCCCTAGGGGGAATCAAAACCTGCCCTCCCCCCCGGGGAGTCCGACGCAAACCCATTTTTGCTCTACCCCTTTGCCCGCCCACCCTGGGGGGCACAGGGGAAGGGGACTTCCTGAAGGCAATGAAGAAGCCTTTATGAATAAGTAAGAAAAGGGAGATTACGCTTTACCGATGGCGAGGACAGGGGCAGTGGGGGACCTAGATGTCCAAAAGGACGTCACAGTGCCCACGAAGGTCTTTGAAAGAGGATGTTTCATTTTACAACACTTCTAGAGCAACGGAAGAGCAAATATAGCGAAAAAAAGGCAGGGGAAAACTGCCTGGCCCTCATGAAATTTTTTAAAAGGTGATCCTGTCGTCGTTGCTGTCTGTCTGTCTGTCTTCTGTCGTCTTTCTGTTTCGTCTTTTCTGTCTGTCTGTTTTCTCTCTCTCTTCTCCCCTCTCTCTCTCTCCCCCTTTTCTCTCTCTCCTAACAAATGAATGGGGAAACACACTTTGGGCTGAAATTCTTCCCATCTCAAAAACAACGCCATGCCAAAGATTTATAGAAAAGAAGGAGGGGGGGGGGGGGGGGGGGGGGGATGGGGAAGGAAAAGACAAAAGGGATATAGGTGATGAAAGAAAGACAGAAAGAATATACACACCAAAACAACACACACACACACACCACAACACCACCAAAACCCCACGCACGCACGAAACGCACCCCGACCACGCACCACGCACGCACGCACGCACGCACGCACGCACCACGCACGCAGCCACACATATCATTATTATCTACTATTATCTATCATCTACAAAATGCCAAAAAATTAAGTATGGGGAAAAACAAGTCAGGCAACAATTTTCCCGTCATTATGTGATGACTTGGAAAATTTTTTAAACAAAAATTAAAAAAAAAGGGGGGGGGGTGAAGGTGAAGAAAATGGGAACACCCCGCACGCACGCAGCCGCACGCACGCACGCACGCACGCACCCGCACCACGCACACACGCACACACACACACACAAAAACCCCCACACCACCACACATTAAATTAAAATATATACTTATCACAGTAGGTGTACGTATATGTGTATGCGCGCGCGCGGCGTAATTAGCATTGTAACTTGCGAAAAATTCCAAACGACTGCCCCTATAGGAATAAATTTTTGCCTCACTGCTTCCTTTTAGAAAAGACATTGCCCCCTCATAATTCCAACCAGCGTACGAAACAGCAACAGAGGCCTAGGGAAAAGCAGACGGAAATCAAAACCCTAGATTTTAAGCAAAGTTTTTGGGAAATGCGTGGCACTGAAGGACCTTAAAACCGCTAAAGAAATTTAAAGGGGAGGGGGGTTTAAGACAGGCTATAACAAAAGAATCAGTGAATAAATGAACACGAAGGACACGGATCGAAAACAGTGTGAGACATTGAAAAAAAAAAACCCCAACAACAACAAACCAAAAAAAAAAAAAAAAAAAAAAACTTTTTAAAATTGTAAAGGACGGGGACCCAAAAAAACAAATTTTAACACCATTCGGGGAAAAAGGACGGCAAAAGTTCACAAAATAGAAGAACGTTTTAAAAAGTGGCCGATTTTGTCAATCTACAACAACAGGGACAAGAGATCCAAACGTGCCCACAACCCGGATTTTTGAATAACATAACTTTTTAATATCCGTAAAGGATTCCCCTTTAGTGAAAAATTTCTGAAAATTTGGGAAAGGTGCAGCCACACAACATCCCCCAGAACGCTTTAAACAAGCAGAGCAGTAAAATTACGCTAACGGCCCTCTGCAACAAAAAATTTTTTTACACAGGCGAGAAAAGCACGCCCCTGAATCGATAAACAGTCACCCTTCCCAAAAAAGGAAATCCACCTGCCAGAAATATTTCACCATGAGCTTTTCACCATGCCCAAAATTCGAATAGATCGTAACGCAACAGGGCCCCCGAGGGCCAAGAACGGGGTGGATCACACAAGGGAAAAAAACCACCAAAAAGACTTTAACTTCCTACTTTTCGAAAATTTTCAGCACCGTGGGGTTCCCTTATTTCTTCCGGACCCAAAAGGAAATTTGTCAAAATCGGTATGAGCCTATAGGCCCCAAGAAGACAGAGCCTGTACTCCAGCAATTTTTATACGGCCCCTGTTTTGAAAATGGTCCAATTTCAGGGGGTTTACAGGTTTGAGACTGCTCTTAACTGTACTCAATGCTTTATGTGTATTTTCCGAAATCAATCGACCCCAAAAGATCCCGGCACCCACGGTTTTGACAGGGAAACCCGAAGAACACACTCATCCATTAAGGGATGAAGCCAACCCCGCGTGGTCCCCGTCTTCCCCCCTGAGCCCAAGCAAAAACCCCCCTCGGGTAGGAGCGTAGGGCAGAAAAAAGCACAAAAAAAATGGCTTGATGGCAATCGAAATCACCTTCGAGCTGGGGGTCCACAACCTAACCCCCTCGCCAAACGGCTGGCTTCGCTCCTTTTTCTCCCCCTTCTCTCCTCTTCTTCCTTTCTTGTCCTTTTTTTCCCTTTTTCTCTCCCCTTTTTCTTCTCTTTCTCCCCTTCTTTTCTCTCTCCCCCTCTCTTTTCAGCCAGATCACATTCTGCAGTCAGGCAGTGATAAAAAGCCAGGCCTTGTGACATGTTTATAGCGATGAGAAACCTTTAACTCCCAAAAAGTTCACGCAGAACACTGTGTTTCCACCCGCCATGATTAAAAGGTAAGAAAGCTAGGTCCATGGCATTCCCCAAAGGGGGCGAAAAAACAACTTCGCCGGGCGGAATATCTCTGTTCTGCTTCCCCCAACTCAACACAGTATCGCCCCGTGGGGTGGGAAAATAAACCTTGAGCCCCACCCAAAAAACATGTCATTGGGGCGCGGAAGCAGTCTGAAGCAGGTGGTTGGGAAAATTCCTGGTGATGACATGTTCTGGTGAGCCCCAGGGCAACAATTCCCGGCAGCAGGAAAGGGGTTCACTGAAAAAAAAAAAGATAAAGGGCCGTGTTCAACTAACCCTGTTGCAGTGGTTAAAATGCGAAAGTTGGGTGATGGGGGTCGAATTTTTTAGAAAAATTTTTTGTTTTTTTTTTTTTTTTTTACCTTTGGTTTTCCCCCGCGGGTTTAAAGGACTGCTATGGAACCAAAAGGGGAAAGACAGGAAAAACCCTATGGTGGGGGTTTTACTGGGGGGACTGGGAACCCCCAAACGAATGCGCACAGGGGGTTGCTTTCATTTTCTGATACCGCTGCAGGTGTTTGCACTCCCCGGCACTAGTGGAAGTGGAAAAATATATGAAAAAGGGGTGAAAAAAAAAGGGGTCCGTGTTCTAATGTTGAAGAATCCAACCCCCCATTCACTATCTTTTAAAAAAAAAACGAATGCCACAGACTTTCGAGCCTTTTTCTCAATGGTGAGCTCGTAACAATTTTCAAATCCAGGCCCCAAACCCCCAAGCATTTGTGTAAAACTTCATTTGGGGAAGTAGTAAGACTTGTTGTCGTTGGATGGATAAAGCGGCAATCCACATTGGGGCAGACAATAGGCGTAGGGGGGCGAGTTGGAGTGACCTGTGCGATGGGTCCAAACACTACCACAGAACACACTGAATGACGAGCAACGCCATTGACAGGCCCGTCTGAACTGTCGGGGCGTAGTAAAATTTCCAAAGGGGGGGGGGCACCGCTTTGCGCGAAGCCCCGGCGCGAAGGCCCCCACTTCTAGGGGGGGTCCGGGGTGCCCCCCCCGGAAAATTTTTTTAAAAAAAAAGAAGCAAAATGGTGCAATCTGATAAAAAATGTCACTTTTTGGGAGTAATTTTGTCACTGAAATAGAAAAAAAATCTGCTTAATCAAAAAAAGCACAATGCAGAAAGATGCTGTCAGGACGCCCCCCCCCCCCCCCCCCCCCCAGGGGGCCGTTCAGTACCCCCGCCGACGTCTGGGAGTATGGGCCCGGGGCACCGACCGGCATTTAAATTCTTTGCCTAATTTGTCAACGGGCCATATTTTCATTGTAAGTTTTTAATGAACTCAAAAATTGATAAAAAAAAAACAAACCACCGATAAAGTGTGGCACAAAAATCTTTATTATCCCCTGGCCCCGCCAGTTTACCAAGGGGGGTGATCAATCTGGAAGCATTGCTGAATGAAAAACACTATTCTGATGCCACCCCCCGTCGCAGAAAAAAGCCAAAGCGATAATTCTTTTGGGGTCTTTTAATCAGCTGCCCCCATTTGATGTCTGAACGAATGACGCTGACCGATCGAGCGTGTGAAAAAAAACCCCAAAAAAGCAGATCGGTCTTTAGTATATTTTTTTTTTTTCCCGAGGGGGGGCACAGGTATAGTTGTGCCCCCCCCCAAAATCGGAGGGGGGGGACGTGACCCGTGCCCCCCCCCCCCCCCCCCCCCCCCCCCCCCCCCCCCCCCCCCCCCCCCCCCCTTCTACGCCCCCTGACTTTGTTTCCCAAGGGTGGCCGTGGGGCCGGGAATAAGTCACTGAAAGGGGCGGAAAATAGAGGGAAGAAAATAACGGAGAGGGGAAAAAAAAAACAACTTCAGCCACACAAGACCAAGGCCATTTTTTTTAAAAGTTTTATTCATTTGTTTGGGCATTTCAGGAAGAGACCCTACTCACTCAGGGCAAACCGTTTTCATCCAGGAGTTGCCTACCGCTGTCGGGGGTTTAAAATTTGGACTCTTCTCTCCTCTCTTTCCCCTTTTCCCTCCTCTCTCTCTCCTCTCTCTCTGTAATTGTATGTGTGCATGTGCATATGGTTAGTTGTGCGTGCGTGCGGCATGTGTGTGTTTTGTGTGTGTGTGTGTGTTGTGTGGTGTGTGGTTTTGGGGTGTGTGTTGTGTGGTGTTGGGGTGCCGGAAAGTGTGTATGTTGTTTGTGGGTGCGCTTCTGCTAGTGCAGCGCGCGTATATGTGGAAAGCTTATGTATATCTTTTAAAAAATATATTATATATTATAATATATAATAATATATATAAATAATATATATATATTGTTAAACAATTTAAAAAGGAAATTAATATTTTTCCCAAAAAACTTTTTTAAACGTGCTCCCCCCAAAGGGGGCGAGCGCTTTTAGAATCATTTTTGGGTGTTAAAAAAAATGAAAATATATATAAAATTTAAATATATATAAATAATATATATAATATATAAATAAAAACCCGTTTTAAAAAAGAATTTTAAAATGGGGAAAAACCCACAACTTGTTCAACTAGATAAAACGCTCTCCTCAGCGTATACCCCCAGGGGAAACGTTTTAAAACTAGCTTGAAACAAACTTTTAGGTTTTTTAAATTTTTTTCCAATTTAAAATTCTATTTTTAAAAAGTATGTCGCCCTCATGGGTTTTACCTTTTAGCGCCATTTGGGTTAACGGATTTTATTTAATATTAATTTTATATATATATATATAATCGGTTTTTAAAAAACCCCTAGAACGAAAAAAATGCTCAAACCTTAGGGGGCGAATACCCTTTTAAAAAAAAGGGTTTTTAAAATGGAAAATAAAAACCACAAAACTTGTTCAAGCTAAAAAAGCTCTCCCAGGATTACAATTTGGGGGCGCCCCCGGGGTTTATATTGTGGATTTGGGGGGGTGTGAGCTCGCGCGTGTGGACTGGCCCCCCGGTTTTTTTTCTTTTGGGGCGCGTTCAGGGGGACGTAGTACGGAATGGTGCATTGACAAGGATTTACATTTATGCCTGCAATTGTTTATCATTTCTACTTTAGAGTTCAGGGATGCTAGGTGGGGTTTACATAATATCACCCACTTTTCTGTAGTACATAAGTTGCATTTTTTTAGAAATGTTGTTGTATGGTGTTGCTCTTTTTATAATTTTCCATGATATGTTGTAATTTATTTTCTTATTTTTAAGCTTCCAAATATATTTACTTAATTCTGTTTGGTTTTTATATTTTTCATTTTTGAAAGACTGTTTATGGTTTGCATATCTGGTTTTAAAGTGGTTAGCCGTGATCCCTATGTATGTTTCTTTATTACTGTCTGTTGTTACCGTAGCTTGGTACACAATATTGTTGTAGAGACATTTATTATTCAGAGGGCACTGGTCTTCTTTTGTGCAATTACAAGATATCCTTTCATCACCCTCTTTGGTTATGTTGTTTTTGGTTTTATTGGAAGAATCAATTATATTTTTAAGGTTGGGCATACACGAGTATGATAGCGTTAAAACGTTAAAAGTGCTCATATATATATATACACACACACACACACACACACATATATATATATAATATATATATATATATATATATATATATATAATATATATATATATATATATATATATATATATATATATATATATGTGTGTGTGTGTGTGTGTGTGTGTGTGTGTGTGTGTGTGTGTGTGTGTGTGTGTGTGTGCATGTGTGCGTGTGCGTGTTTGAGCATACATGCAACAAATACTGACTTGAATGAGAGCGATGATAGAACAGAAGTGCTGGGAGAAATTGCTGGACCATTTTATGAATTGTGCCATTTCTGATGAATCCTTGGCAAAAACTTGTGTAAGGAATACTTGCAGACTTTATTATTTTCATCTTTAAATACCTGTTGGGATTATTGTTTGTGGGGCAATGTGGACCTTACGTGAGAATTTTCTCCAAGGCGATGATGAAAAATCTATATCAAATGTCACAGATGAAACTCTGACATGACATCCACCATAGTGTGTCTCTAAATACGTGCAATGCTGTTAAAGGTAGGCTCTACGAGACGCAGTACAGACACTGAAGGAAAACCATACGAAAGGAAAAGATGTACAACACAACAACCGCAATCTGTCACTTTTCGCTGGAGTCGTGTCCCTTGTCATGTTTCCTGCGACGTGGAGTTCGTGAGCACTGCTGTTGGAATCTGGGGCACGTGCGAAGTTCGCACTTTTCCGGGTTGTGCCGTCGCCCGCCTTGTTTCATTCACTAAGGCCACAGAGGACGATAATTGGACGTGTTTTCACCCAAATGGTAACAATGCCACTCTCCGCCATTCAATGTCGGTAAGCTCCAACATTCAAGCACCTGCAATTTCTGGGTTTTTACTGTCGGAGAATGCAGAGCTTGGCGAGTGTCCGTGCTGGTTGACACACTTATTGTACTCTATTGTTTGACTTCAATGTCACCAGAGCTTTCTCTGGGTTGCTGTCACCATAAAGAGCACACTACCATGGACAGCATCATCCATATTTTCATCTTTGTGTGTGTTTCTGTGTACCTTCCAATGCGGTTTTTGATTCTGAATTTTTCCGAGACACAACTCCCTTGTCTTTTCAACAGTATTTTCAAGTTGAACGTGGAACTTCAGTCTGTCATCCAGTCTGAAAGACTAATACTCAGACCAAAGTTTATTTTTATGTAGTAGAAAGGAAAGCGAAAAAGAAAAGCCTGTTCAAGGGTCAAATCATGGATCCAGATTACTTTCACTTTCAAGACAAGTGCGCTATTCACTGGGTCTCTGTTTAATCTATAGGTTTATCTCATAGGTTGTATTCTACATGTAGGCGCAAAAGAAAAATCCACGCCTTTGAAACGGATGCTTTAAATGCCTTCCCTGCATCTCCCATTGGGAGGCCACAGCCTGTCAGACAATGAGTCAAAGCATTATGCTTGTAGGCAAGAACCTTTTTATGCAGGTGTCAGATGCTGCAAATTTGCCTGCTAGGAACACATTAGCTGCTGCGAATCTGGTACAAGATCCCCTAGCAGGGCACAGTGAAGGGCGGACACTCCCAAAGTGGACCGCTGAAGGCCTGGGTGGACACCATTAATCGCTGCACTAGTTCAAGCTCCTCTGTGCACAAGAGTTGAGGACAGGGAATCGCGGACGTCACTGGAGATCAAGGTGGCCTACAGTATGTCACTGAAAGCGGATGATTTCTCATCTTCGGAGTGAACAGAAACTCCATGTTTGGTGCTGGTAGCTTGATGTTGCATGATTCAAATAGAAGAGTAAGAGAAGGGTGGAAATGAAGGGTAGGTGAATGGAGAAATGAACTACCCACTTCACAACCTATATATATATATATATTAATATATATAATATATATATATATATATATATATATATATATATATATATATATATATATATATATATATATATATATATATGGGGAAGGGGTGCTGTTGGAGTCTATTTTTTAACAGATGGTGGTGAAAATACCTCCAGTGTATCTCCAGTTGATGCCACGGGAGCACAGACACAGTCAACCGTGTCTCCCTGATGAGTCCGATCCAGCGGACGAAAGGCCACGCAGCAGGCAATGTGAATGGTTCTGTCTTCAAGATGGATTAAGATGGCCCAACAAGCTGCTAGCGAAGGATTTTAAATGTCATAATGTATTTCCTGACTTTTTCTTCTCGTTTTGTTTCTTCTCCCTTTTCACCCCACCTTTTTTCTCAAATTAAACCTAACCACATCATTAATGTAATGACGGTAAATTGTTAGCCTGCACTTTTTTTTTTCTCAAACTACTAAATTGTTCAACACACACACACACACACACACACACACACACACACACACACACACACAATATATATATAATATATATATATATATATATATAATATAATATATTAAATATATATATATATATATATATATATATATATATATATTATCATATATGTAATTATGATTTTATACAAAATATATATAGATGAGATAGATAGATAGATAGATAGATAGATATAGATAGATAGATAGATTATAGAACATACATAGATAGATGGATAGATAGACAGATAGACAGGCAGATAGATAGACAGGTAGATTGATAGATAGACAAATAGATATATAGATAGATGGGCAGAAAGATAGACAGAGAGGTAGATATGATTACTCATTTCTTATTTACGTATTTATTTTCTTTACTTTCATTTTAGGTATTAGCAAGAAGCAGACAAGTTGGTGTCCTTATCACCATGAAAGGTATAGAAGAGAAACCGACCGTTACAGCTTTGACATCTGTAATGACATCATGTTGCTCATAACCATTTTTTTGTATTATGAATAACTGTGCAATTTATTTCGTCTGTTGCAAGTTTTGATGAGAGGCAATAGTCTTAAATATATGAATTATCATCATCAGTATCATTGTGGTCACTTTTATCTTTCCCTCTCTCTCTCTCTCTCTCTCTCTCTCTCTCTCTCTCTCTCTCTCTCTCTCTCTCTCTCTCTCTCTCTCTCTCACACACACACACACCCACACACACACACACACACACACACACACACACAAACACACACACACACACTTACACACACACACTTCTTTATTTTCTGTGTGTAAATAAGCACATCAGTGATATCTCTTAATTGTCAGAAATATAAAAAATTTGTGTTGTCCCTCCCCTCACTGCCTTTCCCTTCTCTTCTCCCTCTTTCTTTACCTTTATTTTTTTCGGTTACCAACCTTCTCTCTCCGTCTCTCTTTCTTCAGCTCCATCTGTCTGTCTGTCCGTCCGTCCGTCCGTCCGTCCGTCCCTCTCTCTCTCTCTCTCTCTCTCTCTCTCTCTCTCTCTCTCTCTCTCTCTCTCTCTCTCTCTCTCTCTCTCCTCTCCCCATTCTAATAGGTCTCTGTGTCCTTTTCCTCCTCGCCCACCCCATCTCTTCCCCCCTTCTCTCTCTCTCTCTCTCTCTCTCTATCTCTCTCTCTCTTTTCTCTCTCTCTCTCTATCTCCCTCTCTCTCTCGCTCTCGCTCTCTGTCTCCCCTGCCGACGTCACAACCTCATCAGTCAGAAAGTGACACAGAGGCCAGCCCTGTACAGCATGGTTCAAGACGATGATGAAATCCTCCGCTTAGAACAATCTACACACAGGAGCACATTTGTTCACCTGCAGCAGATTAGCGAAGGTGCATTCCTGCAGTGCACCAACAATGGGTTCTCTACGAGGCAGGCTATCTCTGGCTGTGCCCTTCCAGAATCTCTACGCAATATCGCCAGCGCTGATGGAAAGAAAATAACCTCGGGCCACGCCAACAAACGTGATACTGGAGCTGCAGGAAGCATCCATGGAACATGTAGTTGGGCGAAATTCCTGTATGATGACATGTCGTTCTGTCACAAGCCAGAAAGGTGAGCATTCCCAAGCCGTAAGAAAGTGGGTGTACTAAAAAGGAGAAGGGATAAAGGGCCGTTAGGAACGCCATCCCTGTGGCAGTGGGTGATATTTGTGGTATGTCTGAATAATCGTGAGGGCGGGGTCCCGTCAGACATATGTATATTATGAATTATTTTCGGCTGGCTTCTATCCAGAATCGAAGAATATGCTAGGGTGTCACATTGAAAGTCTGGAACTACACAGCAGAGTTTCATCTAATTAACGAATGTGTCTCTGGCAGTGTTGCTTAAACTTCGAGTTCAATACTGCTGGGTTTTGTAGCGCTAGGGCTGGACAGAGGCGGGAATGTGTTTTAAAAAGAAATAAGCAGTGTAGCTCTATCACATAATTTTTACCCAAATTAAAAACACTCCACAGTATCACCGTCCTTACCCTCATTTATCATATTGTACATTTTAAAAAAAATTTCAGATTCTGTAGAACTTTCTGCCCTGCTCTTATGGTGAGTAAATTACGGTACCATCTCCGCAGTCAGGACCACGGTGAGTTTGTGCTTAAACCTTTAGTTCGGGCAAGTTTTTACAGATACCGTCGTTATACGGATGTCGAATCACTCTCCAGGGGAGGGGGGAGGAGGGGGGGGTGGGGGGGGGGACGGGGGGGGGTGGGGGGGGGGGGGCTCTGCCACTAAATCAAACCCTCTTCGTGAGGAGGCTGGTTTCGCAGGTGGTGTCCTGCGCAACGGAAAACAACATTGATACAGCAATGAAATGACACAGTCACGCAGCAATGCCTCGCTGGAGATGCTGCCTCAGAAACAAAAAATCTGATTTGGATAGACAGCTTCATGTTGATTGCTGTTGCTGAGGCTGGTGCAGAGGAAACCTTGAATGTGGCTGTAAAGTTGGTGAACCGGAAAGAGCGGCGATGGAAGTGACCCAGTGAGAAGGCACAGGAGATGAGACAAAAGCACCGAAAAAGGTAAGAGCATAGATCAGCGCACAAAAAAACAACAACAACATGAGAGCAGCACTTGAAAAAAAAAAAATCATGTGTTTAGCTGCATCGTGCTAAAAACGCTACCGTTCCCGATTTAATGGAAAAAATCTGTTACCGTGGAAAGGAACAAAAATCTGTTACCGTGGAAAGGAACAAAATCTGTTACCGTGGAAAGGAACAAAAATCTGTTACGTGGAAAGGAACAAAAATCTGTTACCGTGGAAAGGAACAAAAATCTGTTTCCGTGGAAAGGAACAAAAATCTGTTACCGTGGAAAGGAACAAAAATCTGTTACCGTGGAAAGGAACAAAAATCTGTTACCGTGGAAAGGAACAAAAATCTGTTACCGTGGAAAGGAACAAAAATCTGTTACCGTGGAAAGGAACAAAAATCTGTTACCGTGGAAAGGAACAAAAATCTGTTACCGTGGAAAGGAACAAAAATCTGTTACCGTGGAAAGGAACAAAAATCTGTTACCGTGGAAAGGAACAACGTTCTGCAGCAGGGACTAAACCTGGAGTCCTGACGTTTGTCATCCGAAATTTAACCACCCAGCCATCAAGATTTACACCCGCCGTCGGCGATTTGAATCGTAATAAAACGGAGCTGATCTGTCAAGAACGTTGGCTGCAGACCTCCTGGCATCACTGTCGTGCACAGAATGCAATGCCGAACGCAAGTTATCAGAGACAGGGTGAGAGCTAAGGCGTCCAGAAGTTCAAGAAGAGGAGGCAAGTGCTATCACTTTTCCCTGACCTCTTCCTGCCTCAACCCCCTTTCTTTTATCTTATAATGCAGAAAACTCGACTGCTTTTGCCACAGTCCCTGACGAGTGGTCTTGTTGATCATCCTAACCATGGAGAGACGACAGGATGGACGATTTCTGAACACAGAGTGTAACACTGACCCAGTGGGTAGGCTTCAAAACTGACCTGAACCTGGAACATGGAACTGACAGTCACGTTTATACCACTGACGCAGACAAAGAAAAGGATCGGGAGTGTTATGGTCAGCATCACGATTCAGTCCACAACACTGACGGCACAACGCAGATTGTGACACCATCGGACATACAGATCTCTAGCGAACGCTGATAATGAAAACGGGGACAGTGTCGACATTCCAGTGGATAATCGTAAACTACAGCAAGCTTCCGATCTTGCCGTATGATACATGCAGAGAGATACTTTTTTTGTTTGTTTGCGGAGAAAACATCAAAAGAGATGGACGGGTTTCGGCACAGAGTCGGACGGCGTACGATAAAATCGATTCCATTGTGTGAAGATCATGTTCCATTAGAGTGAGACCGGCATCATAACTATTTCACTTCCTAATTTAACTCCTTCCCCCGACCCTATCAACACCCCCCCCCCCCTCCCTCAGCCCTTCCCGTACTTGCTGTTGTGTCAAAATCTGATGCGTTATACCGTTGTATAATA
>CM031595.1:131911844-131914344 GCA_018398815.1 Conus ventricosus | reverse complement strand
CTAAGTGGAAGAATACCGCATTGGCACTCAGATGCTGCAAGTCCCAATCCAGATAGGTCTGTTCTCCCAATCACCTGCCCTTCTTCCTCCAGCTCCGGCGCGCGCGCACGCACACACACACACACGCACACACACACACACACACACACACACACACACACACACACACACGCACGCACGCACGCACGCACGCACGCACGCACATGCGCGCACGCACGCACGCACGCACGCACGTATGCGCGCACTGTGGCAGCATATCAACAGATCTAACCTTTTCATTCATAAAAATCTCGTCATCATTCGCATGAAGTCATCTTTCAACTTATGCAATCGACTGCTATCAAAATCTTCAAAAAGTAAAGATTTTTAATATCTGCATTTCGCTAGTCATTTTTCGAAATTGAAACCTGTGATGATGGAATTCCTTCAAATTTTAAAACACTCACAGGAAATTTTTATATAATAAAAGCTTGCTGCCATGAACACCACGAATCGTAATTCATAGCAACGCGCAAGGGCAGTAGAGCAAATTGTTCTAACGGTTCTCTCGCTGCCTGGGACTTGCCGTCAGGAGTCACGTTGTAATGGTCAAGCAGGGTGACCAAGGATTTCAGCTACCTCAAGATCTTAGCAAGTGTCAGTAATAGGCCAGTGCTGAGTGGAAGTGCTGCAATAAAGAGTTGAGGAGTTGGAGCACATGGCGAGGGTGTGTGTACTTCATCTGAAGAGGTGGAACCGGCCCGGTCAACTAATCGGCGCTAATGTAGTTTGATATGGGGTAAGCTGCACGTTCATTTTTTCCTTTCAAATCCGCTTGGATCAATAAATGCTTGAAATACAATCGTATTTTCTTTGTCCGCGATCACTACAAAATTCTGAAACTTAAGCTGACATTTACAAACTTAGATCCGATGGTCAGCATATATTATTGATCGTGGAGCAGTCATTTTCATCTCGCACACACACCATACTCACCCTGTGTCGTGATGTTTAACCACGCCATTCTTTTATCTTAGCACATCGTCGCCGTAACGCTGATTTATTTACATGCTGATATGTGAAATTGTTGGGCGAAAGATGTCTGAATGCTGAACTGATATAACGCAATGTTTAAGCTGTTCTTATTATTATGTGAGATTACACATGAAAACGAAAATGACGTGCATTCTAAAAAGAAAAGGAAAAGGAATGTTGTAATTGCAAATGTAAAAATGCAGTAATGTCGACATGCATCTCGTGTTGAGAATATTATTTCAAAATGTTAAGATGCAGAGACGTCGAGAATTATCTTGTGTTGATGAATTCTTTTTATTCATGAAGCCTAGGCATTTAAGAAGGAAATGTTAAAAAGGAATATTGGCATAAAGTAATTTTTTCACATAATGAGAAATGGAAATCGTAGCGCAAGATTGTGTAATTGTAAAAGTGTGGCTGGAGTGTGATTGGTGTCCAGGGAATTGTTAATTAGATGGAGGACTTAGACAATTCGTCCTTTGCAGGTTTCCTGTTTGCTTTCTTTCGTGTCCTCATTCATCCGTCTACAATCATCAATCCCAAGTCCACATCAATAGCAGAGACGAGGCCCAATCTGGAATGCTGGAGGATACGGTTGTGACACAGAAGATCCCTCCATGAAACATCATCAAGAGACAAGCTAAGATCCCTTTATTGCTTGGACAAACACCACATCGCATGCACTTCATAGCGCCACACTTTAGATTCATTTTTTTTTTTTGAGAGTACTTTTGTGACATATAATAGCAAGTGGGGCAAACAAGAGTGGACATTATGAGGAACTTCCCCACGCAGGTCTTGTGTATTCTTTTTTTTCACCATCATCTTCACCACCACTCATCATTTGTTTTAATTATAATAAACTGTAATTATTGTTAAACTTTAAATCATCTCTCTGTTTTCCATCGGATGGAGAAGGGAGGAAGTGTTGTGTATTGTTACCATCTTCTAGTCTATCGAACTTGTCACCAACTGTCACATGCATGCACACACGCACCCGCACGCACGTACACACGCCCCCACCCCCCCCCCCCCCCCCCCCCCCCCCCACACACACACACATGCACATATACTTGAGGAATAGTTACAATTATCCCCGTCTGTCATATTTAACTTTGGTGGTTAAACCTAAAGGTAACCCAGGCTAAAACTCTAATCACAAAGTGGCTCCAGTTATGTGGCAACACAACTCTGTACAAAGATCAGAGGGTCCATATTCAGAGGGTCCTTTACCGTAGCAACAAGTCTGTACATAGAACCGGGGGTCCCTATTCAGAGGGTCCTTTACCGTAGCAACAAGTCTGTACATAGAACCGAGGGTCCCTATTCAGAGGGTCCTTTACCATAGCAACAAATCTGTACATAGAACCGAGGGTCCCTATTCAGAGGGTCCTTTACCGTAGCAACAAGTCTGTACATAGAACCGGGGGTCCCTATTCAGAGGGTCCTTTACCGTAGCAACAAGTCTGTACATAGAACCGAGGGT
>CM031595.1:131904344-131906844 GCA_018398815.1 Conus ventricosus | reverse complement strand
CCATATCTGCAACGAGGGACAGAGAGAGAAACAGAGAGAGGGAAGAGGGACAGACGGAAAGACAGACAGACAGAGAGAGAAACAGAGAGAGGGAAGAGGGACAGACGGAAAGACAGACAGACAGAGAGAGAAACAGAGAGAGGGAAGAGGGACAGACGGAAAGACAGACAGACAGAGAGAGAAACAGAGAGAGGGAAGAGGGACAGACGGAAAGACAGACAGGGACAGAGAGAGAAACAGAGAGAGGGAAGAGACGCTTCAGATACGTTTTTTATTGACAATGGCCTACATGGCCTTTATGTCAAGGGGGTGTACATCAATATTTGCAGCGCCGAAAAACAAGTTTATAATGCAAAGAAACATGAATTGTAACGGATTACTATACTAGTAAAGAAAACAAAACCATTTCTTACCAAGGTCATCAAACTTGCGGAATACATGAAAAACTCAAACATTAGTTCTTAACGAACATTTCTTTTTCCTAACATTTGATGCTTCTGCCACATACTTAGCCAGTAGAGTTATTATCCTATTATTGTCAGAGGTCAACAAACTACACAGGTTATGATTTTCTGTCGCAATAATATTAAAAAGTTGAGACTTCTGTCTGATATCGTTATAAGCCGCACAAGAGAATAGAAAATGATCTTCATTTTCTCTCATACCATCTGTACACATTACACACAAATCGTCCACAATGCCTTCGGGATTAAACCATCTTTTGTTTGCATTTAGTCCAAGTGTCCTACTTCTAAATCTAGCAAGCATATCCCTGTGCCATTTATTAGTAACTACAGTCAGAAATTTTTCAGGTTGTAAAATACTTTTAAACGAATGGAACCAGGAATACTTCATATCATCTTCCATCTTGGAATGCCAATTTTGTTTATAACATGCGATGAGACGGTCTCTAAATTCCAACATAAATGCTCTTTTATCGCCAACCCCCTGACTAAGCCATACCACAACCAAATCCGTTTACTGTCAAAACCTGTTTTATAGTAGCAACCCAGTTCTGCTTTCCTAACTCAAATTGCCGCAGTAACATTTCGTATGCTTGTCTACATAATCTGCTTGTAGGTAGTTGGGTAAGTTTTAACCAATATTTAACGCATTTCCCAAAAGATCGAATGAAAAGAGGATATTTTCCAGAATCGCCATATGCCATTGTATTTGATGAATGCAATGGAATATTTAGAAACCGTTTAATCGCAAAAGTATGTACTTTTTCCATTTGCAAATTTTCTTCAAGTCCCCATATTTCTGCTGCATATGTTAACATTGGTTCTATTTGTGTATCAAATAACTTCCAAAATAAAGAGGGATCAATTGCATTTATTTTTTTCATTGCTCTTAGAATTTCTATTACTCCTTTCTTCCCTTTCTTAAACGTTTCAGACCATCCGGAATGTAAACTTAACCTCGTTGTAAAGATCATTCCGAGGTATTTGTATGCATTGGTTACCTTTACCTCAGCATTAGAGTAATACCATTTTTCTCTCCGAGACAAGTAACCACCCATGCGAAAAATTATTATATTTGTTTTATCTAAATTAACAGTTAATTGTAATCTATCTGCCTCACACTTCAACACATCAAGCTGACTCTGTAGACCAACAGCAGTGCTTGAAACTAAAATTACATCGTCAGCAAATAGCAACATAAATAATTCAACAGCTCCAGGATCATCTGTACACCATGTCTAACCTTTTCTGGACATTTCATGGGCTAATTCATTTATAAAAAATGCAAACAGCTGTGGACTCAAAATGCAGCCTTGTTTTACGCCACGTGGACATAAAAATAAATCCGAATAAGCAGAGAGGGAAGAGAGACAGACGGAAAGACAGACAGACAGAGAAGAGACGGAAGCGGAGGAAGACGAAAATTGGAAGAGAGTAGTAGAGGGGGAAAGATTGGGGAAAACAGAGAGAGGGGGAGGAGGGGGGGGGGGGGGGGAGGGGGGGGGAGAGAGAGAAAGAGAGAGAGAGGAGGAAAGGGAGTAAGATAGAGGGAAGATAGGGGGAGAGAGAGAAAGGGGAGGGGGGAGTGGGGAACAAAACGAGACAAACTCTTGTATTAACAAGGGTAATAGGTAAGTAATGTTTTTTGTTTTTTTTACATCCAGTCTTCCCCAGGGAGGGAATTATGAAAAATAAGCAATTTGCGAAGAACCAATCGCACAAAAGAGCCATCAAAACATACATTAAAAGTAATACTCCGGTAACCCCCCCCCCCCCCCCTAAAAAAAACATAAGACAGAATAAAACATAGAAATAAATGAATGTATATTGTAAGTTTAATAATGAAGAATAGTGATGCCATATTATCTGACGAGAGAGAGAGAGAGAGAGAGGAGAGAGAGAGAGAGAGAGGAGGAGAGAGAGAGAGAGGAGAGAGAGAGAGAGAGAGAGACAGACGGACAGACAGACAGACAGACAGAAAATGGTGATAAAGGAAAGATAAAAATTGCCGGAAGAGTCAAAAGTGCATGCATGCA
>CM031595.1:131864344-131894344 GCA_018398815.1 Conus ventricosus | reverse complement strand
TCTGTTTCTTGTTTATCAGTCAAGGCCATCCAGCGATTCAGGTCACGCCGAAGACGGGGGGGGGGGGGGGGGGGGGGGGGGGGGGGGGCAAGCCTTACGTATATCACGAGCTGTGCTGTGCTGTGGACCCCGTCCACGCTCCATCACCCACCCGCATTAAACGGCAGGGCTAGGGGACCGTGGGCAGCCTGCTATGACCACACCAGCATTCCTGGACACGAATTCATGCGGTACGTCCACTCTTCAGCGCATCCATCATCAACCTTGTCCTGGTCCAGGGGTGTGGGGGCGACGCTGTTGGGAAGACCAAAGAAGGGAAGTGGGTGTGGGGGGGGGGGGGGGGGGGGGGAGATATAGGAGGTGGGGGTTGTTTTCTGGGAGGGTGGGGGTTGGGGGGTGGGGAGCTACTGATGAACTTACTGACCGAGCCGTTTAGAGTGCCTCGCCACGCGCCACGCGTGATAATTCTCATGCTACCACCGGTGACGCAGGTCCCCACGCGGTCCCTACTCCAGAACTGGCCCCCCGAGAGAGTTTGTGACACTGACACGGGCTTGGACATGGATGGACACTCGTTGATTGTGGTCTGTGTCCCAGTCAGTCTGCTACTTCACAGTATACAGGGTTTGTTTATTTGTTTGTTTGTTTGTTTTTGACGGTCAGTTGCATATTTCCTGGCCATTTAAAAAAAAATTATTATTGACAGAATACTTCCGAACAAATTTCAGAAGGAAGATCAGGTTGATGGATTACGTAGTCAATTTGAGATATTGATAATGATAAAGAGGAGGAGGAGGAAGCGAAGGAGGAGGAGGAGAATACATTTATTCTTCGCTCGTGAACTGTAAGATTTGAGCCTTTCCTCATTACTATCAAGGCGGCTGACCCCTTTATGTGTTTGTTTTTTTGTTTTAGTTTTTACTGTGAGAAGAAGAAGAAGAAGAAAAAGAGGAGGAGGAGAAGAACAAGAAGAAGAAGACGACGACGAAAACGACGACGACGACGAAGAAGAAGAACAACAACAAGAAGAAAAAGAAGAAGAAGAAGAAAAAAGAAGACAACGACGACGAAGAAGAAGAAGAAGAAGAAGAAGAAGAAGAAGAAAGGTAAGATAAGGTAACGTTGCTTGTAGCCCAGCCAACTGCAAAGGGCCATATCAGGGCTGTCGCCGCGTTGAAGTCAACCCACAAGTCATTCATTTTAAAATACACCTTCTAAAAGCACACCCAAAATTTTGTTAAAAATATTTCTACTGAAGAAGAAGACCTTGAACAATATAGAAAAATACAATAAGAAATGTTAAAAAAAGAAGAAAAAGAAAACGATGATGAAGATAATTATCAAAGAGTCCTTTTCCTTGATTTGTTTTCCTTGTTTTGCTCTTCTGGTTCTCATCTGTTCTCATTCTTCCTCTAGTTCTCCTTTTTCTTCTTTTCAGCTCGAGCTTAAGCGCGTCTCAGATGGCCAGCTCGGTGAAAGCTTTTGTTCCCACGAGATTTTCCCGACATCCATAGAGCATTTGGAATCATGCTGATGCTCTCTCTCTCTCTCTCTCTCTCTCTTCTCTCTCTCTCTCTCTCTCTCTCTCTCTCTCTCTCTCACTCTAAAGAACGGGCAGTGTAGCATGAAGCTTGGGGCTTCGTCCGTGTGGAACCCCATAGAGTGTACGTACTTCAGCAGACTTATGGAAGATCACCTTCACTGGGTCTCTGACAGAACTGGCTGGCAATGCACGCTGAGTCTTCTCATGGCAGAGGTTGAACCTCATCTCGACAACTTCTGTTGGCCTGGCATACTTGCTAAATGCAGATCAAAGGTACCTGCAATGGCCCACTTCCTCTGGTGTTGATCTGGACGGGCAGTGGACAGAAGTGGACTGCATCTACATCCTGTTGTGAATTAAGAAGTAGTCTGCATGACCACAGTCTCCGATACTGCAGAAAGATGATTGCTTCCCTTGCCGTTCAAGTCGTTGGAGGGATCGTTTCTGGTGCCAGAGGCAGGCTCGTGGGTTCTTTCGAAGGTGAGCTCGACCTCTATGAACGACTGGGTGCGATCTTTATGTCTTCGGCTGTTAGTCCGCTGGCTCATTTTCCCAGATGCTGCAGTGAGCTTCGAGGAATCCAGGGCATCACGCGTACTTGTTGTGCGCCGAATGCACTTAGTTCTATTAAGGTAAGTATGAGTATGTTGTCAGCGAATGATTGTTGGCTTTCAATGAAGGATCTGCACTGTTTCAGGACAAGAGCACGTGATCGACGAGAAGTTCCTGCTCTGGTGGCCTCCAAAACAGCTTTCTTTTGGGCATTTTCATTGATATACAGGATTTCTTTATATCTTTTCAAAATGTGTCCTTCTTCATGATATTCGAGGAAAACAACGCTGTATTATTCGCAAGCAACTGTTTACTGTATTATTTCCTCTAAGAAGATTTGAATTCACCGTGAGGTGTTGTAAGTGCCATGTGGCAATCTCATGTGTGTAAGGATCTTGAGGACTTATCTGAAGCGGGTCTGTCCTGTTTTGTATACCTGTGAAGGCATACTCGGAGCGAGCTTAAACACGCTCCCGTCCTGTATGTTTTGCGGTCTCTACTTTTTAGCTACCTCTCATGTCTCTACTTTTCAACTATTTCTGACCATCAGAAAGGTCAAGAAGCTCCAAAATACCTGTCTCGTGACGAACAGAATGAAGTCTCTTCGAAGAAACGATCTCCAGGAATACTGAAAATTAGGTCTTAAGTGAAAGTGTGTGTTAACTGGGAGGGAAATCTACAGACAGGGGGAATATGTGAGAGGGAAAAAAGTATTTGAAGGAAAAGGGCACCACTACATCGAGAAAAGATCCCTCCCAACCTCCTACCGACAGCAGTCATGTTTCTGTTAGACTGTCAGACATGCATCCACCATGCACGTACGCACCAACACATAAGCACATATATACCTCTCCCTGCACTCGCCGTCCCCAACTACTCCCCACCTCCTCTCTCTCATAGACAGACAGACAGACACACAAACAGACACACACACACACCACACGCGCGCGCGCAAAATGGAACTACGATTTCATTGCGGTGAAAGACCGTGTGTGCAATGCATGACATAAGTTTTTAGAAATAAAAAAAGGTCCGATTTTGTTGTGCACAATTTAAACGCGCAGCGGAGGCAGAAGACGAAAACTTAATGTTCCTGAAAAGTTCGTTCCAGACATTAGTCGGTGGTATCGCCTGAGATGGCAATGGAGGTGGCAATGGACGATAACCCCCTCCCCCTCCCCCCACCTACAACGTTGTTGGCATGGGAACAGAGAGAGAGGAGAGAGGAGAGAGAGAGAGAGAGAGAGTGTGTGTGTGTGTGTGTGTGTGTTGGGGGGGGGGGGGGGCAGTTCTTTCCCCTGCCACACCTTGCCAGCACACATACCTGAGATGCAGATAGTCCTCCGGAGCGTGGGCCAACCGACACCCCTGGTAAGTCGGTGTCAACAAACACCCTGTATGAGCGGCCGACAGGCAGCCGTAAGGTGATCAGCTTGTTTGGGTTAGTGTTGGTCAGGTCAGGCGAAGAGGTCAACCATGACCGCAGTTGCTGGTGGTGGTGGTGGTGGTGGTGTGGTGACGGTGGTGATGGTGGCGGCGGTGTTTTTCTCCCTTGTTTCCTTCGCCTTTTCAGTCGAGGCGAGAAACAGAGCAGCAGAGCGAGTTGCTTTGGTAGTGCTGGTAGTTCTGTTCTGGTTTCATGTCCAGACCCACCGCAGAAGATGATATATATATATATATATAGCAGACGAGGGGTTAATCTCATTACCGGGGAGGTGGAAAGGGGAGGAAAAGGAGGCAGGGGATGGGAGTGGGGGGTGGGGTGGTTGAGGAGGAAGGGGTGGGCTGATGGGGGGGGGGGGGAAGCTATCCGAATCAATGATGACACCCCAACAGAACAACAAAATGTTTAAGATGGGCAAAAAAAAAAAAAGAAGAAGAGTTTAAACCAAACCAGCATAGATAGATAGATAGATAGACAGATCGTTCTCTCTCTATCTTTCTCTCTCACTCAGTCACTCACGATAGATAGATAGATAGACAGATAGATATACCCACATACAGACAGACAGACAGATAGATAGATAGATGTGTGTGTGTATGTATGTGTGTACGTATAGATAGATAGATAGATAGATAGATAGATAGATAGATAGATAGATAGATAGATAGATAGATAGATAGATAATAAACTAATAAATTCCAAGGATAAGTAACCGAGCACCATTCCAGCAACTTACAGAGCAGCTTGGTGTTGCAATGACTGCAAGAAATATTGAATTATAAACAAAGCTTGCTCTTATGTCTTAGACTGAAGAAATAGGGGGAGATAAGCATTCATATCTGCAGTGGTGGATAATTCTGCCTAACTTACAGTATGTGCTTGAGTGGGTGAATGGGGAAAAGTAAATGCTTCTCAAAATGAGCCTTCAGCAAGCTTATAGTCTCCAATGGGGAGGAAACTCACTAACATATAACTCCTGGTGAGATACTGGTATTTCGAAACCTGATTGTTTCTTCTCAGTGACCGCGGATATTATATATATATATATATATATATATATATATATATATATATATATATATATATATATATATATATATTTGTTAAAAGGTAAAACTACCTACAGCGCTGTTTCATGCGGATGCAATCATCAGGATGTGGTGGGTCTGTGCTGCCGGTGTTTTATAACTGCTTGTGTTGTCTGTCATCACGTGCTGTCTGTGTTTTTCGTGTGTTTCTGGTTCTTGTTCACTGATAGGAATTTCCACTTGTGCCTGCAGTTGTTAACCATTTCTATCCTAGTATTTAAAGTTGCCAGTTGTGGTTTGCATAGTATTATGTACTTTTCTGTTGAGCATAGGTTACATCTTTTTGAAATGTTGTTGTATGGTGCTGCTCTTTCTATGATTTTCCAGGATATATTGTAGTCTATCTTTTTCTCTTTGAGCTTCCAGATGTATTTACTCAATTCTGTTTGGTTTTTGTATCTTTCTTTGTTAAATGACTGTTTGTGGTTTGCATATCTAGTTTTAAATTGGTTTTCAGTGATACCTATATAATGTTTCTTCTGCGTTCTCTGATGTTACAGTGGCTTGGTACACAATGCTGTTGTAGAGGCATTTGTTGCTCAGAGGGCACTGTTCTTTCTTGATACAGTTGCAGGATTTCCTTTCATCACCCTCGTTTTTCTCTGTACTGCTTTTCATTTTGTTGGTTGAATCAATGATGTTTTTAAGGTTGGGCATACATGAGTATGATAATTTGATGCCGTTTTGTTGAATATCTTGGATAATTTGTGCTCTTTTGGGAATGATGATGTTCGGATTCTAAAGAATTCTTTCCCTATATTTGTTTTTACTCTTCCGTCATTATGGGGGGTTGTACCATATGATCTTTTCTTTTCCTGTTCTTCTTGTGTCTGCTCATGTCATTATCTGGGTCATATTGTAGTTTGTAGTTGTAGCCACTTTTGTGTAACGCTTCTTGATATTCAGCTGCAGCGTTATTGAATGCTGTTTCATTGCATGACAGGTTAGATAATCTCTTATTTATGCCTCTGGATATTGTTTTTAGTATGGAAGGTGGATGGTTACTTTTGATATTTACATAGACAGGTGTATCATTTGGTTTTTTGTATGGTTTATATATGTGCTGGTCGAGGTCAAACGTTATATCTAGGTAGTTCACTATCTTTTTATTTGCTTCTATAGTGATTTTTAGATTTTGGTTTTGGAAGATTTTACACAGTTCTTTTTTCTTATTTTCAATGTTTCTAGGGTTGTCGTTCAGCGCAGCGAGGCCGTCATCCCTGTACAGTCCGACTTGTTTTCCAAGTTTTTTTTTTAATGTTAGATAGTATGAATAGTCCGACAAGTTCGCAAGTTTCGGCACCATCATACGATCCCATTGTGACATCAAAAGTTGAATTCTTGTTTGCGCTCTTGGCTCAGATTTCATTTTTGCTGTGTAGTAATTTTCTTTGTATGGAAAATGATTTCCATTTCTGACCCTGATATTTCAGTGTATTTGTTGGCAAATTTTATAGCTTTGGTGAGCAGATCTTCATCTATAGATGTGTAGAAGTCTACTATATCAAATGTTATAAAAAACTGTATTATCTTGCTTGTTGAGTTTCTTGAACCATTGTATGGCTTCGTATGTGTTTTTCCAGAGGTTGAGTTCAGTGTTCTCTCTTATGTTTTTTATGGCCTTTTCTAAGATCTAAGTGGAAATTCCTATCAGTGAACAAGAACCAGAAACACACGAAAAACACAGACAGCACGTGATGACAGACAACACAAGCAGTTATAAAACACCGGCAGCACAGACCCACCACATCCTGATGATTGCATCCGCATGAAACAGCGCTGTAGATAGTTTTAAACCTTAATAATAATAATAATAATAATAATAATAATAATAATAATGAATATTTCTATAGCGCAAATCCTAGATTAGCTCTACGCGCTTTACAATACAAGGACTAACGAAAACACGCACACACACACACACACACACACACACACACACACACACACACACACACACACACACACACACGTGCGCGCGCGCGCGCACGCGCGCGCACACGCACCACACACACACACACACACACACACACACACACACACACACACACACACACACACACACACACAGCACAAACCGCATACTCAGGCACGGGGAAGCAGATACGTACAGCACACACGGGAAAGCAGACACGCACAACCACTCACGCTCACCTTCGCACACACGCACTAACATAAAATGACATCTGTGTATGACCGGGTAAAAAGATGAGTTTTTAGTTTCGTTTTAAAGACTGGAAAAGAGTCACAGTGCCTGATGTCGTGTGGAAGAGAATTCCAAGTTTTAGGAGCCAGGAAGGAGAAGGAACGATCCCCCCTTCTTTTGCATTTGAATCTGGGAGGAACCAGGAGCAACGAGTCAGAAGACGAGCGAAGGGTTCTAGCTGGGCAGTATGAGTTTAGAAGGTCAGACAGATAGGCTGGAGTTTCAGATTTAACAGCATTGAAAACAGAGGCATGCGATTTTATATGTCACCCTGGCTTTGACCGGCAACCAGTGAAGTCTGCGTAATAATAGTTGAGGGTGCTCTTTGAAGGGAGCTTTGAGGATTAGTCTAGCTGCACAGTTTTGAACGTGCTGAAGTTTTTTGGTGAGGTAGTCGGGAAGGCCTGCTAGTAGAGAATTACAATAATCGAGACGCGAAAGCACGAGAGAAGTGGTGAGAGTTTTGGTTGCTTCAAATGTTGCTCCAGTCCGGTTGAGCATTTTTTTAAAATCTTGCTGGTATTTACTACCATTGTCTATATATATATATATATATATATATATTATATATATATATATATATATATATATATATATATATATATATTATATATGCCGTCATTTTTCATTTAATTTTATTTATTTGTTTATCTAATCAGTATACCTTTTGTTACAACTTCATAACTAGTATTACAAATGTTATATTTACTACTTTTATTAATGTAATGTTTATTCTTACAGTATTTCTAACATTTCAGCTTACCACTTTTCTAGCCTCCTATAGCATCACTACCATCACCGTAGAGTTACTATCACAATTATTAACAAAACTATTACTGTAATTATTTAATATACCTATTGGATTCCATCCTTCCCATAACTTATATCTTCTGTTTCCTTCCTGTTCTTCCTGTCCTCCGCTCTCCCTCCTCCCTTGGTTGTTGTTGTTGTTGTTGTTGTTGTTGTTTGTTTGTTTGTTTTCCTCCTTACTATCAGAATTAATACCATTAGTACCATAAATATTATCAACATTGTTATTTTTTATTTATTATTATTTTCATCTATTTATTCTATTACCATTATTTTTCAATTATTTATTTATGCATTTATTATCATTATTATTATTAATTTTATTTAATGTTTCATTTATTTATTTATTTGATTATTATAAAAATGTATTTTCTAAATATATTTCTGCATTATGCTTTTATTACCTTAACCTTCACTACCGTTGTTAGCAGTATCATTCAGTAATACTGTTGCTAGTATTGATACCACCACCACTAGCATTGACATCACCATCGCCTTCGCCTCTGGGACTGTTGCCACGGCAACCTGCTGTTTAAGAATCCTCTACCCATTCTCGTTCTCCATACCCATACGTATTGACACCGAGATTGGTAGTAATCTTGTCATTTTTTTCTTTTTTTCCCCTCAATATTTTGACCATTATTAGTATTCCTATCAGTAATATTATTATCATCATTACGATTTTGACTCACACACTATTTCCCTTCCAACAGCCTCGTTCTCATTCAACGCCTTCTTCCTTGCGCTGAACTCTGAAGCGATCAAAGCTAAGTGAATATTCGTTGTTTTATTCGTTTGTTTCTCACCTGAGGAAGACCTCAGAGGTCGAAACGCGTTGTGTTTTGTCTTATGACTAGTTTGTCTACGTTTCTCTGGGCGGTTCGCTAACATTAATATTTAAGATTTGTTTAGATTTCCGCCTGCAGTCGTCTCACTTTGCAACTAAAACAAAGAGTTTCCACTATGCCAAAAACAACCATTAAATAAAAATAAGAACAAAATCAAAGCATGTCTGTTGTGATATCCTGCAATTAGCAGTTAAATACCGGATCGCCAGTAAATTTCAGTATTCTATGAAAGCATGTAACACTGTAATTTATCAGCCAATAGCAAATGTAACAATATTTGTGTGCGTGTGTGTGTGGCGCGCGCGCGCGCGTGCACGAGCGCGTGCGTGCGTGGTGTGCGTGCGTGCACGTGTGTGTGTGTGTGTGTGTGTGTGTGTGTGTGTGTGTGTGTGTTTGTTTTGTTATACTTATCATAGTCTCACAGTCATTACAGCCAGAGTGTCACGACCGACCCCTGGAGGTCTGCCTGACAGGATCGGTCTAGATGGGAGTGAAGGGAGTGGCTGAACCTACGGCACGTCCTCTCAAGAGCCCACACGAGAAATATTACGGATACACACCCCTTTATTCACACCAGCACACACATACATAAATAAGCAGTCCTAACAAACACACTTGCACAATCACAATCAAGCATTGTCCAACGCACACAACTGCCCAATCACAATCAAGCACACCAACAAACACAACATGCACGATTAAAAATAAACATTTCACCATACGAACGTACAACAATCACCACAATTACATAGCATTACTACACATATGACATATACACAATTATAAAGAAACCTTTCCAGCATCCATCCCTTTCCCACAACCCTGGATGCCTCACACCCCTGCCTCTGACAAGTCTACTGGAGCACCCTATCGCACTAGGCTCCGAACCGGGTCGGTCTCGCATGGAGTCGCACAAAAGCCGACACCCACGACACACAAATCAGGTACAGTGAAGAGCGCGTCCCAAAGAAGAGAGAAGAAAGCAACATAAGGGACGTCACGAACAGCACGACATAAACAATGACAACTCCGCCACCCCAGATGGTCAAACTCGTAGCCTCGTGACAAACTCGTGACACGAGCAAATATTAACTTTCTCCTCGCGCGCCGTCTCTCTCCTCTCCTCTCTCTCTTCTCTCTCTCTCTCTCTCTCTCTCTCTCTCTCTCCTCTCTCTCTCTCTCTCTCTCTCTCCCTCCTCTCTCTACCCGTATGTCTGGTCTGTCTGAATGTCTGTCTGTCTGTCTCTCTCTCTCATACATGTTAATGCACACGCACGCACGTACAGATGCACGCATAGATACGCAAAGCAAGCGCGCGCGCATGCACACACACACACACACACACACACACACACACACACACACACACACACACACACACACACACACACACACACACACACACACACTTGAACAATTAACTTGGAACAACCATATTGAACATATTATCAACGAAGCCAGCAAATCTCTAAATCTTCTTAAAATAATCAGTAAACAAAATTGGGGTGCAGATACACAAACTTTAGTACACCTTTCGACATCTCTCGTAAGATCAAAATTATCATACGCACAGGAAGTGTTCTTCAGCGCACCAAACTATTTACTTAAAAAGTTGCAAAGCATAGACTGCAAGGCTTTTAGACTCGCACTAGGTGTCCCATTTCATGCCAGTGCACCAGGAACGTATTACGAAGCCGGAGTTCTGCCCCTTGACGACTATAGAAACTTGGCCTGTGCTAAATTCATCCTACGTAGCTCATCTGTTCAGAACTCGAGCAAAGATGAATTAGCTTTACGATCAGATATCCATTTCCCGAAGCGAGCTAGATCTATTAAATCTAATATAACCATAATGACATATTCCTCAAACTTACTGAAAGACGCTGAGATTGATCCCAAGAATATTGCTGATCGTTTTCCTGTATCCCCGATTCCAAATTGGGAATTGCACACCGCATGTTTTGATTATAAATATACTAATCTACAAAAGAATGTTAACAATAATATATTGTCCTCTCTTGCCAAATCTCATATTGATAGTAAATATTCACATCACCTTAAAGTTTTCACCGATGGATCACTGTTAAATGAAAACGCTGGAAGTGGTTTTGTTATTCCTACCCTTAAAGTTGAAAAATCTTTTCATCTCGGGAAGGGGTATTCTATCTTCACAGCTGAGCTGGTGGCAATTCTAATGGCGCTTAACTTTCTTGTTGATACTCCACTTACTATCTACAAAACACTTTTCTGTGTGGATTCTAAATCTGTCTTACAAGGCCTTAAATCTATTGCTGTGAAAAATCGAGGTGAGGTGATTTTAGAAATAAAACATCTTGTCAGTATTCTTATATCAAGAGGTACAACAGTTGATTTTTGCTGGATCCCGTCTCACTGTGGGATTTCGGTAATGAATGGGCTGACCGGGCTGCCAGAAAAGGACCACGTAAGTCCGATGAATCCATAGAAATCAACATTCCTCTGTGTTTATACGAAGGATATGGTCTCTTAAAAAAGACGTGTATTGAAAAGGTTTATGAAGCCTACAAAAACTTGGTTCTTACTAAAATACATCTACCTCACACCAAATTGCTCTGCTGTGACAAATCCCAGTCAGCTACTTTTTCTTCTAGCAATGCGGTTAAAATTGGAAAGATTACCTATCAATTGGCCAACGCAAACGTACTTGAAAAAAATAACCGAAAACTTGAATCCCTGTTTTACAGGCTTAAGCTAAACGCTTTCCGTACAAAATTTCGCAAAAATTAAATTGCATCTGCGGAGCAGTTGAAAGTTTCACAACCCAGCATCTTCTTTTCTACTGCGCATATTTCAAAAAGGAAAATCCTGACTGCCTGCGACTTGATGGCACGTGTATTTTCCAGAACTTACCAGGTCTTATTTCTTTTGTTAATTCCTTGATGATTAGTCCAATGGGCTCTTTTTTGTAACAAGTGTTCCTGCAGATATGAGCGCTTAGCATTTTGGTTATACCAGATATCCTGTACTCCTTTATGTTTTAATACTTGCTTTGGGCTAATGTTAATTGTAAAGAATTTTAGTATGAATCACTATATATAGCTAACTGCTCGTAACAAATCTCTTATCGGTCCATCAACACACACTCAGACGCACACACACACGCACGCACACACACACACACACACACACACGCACGCACGCACGCACGCACGCACGCACACACACACACACACACACACACACACACACACACACACACACAACACACACACACACACACACACACTCACACACACACACACATGCACACACACGCTGTTTCCCTAACTCTTGTCTAAAATCACTTTATGTGAATAGACGTTAAATTGAAGAACGAACGAACACACACACACACACACACACACGCGCGCGCGTGCGCGCGCGCACACACAAATACACTGACACTGTCATACCACCAGCGCCACTATTTTATCCCTCACCACCCTCCGTATTTTCAGCTAATTGAATTATTCTTTCATTTACGCTGATTGGGAGTGTGTGTCTGTGTGTGTTGGGGGAGGGAGGTGGAAGAAAAAGAAAAGGCGGATTTTCTCTAAACAGAAGAGTGCAAGGTTCGTCCGGTGCGAAACTCATGCCAACTGTCCAACACTGCTTTCATCGCGCTTCCGTGCAGACCCAGTTTGGGACACTGAGCTACGCCACCGCGGGGTGCAAGACAGCCACTGTGCAGTCACATTCGCCCAGTGCTGAATGCATGCCAGTTCTGCAATACTCGCTCCTCGCAGTTTGATGCAGACCCAGTTTTAAAACACTAAGCCACCACCAAGGGGCGCAAGATGACAACGACTGTACAGTCACATTAGCACACACGGAAGACATACCACAGAGATGCCGCCAAACACACTCTTTGACAGGAGTCCGTTGAACAGATTTAAGATGAAGAACAGGTCAAATGATGCTAAGACTGGAAAGACTTTGCCCAAATCTGTCGATGCAGGCTGGAAACCGTATCAACTCGTGTGAAAAATTGCGTAATAGTCACATGTAGAAAGTGATCTCAGTTTGGTGTCGTAAAGAGCTCTCCAAGTCATTAGAAGAATAACCAGTAACCACTAGCAAGACCTTATACACTTTTATAGGGGTATGTGATGCTGCAAGCAAAACATCATGGACGAGGGTCAGTTTGTACACGTTGGGATTAACATTTTATCAGAACCAGAGACAAATCTAGAAAAGAAAAGCAAAAAATACCAAAACGATACTAGTCTCTGAAACGTGTGCGGTAAAACACCGTACTAATACTGCGATGACAGTTAACATCCTTGGAATGGATTGTAGTGTAACTTTTAACTGAAGATTGCGAAATAGCAATGTGTTTGACACTCTTAGTGTGATGCCAGTAAAATGGTGTATATGACAATATCATTCAACTATAAAAACTTCATGTATTGGCGTGATGGGTGTACATGTCCATATTTGGTAAGCGTAATTTACAATAAACAATGATCACAGGGGGGTTGTGGATGGGGCGGGGAAGAACGTTCATGCTTCACGACGCGGCGGCACACAACAGCAGCAACAGCTTGTCGATCATCGCCCGTTGACTAAGCTCAGTGCAATGTGCACAAATATCGCCCCTGGAAACCTGTGCAACTCGATTAATATAAGATCAAATCAGATGAGATCAACATAAAAATAGAATTCGATATTCAGACGCAAAAACTGCGTGCTTAAGTCATGCCTTGCACAAATGAAAACTGCAGTCCCACAGTCGTTCCTCAACACTCCAACTTTCCTCAATCATTTATCCCACACAGTCCACCCCTGTCAACCACTCCCCACAATCCACTTCCATCAATCATACATTATAGTCCACTCCCCACATTCATTTCTCACGATCCACTCTTCCCTCAAACGTTAGTCACACTCCACTTTGCACAGTCACTCCTCACATCAACCCCGTTCAGCCTATCATCCATCACAGTCCAGTTTTCCCTGTCACTCCTCACGGTTAACTTCCCTCAGTCACTACACGCCACTTCCCGCAAGCACTTCTCGCACTACACTTTGTCACGGACAGAAAAAGAAAACCGAAGTCGTGGTCAGTCGCCAGCCAGTTTGTTTGGACATAAGCTCCAACTCAAATATCCTGGTGTCCAGGTAGACGACTTAAGGTGTCGCGTCAGCCAATTAGGCACAGCGGAGAGGCTCCACGGAGACAGCACTGTCTGGCAGACGGACTAAGTAGCTCGGCCGACGTCTCGATAGGTCTGGCCAGATGGGTCTCGGCGCCTGGGTCAGACTGATCCGGTTAATTTGCAGGACCAGCGCCCACAAGTTAAGCCAGACGTCGCCGGTTGAAGTAGGAAGGGGGAAGGTATTGTGTGGTGGGGGTAAAATCAAGCTAATTAATTAAATGACCCGTTGACCACCACAGAGAGCAAGGCTAGTAGATGTGACTTGACGATTTGAATGTCCAATGGAATTAGAGGGAGGTAACCTCAGTAGAAGGCGGGAAAATACTGACCAATGGTACTCACCCTTTGACACATGGGATGATAATAAGAAAGCGATGCGTGAGTGAAGCAGAAAAAAAAGAAGACAGACAGAGAGAGAGGAAGAGGTTCTGGGTGTAGGCTCTGCACTAGAGAAAGGCAGGGAGATGAGAGGGGGAGTGAAGAGAACCGCGTTGAAGCATTAGCACCAGATAGAGTCTGCAGAGGAAAGACTAAGGAGAGATGTGGAGAGAGAGAGTTGCTAACTGATGAAGAGAAAAAAAAAGAAAAGAAAAAAGAAAAGAAAAGCAACCATGTCCATTTGATAGAGCAGACTAGAAGAGAGAGAGAGAGAGAGGAGAGAGAGAGAGAGAGAGAGAGGAGAGAGAGAGAGAGAGAGAGAGAGAGAGAGAGTGCAATGCGTTAATGCAGGAAGAAAGAAAGGAGAACAGATCGATGTCTGATAGTCACTGTTCAATCTGAACCGGGGTTCGACCTCATACTTGGCCACGCCACTTTCATCAGCAGTCCAACCTGACCAACGCCAGCGGTCTAACCTGACCAGTGCCAGCAGCCCAACCTGACCAGTGCCAGCAGTCTAACCTGACCAGTGCCAGCAGTTGTGTTGTGCTTGTGAAAGTGACAGTGAAAAGAAACAAAGAAAAAAAAAGGAAAAGAAAAGACAGTGATTCGTGAATAGTTTAAGATCACCTGGCCAGGTAAAGTAAAATCTGTTTATACCCGGGTTAGTTAATGATGATTTAGATAAATGGTTTTGTGAAGTTCAAGGAAAGAGAGAATGTTTTATTTTGTTTGACTCCACATGCATTGATGTTTCTTTCCATGATTATGTGTAGTAAAGTTATAGACTTTATTAGTGGTTTGATGTGACGAATGCATCGCCGCCCGGAAATACAGTATCGTAAGTCTAAAAATCAAAATTTTACAGGAGACGATAAAAACTGATTATTTCCTAAATATTTACCAAAATATGTCGGATTTTCGTATAGAGCATCTTTATGAACCAATGCACCACCCTATCATACAGTTTTTGAGCAAAAATGACATTTAAGCTGTAATTTTTATTGAATGACGAAATTTTACTTAAAGTCGGAAATGATACTGCCGTAACTCAAATTACAGTCAGTGTACTGAGAAATAGGCACAAAAACCAACTGAGGTAAGTCAACTTACAGCATTTGTATTCTGGCTGAGAGGGACATGACGATGAAGTAGCGCAAGATTCCAATTTTCGACACATGCATTGCAGAGTTTATTAAGAAGATGTGCCACCCACGGGCTGTTTTCATTGATAATTATGAAAGTATCATTAAAAATTGAGACTCCCGGCATTCATTCCCCTCAGTATTGGTTCTGTGTGTGTGTGTGTGTGTGTGTGGAGTGGGGTGGGTTATGATGGCGTGTATGTCTGTCGTACGTGTGCGTTTGTGTGCGTTTTGAGAGAGGGGAGAGAGAGAGAGAGAAGAGGAGAGAGAGAGATGGGAGAGGAGAGAGGGGAGAGGGGAGAGAGAGAGAGAGAGAAGACAGACAGACAGCGAGGGGAGAAAGTACTCTTTGTGTGTGTGTCTGAGTGTGTATGCATTTGAAATGGGAAACCCAACACTATAGTCTTGATTCCTTTCTGAAAAAACCGTTAAGAAAACAGAATGGTTTACACACACACAAAGAGCAAATTTGAGAGTGGGTTCTCATCCCTATTATCTTTATTCTGACAGGTATCATGCCTATCAAACACTTTTTACCTGACAAAGTCAAAATAAAACATTGTTGCTTATAACCTCATGGGGGTATGCTTTGTGTGTGACCTCTCAGACAGAACTGGGATTTTAATTCTTATGAAACCAGAAGGGTATGAAATCAGTTTGCTTGTGTGAGCATGCGCGCGTGTGTGTGGGGCTGAAATTGGTTCTTTCCTATGTTCATCTCCCCCGATGCACTTGCCCTCCCCCAAACGAAATGGAAAGGTGGTGGAGGGCTACCTTGGAGGAGTGAACAGGGGAAAGGTGGTTGGGTATCATCAGTTGACCTTTTATTTTTGGGGGGAAAGGAAAATCATGAGGGAGTGTGTGTGTGTGTTGTGGTGTGTGTGTGTGTGTGTGAAAGCCTCTTATGGACAACTCTTTGTCAAAAACACAATTGTAATGTTCAAATCTTTGAACAAATTATAGTCTTTCCTTGTCACGACAAGTTCACTCAAATAGAAAAGTATGGTTCACGTGAGACAAAACTGAAACTAAAAAAAATACAAATCTCAACACTTCCTTTTGAAATATACTCGCGTCAAAAACACACATTGCAAAACTAAAGCTCCCTTTAACAGTATTTGTCTTTACTATTTGGAGGCATCCTTTGCCAGAACAGGCAGTTTATGCATCATGGGCAAAGATTTGAGTACTGATGATGAGCCTTTGGGATGATATTTCCCCTCACAGAGACTGATCAAATCATTGTACTTCCCCTTGGAGATAGGGTGTGGAACTTTGGGAAAGGGTTTTCCCAAAGGGGAATTTCTGCAGGATTTGGGAGGGTTTGTGGCTTTTCTCAATTTCTGCCGAGGTTCAGCTGGTGGTACTCAGTGAGTATTCATAACCAACATGAACAAGGTTTGGTTCCTTTGATGACAACTTGAACTTTTTCACATCCAACCACCTGATTTTCTTTTTTCTTGGTGTCCAGCTGAAAATTCTTCAGAAGCCCTGCCATTTTTTTGAATAAAAAAAGTCAGTTTGTTTCCAGTTCCTCAACAATGTACAGAGGCGCGTGCCGTTTAGTTTGTTCTCATGGTCTGTGCCCACTGGGTTGGAGTGTACCAGACACGTGTCTGCTGTTTCGTTCAATTACGGAATGCATGCTGTCCCCTTTTCATTCTGACTATGCCCACTCACAAAGAAAATGTGCTCTATTTCCTCAAATTCAAACTTACTGAGAGCGTACCGAGCATTGTAAGGAAGTTCTTATTTTGGTTTTGTCCTCCACAGCTGCCCAGAAAATAAGTCACTTCTTACACCCTCTTTGCTGATGCGTTCTAGATCCCTGTAAACACATGAGGCAATTTCATTGGATCCCCTCATTGCTGTGGTTTCTGCCCATACTTGCAGTTCCTTGTCCATTTCTGTTGTCGTACACTGTCAAGTTATACGTGTTCAGTTTCTCTTGTAGTATAGACATGACTCAACACTTGAGGGGGTAGGCAGAACTTCTTCAAGGTCAAACACTGCAGCTGCAAGACATGGATTGATTTTTAACCCAGCAGTTTTTACCTCATGTTTGAGTTGTTCTACTTTCTTCCTTCATCTGAATGTGCTTTTTGAATCTTCATCTCTGCTTCTGTGAAAACTCCATTTTCATGGGCAGCACAAACATCACATCGGTTTTTCATCCGCTTGTGAAAGCTGATGTTAAATTTCCCCGATTAAACACATTCCTGTACGTGGTTTCACTTGCTGGAGTTTTGGCAGCCTTCATTTTGTCGTTTTTTTAAGTACATATCATCCCTTTTTTGCAGACTGAGGGAATTTTCCCAAAATACTCTCTTGTTGAATCCTTTCTTGCTTTAGTGACTTCCCATCTAGGAAGCTGTTGATTTTGTCGTCTGATCTCTTCCTTCTCGGTGTCCTTTGAATTAGCCCTTGGCTTTGCTTTCCTCTTTTTTCTGCATCACAGGTTCCTAGACTGTTCTTTTTGGTCAGTGCTGTGGCAACAAATCTGTCAGATATATAAAAGAGTATCAAGAAACATCTTCTTGCAAACTTTCAATTTCTTTTCTTGAATTTGCAAAAAGTATTCATATGTGGAACTTCTTCTTGAACCTGGTTTTGTTATTGTAGTTTTTTCTTCATTTTTCTGGACTGTGTTGCACAAGTATTGTTTTCTGCTGTGTCAAACAAGCCATTTTCCAAAAATTGTGAAAAATTTGGGCCCTTTTATCCTCTGTGATTTGTGTTTTCCACTTGTTTCTGCACAAGTCCCCACACCCTGATTTCAACACTCTGTTCCCGTGAGTTTTCCCTGTCCTCGAGACATATGACGTCCTCTGTTTCTAAGACGTTTCCGTACGTTGATTTTCCAGTCATCTTATTTCGAACCTTTTTCTGTCTGTCTTGGCTTATCCGAATGGGAATGGACGGACCTTGTTGCTTGGGGAAACCCCCTGCCGATGTTTGTCCCGGGGAAGTATTGTTGGCAACACTCTCATTCCAACACTCGTCTGAGACATTGCAACCCGTTTGTTTTGTTATTGCATGATCTAGGTATGTCGTTTCTGGCTGGTTTTTCAGTGGGAAAAACTTTCTGTGGGTTTTCTCTAAGTGTGTCATCATTCTCTCACAGCTCACCTCAGATGTGAATATTCTTGAGATTTTTTTTCTGCCTTTGATGGAAAATACTCATCTCCGTCACTTAAAATGCTCAGACGAAAACTCTGATTTAGAACATTCAAGAGACAAACCTTGATCAAGTGTTGCATGTGAAATTGGGTTTTTCAAATTATCATCCATGTGAAGACATGACTCAACAAATGATTTATTCAGTACCCCCTTTGAAAAGGGGACTGAGTGGTATGTTTCCTCATCCTCATTTGTCTGAATTGATTAGCAGAAAGTCATCCTCATTCTTATTCTGCCTGAAATGACTGAGTGGAATGTCTCCTCGTCCCTCACCTTGCATGAGCTTGCTCAGGGAAAGTTATCCTCCTCAGTCATCCCTCTCTCATCTTTATCAGTCTCTTGTGTCATTTCAACAGTTGGGATTTCACATTCACAACTTCAAACAAAGTATCTGTGACAACTTAAGTGAATCCGACAAATCATACATGAAACTGATCAAATTTTCCAATCCTTCATGCTTAGTAACACAAGCAAGACCATCAGAATGACACAATCCTCTCTCATCCCTACTGTGAGAATCAACTCATAGAATGTCCTTTGAACTTTGATAATGCCAAAGCTGTAAGATGAAAGAACCTCCAATGGTGAGCACCGCGTATGTTTCAATTTGTTCAAGGGCCTGTTGTAATGTCACTGTGCCCTTTCTGGAGACACACTTGTGTTGCTCAGCACACCATTGCGGGTATTGTCGACCCTTTAAGGTTGATCATGCGGCCATTAAATATGACAGTCTTTACAGCTTCGCTGGTAGAAGAAATGTGGGCATTGTGGCATCAGCTGTGGACATGTACAGTGTGTCTCCCTCACGCAGTATGAAGTCAAGTCATGCGTGGTCCACAGAGACACACCTTGCACAGTGATGTGCCAGTGCTTGCATTAACCCTGGCCGTACACTGCCTTCCGACCCTCGACCTGCTATCCCTTGGTGACAACTTCCACGGACGTGAATTCCCATGGCAAACTCTGAAAAACAAAGACAAGAAACAAGATGGCAAACGATTAAATGTACTCTCAGTTCGATGAAGGTGTATGACCCCCATGTTGTTGATGACGTCAAAAAACAGAATCGTGTATGTAGAATGATCAATAGGCCATAAGTAAGCAGTATGTCAAATTTGAAAGACAGTCTTCAGACCTTCTGGGAATTTTTGCTTTTTTGCATCACAGGGAGAATATTTTTATAGCCTGCCATTTTGTTTATGACGTTTATCTTAATAATTTGGCAGGTATAATTCTAAGACAACAAGTAGTTTGTATACCAAAGTGCGAGATTCGTTAGAGTAGTTCAGCTTCCAGCTCCTCCGCAAAACATAATGCAAAGGTGTTATCCGCCATCTTGTTGTGACATTTATCATAATACAATTTCTCAGATACAATGGCCATCGTAATTGTAAAGTATGTTCCAAATTTTTAGACAAATCGGTACAGTAGTTCAGCCTCCAGCTCCCACGAAAGCAAAGTGTTTTAATTATGCGCTAGTCCGCCATATTGGTGATGACGTCATCAAAAAAACTAAAATGTCGAGCATTATCGCGAAGAACTTTGTTTGGCAATGTGTGAAGTTTCAGCGCTCTACGCCCAGTAGTTTAGGCTGGGGGATGGGCACAGACAGGCAGGGCACACACACAACAAACAGAGACTCGACCTCGTTCCGATTCCAACGTACTCTCGTTTTTGTAAAAAACTGAGAGTACAAAAACTTTCAAAGCTCAAGGGAAAAAATTTAACTTTTGAAAACTGTTACAAGCATCAATAAGGGTGAGAGAATCGATCTCGCCTTGCTGTTGTCTTTGTAAAGCCCTGTAGTAAAATGGCCTTGTGAGTCAGTGTTTAACATTGACTTGAAATACCATCGATTCTAAATGCCAGCCACTTACAGAATTTAACATTGTGTAAATTGCTACTGGTTTGAAAATTACTAGTAGAGGAGCATGATCTAAGTTATTTTTACCCTCTGATCTATAATATTGACATTTAAAGTTTTATTTACTTACATGTTGGAAGATTGCTGCTTCAGTCGCGGTTTGTGGCGCAAAATGAAAGCAGCACAAACTCATATTGGTACTAAATTTGGGTACGCATTGAAAAAAGAAAGTTATCTGAATACAAATTTTTAAATCGGATATGAGGAAAGAAAATATATCCCATGAGAACTTTTCTGGTTACAAGTTCAAAAACAATAGAGATGTAAGTGAAGTTACATTTGTTGAGAAAACCAAAACACTCATTACCTTCAATACAAATACCGTTAAGTTGACATACGACACTGTTTTTCCATTTTACTGACAAATCGCGTACTTTTGAGTAAAGAACTGCGCAGTTCTTTTCCCCGGCGATTCTCTCCACGGTTTAAATGCAAAACATTTTGATTGAGCATGTCTTTTTTAGAACAAGGGGTCAAGATTTTTGACATGATGCCCCTTGGCCCCCCTGCAGCATACAAAAATTAAAAAAATAAAAAATTTCGATTTACGACGTTGTTTTTCCGGGGGGCGGATGATAATAAATGAGATGTAACAAGCGGAGGGGTTTTTGGCTGTGCCTAGCCCCTTCCCCACTGCCCTACCCTGGGTGACATTTTTTGGCACCTCCCCAGGAAATATTTCCCATTTATTAAAATTTGTTCAACTTCCAGAGGGGAACGGTGGGATCAAGTTTTGTAATCCTAAGAAAGGGAAGTGTCTTACGATTTTCCCAAGATAGTTAAATACTAGGTTTGGGCTTGCTTTCAAGATGTTAACACTACTTGGCATTTCAGCCCCAGAAAAACTTTTCGCCAGATTGCCTAAAATTTCCCCACGTTGGTCAGGCGCTAGGCGTCTTAAAAAACAAATTACTTGTCCCAACTAATATATCTTCTAGATTGGCTATTACGCCACTCGGTCGGAAAACCCCCATTTGGCTGTCGTAGTAGAAAAAACCTTGTTCAAAAAAAAGAAGAAAAAAAAAAAGATAAATGGCGGACAAAAAGAACCCCCTATTGAACAATTTGTGAGGCGCTCGTGATTTAGGCTACTGGGAAAAGTGCGAAAACTTGACCCCCAAAACAAAAGAGGGAAAGAGATAAACACAGAAAGACCCCGGCGAGTAAAAATAGCAGAGCGGAAAAGGCTAAAGAAACCAGAAACAAAAAGATTTAAGGTTCAGGCAAATCGGGCTAGCAAAACGCGGGAAAAACAAAATTTTTAAGGATTCAGGCTAATCGGCTGGAACGCAGGAACAGAAAGATGAGGATTCAATTAGAGTTAAGGATAAAATAAAAAGGGAGACCACCATGATGATTCTTTTTCCAGGCCCCTGTGCGATTTATGCCCCCCGCCCAAATTTCCCAAAATTCTCTAAGGGACAGATTCGTTGACGCTACATCAGTCGTTTTGAAACGTTGCTACCAGCGGGGTTTTGGCCTTTCAGAAGAGGGGGCCCCGCATTTGCGCGCATTGAGGGGAAAACATTACAGTTTTTCACTGCATTCCCGAAACCCAACAATTTTTTTTGGGTTTGCTGTAAAGGGAATCACTGATAAAGGGGATTTGCCCCCCAAAGAAAAAAGTTCAGAAAGAAATTTCGTCAGCTAGTTACAAGCAGGTAAACGTACACTCATTTGGTGCACGTTTAGATCACTATTTTAAAAAATGGTTAGGGGAAAAGGGGTACGAAAAGAGTTCGCAAATTTGAAAGAGCTGGTTAGAAGGAACAGTTTTTGTCGGGTTTGCGCCCTGATTAACTTTACATTTGAAAGAGAACACCGAGACAGAGGGGATGCTAAAGAGCGATGTATAGAGGCATTTGGGCACAAGGGGCGGGGGAAACAGGTGCCGGGCACGGTGAGAAGAGTGAAAGGAGACTAGGGGAGTTTTCCTGAAAAGCTGCAACCCGGGGTGGGGCCAAAAGGGAGGAAAAAGGGGGACAATGGGTGTTTCTTTTGTCACAAAAAGGGACATGTGGGGGGATTGCGCATGGGGTTCCGAAGGCAGCACCTTGAAAAGAGGTTGATAAGGGTCCCAGGGGAAACGCCCTGCGGGAAACCCAAAAGGGACCCAAATTGAAGAGGGGGGTGCGGCCTAGGGCTAGCCCTGGACAGCATCATTCGGGATGGAGGGCACTAGGCTGAGGGTTCATTATCATGAAGAAGGGGGGTTTGGGCCAGCAGAGGGTGAAAGTTTTTACGGGACACGGGTTAGTGGTGAGTAAAAAAACGCTGGGGGGGGGGGATTTGACAGGGCAAATCCAGACCTGTACTCTAATGATGCACGGGGGAGTTTCCGTTGAAAAATGAATCGTACCCCCTTTTTCTCAGGCGGGTTTTCTGCGCTGGTGATGGGGAGAAACCCCCTTTTTTGATTTTTTCATTTGGGAAAAATTCCAGGTCAAGGGGTCCCGGAGATCCTGAGTTTTTGACTGCTACGGGGCAGCAGTTCAAAAACCGGAGCAAGAAAGGGGAAAAGGTTGTAAACCCCTTGTCGTTTTCCCGCAAGGAAGTCAGGGGATAATGTGTCGCCTGGAAGTTAGGGCACGCAGGAACAAAAACCCTTCGCTCGTGAAGTTTGGGAGTTTTGGGAAAGGTGGAGAAAACAGGTGGTTTGAGGGGGGAGACAAATTTCTGGTTAAAGGCGGGTTTTTTTGTCCCGAGTGTCCCAAGGGGAAGACAGTAAGGGCAACCAGAGGGTACCCGCTGTTTCGGACAGTCATGCAGGGTCCGATCCCCATGGGGGTCATTCGGGACCAAACAAAACAGCTGCCGAATCCTTGATGATTTTCACGGCCAGGGGGAAATGGCAGACATAAGGTTTCGCATGCATTGACGGTGTCAAAAGGGCAGCCACAGAGGGGTGAAAGAAGGGGCCTCTTTAAAAAGCCCCCTTTAAAGACACCCCCTTCGGAGGGGGGGTTGATCTGATTGGCCCAATCCACCCCGTTCCAAAGGTGGGGACAGGAGAGACATGTAAAATTGCAAGGGAAATTTGCAGGGGGCTAGGGTCTTCAGAAGAAGCCATATGAAGGGAAGGGGAGGAAAACAATCCCCAAGGTGGGGGACAAGTCCGTTCGCTTCCCACGGATCACAAAAACTGCTGAGCTTGGGAAAAGGCCATTCACCTCATGAAAAGGTAGAAAAAAGGGGTTACCCAATTGATGTGAATGGGGAAAAAAAACTTTCCCTCGAAATTTTTTCCGCAAATAATTCAGCGTGAGATCAGCAAAAGGCGCAGCTGAAAAAAAAAAAAAGCAGGGGGTGCTGCCGGGGAATGGCATTGCACCCCACAGGGATCGAGTCCCGTCCCTCCCAGGTCGACAGAATGTAGGGGCGACTATTTTTAAACCATGTAGTTAGCAAGCTGCAACTCAGAGGAAGTTTGGGCCAAACCGGGGTGCTAGCAATTGTAAATAAAAATGTGTTGATTACGTGAATTGAGTGATATGGGGTTTTTTCCCATTTGGGATGGTTTTAATTTTCTTTTTGAGACTTGTTCATGAAATAGTTTTGTTTGGAGCACACAGTCGCTTTTGGGAGAAGCATGTTTGCGATAAAGGGGGATGAGATTCCCCCGTGAGGTGTCATGGATCGTTTCTATTAGTTGTCTTTCTAGAGTTGTGAAAAGAAGATGTGGCAAATCCGCCGGTAGGGGAATTGCATAGGTGCGCACAGAGGTTGTTATAAAATGAGTTGAAATAAGGCAAAAGTGCACGTCAATGATAACTCATTGGGGTGGTATTCACTAATGATATATTTTATAATTTATAAACCGTTTGTTGTAAAGTATTTTCCAAACTTTGCACGTGTAGCTGTGTGTCAGCAAATTCGGTTGTTGTCTTTTTTGTACCGTTGTTTTGAGACAATGCTGAGCATAGTCCTTTTGCAAGGGGGAAATTGTCACGGACAGAAAAAGAAAAACCGAAGTCGTGGTCAGTCGCCAGCCAATTTGTTTGGACATAAGCTCCAACTCAAATATCCTGGTGTCCAGGCAGACGACTTAACCCTCTTGCATTCGCATTTTCCAGCCTAGAACTGCTCCTAGTATTCGTATTGTTTTGAGAAATTTAAGCTAAAACTCACCTACTGCCTTTGAAAGGCTGTAGTGGACAAAGTTTCCACTGCAGCGCTGTCAAATTTAGTATGCAAAATTCTAATACATTATATTTCATAATGCAGAGATGTCACATGTTTGGGATGCATGTGGGTGTCATTGTCACCCTGTTTGTCACAAAACAATGGGACATCAAACGTTGACAATGTTACTATAATACACCAGACAGACAATAACATTGTCGGCATGCATTTGTTAGTATAAATCATCAAAGGGTGTCCTACCTCAACTTGTAAACAGCAGTCCTGGTTCAGTAAATCCAGTTTGGAGTGTCACTAAGTGTCACATGATTGTCACATACTCAAACATGGGGCCAGGTAACTTTACGGGGTTTTTTTCGTCCTAAAAGGTGTGTTTGTCACTACTTAACGACTTTTAACACCGGAATATACATAGTTACAGAAAGAAGTAAAATCCATTCTTTACACTCTAATGTGGTGTCTGGTCACACACGGCAGGAGGGTGTCACCACTGTCACATGTCACCAATATGGTAAACACTACTCTTGATCCATGGTTTCTACCAAGTTTGCTGCATGGCAGAAACCGTGTTTTTTGACATCACCCCACTGATCCGTGGCTCGCTAAACCGAAGATCAGTCGATCAGTAGCACCAGAGTCTTGGCTGACGTTTGATCCCCATCATGACGAGCACAGTTACGTATGCACGCATCTCCGCAGGTGTCGTATCCTGCCAAAGTAGGTCAGGTTGTCCCCGCTTTGCCATCTGCTGCCTGGCGTACAGGTTCGTCTGGTCAGCAGCTGTAGTAAAAAACAACTGCAGCAGGAAGAGAAAAAATAACCCAGAGGTGTATCCGTGTCTGGCAAATCATGATTTGGCCCAGTCTCTTCCTCAAAAGGCTGAACCACAGGTGCGGAAGTTGCCGGTCGCCACGTGGTCACAAACGCAAACAAAGGCGCATCATCATCTTCATCACTTTCTTCGCCTTCTTCTCCCTCTTCTTCCTCTCAAACATCCACATCACTTTCATTTAACTCCTCTCTTTCATATCTTTCTACTTCTTGTAATATATCATCCAACTCCTCTTTCGTATAATAAAAAAAATCGGCGTAAGTAGAAGCGCTAGCAGACGCCATTTTCAGAAACAAGGCGATGCCGTCTGCAGCAATGGAATGCGGTCAGTTCACGACCCTAGTCTTTGTGATTGAGTTGTTTCCCACACCCCATACTACTGCTAAGATTTCATTGGACCCTCTCAGGGATGTACGTTTATTTTTGGCCAGCCCTGACTTTTAACAAGGTCGCAGTGTGTGAGGGAAAGTAACGCGGCACGTACGGCCGGTTGCGGCCGGAACGAACAGCAGGAACGAACAGCAGGGGAGACAAACACAGCGGCCGGATACGGGCGAAACGAATGCAAGAGGGTTAAGGTGTCGCGTCAGCCAATTAGGCACAGCGGAGAGGCTCCATGGAGACAGCACTGTCCGGCAGACGGACTAAGTAGCTCGGCCGACGTCTCGATAGGTCTGGCCAGATGGGTCTCGGCGCCTGGGTCAGACTGATCCGGTTAATTTGCAGGACCAGCGCCCACAAGTTAAGCCAGACGTCGCCGGTTGAAGTAGGAAGGGGGAAGGTATTGTGTGGTGGGGGTAAAATCAAGCTAATTAATTAAATGACCCTTGACCACCACAGAGAGCAAGGCTAGTAGATGTGACTTGACGATTTGAATGTCCAATGGAATTAGAGGGAGGTAACCTCAGTAGAAGGCGGGAAAATACTGACCAATGGTACTCACCCTTTGACACATGGGATGATAATAAGAAAGCGATGCGTGAGTGAAGCAGAAAAAAAAGAAGACAGACAGAGAGAGAGGAAGAGGTTCTGGGTGTAGGCTCTGCACGAGAGAAAGGCAGGGAGATGAGAGGGGGAATGAAGAGAACCGCGTTGAAGCATTAGCACCAGATAGAGTCTGCAGAGGAAGGACTAAGGAGAGATGTGGAGAGAGAGAGTTGCTAACTGATGAAGAGAAAAAAAAAGAAAAGAAAAAAGAAAAGAAAAGCAACCATGTCCATTTGATAGAGCAGACTAGAAGAGAGAGAGAGAGAGAGAGAGAGAGAGAGAGAGAGAGAGAGAGAGAGAGAGAGAGAGAGAGAGAGAGAGTGCAATGCGTTAATGCAGGAAGAAAGAAAGGAGAACAGATCGATGTCTGATAGTCACTGTTCAATCTGAACCGGGGTTCGACCTCATACTTGGCCGCGCCACTTTCATCAGCAGTCCAACCTGACCAACGCCAGCGGTCTAACCTGACCAGTGCCAGCAGCCCAACCTGACCAGTGCCAGCAGTCTAACCTGACCAGTGCCAGCAGTTGTGTTGTGCTTGTGAAAGTGACAGTGAAAAGAAACAAAGAAAAAAAAAAGGAAAAGAAAAGACAGTGATTCGTGAATAGTTTAAGATCACCTGGCCAGGTAAAGTAGAAATCTGTTTATACCCGGGTTAGTTAATGATGATTTAGATAAATGGTTTTGTGAAGTTCAAGGAAAGAGAGAATGTTTTATTTTGTTTGACTCCATATGCATTGATGTTTCTTTCCATGATTATGTGTAGTGTCCTCCCCAGCACCTTCGGGTGTTTTCTTTTTCTTCTATAGACTTTATTAGTGGTTTGATGTGACGAATGCATGATATATGAATGAGATTGTAAGCAAGCTGTGAGTGTGTTTGGGCTGTGCGCTAGTCCTTCCTCCACTGACATACCCTGAGGTTGACACACTTCCCCCAAACACTACTCACAGTTCATTTTCCTTGAAACCTCATCTCCTCACTGTTGACATTCCTTAATCACTCTTCACAGTCCACTTCCCTCGATCATTCCTCAGAGCCCACTTCCCTTTAGTAATTCCTCACAACACACTTCCCTTCATCATTCCTCACAGCCAACTTCCCTTTAGTCATTCCTCACAGCCCACTTCCCTCAATCATTCCTCACAGCCCACTTCCCTTTAGTCATTCCTCACAACCGACTTCCCTTCATCATTCCTCACAGCCAACTTCCCTTTAGTCATTCCTCACAGCCCACTTCCCTCAATCATTCCTCACAGCCCACTTCCCTCGATCATTCCTCACAGCCCACTTCCCTCAATCATTCCTCACAGTCCAGTTCCCTCAGTTATTCCTCACAGCCCACTTCCCTCGATCATTCCTCACAGCCCACTTCCCTCAATCATTCCTCACAGCCCACTTCCCTCAGTCATTCCTCACAGCCCACTTCCCTCAATCATTCCTCACAGCCCACTTCCCTCGATAATTCCTCACAGCCCACTTCCCTCAGTCATTCCTCACAGCCAACTTCCCTCAATCATTCCTCACAGCCCACTTCCCTCGATCATTCCTCACAGCCCACTTCCCTCAGTCATTCCTCACAGTCCACTTCCCTCAGTCATTCCTCACAGTCCACTTCCCTCAAGTAACTTCTCAGAGTCAACTTCCTTCAGTCCTTCCTCACAGACCGTTCTCCTCAATCAAACCTCACAGTCCATTCTCCTCAATCAAACCTCACTGTCCATTCTCCTCAATCATACCTCACAGTCCATTCTCCTCAATCATTCCTCTCAGACCGTTCTCCTCAATCATACCTCACAGTCCATTCTCCTCAATCATTCCTCTCAGACCGTTCTCGTCAATCATACCTCACAGTCCATTCTCCGCAATCATTCCTCTCAGACCGTTCTCCTCAATCATACCTCACAGTCCATTTTCCTCAATCATTCCTCTTAGACCGTTCTCCTCAATCATACCTCACCGTCCATTTTCCTCAATCATTCCTCTCAGACCGTCCTCCTCAATCATACCTCAAGTCCATTTTCCTCAATCATGCCCCAAGTCCATTCTCCTCAATCATACCTCACAGTCCCTTCTTCTCAATCATACCTCACAGTCCCTTCTCCTCAATCATACCTCACAGTCCATTCTCCTCAATCAAACATCACAGTCCATTCTCCTCAATCATACCTCAGAGTCCATTTTTTCCTCAATCATTTTTCTCAGACCGTCCTCCTCAATCATACCTCAAGTCCATTCTCCTCAATCATACCTCAAGTCCATTCTCCTCAGTCATACCTCACAGTCCCTTCTTCTCAATCATACATCACAGTCCCTTCTCCTCAATCATACCTCACAGTCCATTCTCCTCAATCAAACCTCACAGTCCATTCTCCTCAATCAAACCTCACAGTCCATTCTCCTCAATCAAACCTCACAGTCCATTCTCCTCAATCATTCATCACAGTCCATTCTCCTCAATCATTCATTCCAGTCCGTTCTCCCTCAATCAAACCTCACAGTCCATTCTCCTTAATGATTCATCACAGTCCATTCTCCTCCATCATACCTCACAGTCCATTCTCCTCAATCATTCATCACAGTCCATTCTCCTCCATCATACCTCACAGTCCATTCTCCTCAATCATTCATTCCCGTCCATTCTCCTCAGTTATGCTTCTCAGACCATTCTTCTCAATCAAACATCACAGTCCATTCTCCTCAACCATTCATCACAGTCCGTTCTCCTCAATCAAACCTCACAGTCCATTCTCCTCAATCATTCATCACAGTCCATTCTCCTCCATCATACCTCACAGTCCATTCTCCTCAACCATTCATCACAGTCCATTCTCCTCAATCATTCATCGCAGTCCACTTCCCGCAATTACTCCTCATAGTCCACTTCCCTCAGTTTTTCCTCGCGGGTCCTTTTCCCTCAACCGTTCCTCACAGTCCACGTCCTTCCATCCTTCCTCGCAGTCCTGTTTCCTCAACATTCCTCAAAGTTAGCTTCCCTCAATCACTCCTCTTCCCGGTTCACTCTCCTCAGTATTCCTCACTTCTCTCCATCATTCGATACAATTCGTTTTCCTCATTCATTCCTTACTATTCACTTCTCTCCCTCTTCAATACAATTCGTTTTCCTCATTCATTCCTTACTATCCACTTCTCTCGCTCATTCAATACAATTCGTTTTCCTCATTCATTCCTTACTATTCACTTCTCTCCCTCTTCAATACAATTCGTTTTTCCTCATTCATTCCTTACTATCCACTTCTCTCGCTCATTCAATACAATTCGTTTTCCTCATTCATTCCTTACTATTCACTTCTCTCCCTCTTCAATACAATTCGTTTTCCTCATTCATTCCTTACTATCCACTTCTCTCCCTCGTTCAATACAATTCGTTTTCCTCATTCATTCCTTACTATTCACTTCTCTCCCTCTTCAATACAATTCGTTTTCCTCATTCATTCCTTACTATCCACTTCTCTCGCTCATTCAATACAATTCGTTTTCCTCATTCATTCCTTACTATCCACTTCTCTCGCTCATTCAATACAATTCGTTTTCCTCATTCATTCCTTACTATCCACTTCTCTCGCTCATTCAATACAATCCGCTTCCCTCATTCATTCCTTACTATCCACTTCTCTCCCTCGTTCAATACAATCCGCTTCCCTCATTCATTCCTCACAGCCCACTTCCCTCAATTTCTTTTTTCAACCTTACAGTCCAGTTATCTCAATCATTCCTCCGAATCC
>CM031595.1:131851844-131859344 GCA_018398815.1 Conus ventricosus | reverse complement strand
CACACACACACACACACACACACACACACAGACCACACACACACAACACACACACACACACACACACACACACACACACACACACACACACACACGCACGCACGCACGCACGCACGTACGCATACAGAGAGAGAGAGAGACAGAGAGAGAGAGAGAGAGAGAGAGAGAGAGAGAGAGAGAGAGAGAGAGAGAGAGAGAGAGAGAGACAGACAGACAGACAGACAGACAGACAGACGAGAGACAGAGACAGACAAACAGACAGACAGACAGGCATACAGACAGAAAGACAGACAGACAGACAGAATGGCATGTTGGCAGATGGACAGACAGACAAACAGAGAGACAGAAAGACAGACAGAAGAGACAAACACACCTGACTTTCATTCTAACAATATTGGCTGTCTCCTCAGAAAGTAACTCTCTCTGTCTCTCTGTCTCTCTGTCTGTCTCCTCCCCCCCTCCCCCTCCTCCTCCTCCTCCTTCTTCTTCTTCTTCTTCTTCTTCTTCTTCTTCTCTTTTCCGCTTTTCAATTTTTTTTAGATGTTAAAAATCTAACTAAGTTTTACTGTTTTTTATGCTAGAGTCTAAAATCATCGACACAACGAAAAGACTTTAATTAAATAAAAAGAACTAAGTAACTCACAACGTGAGTGCTCTCACCACGGAACCTTGCAATCTGCGACATTTCGTGAGATTGTGACATTCCACGCGGTAACAACGGCCACGGTTTACTGGTTTGTTTCAAAACTTATGACCAACAGGTAGCAATTACGTGAATGCCTTTGTTTGAATTCTTGTTGGTTTGACAGGTTCGCCAGTCCCCTCGTTGTATGTATCGGCATGGATTCTTTGTGCTAAACTCCTGTCCCTGAATTTTCGTTATTTGTGCTAGCTCCCTTTTTCTTTTCCAACACATTAGCCAATTCTGTTTGGCTCCGCAAAATCAGGTCTGTTCACATTTGTCAAAATCTTTTTTTTTTTCTTTTTCTTTCATTATATTTTGGAAGCTGGCACTGTAATAGTCTTTCTGCCTTTAATCACTTTCTGTCGGAATGTTGGCATCGACGATTGTGGGTCACGTCATTCTATCAGTTTGAATTGCTGGATGGAAGGCTTGGCCAGGTTCCATGGGATCAGGCGTGGCGTTGCAGAGACGTGCGTGCCAAATGTGAAAATATTATTTACTACCTCTGGGGATATCTGGCTGACTGGCTGAATAAATAAGCGCTGCGTATCAAGCCCGCAGCTAAATTTAGACGAATTGCGTCTCTTTTTTTTCCGATATTGTTTTCATTCATGTGCTGGAATGTTGACACGAAGCCCAGGTGGATTTGATAGTAGTAATGGTAGTAATAACAGCAACAACAACAACAACAATCATAACAACAATGATGATGATGATGATGATGATGATGATGATGATGATGCTGATGATGATGATGATGATGATGATGATGATGATGATGATGATGATGATGACGATGACAATGACGGCAACAACGACAACGACAACAAAAAGAACAACAATAACATTGATGATAGTAGTAGTAGTAGTAGTAGTAGTAGTAGTAGTAGTAGTAGTAGTAGTAAAAAAAAACCCAATGAACAAAAAGAAGTAAGTGATGGATGATAATGATGATGATGATGATGATGATGATGATGATATTTTCATAGTTGTTTTTTGTTGTTGTTGTTATTGTTATTGTTATTTCTATTATTACCATTGGTGGGGGGGGGGGGGGGGGTGGGGGGGGTGATGATGGTGGTGGTGTTATCATTACTGGTATTATTATCATCATATCATAAACAGCAACATAAGGAAGATTTGTTGGTAAAACTAATTATTGTGCGTCAATACTTCATTCACTCTCATATTCATTCTCAGTAGTTACTGATTAAAAAAATATATATATATAATTATTGTGCAGACACAAAAGAAAACAGCACATCTTTGAAATCAGTCTTGAGACGTGATTGGAAAACTAGCTTGGCAGACAGATTCTAACATCGGCCTGCACTGAGACGTGATTGGAAAACTAGCTTGGCAGACAGACTCTAACATCGGCCTGCACTGAGACGTGATTGGAAAACTAGCATGGCAGACAGATTCGAACATCGGGCTGCACTGAGCTGCAAACAATCCGCAGAAACGCTCACTAAAAGATTTGAGGTTTCGCTCTGCGAGAAAAAGCGAAAGAATGAAAGAGTTGTCAAATTGAATGAAAGATACTGACTGAATGACACGGGAAACGACTGAATGAAGCGCCAGCAGGTAGCTCTTCAGTCGGCTCTACCCAGGTAGGCAGCCCGTTGTGTAAACGAGAATGCGGATTGTAAAGCGCTTAGAGCTTGGTCTCTGGCTGGGGATAGGCGCTATATAAGTACTCTCTTTGAAAAAAAAATGTATGGATGTGTTGTGTAAATGGTGATTGTGTGTTCAATGAGGTCAGTCGGCTTGTCCGTCTGTGAACTGTGCTGTAAAAATGACTGTGTACAGGAGTACAGATTGTTCAGATATCTGACAGGCCTATGAGTGAATATGTGATGTGTATGTTTGTACATGGTTGATGACCAAAGCACTTTACAGTTTGAAATCTCTGACTGTCTGTCTGTCTGTCTGTCTACTCAATTCCCTTCTCCCTTTTTTACCACTTCTTCATTAACTCGGGGCAAAGTGGAAACAATTCTTTGTGCTTACTTTTTCACGACAAACACTTTGCTCTCTCTCTCTCTCTCTCTCTCTCTCTCTCTCTCTCTCTCTCTCTCTCTCTCTCTCTCTCTCTCATTACCGTCTTTCGCAACTTCCCTACTTGAAAAGAACTGACAAAACAAACAAACAAGAATAGAAAGACACGGACAAAAACTTTAAAAAAGTAAAACAAAACAGGATCGATTGCGCGGGTGGGTGGCGAGGTTTTCTTTCTCTCTTTTTTCCCCCCCTATTGAGCTCGATCGGGACACGCGCTAATCACGCCATTGCTAATTCGAATTCTTGCCGATTGAGCCTGATCCGCTCAGCCGCAATTACGCAATTGCTAATTAATTGGAGTCGTGGCCTGCCGGCAACGCGTGGGTGCCGTGTGTAACAATGTGCACGCTACAATATACGGACCTTTACCAGATTCAAAAACACCCAGTAACCGTGCTGTTCGTCAAAACGCATAATTACAAAATATATCATTTTCTTCAACCAAACAGAGATAAGTATAGTTTTCACATGGAAACAGGAATGATCACTTACGTTGTCACTTCACAATGAATGACTCTCTGTCCGGATGTTGGGCCTAATATGTCGGCCAAACGTGATCACCACGAAAAACAGTAATTTTGACTCCTAAAATCAGATAATTATGACTCTTCAAAACAGGTAACTATGTCTCATGTATGTATTATCTTTTATACCATTGCGCAGCAGAACGCAGGCCTTTGAAAGAGACTGCTTTGGACAGAGCAAAACGCCTGAAATGATATCATAAACAGCTGTTATTTTCATTGTTCACTGCTTAGATGGATCATACGTTTTCTTCATTCATTGTCTTTATGTCTTAACAGCGTCAAAACCAATAAAACATAACGTTCACTAGGAAAAAAAAATCTGTTCTCATAACATAAGTGCCGTTTCTTTACATAATGGCTGCTTTCGGGTGAAAATAATAATTTTGACCTTTTGGAGGTATTAAGCCCCCATACCACAACGCACTCAGTGACAGCAGGGCGTAGGCGCTCTTAAAGCAGCAGAGCTAAATGTAGTATAGCCTGGGCCGCCCTTTCCCCCTCTTCTCCCTCCTCCTCCCCTCCGCTCGGGAATGGAATATTTATGTTTCGATAGGCTTGAGGAGAGACTTGCTTCAAACACAACATTCGGCTTTTGTCTTGTGTTTTTCATTTTGCTTTTTGTTTAATCTATAAGAAATAAAAAAATTTTAAAAAAAAGAAAAAAAAAAACCAACTAAATCGGAGTTTGTTGGATCAGAGTTGTGTGAGAATTAGATACTGGGCTTTCTAGTTTGTTTGTTTTTTTCAGGACGGAGAAAAAGTTAACTTGCCCCCCCCCCCCCCACCCCCCACCCCCACCCCCTTTTTTTTTTGGTTCTCCTTCTTATTTGTTAAACATGTCATTGTTTGGATTGGTCAGTCCGTGGGAGATTGCATCTTTTTGGAGATCCAAGTGAAAGCTGTTCGGCACAATCCTTAACTGCTGTCAACACTAATGCGAGTGACAATGCTAGGTTATTATGCTGTCGAGCTGACCACTCTATCTGCTACTGTGACTCCTTTTCACCTCCCTTGTATCCGTCAATGGGTCCTTAAGCATAGCTCAAATATTCCTCCTACTATCATTGCTCTTTAGATAATGATTTTACTTTTTATGCAGTTTATTTCTTTAGATAATGATTTACTTTTTATGCAACTTATTTCATTACATAATGATTTACTTTTCATGCAGCTCATTTCTTTAGACAATGATTTACTTTTCATGCAGCTCATTTCTTTAGGTAATGGTTTATTTTTTATGTAGCTTATTTCCTTACATAATGATTTACTTTTCATGCAGCTCATTTCTTTAGATAATGACTTACTTTTTATGCAGCTCATTTCTTTAGATAATGATTTACTTTTTATGCAACTTATTGCATTACATAATGATTTTACTTTTCATGCAAGTCATTTCTGTTCAGTGCTTTATTTTCATTTTACTTGTCTGTCCTGCACCGGTTGCTTTGGTGTGCTGTTGAATTCTGTTTTCAAACTCTCAGTGATCAGAATACCTCAAAGCTACAGGTTGTGTAGGTCTTTTTGATGCCAAAGGAAGGGCCAACACAATCATCATCGGCTCCCCCTAATGAGCCTGAATCAGCGGATGACAGGCCTACGGACAGGGTGTCCGCATGGTTCTGTTCTCCAGACAGGCTACCCTATATACTGGTAGCGAAGGATTTTTCCCTTAACACTCGCTTTATTTACTCCATCCCCCCCCCCCCTCCCATTTTCCTTTAATCTTTGTAAAATTATCATTTTAATGACGGAGAAAATGTTACCCTGCACCTGTTTTCCCGCGGTACTTATCTGTTCAATATATCATTGTTTGGTCCATCATTGAGAAACAGTCAGTTGAGTAAAATCATTTTGTAAAGCATACCCTAAGTGTTCACCTTGTTGCTATTCTCATTGCATTGTGCATAAACTTAAATCTCTACATTCCCTATGCCTGCTTTTTGTCTAATTTCCAGACAAAGCAACATGTGAATTCAAACGATTCCTCCCACCTATCTGCGAGACATCTGACAAAATTTGGCGGATCAAGTAGCCTGACATATTCCTCAGTATTCATTAAAACAAAACGCGCGCGCGCACACACACACACGCACACACACACACACACACACACACACACACACACACACACACACACACACACACACACAACCGCAGACGAAGTTCAACAGACTACCTTCTTTCTTTCTTAATTTTTTTTTTCATGCTGTCTCATCTTCTGGGCCGCTTCTGCGGTATCCACCCCATGCTGCTCGTTCCGGCTCCTTGAGCACAGCCACACCCTGATTTGTCGCGTCGCAGTGTACAGGGAACAGTCAATGTCAAGTCGTCACGAGGCAACGCGCCAGAGGAGACATTGCGCTGCTGCCGAGTCACTTCGGTGGTGTTCAGTGGAGCCTGTTCTGATCCAACATACACGTGTCAGCGTCCAGGGTGCGACGGGGAGTGATGGACGCCATTGCACCCGTCCAGCGACAGTCCCCATGAACTCAGCGATACAGCCTATCCACACGAAAGACGTGGAGAGTAAACTCACACATAGATCACCACGACAACGGTGAATGAAACGCCATAGAATGTAGGACTATTTGTGAAATGCTGATCGAGGAGGATGACGATGATGACCATGATGCCGTGGAGTTCCGTTCTGGTGTGATTCAGCACGACAAGGCTGTGCTCTACGCTTACGTTCGTGACATATTCCTCCATCAACCACGCCCGAGACATACAGACACCTGCGGTGTTGATATAAATGAAAATGCCAACACTCTCAGAGACGCATCCATTACCTGCACTGTGTGGTTCCAGTGTTCCTGTCATGAGTCGGCCGAATGTTCTCGAGCATTTAGGCAAATTAAGGGCAGTTTTGCTGTTGTTGAGAGCAAGTCCTTGGGTTCTTCAAGTGTGCGAATTCAGGCATCACCAGAGGGGAATACCCCGAGTCGCATACTGAAGGAGGTAGAGTTACTGGGAAGTGTTTCGCATGTCCGAGGGATAGTGACAAGGAGTTGCCGACCTGCCGGTCCTGGGTAGAGGAGTGTCCAGTCCGACCACTGGCTGGCTATTCACTGGGTTCTCCAGTGGGCCTGAAGGGAAGGCGATCGTGTCAGGTGACCGTCACGGGTAGGTGACCGTCAGCCTGCAGGCAGAGTACAGCGACCATTCAGTCGTCCTTGTTCTGAGGAATGAATGGAAGGCTGCAGCCTATTGAGTGGTTTGCGCCTTGTGGTCTATAGAGGTAGTAACTACTTGAAGCATCAGTCTTGGCTGGTAGAGAAGTCCAGGCTGTTAGTACGATGGGTAGCTTCAGGGAATCGAACATGAGCCTGAATAGGAGGTTATGCATTAACCACTGGGTGCCCAAGTCTTTGTTGGCGCTAGCAGCTGGGTGTGTGTGTATGTGTAGGTGACTAGTGATTCCATTGGCGGAATAAAAATAACTTGGGGATTTATTGGTACAAATCGTGTGATGTGTGCGTGCCAGTGATTCCATTGGTTGAGCCAGTTAAACTCGGGTTATCTCTTGTTTGAGAATGAATATAAGCTGCTTGGAAAACCAGGGAGTGTGTGACTCACTTAAGGGAAAGTGAACTCGCCCGTCTTGCTGAGGGCTCAAGAAAATACAGCGTGAAGCAGAGGTTTGCTGTTGTCTCGTTATCTCCTGGGTGGGGACATAAGACAGTGGAGGTTGCTGTAGCCTCGGAGCCGACGACGAGAAGAATTGTCTCCCGTGTGGGGACGGTCGACAGCAAGACGTGTCAGCCTGTTGGAGCCAAGACAGGGAGCTGCCAGACAACGGTGGGGTGTTTGCAGCCAGAGAAGACCTGTGGGAGAGGCCGACATGAGCCCTTTCAGTGGAGAGGGCGAAGTACGGTGGAGTCCGGGAGACTCGGTGTGAGGGTGCGACTCAAGCTACGTTGCCAGTGTCCCCCAACTGGAATTTGGCCAATCGGGAGGACACAATAGTGTGGCAGCTTCAGCTCGTGGTCGTACAGTGGATGAGAGAAACTGACGATCAACCAAGGAATGCTGGCAAGTTATGGACGTTTATTTGCTCTTAAGGTTATAAGTGTGCAAACAGAATAGTGGAATATTGTCTTTCCTGGCTAAGTAAGAATAACTGAAGAACAGGGGATGCGATTTATGAAATTGTCTGTATGCTGTTTACATTGTTGTATGATACAGATAGTTGTGTTGTGTAGTGACGGGTGGGGGCTCGGAGTC
>CM031595.1:131844344-131846844 GCA_018398815.1 Conus ventricosus | reverse complement strand
ACTCGTGGCAACGACTTATTCTTTCATCTTAGTTTTTAATTCATTTATCCATCAGGTTAAAATCATGAGCAGTGTGGTCTCAAAACGTAGCGGATGTCGTGTCGCATATATGGACTAGTCCGCACGCAGTGACGGCTCCTCGATGAAATTGAAACTGAAACTGCAACTGGAAAACTGTCGAGTACGAATTTCTATCAGTAATGGCCGCACAGTTGAACTCTCCTAGGAACACAGAATAGGTTCTGGCCTGACTTTGCATGTGGAGGCTGATAACTTTTCGGAGGAGCTTGGATATTCAAATTTGGTTTCGCGTTCTCTCTTCCTTACCTTAGTGGCATTGTATTACTAAACGATTCTCTGTCTTCAAAGCACTGCAGTTGCTGACTGCGCTTTCTATCCGACCTCACAATCCGTTGCCACGTCTCTCTAAAACATCTATATCAACGCATGGCACCTATAAAGTGGAGAATTCGGATTGAGATGACCACAGCGTGACGTGACTCTGTGTGAGCTGGGGAACAGAAGGCGGGAAGGGAGGGAGGAGAGGGGGAGATGGGATGGCAAGAAGCGGTGGTGGGTTGGGGATAAGGGTAGTAGAGTGGTAAGGGATGAAAGGGGGAGGGGGGGAGGGAGGGAAAGGTCTGCAGAGGTTTCAGTGTCTTAAAGTTTCGATGTGGAATATCGAATATCGCAATTCATCCCAATAGATGCAAACGCAGTAACGAGCAGAATTTAACGTATTGCTCATACAATCCAGGTAGACGATAGACGTTATCTTATTTTGTCTAGCATTGCAAAAACTACATACTGACTTAATATTACCATTTTCATAGTTCTGCTTTCTTCTTCTTCTTCTTCTTCTTCTTCTTCTTCTTCTTCAACAAATGGAGATATGCTGAAAAAGCTTAAAGGGTGCGTATGAAAATGCTAAACCAGTCGACAAAATGGTTCAAGAATAATCATTGTGGTTTTTATTTCGAATGCATTTTGATGCGAGAGTCTTATTTCCACGTATTTTCGCAGTCGAAACATCGGGGATTTTGTCACATCCGATACTGTCAGCATCCTTTATAAGCGGCAATAACCTCTCTCTCTCTCTCTCTCTCTCTCTCTCTCTCTCTACTGACGCATCCGATGAGCTATGAATGATTCATACTGATGTGTTCGTAAGTACAGAGTATGCCACATCATGCATATTTTGATTTACATCGCTTTGTCTTTGTTTACGTCGGGGATTTGTTTGTTTGTTTGTTTGTTTGTTTTTGTTTTGTTTGTTTGTTTGTTTGTTTTGTTTTGATTTTTGTTTTCTTTACTGTCTCAACCTCTGTGCCACCTCAGAGGCAGTGCACCCACGCCGCTCATTCCGACACCCCGTCCACAGCCACAGTTCGGTCGGCCCTGCCGCAGCCCCGGCACCAGCAATCCACAGGGAGCAGTCAATGTCAAGTCACCGGAGGAGACACAGCACTGCTGCCGAGTCACTTCGGTGGTGTTCAGTGGCACCTGTTCTGATCTAACATATGCAGAACACCACCTACTAAGCCCCCTACTGAGGACAATAATTGCTTAGTCACGGAGCCGACGTCAGTGAGCTCTCCCTCCGAAGGGCGCCACCGCGTCCGTCCAACGACAGCCCCCATGGACTCGCCGATACCCCGACTGAACCAAACAGAGGCCACAGACGTGGAGAGGACACCGAAATTGAGGTCACCATGAGAGCAGGACATGGAGGGCCACAGAATTTGAGACTTACGGATTTCCATTTCGGTCTGAGACTACATGACAGGGCTGTTACTCTACGCTTCCTTTCAAAATATATCCCGGCGTCAACCAGGCCCGAGAGATACAGGCACCTGCAGTGTTGGTCAGGAAATTTGAGCAACACTCTCAGAAACGCATCCATTAAGTGGATGAAACTCGACTGTGTGGTCCCAGTCTTCCCAACTGAGTCCGCAGCAAATTCAACTCTGGGTAGGAGCCGGTCGGGGCAGAAAGACCCACATGACTCTGATGGGATTCGAACCCACGACCTCCCAGCCGGGAGTCCGCGACGCTAACCTTGGTTGTTGTTTCTTTCTTTTCGAAATGAATGTCACTGTGACGTCCCACCTCCACCTGCCCATTTTGACCCGGCCCGAGAAGACTTCATTCATTAAACTATGTCAGCTTCGACTTTGCACTTCACCCCATCCGCCACCCATCCTCCCCTGCCCCCACCCCTCTCTCTGTCTCTCTGCCTCTGTCTGTCTATCTGTCTGTCTGTCTCTTCTTTCTCTCTCTCTCTCTCTCTCTCTCTCTCTCTCTCTCTCTCTCTCTCTCTCTCTCTCTCTCTCTCTCTCTCTCTCTCTCAATTTGCTTTCCACATTCTTCGTTTCTTGACAGTGGAATTACCCGCACATCACTCTTCCGGACCATCCCTCCAGCACATAGCGCCCCACGCAGACCGTCTTGTTGACGTTTCAGCGCCAGCAGCCCACAGAGACCTAGTCATGTCACGCCG
>CM031595.1:131814344-131836844 GCA_018398815.1 Conus ventricosus | reverse complement strand
GTCTGAAAAGGATCAATTTTCCTCACAAGACAAAACCTTTTCTATCTTTCCAAGTATGTTGCATACTGTTTCTGTGTTGATTCTCTCCATAAAGCGCACATGATTTTTTGCACGTTTCTCTATGTATTCCGTGTACTTCGATGGATTCCCTGCGAGTGTGGCTGCCACTAACTGCAACTTTCTGTGAAGGGGGTGTGGCTGACTTGAATGAGGGAACTGCAGCACAGACTTTCCTTTTGGCAGAAGACATGGCTGTTGAATCAACATGTGTAGCATCTGAGGAGACCAGCAGGCTGTTGGCCATAGTGGTAGGATTAATAATCCTTCTGCATCTTCCTTCTCCAGCTTTTTCAACACCTTCTGGATCTGGCTGAAAGGTGAGAACAGATAAATGAGACTCTGGATCCATTTGACAGTGAATGCATCTGTTGCAAAAGCTTCTGGATCTGGATGCCAGGAAACAAAAGGCTTGAGCTGATAATTCAAGCGAGATGCAAACATGTCAATGTCAGGCTCTCCTAGAATATCCGACACCCTTTGAAAAATGTTAAGGTTTAATTTCCATTCTGTGTCATCACTAACTTTTCTTGACTTCATGTCTGCATCTATATTCAAAATTCATGGGACATGTGCTATTGTTAAGCAGATATTGTTTTCTTTGCACCTGATCCAGATCTTTCTTGCAACAAAGTTGCATTGTTCAGAATGGGATCCACCCATGTTTTTTTACATATGCAACAGCACAAGTGTTGTCTGTCAATATTTTCACATGTCTGCCTATCAATTAATTTCTGAAACGTTTCAGAGCATATTCAATGGCAAGAAATTCAAGCACATTGACATGCAGATTCTGTTCATATTCTGCCCATCTGCCTCCTGTCTGCTTCGATCCATAAAGTGCCCCCCAACAACCAGAGGTTGAAGCATCTGTGCAAATTTCTACAACAGGGTCTTCCCTATCCAAATGAAAACAACCATGTTTAATGTTCTCAATCCACCATTGAAGCTCTAAGTTTCCTTCATGTGACAGTTCCATGCCTGCCTCAAAATTGCCTGTATGCTTTTTAAGAGTAATGCATTTGTCTTTTTCCAGTGATCTGTAGTACAGTGGTCCCCACTGTACTGCAGGAAAGGCTGCAACTAGCTGGCCTATGACCTGAGCTAACTCTCTGATTTTGACAATGCTTTTGCTTTCCAAATCAATGCAGAATTTTCTCCCGTCTATCTGTTGGAAGAGTGACAGTAATATTTTCTGAATATAATACAAATACTAAATATTTTATGCTTTTCTTAGGTTTTAACACAGACTTTTCTCTATGAACCACAAAACCAAGTGTGAACAATGAAACAGTTTCATCAATATTCTTTTGACATTCCTCTGGACTATCATCAATGAAAGCTGCAGACAAGTGACCATGGGCTCTTAAAGTTGCATAGACTGGCTTAAGGAGTTTTGTGAAAAACCTTGGACAACAGGACAATCCATTTGGCAAGCAGGTATAACAGAATAACTGACCTCTCCATTCACATTTCAGAAATTTTCTAAACTGAGGTCCTCAATAATATGTATGCCTTAAATCCACAGAAGCCATGTAACAATCTTTCTTCATCAACCCAGTTGCCGACTGTAATTTTTCATTTTGAAATGTTCATACTCTACATTCTGATTTAAATCTTTAAAATTTGATATCAACCTATATGTACCATCTGATTTTGGTACCAAAAAAATAGGTGATATAACTTGTCCTTCTTCATTCTTGGAATGTTCTATCACTTTCATATTCAACAATTTCTCAATTTCTCTGTTTCTTCAATTAAATTGCCTTGAATTTTTCGTTTCATTTTGACTCTGTGGCAAAACAGTGAGCGGAATCTTTGTATCTACAACTATTTCAAGAATGAAAGGATCAGATGACAGTTTCTCCCATTCAGGTAGATATTCTTTTAACCCGCCTGCCTGAAAACACTCAAGTCCTTCATAATTTACCTCCTTCAGATGGCTCGCTGCACTGTTTAGACGTGCGGAGGGAATTTTGGTGGCATCCTCCTGCCACGAGGTCTGAACTGACCTCTGCTTCACATGAACGCTGCCCTGCCTCGGCCCCAGTTCTGGTTTCTTCCTCGGCCTCTCCCGGTCCACACGAAGGTTTTTTAAGGTTGAGTTGGAAAAAAACTTCCTCCCTACTTTTAACTGAGTGAAATCCCTACCAAGTTTTGATGCACTCTCAATATTGCGCAAGGACGCATTCGGATCATCCCCAAATAGTTGATCTGTGATTGGGACCTCCTTTGACCCAAGCTTTTTGTACTTCTGATTGATGTTGGGTCCACTCAAAAGCTTAATTTGTCTGTCCAACGACATTTCGTGTGAGGCTTGCAGAATCAATGCCATGGCATCTGCTGTTTCCTTCAGCATTTCATTGTCCACCCCAATCACCTTGTCACATATTTTGGCCAATATGGCTGCTGCTCTGGCAATCATTTTCTGTTGTTAATGTACTCTCAGATCACTTACTCTGGCGCTGAATTCCAGGCTATTCCAAATTTCCTGGTTCACTTTGGGAACTGAAAGGTTGAAATTTTCAGGCCTGATGTGTTTTTTTCCATCTTTTCTTTCAGTTTATCTTCCTCTAACTTTCCTCTTGCCATTTTATTCAGAGTGCTTGTCAAGGCCACATGTTGTGGTGGTCCCACTTTTTCTTCATTTTTGTACTCCTGTGCTATCTCTTTCAGAATGAGCGGATCAGAAGAGTCATCACTGCCATTCTGTGATTTTTTCTGATTTTTCTGAGTCTTTTATAATATTCTGGATTTCGCTGTCAAAATACTCATCGCCTTCTCTTTTTACTTCTTGGGGGTGTCCTCAAGAACCGATCCTCCATCTCAGACTCATCGACATGATCCTGATCCTCGATGTCTTCAACTATTTCGTCTGCCAGATCGATGCCTTCTGCATCGGTGCGAGTCCGTTTCAAACCTTTTTCCTTTCTCCAGTTTCCAATGAATTCCAGCAATTGCTGTTGTATTGCCCGCATCTCATCCCATTCAGCCTTGGGAATGGCAACCGATTCTACTTTTCCACCCCCTTCCATTAGGAGCTCTTCTTCGTCATGAAAAACTTCTGACGACGAAGGCGATCTCGCCATATCGAGCGAAACCACGTGGTCAATTTACTGTGCCCCTTTTTATATTTAATTTTGTCTTACGCTTTTTAAATTACTACCATACACCGTTACGTGCTAAGCGATTTATATTAGAGCTTATTTGATCTTCTGAAAATGTCTGACGGTGTAGGATTTTTCTTATTTTACTCACTCAGATTTAGAAAGAAAACATCGCATGGCGGCCGGAAGCATTTGCGATATGACGGTCTTACGCATGCGCGGCTCTCATATCTTTCGGAATATCCGTAAACCATACGAAATGGAATTAGTTTTTTTTTCCAGACCGGAAGACTGAGAAGTGATTTGATACTATGTTTTACAATGTTGACCATATTGTATGCAAGATCCTATTTCTTTTTGCACCTGTATGCAAAACCGTGGTGGGAAAACTTTCATGTTTTATATACGTGCGAAGAGAAACTAATTTGACGAAAGTGAGTCACCATAGAAGCCGCGAAAGAGTTTTGATTTTGACGTCTTGGGGTGAATGCTTTCAAATATAGATAAATAAACATCGCTGCTTTTTTCCTCGCAATGAAGTCTAATTTTCCCCTCATTAAAGTACAATGAGCTACAAGGATAAACAACTCTGTCTGCTGCCTGCCTGCCTGCCTGCCTGCCTGCCTGCCTGCCTGCCTGCCTGCCTGCCTGCCTGCCTGCCTGCCTGCCTGCCTGCCTGCCTGCCTGCCTGCCTGCCTGCCTGCCTGCCTGCCTGCCTGCCTGCCTGCCTGCCTGCCTGTCTCTCTCTCTCTCTCTCTCTCTCCTCTCTCTCTCTCTCTCTCTCTCTCTCTCGATACGAATGTTATAGTAATTTTAAGTCTGTTTTTGAAAAGGAAAGATATCTTTTGGATACGAATACGTACTGTTTCCGCGTTGCCATTACACGAACCAGGTTTAATTTGCTTCCACTGAATAACAATTTGCATCGATATAGTAAAACAGAAAAGGACAAAGCGTGCCCATTTTGCCATGATCAAGTAGAGAATGAGCAACATTTTTTATTCCAGTGCTCCCTCTATCAAGACCTAAGGAGTAAATTTCTCAAAGAATTCGCTAGTTGTCCCCTTAATTTGCTTCTTAAGGTATCCAGTGCTTCGCACAGACATAGCCTATCAAGGTACATTTTTCATGCCATAAACAGAAGGATCAAGTCAATTCTTCAGTGGATAAATTACTGCGGACAATTACCACTACCTTGGTTTTCCTTGAAATGACTGACTTCATTTGTATTGTAATTTCGTGTACTATAAACGTATCTGAATAATGTATCATCTTTTTACACGAAGTTTTGGGTAATTATTATTGCAATGCTTTTTTGTGCTGTTTGCAACACATATATGCTAACTCCTCCCCGTTCCTACCCACTCCCCCCCCCCCCCCTCCCCCCTCCTTTCCCTTTGTACCTTGTATTGTGGCCCAAGGCCGATGTACATTAAAGCTTTCTGAGTTCTGAGTTCTCTCTCTCTCTCTCTCTCTCTCTCTCTCTCTCTCTCTCTCTCTCTCTCTCTCTCTCTGCCCCCCCCCCTCCTCACATACACACACATTCCTTATCCCCCTAATTTTGCATTCTTTTACATTTGTCAGAACCAAAATCTACCAGGATCAAAAACAAAGAGACCAGAATCCCGGCAGCTTCCGCCGCATTTGATGGCGGAAGACCTGAGGGACGCCACTGTGCAGGCCAGGCAGATGGAACCCAGATGCCTAAAGCCTCGCAGACAATGTCCGGCATTATGAGCACACCGGGTCTGGCGCCAAGGCTCTGTTGGCCGGAAAGGGTCTGGGCGCCACCAGTCTCTGGGCAAGGGATGCCTGGTTAGCTCCCTTTTGGTCGCGTGCACCGAGCGCGCCTGCGCGCTCAGATGTCGCGCGTTCGAGCCGCTGGGTGGCGCTACGTAAACCCGAGTCATTTCCCCTGACGTCTTATTACTGTTTGTTACCGTTCTGGTGGGTTTGGTGCGGCGTTGAGTCTCCTTCCTCCCACTCTCCTGAGACGGTAATCAGCGTTACTCAAGGTAGATATTGATGATGGATATGAAATAACCCACCCAACCGACTAATAAACAAAAAGGTAAGAAGAAGAAGAAGAAGAAGAAGCTAGTGGTGATGATGATGATGATGATGATGATGATGATGATGATGATGATGATGATGATGATGAATAAGAAGAAGAAAGAAGAAGAAGAAGGAGGAGGAGGAGGAGGAGAGGGATGAGGAGGAGGAGGTACGAGGAGGAGGGAGAGAAAGATAATGTTGCTTATAACCCAGTTGACCGCAACGGGTCATATCAGGGTTATACGAGATAGAAGGAAAGAACAAGAAATAGTACATAGAAGCCAAGGGAACAGTATAACAGAGAAATAGTACATAGAAGCCAAGGGAACAGTATAACAGAGAAAAAAAAAGGATGATGAACATGTAATATCATGATCTTTGTGTTGTGAATATCATGAAAAGTTGAGAGAGAGAGGGGGAGAGAGAGAAAGAGGGGAGAGAGAGAGAGAGAGAGAGAGAGAGAGAGAGAGAGAGAGAGAGAGAGAAAAGGAGAGGGTGGGGGTGGGGGGAGATGTGGAAAGTAAAGGAGAATATGCATGGAGGAAAAACAAAAAGGAATGACAGTGGAGGGGGGGCTGTTGTTCAACAAAACAAACACATTAAAAAAATAAACGGAGGGATATAAATGGCGCAAATATTCGTGATTCCCTCATTCCTCACTTTGTTTGGCTGGTTTCCAAAATGACACTCCCGTCCTCTCTCTCTCTCTCTCTCTCTCTCTCTCTCTCTCTCTCTCCTCTCTCTCTCCTCTCTCTCTCTCTCTCTCTCTCTCTCTCTCTCTCTGTGTCTGTCTGTCAGTCTGTCGGTCTGTCTGTCTGTCTCTCTCTCTCTCTCTCTCTCTCTCTCTCTCTCTCTCTCTCTCGATGATGTTATGTAGCATTTGGCTGAGGCGTCTTCGCAAAGCAGGGAGGAAGACATCAAGATTTTCATCTTAGACGCGTGATGGATTGACTGGTTGGTTACACGTGTGGGAGGGGGTAAAGAAGGTTGAATGAGGGCTAGGAGGCAGAGCGGGGTTGGGGGTGTGGGGGTGTGGTGAATACTGGAGGCTCGGAGACGGAGTAGTAGGAGGAAAAGGGGGTGGGGGTAGGTAGGAGGAGGTGGAGGGGGGGGGGACGGTTGAGAAGTATGTCTGACAAGAGCCCGGATTGACGCCACCAGAACGATTTGGGCTTAAAGTCGTCTGCCGTCTGTCGCGGCGGGACAATACTCACACAATTTGGGGTGGGGGTGGGGGGGGGGAGGGGGGTGTTAAACATCGTGCCTTTCCCCCTGCCCCCTGCCTCCCCCTTCCCCTTCCCTTACTCTCACTCCCCATGTCCCCACCACCTCCTCCCCTTCCGCCTGATCTTCCTCCACTTAGCATCTCATTCCCTCCCTACACCCACACTGCCCCCCTCAATTGTCTCTGTCTGTCTGTCTGTCTGTCTGTCTGACCAAAGACTGTACGCCCTACCCCGTAGGGCGAACTATCTTTGGTCTGACTGTCTCTCTCTCTCTCTCTCTCTCTCTCTCTCTCTCTCTCTCTCTCTCTCTCTCTCTCTCTCTCTCTCTCTCTCTCTCCTGTCAAGTCAAAATATTTTAAATCCGGAAAACCCGCAGATGTACATCGATTTAAACAATTAAGAAACAACAGATATTCACAACTGAAAAAAATAAATAAAAGACAGCAAGCAATGACCCTTCCTCACACATGCATACATCTTCACTCTGTAACTATGGGAAGGTAATGAATGAGCAACACTCGATCGCGATAACATGGACCCACCCCACAACACCTGCGGTCACAAATTCCCACTACTATTTTACGCATAAAGTATTACAGTCTGAACATACTTAGCTAGTTTGAGCAACATTGATCTTTCGGGTCGTACTAAGCAGTTTCGGCAAATTGAAAGAGTTTGGGTGTTTAAAATAACAGGGTTTAAGTGAGTCATCATGCCGATCTTGCAGAAGATCAGACGAAAACAATGGGTTTGTATGATAACAGCAGGCACTGCGCCGGACAGACAGACAGACAGATATACAGATTTTTTTGGTTCCACCATAGTGCCTCTTTTCCAGTCAGTGTGCTTCATTCAGGATAGTTTCAAAACGAGGGGACTGAGGGCGGAAAATGAAGCAAATTCTAAAAAGAAACGGTATAAGTTCCACCAGACGATACAGACAAACAGATTACAGAACAAAACACAATGCATTTCTTCCCAGCCAACATTATCATATTAATACCAACACATTATTTCACTTACGACAATGATCACCACCCAACAGTAATGTTTACTTTTCCAGTAATACTGTGTGCATGAGTTTTCCATCCCTCCTCCCTGTGCATACGTATGTGTAGGTGAGATATGAGCTTTCCCTCCCCACTTGCCCTCCTCTTTCTCTCCCAGCAACAATGATAGTCCTTCACCCATTGATCACTTCCATTTCTTTCCAATCATTATTATCCTTACCAGCATCCCCACCTATAACTACTATCATCATAATCACCATCCATTAGTTGTTGTTATTGTTGTTGTTTCTTTTAACTAAACACTATTATCAATCTTCCATAATCACTACCATCACTAATACATCACACCATTAAACAATAATTACCAAACAGACAAACCCTAGTGTGTTACTACCCTCCACCCCTTTTTCTTTTTCCCCATTCAGTGTTTAGCCACTATTAACACTACAACTATTATAATCACATTATAACAAATAACAGTATTCCTCCTCTTATTAGTTACCTTTTCATCATCGCCACTATTATCACTATCATTGCTATTGTTACCATTATTATTATTATTATTGTCATCATTAATTTTCAACTCCCATGATCCCCTTCTGAACGGCCTCGTTTTCATCCAACACCCATTTTGCGCCGAATATGAGAAGATAAGTGGTTGCACGTTCTTCGTTTCATTGTCCTGAATGTTGCTTCGTTTTGCCTGAAGAAGACCAAGAGGTCGAAATGCATTGTGTTTTGTCCTGTAATCTGTCTGTATCGTACGGTGGAACTAATTCCGTTTCGTTTCAGAACTTTGTTAATAATAATAATAATGATGATTATTTATGGCGCTTAATGTTACATCATAAGCCCATGGCGCTTAATGTTACATCATGAGCCCTAAGCGCTTACAAATACAGAAAAGGTTAAAGAAAACATAAATGAAGCCAATAATAAGATGAATATTACAGTAAGTACCATGCACCTACAAACAAGGGTGCATATTGACATACACCCACGCACGAACGCACACACACACACACACACACACACACACACACACACACACACACACACACTAGTCGCAGAATCAATTTCATGGGCAAGGAAAGGGGAAGAAAAACTGCTATTGATAGGTGAAGAGGGTTGTTTTAAGATATGCCTTGAGGAAGACAGAGTTTGAACTACTCAACGATATTGGGAGTTTAATCCAAGAAATCGAACCCTGAAAAGAAAACGAACGATCGCCAGAGGTTTTAGTTCCAAATCTAGGGATTTGAGTAGAGTGCTGTCGGTAGAAAAACGCAACTGCCTAGAAAGAACATAGAGATGAAGCAGATCAGAAAGGTAGGAAGGAGCTAAGCCATTCAAAGACTTAAAGCAGAGTAAGGACAGTTTGTAATGTAATGTAATGTAATATAAAAGGATATTTATAGAGCGCAAGAGCCAAAGCGCATATTACAGAAACATGATAAAATACTAATTCCAACTCTAAGCACACACACACACGCACGCACGCACGCCCACACACACACACACACGCACGCACGCACGCGCGCGCACGCACGCACGCACGCACGCACGCACGCACGCACGCGCGCGCGCGCGAAAAAGACACACACGCAGACAGACACATGAGCGCGTCAACACCAGCAAACGCGCGCACAGAGCTAGGTGGATATCGTTAATCAGTCCGAGGGAAAAGATGTGTCTTTTGGGAGGTTTTAAAAGTCTCTAAAGAGTCCGTGTTACGCAGAGAAGAAGGCATACCATTTCCATAGAGCAGGTGCCTGGTAAGAGAAAGATCCTTGGCCTGAAGTTTTCAGGCGAGCGGAGGGAAGCCGAAGCAGACAAGAGTTGTTGGATGAGAGTAAGCTGCGAGACGGAACATAGAGATGAACGAGGTCAGAGAGGTAGGAGTGAGCCAGATTATTCAGTGATTTGAAAACCAGGAGGAGAAATTAAAAGCCAATGCGAGACTGAATTGGGAGCCAGTGTAAGGATGACAGAATTGATGATATGTGATCAGATCTAGAGGAGCTGGAGATCAGACGGGCGGCATTGTTCTGAACTTTTTGAAGTTTAGAGATGAGCCTTACGGGACAACCGGCAAGGAGGGAGTTACAATAGTCGAGCCGAGATAGAACAAAAGCACAGATTAGAGTATTCATGGCATTTTGAGTGAGAAAGCGGCGAACTGGGCTGATTCTTCGAAGTTCAAGGTAGGACTTGCACACATTAGAGATATGTTGTTTGAAAGAGAGAGTTTGGTCGCGTGTAACGCCGAGGTTACGAACAGACACTGATATATTTATCTCGTTTCCATCAACATTTATAGAACAAGGGTCAGAATGAATTCTGATAGTGTGTTTCGAAGCAATGAGGATTACTTCAGTTTTGTCGGCGTTAAGTTGTGGTTTGTTATTGTGCATCCATGATTTAACGTCGGAAATGCATGCTTGAGAAGAGGAGATTATTTCATGAAGCTGACTGAGATGGGCAGAGATATACAGCTGGCTGTCATCTGAAAAGCTATGGTGAAGGAGAGAATGTTGGCTGATAATGGTCGAGAGAGGCTGGGTGTACAGCACAAACAAAACTGGTCTCAGGACACATCCCTGAAGGACACCAAACTGAAGAGCTCTTGCTAGAGACTTAACACCACTCACTGAAACAGTTTGCGTGCGATCAGAGAGATATGAAGAGAACCGGGAAAGGACAGAACCAGAAAGACCAAAAGATGTGTTGAGTCTTGAGAGGAGAATGGAGCGATATATTGTATCAAAGGCAGCAGACAACTCTAGGAGAGAGAGAGAGAGAGAGAGAGAGAGAGAGAGAGAGAGAGAGAGAGAGAGAGAGAGAGAGAGAGAGAGAGAGCGAGAGACAGAAGAGAAACTGTTTCCATCAAGAGCTGTGAGGAGATCGTTCGCTATCTTCAGAAGCGCTGTCTCGATGCTATGACCAGCCCAGTAGGCTGACTGGTTTGAGTACAAGAATTTGTTTACGGAGAGATGTTCAGACAGTAAGGCGAGAACAACTTTTTCAATCAGTTTGGAAAGAAATGGGAGATTAGAGACAGGTCTGTGGTTCTTGAGATTTTCGGGATCTAAGTTTTGCTTCTTCAGGAGAGGTCTGACAACTGCAGATTTGAACAGAGTGGGAAAACAACCTGATTGCAAAGAGTCATTGATAATGGATGTAAAGTATGGGAGGAGATCGTCAAGACAGCAGGTAAGAAGGGATGAGGGGAGAGGGTCAAGTTCACATGTTTTGACAGCGACTTGCTTCAAGATTTTCCGGATCTCTTCTACCGACACAGAGTGGAATTCAGACCACTGAGTGCCGGAGAAGGAAGGATCAGGAATAGCTGGGTGAGGAGCAGCATGAGAGTCCAGATTATGGCGAATAGTGGCCATTTCTTTGTAGTCTATTCGTTTTTCGACCGGCAGCCAGTGAAGAGAAAGAAGTAAGGGAGTGACATGAGAAGATCTGGGTTGTCTAAGAATCAAACGAGCAGCATTGTTTAGTACTTTCTGGAGACGATTGAGAAGATTCTGGGGACAGCCAGTTTTACGGATGGCGTGCGGTGCGTGTTTTGCTGTCTGACTCCCACCTGAAGACGTTTGGATGCGTGTACAACTTTTCCCTACAAACACCCACACCACACGAACATAGATAGCCAAGCAACAAGTTAAGTTTCTTTTTTTTTTTTGCTGCTTGAACCAAAAAAATCATAGCAAATACATATCACATAACAAGCATAAACAAGCCCATCATAAAGTTCTCGCCAAGACCAAAGGGCGCACAACGACACTAGAAACTATATTGTCACATCAAACCAAGCTGACACCCACAGTAGTGTCACCACAAACAGTCTATGCACCTGGCCGCATCTGGCCCTAGTCACACAGTACTCACACAGTTCAGAAACCACTCACGAAAGCAGTTCGTGGAGTCCTTCCAGGGACTCCCACACAACAGAAGAGCACAAGTCGACTCAACGGAAAACGAAGCCGCTCACGGAAGAAGACGTGGATTCCTACCAGGGACTCCCACACAACAGAACATAAGTCGTCGTCCTGACGAACTCTGAGGCTCTTTCACACACCAGCTCGTTGCTGACCACACGGACAGCCTCTCGACACCCCACGGGGCGGAGGCAGCTGCTGGGCTCGTGCTGCACCCCACACCCAGTTGGCAGTGCACACACACGTCTACTGACCCTCGGTCAATCTCTCCACATCCCCACGGGGCAGAGACAGTGGCTGGGCACGGGCTGCACCCCACACCCGGATGGCAGTCAGTTCCAGGTCGGACACGGGGGCTTCACCGACATCTGGGGAATTGATAGCTACCTTGATTATCTAGCCTACTTCCAACATATCTGTCGTTCTTGTTTGTCACTAACAGTCACTCTTCAAATAATACATTTCACTGTTATTTGGGGAAAAATATCCATAATACAAATCTACTAGGTTTCAATACAATGGGTACATTATATAAGAAAAATGTCCTTGATTAACACCGTGATTGTTAACATTGAAGGAAAGGATTTCCACAAGGAACCCTTTTTCAAAGTACCAAGAATACAATTATTACATGTAAAGGAAAGAATTCCGTTTGTCCCATTTTGTCAAGAAAAGAATGTTTTTATCTTATCACATCATCACTAGACGTGTCCAATTACATTTCAAGGAGCGATTTCCGTTCGTCCCATTTTATTAAGAAAAGAATGTTTAACATCATCACTAGACGTGTCTAATTACTCATCAAGGAACGATTTCCATTCGTCCCTTTTTACCCTTCCACAACAGGAATCAGAACGCATTTTCCAATAATTTATGCATCATAATTTCCATTGCTCATTTCCAGAACTCACCAACACTCACATCATGATAATACTTTAGGGAAAATGTAAACAACACTTTTTTTTCTCAATAATACATTGATTTAACTAGATTACGTTTCCCCGAATACATAATACATTTTCTTTATTTCCTCTGCTCAGTCCAGTCTTTTAATCCGCCTCTCGATTCACACATTCACTAACTACAACTTCTTATTGTCACCCTATGTCTCGTCAAATCACAAGATATATCAAGGAACAATTAAATATTTTTAGGCCTTAACTAAGAACTGGAAAGTTCCCAACCACCTGTAGGAAAAACAACAACACTGCATTAATACAAACCCTCACTTCCATTTTACTATTGGAACATACCTGACTTAGAGAGGACACACCTTCAGTTTCCCTTCGGCTCTCTGAAAGTGTTGCTTGGCCGGTAGCTCTTCGGAGACTGAAGGGAAATCCTTGCTCACCCGACTTACACAAAAAGCAGGTGAGTAGCTGTCAGATAAACAGGTCAACTGGTTTGACAGGTTTACCTGAACCGGTCAAACGTGTCCCCAAAATTTGGGACCGAACGAAATACGGTCCATCACAGCCAGCTAGAAGAGAATTACAGTAATCAAGTCTAGATAGAATGAAAACAGAAACATGGGTATTTGTGGCATCAACAGAGAGAAGATGTTGCCCAGAACCAATGCGGCGAAGCTCAAAGTAACAGACACAGCAGACTGTGAAAACATGTTGCTGGAAGGAAAGTGTTGAGTCAAGGGTAACACCTAAATTCCGTGCAGATGAAAATGTCTACATAAGGCAATTTTCCAATTTGATTCATTTTGGGATACAGTCAGTAAAACAAGCCTTTCAGGTGCAAAGAAGATCATTTCACTTTTTCATTGTTGAGCTGAAGTTTGTTAACTATCATCCAAGATTTTATGTCCATGATGCACGACTGTGTACATTGGATTGCAGAAGGCAGCTGAGAAATATCGCTGGATATGTAAATTTGATTGTCGTCTGAAAAGCAGTGGTGAGACAGGCTATGATGGGCAACAATGTCGGAGATTGAATGGTGTAGAGCACGAAAAGGAGGGGGCCCTGGGGAACTCCGTACTGGAGAATACCTGATTGAGGGGAGAAACCATTAACAGAGACAAGCTGAGTTCGATCAGATAGGTAAGACTGAAAGCATGACAGTGCTTTATCAGAAATACCGAGTGTCGTGCAGACAAGACAAAAGATGTGAGTGAGCAATGGTGTCAAAAGCAGCAGGTAAGTCAAGAAGAGAGAGCAGAGATACTTGATTATCATCGAGGGCCAAAAAGAGATCGTTCACAATGTTCAGGAGAGCTGTTTCTGTACTGTGGCCAGAGCGGTAAGCAGACTGTAAAGGGTAGAGGAGTTTGTTGCAGTGTAGGTGATTGCGAAGTTGAAGAAGGACAATCTTTTCAATGAGTTTAGAAAGAAAGGGTAAATTAGAGACTGGCCTGTACTTTTTTTTTTAAAAATTATCAGCATTCAATGAGGTTTTCTTAAGTAAAGGTCTAACAACTGAAGTTTTGAATACAGAAGGAAAGCAGGCTGAGCTTAGGGATTCATTCACAATTGCGGTAACATACGGCACCAGATTATCTATGACAAGAGACAACAGAGGAGATGGTAGTGGGTCTAAAACACGTGTCTTATTCAGGATAGCCTGACGGCTTCACCACAGCATAGCGTTTTTCTATTTTACTGAAGTCAATAGTTCAGCTAACATTGTTATGAATTGTATGACTAGTGTAGACCGTTATCTTTGCCGTTTATTGGTTTCTCAGGAAAAGACTTTTCCTCACTTGGGGCGGAGACAGCCTTAAAAGGGACACTAGGTGGTGCGCTGGGCTATAAATTCACTAACACCGAAACTGACTGTGTCAACGAACGTTGAGTGGAGTGCATGCCTTGAGTAATGGAGCTGCGACTATTTCGTCAACCAACGACTTGTGTTAACGAATGGTCAGAAGAGTGCAACCTTTTGTTTAATTGACAGATTCAACGCTCATCTTGCGCTGAATAGGAGGAGATAAGTTGACTGCTCGTTCTTCATTTCCGTTGTCCTGAGTGTTGTTTCTCTGGCCTGAATAAGACCTAAGAGCTCGAAACGCGTTGTGTTTTGTCTCGTAATTCGTTTGTCCATGTTAACTGGCGGAGTTCTTTTTCAAATACCTTTCAAAATGGGTTTCAGTTTCTGCCTGCACTCACTTCAATTCGCAGTTAACTTGTGTAACAGAAGAAAAAGAAACACCCGAAGGTGCTGGGGAGGACCCAGAGAAGCACTGTCTTCACCTGCCTTGAAGTCACTTCAATTCGCAATTAACTTGTGTAACAGAGTTTTCGCAGTTTAAATCAGCAGCGGCTGGGTTTACGAATGTTGAATGCGGTGTAATACCTTGCTTGATGTAGTTGTTTCCGCTGATGTCAGAGACAGTTTTTACGAACGATATGTGGAGTGCCAACTTCGTTTAATGCAGTTGTGACTGTGTTTACGAACGTCTTAGTGGAGCGTAAACTTTTTTTTGATGGGGTCGTGACTGTTGTTGTCAGCGACTGTGTTTGTGAACGTTTAGTGAAATGCCAACTTTGTTTTAAAGGAATTGTGACTTTAGATGTCAGCAACTGTCTTTACCAACGTTTAGGGGAGTGCCAACTTTGTTTGATGGAGTTGTGACTATAGATGTCAGCAACTGTGTTTACGAATGTTTAGTGGAGTGCCAACTTTGTTTGATGGAGTTGTGACTGTTTGACGCCATAGATTGTGTTTACGAAACTTAAGTGGAGTGCCAACTTTGTTTGATGGAGTTGTGACTGTTTGACGTCATAGATTGTGTTTACGAAACTTAAGTGGAGTGCCAACTTTCTTTGATGGAGTTTGTGTTTACGAAACTCAAGTGGAGTGCCAACTTTGTTTGATGGAGTTGTGACTGTTGACGTCATAGATTGTGTTTACGAAACTTTAGTGGCGTGCCAACTTTGATGGAGCTGTGACTGTTGACGTCATATATTGTGTTTACGAAACTTCAGTGGAGTGCCTAATTCGTTTGGTAAAGTCGACTGTGTTAACGAACGCTTAGTGAAGTGCTTTGTCCAATGGAATTATGACCGTAGATGTAAGCGACAGTGTCTACGAACGTTTCGTAGAGAGGAAACTTTGTTTAATGGATTTGAAAAAGAATTATTAGTGAGTCCGCCAAACAGCAGGGACAAACAAATTACAAGACAAAACACGACGCATTTCGACCTCTTAGGTCTTCTCCAGACAAAAGAAACAACATTCAGGACAATGAAAACGAAGTACGAGCAATTACTTATCTTCTCAAATTGGGCGCAAGATAGGCAAGATGAATGAATTATTTGAGTGAATATTTTGGTCATTGAACTCTTTTACTTCCACACGCACTATCAGACTCTATAACAGACTCATAATAAACGTATTAACTGACATGCGCGGACCTACCAACCCAAAGCACCGTGGCCTAAATATTTGAAATAAAAGCATTTAAACTAAAAACTTTTCTCTCTCCCTCACACACACACACACACACACACACACACACACACACACACACACACACACACACACACACCACACACCTCCTCTCCCCCTCCCTCCCTCCCCCTCACACACACACACACACACACACACACACACACACACACACACACACATACAAGCGCGCGCATGAACGCACGCACGCACGCACGCACGCACACACACACGCACACTGAAATTAATCATATAGTACACACTGATAACTGAAATTAATCATATAGTACACCTTCTTTCCCAAAAAGGCATCAATATTACTTTTTGTTGGGTGCCTTCTCATTGTGGTATATCGGCAAATGAACAAGTAGACAAAGTTGCAAAAAAGGCAGCTCAAAACCTTAGCGGCACAGTAACAATAAATGTTCGCTTAGATCTGGCAGAATGTTTCTCTATCATAAATAAAACATCTCATGATAATGCAACAAAAACACTGAGGAACTCGGACATATATTATTATAACAATTGCATCAACTGTAATGACAAAAACAATGGGATAACATCATACACAAGATTTATTTCCTCATCCAGGGAGATTGAAAGTCTAATCCATAGGCTTCGTTTAAACTCGTTTAAAACAAAATATTGCAAAGATATTAAATGTATGTGTGGGGATTCTATAAGTGTCAATCATTTACTGATTCATTGTCCCAAAACAAAAGAGATGTTTAATAAATCAGGTGTTGAGGGTTTTCTGTTGATGGATCGACTCCTTTATCACTATCTAGTATAATAAACAATTTTGCTACTCTTGAATCTATTTCTAAATGTTTATTAGGCTGTTCACTTAATATTTATCTTTAGCATTTATGATTGTTACAGTTAAAATTTTAGTTTAAGTTAAACGTTCTGATGAATAGGGTGGGGTGGAGGGTTATGATTACATGTCTTACGTACTACTTTAAAACTTACACTCCCTAAAAAAATGCATCTCTTTCATTCTTTACATCAAGCTCACTCTACACTATAATATTGTCTGAATCACTTCTAGTGGAAGGACGTTAAACTGAAGAACAACAACAACAACACACACACACACCACACACACTTCAGTATTTAAACTTCGAACTAATAACACACAGAACACAACAGCAGTGTCACAAATGCAAACACTACAAAATTCGTCTGAGTTTGGAATAAATAGATAGGCCTGTGTGAGTGAATGAATAAGCAAATAAATAAAGAAATAAACACCACAATGCCGTCTCCAATTAGCATATAATTTTACAACACAAATTATAAAAAAAAAACATGTTTCTCCATTTAAACATAGGAAAGATGGAACAGAGTACAAGCTTCGTTAAGTGGAGTTGTGATTTATTATTTTATCGACTGTGTTTACGAATGCTGAATAGAGTGCATGCTTTGTTTAATGGATGTTTACGAATGCTGAATGAAGTGCGTGCTTTGTTTAAGGGGTGTTTATACTTTGTTTAACGGATGTTTACGAATGTTGAATAGAGTTCATGCTTTGTTTAATGAGTGTTTTACGAATGCTGAATAGAGTGCATGCTTTATTTAAGGGGTGCTTACGAATACTTAAGAGAGTGCATGGTTTGTTTAATGGTTGTTTACGAATGCTGAAAAGAGTGTTTGCCTTGTTTTATGGGTGTTCACGAATGCTGGAAAGAATGCACGCTTCGTTTCATGGGTGTTTACGAACGCTGAAAAAAGTTCATCCTTTGTTTAATAGAGTTGTGACCGTTTTGTCAGCGACTGTCTTACGAACGTTGAGTAGAGCACAAACTTTTTTTTATTGGAGGATTGGTTGGTTGGTTGGTTGGTTGGTTGGTTGGTTGATGGTTGGTTGGTTGGTTTGTTGGTTGGTTGGTTGATTGGTTGGACAGCGACTGTGTTTACGTACGAACATTGAGCGGAGCGCATTTTCAGATGGATTTTTTAAATGCTTATGTCAGCGACTGTGTTTACAAACGTTTAGTAGAGCGCAAGCACTGGTGAGTGGATTGCATGTCTTGGTTGATGGAGTTGTGACTACGGATGTAAGCCATCGTGTATACAAAAGTTGAGTGTGTGTATGCTTAGTTGAATGGAGTTGTGTTCATATCTGCGACGGACTGAGTTCATGAACGTGCAGTTAAAAAGCCTGATTTGTTCAATGGAGTTGTTCGTGTTTTTGATTTGAGAGTCTGGACACATTATTTATTTATTTATTCATTCATTCATTCGCTCGTTCATTTATGTACTTTACTTCCTTTCTTTTTTATGGCTGACACTTTACTCGAATATGATATTTATCGACTTGTATGTGTGCGTGAATAAATGTGTGCGAGCATGTATGTGTGAATGCATCCAAGCGTGCGTGCATGTGCATATGCGTGTTTATGTGTGTGCGCGCATGCTTGTGTGTGTGTGTGTGTGTGTGTGTGAGTGTGTGTGTGTGTTTGTTTTGTGTGTGTGTGTGTGTGTGTGTGTGTGTGTGTGTGTGTGTGTGTGTGTGTGTGTGTGTGTGTGTGTGTGTGTGTGGTGTGTGTGTGCGTGTGTATGAGTGTGTGTTTGTTTGTTTGTTCGTGTGTGTGTGTGTATGCGTGCGTGCGTGCGTGTGTGCGTGCATGCCTGCCTGCATGCGTGGGCGCGCGCCCGCGCGTGTGTGTCCGTGAGTATGTGTGTGTGTGTGTGTGTGTGTGTGTGTGTGTGTGTGTGTGTGTGTGTGTGTGTGTGTGTGTATGCTCGCGCGCGCGAATATCTTTGTGCTTGTGCGCTTGCTTGCTTTGTGTGTGTTCGTGTGTGTGTGTGTGTTGTGTGTGTGTGTGTGTGTGTGTGTGTGTGTGTGTGTGTGTGTGTGTGTGTGTGTGTGTGTGTGAATGAGATAGAATCTGTGTGTGCGTGCATGCATGCGTGCATGCGTGTGTGTATATGTGTGTGTGTGTGTGTGTGTGTGTGTGTGTGTGCGTGCGTGCGTGCTTGTGTATGTCTGTGTGTGTGTGTGTGTGTGTGTGTGTGTGTGTGTGTGTGTGTGTGTGTGTGTGTGTGTGTGTTTTGCGCGCGCGCGTGCGCGCGCGTGTTTGTGATGTAAACCTTCAAAGGTGCAATTGCAAGAAGGAAAGCGTGCCAGGAAATGTAATGCGTACAAATGTACAGAGAAACACAGCGCGACATAGACAGCAAGCCGCACCAATCAGAAACTGCATAATGGGCCACTAAAAGACGCACTCCTAGAAACCAAGAGGGAATGGAAGAAGGGAAGGGTTAGGGGGATACAAAAAGAAAAGAAGGAAAAAAGACAACCAAAAATGTAAAAAGGCAAAAACATGAAAAGTGAGGTGGGAAATGAAAAAAAGAAAACCTCAGAAAAAGAATATAGTAAAAAAGCAAAGAAAAAAAGGGGGGAAAAATAAGAAAAAGGAAAACTGAACAAAAAAGAATTCAAAATGCGAAGAAAAAAAAACTTAAACAGGGCGGGAATGACGACAAAAAAGTTTGAAATATAGAAAAAAACAACTGATTATGCAATAGAAGATCTAAGAGAGAGAGGGAGGGAGAGAGAGAGAGAAGAGAGAGAGAGAAGAGAGAGAGAGAGAGACAGAGACAGAGACAGAGAGAGAGAGAGGGGAATGTCACCAAATTGACACAAAGAAAGACAGTCAGAGAGAGAGAGAGAGAGAGAGAGACACACACACAGAGAGAGAGAGAGAGAGAGAGAGAGAGAGAGAGAGAGAGAGAGAGAGAAGAGAGAGAGAGAAGAGAGAGAGAGAGAGAGAGAGAGAGAGAAAGCTAAAGTGTGAAAACAAACGAAGGAAGAGAAACGACAGACAGACAGACAAACAGTGATAGGTAAGTAAATGCGGATAGAAAGAAAAAGAAAAGAGGAAACAACGCGGAAATATGAACAGAAGAGACAAAGAAAGAAAACAAATACAGAAGAAAACAGAAACAGCGGAAAGAAAGGAAGAAGAAGAAGAAGAAAAACAACGAAAACTGGTGAAAAAAAAGATAACAAAAGTACAAACAAACCAATTTAAAAAAAAAGAAAATTAGAGTTATTTTTCTATATGAATCAAAAAGAATAAAACAAATGAAAAGACGAAAGAAAGCAACAAAGCAAAACTGAAAAAAGAGAAGAAAAAGAAGAAATGAAAAGTTGAAAACAAACAAACAAATAAACAAACGAAGATATTGAGACATGAAAGAAGGGAGCGTAGAAATATGTTAAAGGGAGACAAGGTGCAAAAATAAAACTAAGAAGAAGAAAAAAAAAAAAACAATAAAGGAAATAAACAGGCCCCTTATTGGTGTTATAAGCGACCTTGTCACGTCAGATGCTGTTCATCAGGTTTTCTTACGTTAACATCAAAGCTGCCTGGACTAATAACAGTGTCACTATTTGCAAGAGGCTCAAAACGCAGAAAGAGGGGGATGGGAGGGTAGGAGAGATGGAGGAGCGAATCAAAATAAGCCAATAAAGAAGTAGTCATGCAAACTGAAAGTAGGAACGTAGATATATAAGCATGCAAGAAGATAGCTACGTAAAAACGCAAGAAAATAAGTGTCTAAGTAAGCTAGAAGATAAACAAGTAAATAGATGCGTAGGCATGTCGGTTAAAAAGTAAAACGTAAACAACAATCTACAGAAGTTACAAGTATTTAAGTGTGCAAATAGGTATGCCCGTAAACAAGCAAGCAAGAGGACAATTTAGTGAGTAAACAAGCAGATATGTAAATAAGTAAATACTTAGGTAAATAACAGCGAAAATAAAGTTAAAAATGTAGGAAAGAGAAAAACAAAAGGAGGAAAGCCAGAAATGAAAAGAGAATAGGAAAGAAAATAAACGAAGAGAGATAAAGAAAGAATTGAAAGAAGAAAAAAAGGAAAGGTACAAAAGGAAAATAGCAAAGAGAGAAAGAAAGAAGAAAGTGAGAAAGAAAAAAAAGTGAGAGAGAATAAAGAAAAGAAAATGCAAAAGAATGAAACAAAACACATCGCAAAGAGTTGAATACAGAGTTTTAAAAAAACCTCTGAAAACAAATAAGTTATAAACAAACAAACCAACAAACAAACAAACAAGCCTTCCCAAGTCCCCTGCAGCACTTTAAGACCGCCTTCTAATCGTAGAAACTCGTTGGACAAGGATCAACAAATCAACTAAAAACAAAGATGCTCAACAACAAAGAAACAGACAAGCGAAAACACCGACCTTTTCATTACAACGTAGAATCACCTTCTCACGTGTGATCTTGCTTGTCGGTTTTGTTTTGTTTTGTTTTGTTTTGTTTTGTTTTGTGTTTTAATTTGTAAAAACTTAGAATCTGCTTGCTCGATCTAAAAGCCCCTTTACAGCTCATGCAAAAAATAGCAAAGGATGGTGGAGATGGGGTGGGGTGGGGTGGGGTGGTAAGGAAGACATAATTAAAGACTTGCTATCATCTAACACAGGGGCATTAACCGTGTCACTGTTCACATCAGCGGGGGAAAACAAACAAACAAAAAAACATATTTAAAGACTTGCTATCATGTGACATCAGGGGCAATAACCGTGTCAGCGTTCGCAGGAGACCTACTTGCACTTGGGAGGGGGAGGGGGAGGGGGGAGGAGGAGGAAGAGGAGGGACGGAAGGACAAGGGAGTAGTAGTGTTTGTTTTGTTTTGTTTAACCTCCTTCAACGGTTCTTGTCCAATTAGACTGTTCCATAATCACTTTACAAAAAAAGCTACTAAACAAAATAAAAATAAATTAAAAAAAATTTAAAGTTGCTTTTTGTTTGTCTAACTGGCACTAGATCAAAGGACAGCTTTCGTAACACACAGGGACTTCCACTATATAGTTAAACTCTCTCTCTCTCTCTCTCTCCTCTCTCTCTCTCTCTCTCTCTCTCTCTCTCTCTCTCTCTCGTGTGTGTGTCTTTATTGTCACAACAAATTTCTCTGGGCAAAATGTGTGCACGCACACACATATTTGCATGCACATGATTGTGTTTGAACGTGTGTGTGTGTGCGTGTGTGTGTGTGTGTGTGTGTGTGTGTGTGTGTGTATGTGTGCGTGTGTGTGTGTGTGTGTGTGTGTGTGTGTGTGTGTGTGTATGTGTGCGTGTGTGTGTGTGTGTGTGTGTGTGTGTGTGTGTGTGTGTGTGTGTGTGTGTGTGTGTGTGTGTCTATCCGTCCGTCTGTGCGTGCTTGCATTCGTGCTTAAGCTTGTTTGGATATGTGTGTAAACGCGTTTGCGTAAATGATATCTATCTATCTATCTATCTATCTATATATATATATATATATATAATATATATGGAGAGAGAGAGAGAGAGAGAGAGAGAGGTCTGTTCGTTACCAATTACGCTGCTACAAACAGCCAGATAAAGAAAAAAAAAAGAAAAACAAAGGTTAAAAATACATAGTTTTGGATTTTCAAGTTGGCACGTGCGCATTTACTGATGCAAAACTTCGGCAACAAAGGCAGATCAAGAGATTGTTGTTTAAGTCGGACTTTAAAAAGATGGTGTGTGAGCGCGCACGCGCGAAATCGTGTGTAAGCGTGCGTGTATGCGTACTTGTGTGTGTGTGTGTGTGTGTGTGTGTGTGTGTGTTTTTGTGGTTTGTAAAGAAGGGAAAAATGAGGGTGAAAGAGGAGATGGAGGGGAAAGGAAAGAGCGAATTTGTGCGTTTGTGGTTGGCAAGAGAGAC
>CM031595.1:131806844-131809344 GCA_018398815.1 Conus ventricosus | reverse complement strand
GTGTGTACAAGATTTCTGGCTGACACCTTACATAACAAAAGTCCACTAACCAGACTTGTAGTGCAAATGAATCTGTAATCCATCAAATGTGATCACTGTGTCAAAACATCAAACAGCGATGATTAAAATCCTTGATCCCCTCAACTCACTGTCCATAAATGAGCTTTGGAAATCAATCCAAAGAAAACTGACCAATCAATGTTTAGGTTTGTTTTTTTTAATGTTATGGCTTATTCCGTTATCTGTCTACGATACAATCATTCTTTTATATGACTATACAACAATACTTCAAAGAAAGATTCTAAACCCACTCTTGGGTCTACTTGGTCTGTGGCTTCCCACAATGGAGGCTACAATCTACACCATCCTGAATAAAAAAGAAATACTTATAAAGTTACTTACTAATGATCGGTGTCTGATTTTTTTACGATCATTCTCTCATAGTCCTCCTCCTATGCTTCAGTTTTATCCGTCAAAGTTCTCGGTTGGTTCGGTTGGGGAGGGGGTACGGAAGGAAATCGGTCGAAGAAAATCGGTCTTTTTTAACTATTGCACACACACACACACACACACACACACACACACACCACACACACACACACACACACACACACACACACACACTCACACACATCTCCACAATTTTGATCGGCACACTCCACATCCTCATTCAACACATAACACCGACGGATAACTGTTCGCCTCATTCGTAGGAAAGACTTCCGGCAACATCGTGATAGAGCATCATCATCATCACTTTGGTTTTTTTCTTAAACCGTTCGTGTCTCCGTTTTGCAGGGAGAGAGAGAGAGAGAGAGAGAGAGAGAGAGAGAGAGAGAGAGAGAGAGAGAGAGAGAGAGAGAGATTAACTGTTTAAGAATAAACCTTATGGTGTAAGAGGAACGTGATAAGGCCCCAGCTCTCTTCTTATTTCCTACTCCCCCAAAACGGACCTACTCCTGTATTCACCAATCCTTGGATAACTGACTGGGGCACAATGTATAGCATGTTCTGCTGTGTGTGTAAAAGAAGTAAATCGCGCTAGTTTCTCCAGTGTCCTGTATCATCACATCATTTGCAGTAAGTGATTCCCTCTACATCCTTACCTCTCCCTCCCCAACTTTCCCACCCTGCAAAATTCAGTACGGTATACTTGATCAACATCAATGTTTATTCAATGACAGGGTTACGCAATGACGGTGTACTCGACGCAAGGTATTCATTCATCTTACTTGATATTTCTTCTATCGCCTATAACCCCTCCTGGGATACAGGCCGCCGACCAAAGACCCCCAGGCGTCTCTGTCCTGGGCTCTACTGTCCACAGCTTCCAGGTCCCGGCGCCAGGTGTTCCTTGGCCAATTTCTTTTCCGCTTTCTTTGGGGGTTCCACGTTGAGGCTTGTCTGGTAATGTTGCTTGCAGGCTTCCGTAGTGTATGTCCTTACTTGGTATTACCTACAGAGATTTTTTTTAAAAAGTATTTGTCTCCTCTCCTTACCTAAGAACAGAACTGCTTCCTTTCAACTCTATTTCCGAGTAGCATGATCGCTTTTATCATCATCATGATCATCATCCCTGTTATTATTATTATTATTATTATTATTATTATTATTATTATTATTATTATTATTATTATCATTATTATTATTGTTGTTATTAGTATCATCATTATAATAATTATTATGTTATCAGTATTATTGTTATTATCATTATTATCAGTAGTAGTAGTATCATTATTATTATTATTACCATTTTCATTATTATTATTGTTATTAGTATCATCATCATTATTATTATTATCATCATTATCATTATAATCTTCATCATCATTATTATAGCTGGTAAGTTTGTTAGTTGTTTAGTTAGTCACTTAGTTGGTTAGTTACTCGGTTATTTAGTTACAGGATCCCATTCCACAGAGCATGGCTCTTCACCTCCACGAAAAATAAACAACACACATGTGTCTTCTTTTCCGTGTCAACGTTTCCAAGTGTATGCATGGCACAGTCTGCATTTGTTCTTAAACTGCATTGAAAGTGAAACGGGGCAAAAATCCATTACAAAACTAACATCCAATACCCAAACTAATCTCAAGTTGTCACCTGGCACTCATCCTTCTAGACTGATCATATGTGACCGAACAAGGCCGTGACTGCCAAAAAGTACAACTGTACATAATTATCTTTTAAAACAGATGTCCACTATCTGGCTAGAATTTTATGGCTGCTGTATTGGAAGAAAGCCGATCAACCCCTACGAAGACTGTGTGGTTAGAAAAAAGGCCGACTCACTTATTTTGATGATGGGGCACGTACGCAGAGCTACTCTAATGTTCTCCATCCTGCCCCTAAATCACCAGTGCACTTCTACCCTCCCCCCCCCCCCCCCCCCCCCCCCTGCCTTCTTCCTGTTCCCTCCACCTCTTGCTTCGACTTCCGCCACCCACCACCAACCGCTCCACCCGTTTCCAGCCTCCCGTTCTTCCTGTCTTTCCTCCAA
>CM031595.1:131779344-131796844 GCA_018398815.1 Conus ventricosus | reverse complement strand
TCATCGTTCGCATCATCCAAATGGATAACACAGATTATCAACATTTGAAATTGTTTCGATTCCAGAAATACGCACATGAAAATTTGTTTAAAGCGGTCATGCAGATGACATCCTGTGTACATAGAGGTCACACACTGGGCGTCCTGTATAAATAGTGGTTACACGGAAGGTGTACTGTAAATTTAGCGGTTACATATACGGCGTGAACACAGAGGTCCCAGATATGACATCCTGTGAAAACAAAGGGTCACACGCACGGCATACTGTGAACACAGAAGCCACTTGTTCGGGATACTATGAACATAGAAGCCACGCTTACGGAATACTGTGAACATAGAAGCCACACATACGGGATACTATGAACGTAGAAGCCACACATACGGGATACTGTGAACGTAGAAGCCACGCATACGGAATACTGTGAACATAGAAGCCACGCATGCGGAATACTGTGAACGTAGAAGCACACATACGGGATACTATAAACATAGAAGCCACGGATACGGGATACTGTGAACATAGAAGCCACAGATACGGGATACTGTGAGCATAGACGCCACACATGCGGGATACTATGAACATAGAAACCAAACATACGGGATCTGTGAACGTGGACGTCACACATATGGCATACGTGAACATTGACGTCACGCAAATGGCATCCTGTGAGCACGCAGATCACACACACAACACTATGTGAACATAGACGTAACACAGACGATATGCTGTGAACATAAAGGTCGCACTGACATCATATGTAAACACAGAAGTCACACATACGTCATCACGTGGACACAGAGGTAACAAATATGGCATCTAGTGGACACAGCGGTCACGTATACGCATCCTGTGAACATACGGCATCCTGTGAACATACGGTATCCGTGAACATACGGCATCTGTGAACATAGAGGTAACACATACGTCATCCTGTGAACACAGAGGTAACAAATATGGCATCCAGTGGACACAGCGGTCACGTATACGCATCCTGTGAACACACGGTATCCTGTGAATACGGAGATCACACATACAACATCGTGTGGACATAGACGTCACATATACGATGTCCTGTGAACATTGACGTATACCGTATGGCGTCCTTGAATATACAAGTCATGTAAACTGCATCATGTGTATATACAGGTCACACACACAGCATCCTGTAAACACGGAGGTGACACATATGGCATCCTGTGAATACACATATCATACACATGGCTTCCTGTAAACACAGAGGGTACACGTGCAGCATCCTGCCAATACACATACAGCATTCCATGAACACAGACGTTACATATACGGCATTCGGTGAATATTGACGTCACACGTATGGCATTCCGTGAAGACAGAGGTCACATACACCATATCCTGTGAACACAGACGTCACACATACGGCATCCTGTGAAGAATGGCGTCACAAATGCGGCTTTCTGTGAACATGGACGTCACACAGACAATATCCTGTGAACATAGACGCCACGCATATGGCATTTTATTAATATAGACGCTCACACATGTGTTATCCTGTGAACACAGAGATCACACATACGGCATCCTGTGAACACAGAGATCACACATACGGCATCCTGTGAACAGAAAGATCACACATACGGCATCCTGTGAACACAGAGATCACACATACATAATCCTGTGGACACAGAGGTCACACATACAGAATCCTGTGAACACAGAGGAAACACATACAGAATCCTGTGAACACAGAGGAAACACAAACAGAATCCTGTGAACACAGAGATTACACATGCGTGATCCTGTGGACACAGAGTTCGCACATACAGAATCCTGTGAACACAGAGGTCATATATACCGCATCCTGTGAACACAGAGGTCATAAATTCGGCATCATGTGAACACATAGGTAACACGTACATAATCCTGTGAACACAGAGGTCACACATACAGAATCACATTTATCTTGTATCCAGTTGTATTCTGATTAAATCTAATTAAATCTAATCTCATTCAATATAATCTAATCCAAACATGGTATGATAAACGTACAATTCAGATTCATACTGGTTTTGTATCCAATCATAATTTAATACAACATACTATGATATGATGCGATATGATGTGATATTGATATATATATATATTATATATATATATATATATATATATATATATATATATATATATATATATATATATATATATATATAATACGATATGATATAGTATAATATAGAATGATATAATCATTATGACATGTTACAATATAATGAATTACAAAATTGTGTGATTGCGCGGGCGTGCATGCACACACAAACATAAAACAAAAACCAACAAAGCAAAACAAACACAACAAAAAACAGCATACGATTCCTAGCTGACATTATCAGGAGTTCAAAAATCAAAACCCGAAGCCAACCAGAGAAGCAAAATGGGTCCATTTATAGAACGGTCTGACCGAAAGATGTTATTTGTCTCAGTCATGTTCTGCTTTTCATCGGAAAAGGTCTGGGAAAACAGTCAACTGCGTGACCTTTAGATTACAACACGCACCACACAAATGGACTAACAGAAAGCAGATGGTCTACGCCGATACTTTTAAGATGGCAAATGCGAGGTGGAAGGCTGTGAGCGAGGTGTGGGTGACGGGGGGGGGGGGGGGGGGGGGGGGGGGGGGGGGGAGGGGAGGGGTGATGAGGGGTACACCATGAGCACAATCAAAAAGGTTGTTGATAAACCAGCCTCCCCCCCTCCCCCCTCCTCCCCCCTCCCCCGTCCGCTTCATCCTCTTTTCAAATAGTTATCGGTGTTCTGGTCCTCATCAAATCGTTCGTTGACTCCTCATCGGCTGAAAGTAACGGCAGCCTTCCCATGTCTGGAACCGGCGTGACAAGCCAATCATTAACACGTTTTGAGAGAGAGAGAGAGAGAGAGAGAGAGAGAGAGAGAGAGAGAGAGAGAGAGGAGAGGGGAGAGAGAGGTAAGGAGCTGTTGGCTCCGTGCCGAACTGTTGCCTCATTACAGGGCGATGGAACGCGTGAACTCTTCAAAGTGATGCTATCAAGCCAAGCGTCTCGTGCCGGGAATTGAAAAGGGTACATCAGACACCGCCAGTACCTTGAGGAGAGACTCTAGTCTCTCGCCTGGCCGTGAGACAACAATTTCTTTCATGTCTTGATAAATCACGTGCGGATCTGCCGTATCTGTTCGTCTCGCTTTTTCTGACGTATCGGCCTGCAACCCTAGTCCCACTGGTTACGAAACGATGTTTATAGCTCTTTAATTAGCCACACTATCAATAGGCTTTAAGAGAGAGAGAGAAGAAAAAAGGAAAAAAAGAGAGAGAGAGAGAGAGAGAGAGAGAGAGAGAGAGAGAGAGAGAGAAGGGGGAGGGGGAAGGGGTAGCCGAATAGGGAACGCCAGGTTGGAGGAAAGACGTTTCTTTCGGTTTGCTGTTGGGTTGTTCGTTGCTTTTTTGTTTTCCTGCGGGCCTTTCGGTGTCTCTGAGATACCAAACAGTTTCTAAATGTAAAAAAGACAGCTTCTTTCCAAGACACAGACATCTTTTGTGTGTCAAGGAATAATCTTGTCTCACCTTTCTTGCCATTTGTCTGGTTTTGCTAGTTTGTTCCAAAAGAAAAAGGTTTTTTTAAGACAATGCATGCTCCAAACGAAAAAGAAAATTAAAGAAAAAGCCATTGCAAAATACAACAGAGCATGAACTTTGCAATCTCATTTCATTGAAAGTGAGTGAAACAACACTTCTAGCATTATTGACACGAAAACGTTTGATTTGAGCACATCAACAACGTACAAATGCAAATAAACAACCAAAAGGCACAGAGGGTGAAAATAAAAATGTGATGCATGTCCTGGTGATTCTGATCAATTCCAGCCCAGTGAGAATCAAAAAAGAAAACACGGTTCTGATCCCTCTGAACTAGGCCGTGTGAAAAAGCTGACTGGACACCTTGTGTCTGTCATGCTTATCACGTGCCGTCATTTCAATGCTAGCAACGTGTGGAAGGCCCCATTCTATGTCCAGTGGCCGTTACGAAATGGTATCTGCTAGGGAGCAGCTATGTTCCTTGACGTCTTAATGGAATGCCCGTGCGTGCCTGCACCCTATGTGAACACAGCACAAGCATCCAAAGGTGGTGCAAGACTGTTCCCGGCTGGTTGGTTTGGCAGTTGAAGACGGTACTTATCTGGGTTCCACTCGCACCTTTGGGTGTATCTTTTTCTTGTCTGCCTCTTGGCCGACTCTGGGGTAAGGCCCAGTGACGTCGAGGAAAGACCCACTGACTGCAGAGGAAGACCTGCTGACGGCAGGAACGACTGTAACCCGGGATGCTTTTCAAAGGACATGTAAGACCTTATGGCGAAAGCTTGGCCGTGTCTGGAATTGTACTGTCTTTACCTGTCAGCGCAACAGCGACGAGTGAGGTGGCGGGATGTACACGGCAGTTGCTAGACGGTAGCCTTCCTTGCCGGTGGGCTCTGCAGCCATGAAAGAAAGGTTGGTACACCCATGCAACGCTCCAGTGGAGGTATCTGCCGTGTCGTGTCCGTGACCTTTACACAATGATACCTGCTAGGGAGCAGCTATGTTCCTTGACGTCTCAATGGAATGCCCTGAGCGTGCCTGCACCCTATGCGAACACAGCATCGGCTTCTAAGGGTGGTGTAGGATTGCCCCCAGCCGGATAGTTCGGCAGTTGAAGACAGTACTTCTCTGGGTCTCACTCGCACCTTCGGGTGTATCTTTTTTCATGTTCAAGGCTAACAACGCTTGAAATGCCCTATTCTAACTTTGGGCGAACAACTTTCTGATAACTCGCTCTTGTCGGAAGTCAACCAAAACTGCGTCCTCAACAAAAATAGAAAACAAAATCTAGCAGAAACTCACTTTCACCCCCCCCCCCCCCCCAAAAAAAAAAAAAAAAAAGAAAGAAAAAAGGGGGGAAAAAAAAGGGGGGGGGGAGATCTGTCATGGCAACCAACAGACCCACAATGATCACCTTCCTGCTTCTTCCATGAGAATTTCCCCAGCTCAGCACTTTTCTTTTTGGCGAGAGCATTCCTATCAGGCTGTGATCAACACACAGACGAGGTCAGAGGAAGTGGTACATCACACTCACACTCCATCTCAAGCACTGAACTCACCAGACTCTCAGGACCTGGAGTTACTCACAAAACACGAGGACGCCCTCACTTCATCTAAGACGCATGCACACACACAGGAATGCAGGAAGGTCGGAGATTAAGAGTGTCAACCTCGGGTGATGTCAGTGGAGGAAGGACTAGCGCACAGCCCAAACACACTCACAGCTTGCTTACGATCTCATTCATATATCATGCATTCGTCACATCAAACCACTAGTAAAGTCTATAACTTTACTACACATGTTCATAGAACGAAACATCATGCATATGGAATCAAACAAAATAAAAACATTCTCTCTTTCCTGAACTTCACAAAATCATTTATCTAAAACATCATTAACTAACCCGGGTTATAAACAGATTTCTACTTTACCTGGCCAGGTGATCTTAACTATTCACGAATCACTGTCTTTTCTTTTCTTTTCTTTTTCTTTTCACTGTCACTTTCACAAGCGCGACACAACTGCTGGCACTGGTTTTGGTCTGATGGCACCGGTCAGGCTGGACTGCTGGCACTGTCAGGTTGGACTGCCGATGAAAGTGGCGCTGGCCAAGTATGAGGTCGAACCCCAGTGAAGATAGAACAGTGACTATCAACATCGATCTGTTCTCCTTTCTTTCTTCCTGCATTAACGCATTGCACTCTCTCTCTCTCTCTCCTAGTCTGCTCTTATCAAATGGACATGGTTGCTTTTCTTTTCTTTTTTCTTTTCTTTCTTTTCCTCTTCATTAGTTAGCAACTCTCTCTCTCTCCACATCTCTCCTCAGTCCTTCCTCTGCAGACTATCTCATGCTAATCTCTCAACTTGGTTCTCTTCTCTCCTCCCCTCATCTCTCTGCTTTTCTCTCCTCAGAGATTACACTCAGACCTCTCTCTCTCTGTCTCTCTGTTCGTTCTCCTCTCGTTCTCCCGTTCTCTCACTCTCACATCCTTCTTATCCCGTTCCGATCTGTCAAAAAGGGCGAGTACCATTGGTCAGTATTTTTACCGCCTCGTCCCCGAAGTTATCTCCTCTAATTCCATTGGATGTTCAAATCATGCCAGTCATGCCTACACGCCTTACTCTCTGTGGTGGTCAATTGGTCATTTAATTGATTAGCTTGATTTCGCCCCCACCACACACTACCTTCCCCCCTTTCCTACTTAACTGGCGCCGTGTGGCTTAACTCGTGGACACTGGTCACTCTAAATTGGCTAGATGAGTCTGGTTAGGCGCCACGACGTCTGACCAAACCTACCGAGACCTGTCGGTCCAGCCACTCAGACTGTCTGCTGTCTCCCCGCTGTGCTAAATTGGCTGGATGCGACGCATGGAGCCGTCTTCGTGGCGCCAAGATGTCTGCGTTTGGACTTATGTCCAGTTGAAGTGGCCGGCGACGGACCACACTTTGGTTGTGTTGAATTTTGACCGTGACAATTTCCCCCTTGCAAAAGACTATGCACCGCATTGTCTTAAAACAACGGTACAAAAAAGACAACAACCGAATTTGCTGAACCACAGCTACACGTGCAAAGTTTGAAAAATACTTTACAACCAACGGTTTATAAATTATAAAATATATCATTAGTGGATACCACTCCAATGAGTTATCATTGACGTGCGCTCTTGCGTTATTTCAACTCATTTTATAACGACCTCTGTGCGCACTTATGCAATTCCCCTACCTGCGGATTTGCCACATCTTCTCTTCACAATTTCTATGAAAAGCACAATATAATATGCTCACGATCCATGACACTTCACTGAGGAATCTCATCCTCACTTATTGCAAATAATGCATTACTACACAAGCGACTGTATGCTCCAAGCATAACTACATTCACATGAACAAGTCTCACAAAGAAAATATGAACAAGTCTCACACAGAAAATATGAACCATAGCCAACTGGGAATGAACCCATATCCAATCAACATAACTGTAATCAACACATATTATCAACACAGCACCACGGATATGACTGACTTCCTCTGAGTTGCAGCTTGCTAGACTACGCGACTTAAATAGTCAGCTCCGACATTCTGTCGACCTGGAATGTACTGCACTTGGTACCTGTAGGGCTGCAATGCCATTGCCCAACGCAGCACTCTGCTGTTTTTCAACTGCGCCTCCTGCAGGAATTTGAGTGGTTGATGATCAGTCTCTATCACGAACTCCTTCCATACAAGTATTTGTGAAATTTCTGCATGGCCCACACAACAGCCAAACACTCCTTCTCTACTGTTGCGTACCCTTCTTCACACTTTGTCAACTTCCTGCTAGCATACCTCACAGGAAACTCGACCCCTTCATGCTCCTGCAACAATACTGCACCTATCCCACCGCCTGATGCATCTGTCCGCAACAAAAATGGTTTGGACATATCTGGTAGCTTCAAGATGGGACGGGAACCTAGTCTTTCCAACACCGTCTGCAGTGCTTGCTCTGCAGCGTCTGACCACTCGACCACTGCCGGTTTCCCTGCCTTGACCAAATCACTGAGAGGACTCGTGATTGCTGCGAAATTTGGAACAAACTCCCTATAGAACCCAATAAAACCTAGCAGACTCCTGACTTCTGTTTTGGTCTTTGGTCTCTCTGAATTCATCATCTTCTCCACCTTTCCTCTTTCCGGCTGCTTTGTGTCGCCTCCGACAACAAAACCTAGGAACTCCAGGCTTGGAAAACCAACCTGGCACTTTGTTGGTCTGGCTGTGAGATTGGCTTGCCTCAACCTCTCTAAAACTGCTCCTAGCTGCCTCATATGCTCCTCCCATGTCTCGGATGCTATCAGAATGTCATCCATGAAATTCACAACGCCTTCCAAACCCGTCAATAACTTCCTCATCATCCGAGAGAAGACTGCAGGTGCGTTGACCATCCCAAAAGGAAGTACTCGCCACTGGTATAGCCCCATAGGAGTGGAGAATGCTGTGACTTCCTTTGAGTCCTCACTCAAGGCTATTTGCCAGTAACCCTTGCTCAGATCTATCCTGGTGAAATACTGGCTCTTGCTTGTGGCGATCTGAGCGAACAGGTCTTCCATGTTCGGTATGACCTCTGCATCGACCTTGGTGACACTGTTCAGACGTCTATAGTCAACACAGAATCGATGCTCACCTGACTTTTTCCTCACTAGACGACGGGTGCACTATATGATGATTTGGACGGTTCAATCACCCCAAGGTCCAACCTCTTTTCTACCTCCTCCTCGATCACTTGCTTGGTGGCATATGGGATCGGGTAGGCTTTCACATGTACGGGTTTTTGCGATGTTAACTCCACCGTACATGTTTCTAGAGTTGTCCTGCCTGGTTTATCAGTCAGGGACGCCCTATAACCGTTCTAGGAGCCCCCTAACTTCCTCCTGTCTCCTACTGTCTAGCCCTTCATACAGTGACACATCCCTGTATGACTCTTCTCCTGGAAACTCAGGCAACAAAATCTCCCCTTCTTCTGCTGGGTCTCCTTCACCTCCATCAATGATTGCTGCTGCGCCTATGTGCTGAGTCTCACGCTGAATATATTTGCGGAGCAAATTTGCATGGAAAAGTTTTGATTTCCCATTCACATCGATTCGGTAGTCCTGATCTACCTTTTCAATGATGGTGAATGGTCCCTTCCAATGCATCAGCAGCTTGTTGTGATCCGTGGGAAGCAGTAACAGGACTTGATCTCCCACCTTGAGGAATTGCTCCTCACCTTCCTGTCATACTGCTTCTTCTGGACGACCCTAGCCTCCTGCAAACTCTCCCTTGCGACCTTACATGTCTCCTCGAGCCTATTGCGTAGGTCCACCACATACTGATAAGTGGTTTTGACCTCTTCGGATTCCTGTTCTCCGGACCACAGCTCTTTGAGAATGCACACTGGTCCCCGAACTGTCCGCCCATACAGCAGCTCAAATGGCGAAAAGCCTGTGCTTTCCTGAGGGGCTTCCCTGTAGGCAAACAGTGCCGCTGGAAATGTAGCGGTCCCAATCTGCTGGCCTTTCCTCACAGAGCTTCTTTAAGATGCCCTTCAGCACACCGTTGAATCTTTCCACCAAGCCATTGCATTGTGGATGGTATGGGGTAGTGAGCAGCTGTGTGATCCCTAGCAGCCTGTTGACCTCCCATCACGCCTGAGGTGAACTGTGACTCCCTGTCACTGAGAATTTGTGCTGGCACACCCACGCGAGAAAAGATGTCTACCAGCCCTTCAGCGACCTGTTGCGTATCTACGCCTTTCAAATGCAACTGCTTCTGGGTATCTGGTCGCGTAGTCCACGAGTGTCAACACATACCTGTGCCCGCCTTTGGAACAGGGCGCGATTGGGCCAATCAGATCAACAGCCATCCTCCTGAATGGTGTGTCAATTAAAGGGGGCTGTTTAAGAGGTGCCTTCCTCTTCACCCCTCTTGTGGCTGACCTTTGACACACGTCACATGACATGCAGAAACGCTTGATGTCTGCCATTGCTCCTGGCCAATGAAAGTCATCAAAGATTCGGTCAGCTGTTTTGCTGGTGCCGAGATGACCCGCCATGAGCGACACGTGACCCACTGACATGACAGTGTCACGATAACCTGCTGGTACCTCTAACTGAGTGGTCACCTTACCTGTCTTCCCCTTGGTGAACACTCAGTACAACAGCCCGCCTTTCACAAGAAATTCTGTCTCACCTCCTCTAACCTCCTGTTTTCTCTCCACCTCTTGCCAACTCCCAAGACTTCACGAGCGAAGGGTCTTGTTCCTGCGCTGCCCTAAACTCATCAGGCGACACATCTATGCCTGACTTCCTTGCTGGAACGACTAACGGTTTATCAACCTTTCCCTCCTTCTTGCTCCGTGTTTGAACTGCTGCCCCTGTAGCAGTCAACAACTCAGGATCCCCTGGATCCCTTGCACCCGAATATTTCCGATGATCAAATCATGAAGGGGTTTCTCCATCACCAACGCAGACAACTCGCCTGAGAAGTAAGGGGTACGTACTTCTATCTTAGCAACTGGAAACTCCCTCACAGTGCCATCGATTAGAGTACAGGTCTGGATTTGCCCTGTCAAATCCCCTTTCTCGACCAGCGTTGTTCGTACTACCCCGCATGAACAACCAGTGTCTCGTAACACTTTCACCCTCTGCTGGCCAATCCACCCTTCTTCCACTGGTAACGAACCACTCAGCCTAGTGCCCTCCATCCCTGACACTGACTGCTGTCCAGTGCTAGCCATAAGCTGCACTCCACCCTCTTCAGACTGAATCCCTTTTGGTTCCACTGCAGGTCGTTTCCCTTGGCGACCCTTATCCACCTCTTGCAAGGCTGCTGCCTTCTGGAACCTCATGCGACAATCCCTCGCCACATGTCCCTTCTTGTGACAAATGAAACACCTAATGTCCCTTTGCCCTTCCTTCTGCCCCACCACTGGGTTTGCAGACGTTGCAGAAAACTCCCCTGGTCTCCTTGCACTCTTCTCACCTGTGCCTGGCACCTGTTTCTCCTGCACCTTAGTGCCCAAACGTGCCTCTCTATACACCTCTGCGAACTTCAGCAACTCTCCTGCTGTCTCTGGCTGTCTCTCTTTCAAATGTATGGTTAACTCAGGGCCGCAACCTGACAAAATCTGTTCTTTCATAACTAGCTCTTTCAGTTCAGCGAACTCCTTTTTCGTACCACTCAACTCTAACCACTTCTCAAAATAGTGATCTAAACGTGCACCAAACTGAGTGTACGTCTCACCTGCTTGTAATTTAGCTGAACGAAATTTCTTCCTGAACCCCTCCTCTGTGAGGTCAAATCCTTTCATCAACGATTCCTTCACAGCGCCGAAATCAGACTGTTGTTCTGCTGGTAACGCAGTGAAAATCTGTAATGCCTTACCCGTCAATAACGCTGACAAAATGACTGCCCACTCTTCTGAAGGCCAACCCTGACTGGTCGCAAACGTTTCGAAACGACTGATGTATGCATCAATCGAATCGGTTCCTTCGGAGAATTTGGGCAATTTTGGTCGGGGGCGTAACTGCGCACAGAGTCACTGGAAAGTGAACTACCATCCTCGGTGGTCTCCCTTTGCATTCTCACTTTCTCTAACTCTAATTGAACCTTTAATCTTTCCGTTTCCTGCGCTTCCTTTAGTCTTTCTGTTTCCTGCGCTTCCCTTAGTCTTTCTGTTTCCTGCTTCATTCTTTCCGTTTCCTGCGCTTCCCTTATTCTTTCTGTCTCCTGCTTCATTCTTTCTGTTTCCTGCGTTTCCCTTATTCTTTCTGTTTCCTGCGCTTCCTGATTAGCCTGAATCCTTAACCTTTCTGTTTCTTCCTTTTCTACCGCGACACGTCGTCTTTCCGCGCGTTCATCTCTTTCCATCTTTTGTTGGTTTTCAACGAAATGCACGCAACTCATCGCCTGAGTAACCTAGATCACGAGCGACGCTCACAAGTTGTTCAATAGGGGTGTTCTTTTCTTCCGCCATTATATCTCTTTCTTTTTTTTTGAACAAGATTTTATTACTACGACAGCCAAACTGGTGGTTACCGACACGAGTGACGTAATAGCACAATCCTATGAATGATAATATTAGCTTGGGACAACGTAATTAGTTTTTATAAGACGCCCAGCGCCTGACCCAACTATGAGAGCGAATTATAGGCAATCTGTGCGAAATAAGTACTCTGGGGCTGAAATGCCAAGCCTAGTATTAACTATCTTGGAAGCAATGCCAAGCCTAGTATTAACTATCTTGGGAACATACAGTAAGACAACCCCTTGTCTTAGGATTACAATACTTGAATCCCACCCAGCTTCCTCTCTGAGAAGTTGAACAATTATAATAAATGGGCCAGAATATCCTGGCAAGCTCGCCAATAAATTGTCAACCTCGGGTGATGTCAGTGGAGGAAGGACTAGCGCACAGCCCAAACACACTCACAGCTTGCTTACGATCTCATTCATATATCATGCATTCGTCACATCAAACCACTAGTAAAGTCTATAACTTTACTACACATGTTCATAGAACGAAACATCAATGCATATGGAATCAAACAAAATAAAACATTCTCTCTTTCCTGAACTTCACAAAATCATTTATCTAAAACATCATTAACTAACCCGGGTATAAACAGATTTCTACTTTACCTGGCCAGGTGATCTTAACTATTCACGAATCACTGTCTTTTCTTTTCTTTCTTTTTCTTTTCACTGTCACTTTCACAAGCGCAACACAACTGCTGGCACTGGTTTTGGTCTGATGGCACGGTCAGGCTGGACTGCTGGCACTGGTCAGGTTGGACTGCCGATGAAAGTGGCGCTGGCCAAGTATGAGGTCGAACCCCAGTGAAGATAGAACAGTGACTATCAACATCGATCTGTTCTCCTTTCTTTCTTCCTGCATTAACGCATTGCACTCTCTCTCTCTCTCTCCTAGTCTGCTCTTATCAAATGGACATGGTTGCTTTTCTTTTCTTTTTTCTTTTCTTTCTTTTCCTCTTCATTAGTTAGCAACTCTCTCTCTCTCCACATCTCTCCTCAGTCCTTCCTCTGCAGACAATCTCATGCTAATCTCTCAACTTGGTTCTCTTCTCTCCTCCCCTCATCTCTCTGCTTTTCTCTCCTCAGAGATTACACTCAGACCTCTCTCTCTCTGTCTCTCTGTTCGTTCTCCTCTCGTTCTCCCGTTCTCTCACTCTCACATCCTTCTTATCCCGTTCCGATCTGTCAAAAAGGGCGAGTACCATTGGTCAGTATTTTTACCGCCTCGTCCCCGAAGTTATCTCCCTCTAATTCCATTGGATGTTCAAATCATGCCAGTCATGCCTACACGCCTTACTCTCTGTGGTGGTCAATTGGTCATTTAATTGATTAGCTTGATTTCGCCCCCACCACACACTACCTTCCCCCCTTTCCTACTTAACTGGCGCCGTGTGGCCTTAACTCGTGGACACTGGTCACTCTAAATTGGCTAGATGAGTCTGGTTAGGCGCCACGACGTCTGACCAAACCTACCGAGACCTGTCGGTCCAGCCACTCAGACTGTCTGCTGTCTCCCCGCTGTGCTAAATTGGCTGGATGCGACGCATGGAGCCGTCTTCGTGGCGCCAAGATGTCTGCGTTTGGACTTATGTCCAGTTGAAGTGGCCGGCGACGGACCACACTTTGGTTGTGTTGAATTTTGACCGTGACAAAGAGAAGGAGATGTGATGGCAGTAGAACGTCTGCATCTGCAACAAGTTCGTCCTCTGTGACCCTCTTCTCCTTAGGAGGAAGATATGATCTGCCTGGGACGCGTTGCTGCACAACCTCTCGTCTCCGACGGTGGTTGGTCATCTGATGTTAGGCCTTACTGTTCGTTCACACGTGAAGCGTACGCTTAGGATCACACTCTTGAGGACATGATTCGTGAGGTTTAAAGAATAACACATACAACGCGCGCGCGCGCGCGTACACACACACACACACACACACACACGCACGCACACACACACACACACACACACACACACACACACACACACACACACACATAGACGCAGGAACGCAGGCACGCACGCGCACACACACGCGCACAGAGAGAGAGAAAGAGAGAGAGAGAGAGAGAGAGAGAGAGAGAGAGAGAGAGAGAGAGAGAGAGAGAGAGAGAGCAGGGCGGATCGGTTCTTGCAGGAGGGTAGAAGGGGGTTGATGTGTGTATTTGGAGAGAGTGGGTGGGTGGGTTGTTTAAGTGTCTACACCGCAACCAGATGGAAACGCGATGCCTACAAAAAGTGTTGCTGACCGGGAGAGGGAGAAGGTGTCGGGAATGGGGGATGGGAGGACGGGGTGGGTGAGAGGTCAATCAATACACCATGCGGGAGTTGATGACCAGGCGGGATGGGGATGGCAAGTAGTAGGTTAAGGATAGCCAATATCCCGCTGTTACCCTCGTGTAGCAAATGGGTGGCTAACAACCCCTGACGCTACAGTCTTGTTATTTTATTTTGCTCTATCTTATTTTGTTTATCTACTTCTACTTATCATTCATTAATTTGGTTATTCATTTGTTTTGTTTGTTTGTTGTTGGTGGTTGTTTTTTTTTGGGGAAAGGCACTTTAGCCACAAGGCAAAAGTTGAGCAGGTTGCCTATTCCTCACATTGATCTGAAACCCAAAACACAGGCCTATGTCAAAGACCTCTGGCAAGAGGAATGGACCCTGCAGATGGATAACAAACTGTATAAAATCCGTCCAAACCTCAACGAGGTTTTACCCTGTTCCAGAGGCGGTCGTAAAGAGGAAACAGTCCTGTGCCGCTTGCATACAGGCCACTCGTTTTAAACCCATTCTTATCTTTTGAAAGGTGAAGAAGCTCCGTGGTGTATTCCATGTCATGTTCCACTCACAGTGAAACATATTCTTTTAGATTGTTGGGACTTAAACACTTTACAGCAGAGTCCATGAAAACCCTCTTCAGAGATGTCCCACCTGACGTGATCTTTGAGTGTCTGAAAGAGATTAACATTTTTCATCTGATTTAAGATTTTACGGAAGAAAGATGTTTAACGAAGTTTCTGGTGCGTTTTTAGAAGATGTATTATAAAGAGATGTGTGAAAGTTTTTTTGTTGTTGTTGACTTGTGAGTTGATTTTAACGCGGTGACAGTCCTGATATGGCCCTTTGCGGTCGGCTGGGCTATAAGCAACATTACCTTACCTTACCGAACTGGCCTGGGAGTGTGTGACATCTGTAGCCTCTTTCACCTTCCGATCCGCCCCTGCACATAGAATTCGACACACAGATTATGACTGATCCCACAGAGAGCGATTCACAACCTCTACACACCCAGAGCTTATGTCTAATGGGTACTTTTTTTCACATCGAATGACTTTTGCAATACAAACATTTACCTTCTTATTTTTTAGATGAAGAAATTGACCTGGATAGTTCTATTAGTGTGTGTGTGTGTGTGTGTGCGTGTGTGTGTGTGTGTGTGTGTGTGTGTGTGTGTGTGTGTGTGTGTGTGTGTGTGTGTGTGTGTGTGTGTGTGTGTGTTTAAACTGATTTCAAGTCTGGATAATTTTGGTGTGATTTTCAGAGTTCGGTGAAAAGTCACATGGAAATTCCACGGTTCATTTCCACCAGCGGGGTCAAAATTAAGACACACAAATGAAAGGTGACACAAAAGGTCCTTTTCGCAAAGATATGAATTTTGTCCTTAATGTCGAAGAAACTCTTACTGGAGATTTTTCTCGAACTTCTCATTGGATTACAAGGTCCGCACAGGACTATACTCTCCGCTTCGTCATGGGAAATACAGATACCTGCAGTGTTGGCCAAGAAATCTGAGCCGCACCCTCGGAAATGCGTCTACTGACTGGATGAAACTTTACTGCGTAATCCTAGTTTTTCCGTCGGAGCTCACACCTTACAAAAGGACTCTGGATAGGAACAGGTCGAGGCCAAAAACTCCCGCAAACATAGGTCTCTGATGGGTGTCCCAAAGCGAACCCCCCCTCCCCCCCCCCCTAACGGTAGGAAGAAACTCTAGGGAGAGCTTGACAGCAGAAGGTCTTCAGAGAAGAAACCCCACTCAGACAAGTGTTTCGGCCCTGAACTTCTTACACTCTAACGGGTAGGACCGCGTCCAGGTTTATGACTCCCAGATGCCCTTCCCCCCTTTTTTCCCCGTGCCGCTGCCGGGATTCGAACCAGCAACTTTTGGATGGATGAGCGTCTGAAGGTGTGCCCTTTTTTTTTCTTTTTCTTTTTTTTATTAAAAAGACGGATGACTCGATGATGCTAACTAGTGCACCACAACTGTTCCTTTCTGCGTCCACGTGTATTACAGTATTCCTTTTGACACTCAGCAAATCATGCGCTGAACTGTTGATATTTGATGCCCTTCGCCATGCTCTGCCTTTGATGCTATTTTCAACACTCTTGTTGCTGATTAGTTCTTGTCTGGTTGATAACATTTCCAATATTCGAGTTTTTGAAAGGAAACGCAGATCGAAAACTTGTTTTAACTGCTGTGAAATGTAAAATATAATGTCAAACTTGTTTGCTGTTATTCTTAGATATATACTAACTTCCATAAAAAACGCGAAAAATTGAAAGGCTATTTTTCGGGTGAAAAGGGGTGAATATACAATATTGAACCATTGTGGCAAGTTGTTTGGGTCCAAGACTCACGTGCAGTGAAAAAATTGTGTGAGCAACACATCATTCCCGGCATTGGAAGGTCAACAAAAATGGCAAACTGGTTGCTGCATGTGAGGCACGTGCACACCATGCAGAGCAAAGTTAACCAGCGACAAGTACGCAGGCATGCAGCCTTTATAAAGCCGCGCTACAAGGTTCAGATAACGACTTGCCGTCTGAGCGCTACAGAGATGCCAAGACTACGAGCAGAGGAAAGCAATCGTGCCCTAGGCCATCTGGAGGCTGGTGTGGATGCCAGGCAGGTCGCCAACATCTTTAACGTCCACATCTCAACCATCTATCGTCTGCAGCACCACATGCGAGTCACTGGTACCACTGATGATCGTCCCCGGCCAGGCCGTCCTCGGGTCACCACACCAAGAGAGGATCGCCATTTTGTTCGAACCCATCTGCGGGACAGGCGGCAAACAGCCGCTAACACTGCTCGACAGGTGCCTGGGAATCTCCAGCAACGAATCAGCTTCAACACTGTGCGGCGGCGTCTTCCAGAGAACGGGCTGGCATGTAGGCGTCCTCACAGAGGTCCGGTACTGACACCAGGACACCGGCAGGACAGGCTGCAGTGGGCACAAGCCCGAATCAACTGGCGCAGGCAGCAGTGGGGACGCATACTGTTCTCAGATGAGAGCCGTTTTTGTATTGACATGGCTGACGGTCGTGTCAGAATATGGCGTCGACCTGGTGAACGCTATGCTGACTCCTGTGTGGTAGAGCGGAACCCCTGGTGAGGCCCGAACGTTATGATATGGGGTGCAGTTGGCATTAACCACGCCATAGGACCAGTCATCTTTCAGAACATTGGTCCTGGTCGCGGACAGGGTGTCAATGCACAGCGCTACATCCACCAGGTGCTCAGACCCCATGTCGTTCCTTTTTTTGCGCAACACCCAAACTGGACATTCCAACAGGACAATGCAAGACCACACACCGCCAGGGCCACCCAGCAATTTCTTCAGCATAACAACGTCAATGTGCTGCCCTGGCCAGCCCTCAGTCCCGATTTAAACCCAATAGAACATTTTTGGGATGAACTTGGCAGACGGTTGGACCTCCTGCGTCCACGACCAGCAACAGCGGCTCAACTTCACCAGGCCATCGTCCATGTGTGGGCTGGTGTGCCAAGGGGACGCATCAACCACCTGGTCCACTCAATGAGCCGCAGGTGTCAAGCAGTTGTCCATGCAAATGGTGGCCACACACGGTAT
>CM031595.1:131771844-131774344 GCA_018398815.1 Conus ventricosus | reverse complement strand
CTTCTTCTTCTGTGCTCGATTTTATCGATTGTGTCAGGTCTTCAATCCTGTCGCCACGATGAAACCCAAAGTCTTCTCGAGGTCTTGACGGCTGCCCTAAAGCTGCATCTGCAGTTCTGCACCCTCTAGACAGGTTTGATGTCGCAGAACATCATGGCTGGGCAGTGTTGCAGGATGCGTTCTGTGGTCTGAGATCCAGTGCCGCACGGACATTCGTCTGTGTTGGCAATCTTAATTCGGCTGAAGTGGCTCAGCTGTCGGCAGTGGCCAGTTCTCAGTCTGAAGAGATTGTCTACTGGTATCTCCGAGCTGATGGATTGGATTAAAACCACTGTCTGCACACAACCTTCTCTTCCACTGGTTTTGGTATTGGTTGTGGATGATAGTTTTGACCTCTCAGTATATCACCGCGTGGCTGAACTGCTCCATATTGCTACCTGCCTTGGACAGAGCGTCAGCCTACTCATTCCCAGAATTCCCACAGTGAGATGGAATCCACTGGTATAAAATGGTAGATCGTCTTGAAAGATCATGGAGGACTTTTCTGATGTTTTTCAGCTGCTGTTCGTTTCTGTTGCTCTGAAGTCCCTGCAGCAGAGATCTGCAGTCATGAAGAAAGCAATGATGGTGGTGGGTTGTTTGACTTGGCCCCGTAATCAAATGATTAGTGTGTTTGCCCGCGGAGCTGACGGTCGTAAGTTTGAATCACTCTTTGGGCTGGATGTTTACAGCTTGAAACTCTAGTCTGTCCACCCAACAGTACATGGGTACCTGATTCACGGCAAGAGAAGGTGAAATTGCGGCAGAAGGAATGAGATGACCTCGTTCTTCCATCGTGCCGCGCCTGAGCCACGCTGAATCTTTTTACATTTGAGCAAAGACACTTTCCCACTCCGGGTTGTTCATATTTCTGTGCAAAGACACTTTCCCACTCCGGGTTGTTCATATTTCTGTGCAAAGACACTTTCCCACTCCGGGTTGTTCATATTTCTGTGCAAAGACACTTTCCCACTCCGGGGTTGTTCATATTTCTGTGCAAAGACACTTTCCCACTCCGGGTTGTTCATATTTCTGTGCAAAGACACTTTCCCACTCCGGGTTGTTCATATTTCTGTGCAAAGACACTTTCCCACTCCGGTTGTTCATATTTCTGTGCAAAGACACTTTCCCACTCCGGGTTGTTCATATTTCTGTGCAAAGACACTTTCCCACTCCGGGTTGTTCATATTTCTGTGCAAAGACACTTTCCCACTCCGGGTTGTTCACATTTCTGTGCAAAGACACTTTCCCACTCCGGGTTGTTCATATTTCTGTGCAAAGACACTTTCCCACTCCGGGTTGTTCATATTTCTGTGCAAAGACACTTTCCCACTCCGGGTTGTTCATATTTCTGTGCAAAGACACTTCCCACTCCGGGTTGTTCATATTTCTGTGCAAAGACACTTTCCCACTCCGGGTTGTTCATATTTCTGTGCAAAGACACTTTCCCACTCCGGGTTGTTCATATTTCTGTGCAAAGACACTTTCCCACTCCGGGTTGTTCATATTTCTGTGCAAAGACACTTTCCCACTCCGGTTGTTCATATTTCTGTGCAAAGACACTTTCCCACTCCGGGTTGTTCATATTTCTGTGCAAAGACACTTTCCCACTCCGGGTTGTTCATATTTCTGTGCAAAGACACTTTCCCACTCCGGTTGTTCATATTTCTGTGCAAAGACACTTTCCCACTCCGGGTTGTTCATATTTCTGTGCAAAGACACTTTCCCACTCCGGGTTGTTCATATTTCTGTGCAAAGACACTTTCCCACTCCGGGTTGTTCATATTTCTGTGCAAAGACACTTTCCCACTCCGGGTTGTTCATATTTCTGTGCAAAGACACTTTCCCACTCCGGTTGTTCACATTTCTGTGCAAAGACACTTTCCCACTCCGGGTTGTTCATATTTCTGTGCAAAGACACTTTCCCACTCCGGGTTGTTCATATTTCTGTGCAAAGACACTTTCCCACTCCGGGTTGTTCATATTTCTGTGCAAAGACACTTTCCCACTCCGGGTTGTTCATATTTCTGTGCAAAGACACTTTCCCACTCCGGTTGTTCATATTTCTGTGCAAAGACACTTTCCCACTCCGGGTTGTTCATATTTCTGTGCAAAGACACTTTCCCACTCCGGGTTGTTCATATTTCTGTGCAAAGACACTTTCCCACTCCGGGTTGTTCATATTTCTGTGCAAAGACACTTTCCCACTCCGGGTTGTTCATATTTCTGTGCAAAGACACTTTCCCACTCCGGGTTGTTCACATTTCTGTGCAAAGACACTTTCCCACTCCGGGTTGTTCATATTTCTGTGCAAAGACACTTTCCCACTCCGGGTTGTTCATATTTCTGTGCAAAGACACTTTCCCACTCCGGGTTGTTCATATTTCTGTGCAAAGACACTTTCCCACTCCGGGTTGTTCATATTTCTGTGCAAAGACACTTTCCCACTCCGGGTTGTTCA
>CM031595.1:131746844-131761844 GCA_018398815.1 Conus ventricosus | reverse complement strand
TTTTTTGGGGGGGGGGGGGGGGGGGGGGGGGGGCTGTTCTTTGGGGTTTCTTTTCATTAAAAAAAATCCTTTTGATTTTCTTTTATCACCTTCTTCTTCTTCTTCTTCTCTCGTTTTTCTTTTTTTTCTTTCTTTTTTTTTTCTTTCTGTCCCAACCTCTACGCCACCTCAGAGGCAGTGCACCCACGCCGCTCATTACGACACCCCGTCCACAGGCACAGCCCGGTCGGCCCCGCCGCAACCCTGGCACCGGCACTCCACAGGGAGTAGTCAATGTCAAGTCGTCAAGAGGCAACCCACCGGAGGAGACACTGCACTGCTGCCGAGTCACTTCGGTGGTGTTCAGTGGCGCCTGTTCTGATCTAACATAACGCAGGACACAACCTACTAAGCCCCCTATTGACGACAATAATTGCTTAGTCGCGGAGCCGGCATGAGTGAGCTCTCCCTCCGGAGGGCGCCACCACGTCCGTCCAACGACATCCCCCATGAACTCGCCAATACCGGTGACCCCGACGGAACCAAACCAAGGCCACAGACGTGGAGAGGACATCGAAATCGAGGTCACCATGAGAGCAGGGCATGAAGGGCCACAGAATTTGAGACTGTTTTTATGCTGATCGATGAGAATGAGGATGGTTAAGATGATGCTACGGATTTCCATTTCGGTCTGAGACTACATGACAGGGCTGTACTCTACGCTTCCTTTCATAATATATCCCGGCGTCAATCAGGCCCGAGAGATACAGGCACCTGCAGTGTTGGTCAGGAAATTTGAGCAACACTCTCTGAAACGCATCCATTAAGTGGATGAAACTCGACTGTGTGGTCCCAGTCTTCCCAACTGAGTTCGCAGCAACTCAACTCTGGGTAGTAGCCGGTCGGGACAGAAAAACCCACATGACTTCTGATGGGATTCGAAACCCACGACCTCCCAGCCTGGAGTCCACGACGCTAACCACTTCGCCACGGCGGCTGGTTTCTCTCGTTTTTTTCTACCTTTTAACGTACACTCACGCGTGCGCAAAGCACGCAAACACACACACACACACACACACACACACGCGCGCGCGCGCGCGGCCGCGCGGGGCGCGCAGAGAGAGAGAGAGAGAGAGAGAGAGAGGAGAGAGAGAGAGAGAGAAGAATTAGTCTTCCGTGAAAACACCCTCTCCCCACTCGATACCCTCACTACGCTACACTCATATGGATACACGCGCACACACACACACACACACAAACAAGCTCTCCCCTCTCTCTCTCTCCCTCTCTCTCTCCTCTCCCCTCTCTCCCCCTCTCTCTCTCTCTCTCTCTCTTTCACACACACACACTACACACACACACACACACACACACACACACACACACACACACACACACACACACACGTGCTCGCGCAGGGCACATGCACGCACGTACGCATGGACGCACATACGTTACGCATGCAGCACACCCATATTCACGTGCACACAAAAACGCAGGGGAAAAAAGCACATGCACACACACGCAAAAGCCCCACAGACATAGGGTTCAAACCCCCGCGCAAAATTTGTTCCGCACATTTTTGGGTGATTCTATCTGGGCCCCGATTACAATTTTCTACCTCCACCCAACACCCAATAAAACCCCTTTCCCCCACCCAAATTTTCCCCCCCAAACCCCATCCCCCCCACCCTCCATTTTTGCTTCCATCCTTTCCCTTTCCCAAAACTCCCAGTCCCTCTTCTAACCCCCTTTCCCCCCCACCCCCCCCCCCCCCCACCCCCCCCCTTCCCCGGAAACCCCATTTTAATTCCTTTCCCCCCTTTCTTTCACAAACCCCCCCCTAAATTGCTCAACAACTCCGTCTCCACCTATAATATGACCCTTCTCCCCCCACCCCTTTTGCCCACAGTCCTCAAGTTTTAAAAAATTCCGAAGAAAAAAGTGGAAAAAAGAGAGGTGGGTTTGTGTGTGGGGTGTGTGTGGTGTGGGTGGGTGGGGGTGTTTGGGGGGTTGTGGGGTTTTTGGGTTTGCGCTGCCCCGCTGGTGGTTTTGGTGTTTTTTTGGGTTTTGGGTTTTGTTTTGTTGTGTGTTTGTGTATTGGGGGTGGGTGTGTGGTTTTTGTGTGTGTGTGTGTGTGTGTGTGGGGTGTGTGTGTGTGGTTTTGTGGGGGGGACGTGGGGTGTGTTTTGTGGGGTGGGTGTGTGTTTGTGGGGGGTGTTTTGGTGTGTGTTTTTGTGTGGTGCAAAGTTGGGGCGGTGGGGTGGGTGTGTGAGTGTGTGTGTGTGTGTGGGGTGTTTTGGGGTGTGTGGGTGTGTGTGTGTGTTGGGGGGTGTTGGGGTGTGTTTTTCCCCCATGCAAGCGCACCCTGCTGTGGGTTTTTGGTTTTGGGGTGCATGTGTATGGGGTTTTTATTGCGTTTCGTGCGTGCGTTGGGGGGCTGTGTGAAGGGGAAAACAGGAAAGGTTAAATGGGGGGGGGGGCAAGGGAGGGGTGGGGGGGACAATTAGGCCCCTTTTTTGGTGGTAAAGGAGGTCTGAAGATAGAATCGCCCAGAAAAGGGCAAAACACTCCGCACCCTTTCCCCTTTTAGGGCCGGGCCCGTGAGGAATCATTTTTATGTTTGGGTTTTTCAGGGAAAGGAAGGCAGGGGAGAGAAGGGGAGAGAGAGGGGAGAGAGAGGAGAGGAGAGAGAGAGAGAGAGAGAGAGAAAAAGAGAGAGAAGAGAGAGAGAGAGGGGAGAGAGACAATTTATTTAAAAACAAGTCAATCTTTTTGGGTACCAAATTTTGGCTTTGGGTTTGGGGGACGTAAGGTTTTACGTCACTTCTCTTTTCCGGGGCCCGCGAGAGGTCAAATTTTGCTCTTTTGGGCCCGGCCCTTTAGAAGGAAAAAATAATGCGCGGGTGCTTCAGAAAGGAACTCGCCCCCTCCTCTCCCCTCTCTCCTCTCTCCTCAACTCTCTCTCCCCTCCTCCTCTCTCTCTCCCCCTCTGGCAAAATATTGGGGGGAAAAAAAAAAAAGGGCCCAAAAATAAATAAACCCCCCTGCTGTTTTAAAATCCCCTAAAAACCCCCCTCCTTTTCCCAAAACCCAACTTATTGGCACCAAGAATTTGGGAGTAAACTTTTTCCCCCCCCCCCCCCCCCCCCCCCCCCCCCCAATATTTTTACCATTTTTTATAATTTCCATCATAATATTTTTATCATCATTACGACGTTGGGCCCACCACTATTTCCCTTCCAACCGCCTCGTTCCATTCCAAACGCCTTTTTTCCTTTCGGGTGAACCCAAACGAAATTTAAGCGATCAAACTAAGTTAATTTTCGTTGTTTTTTTTTCGGTTTTTGGGAAACCCCAGGAAGACCTAAGAGGGCGAAAAAAGCGTTGTTTTTTGTCTTGTGACTTTGTTTGTTTCCCCGTTTCTCTGGGCGGGTTTCGCCCAACATTTATTTAAAAATTTGTTTAATTTCCGCCTTTCATTTTTCTCGCTTTTTTCAACTAAATAAACATTACGCATTAGTGGCTCTTTGGATTAAAAAATACTTAGGCTTTTCAAACTTCGAGGGTTTGTGACTCTCTGAAGATTAAAAAAAACACCCCTAAATTTTTATTATCATGTGCATTTGCGGCTCTCCCAAAAGTTCAATTAGAGACAGCAACACCTGCACCTCTTTTAAGATTACGTAATCAACACACCTAATGTTACTTGGGCCAAGGATATCAACTACGCGTTTGTAGTCACTCCTGAAGATTATAACCGACTGGGGGTTACAATTAGGACGGCGGGGTGACCCTTCCTGAGATTACAATTAGGGCGCGGGGAGGACTCTCAGTCCGATGTCAGACCTCTACCAGGAGTGTATAATTAGGAGAGCAGGAGACCTTCCAAGGGAAAAAATCCCATTGGATGAGAAAAAAATTAGCAAGAGACTTGCAAGTTAATCCTCACCAGAGCGCAGGGTTGGACAGCAGAATACTCTCCATCGACAATCCTCCACTAAAAGCATACATTTCCCGGCAGTAGGAGACCCTCTGGCAGGAAAGTCCATCCTCCACAAGTAAGAACAATTAGGCCCATGGAGAGTATCCTCTGGGCATCGTTACCCACCCAAGATTTACAGTTAGAACGGTAAAGGACCCTCTTAGGTAACCTTGCACCATAGAAAAACCGTTTGGGCACCGAGAGACACCTCCCCCCCCCCCCCCCCCCCCCCCAAACCAGGTCAGTCCTTTGTCAAAGAGTGCAGTTAGAGTTTCCAGAAAGGGTTTTTAGAGGTCAATCCTCCCCCACAGAAAACAGTTAGGGCGTAGAAGACTCTCAAAATGTCTCTTCCACCCGGCATTCAGGCAGGGCAGAAAAGACCTCTAGGACGAATTCCCCATCAGAGGGTATAACTAGGAGAGCAGGGATCCTCCGCCACAAATTCAATTTGGGCAGCTGGGGATCTCCAAGGTAAAACCCCCCACCGTGTGTGTACAATTAGGGGAGCGAGAACCCTTCAAGTCCAATCTCCACCATAAAGTACAACCAGGTCAGCAGCAGCCCGTCCCAGATGTATTTCCCCCACACAAAATTCAATTATGGGTGCTGGAGATTCTCTAACGTCAAACCCTCCACCATGGTAAATTAGGGCTGCGGGACAATCACCCCCCCCCCCCCCCCTCCAACCAAGTTCAATCCTCCACCAAAACGTATTACAAAGACAGCGAAGACCCTTCAGCCCCCTCCTTCCCACAGAACCTTCAGTTACAACGCCAGAAAACCCCCCAATGTCAACCTCACAGAGCATACAGCTAGGGCAGCAGGAAACTGTCCCAGGTCGATCTCCCTCTGAGCGTGAGCTGTATGCCTGTCATGGCTATACGCCACAGGGGGCCTCTGAAGTCAAGTCTGGAGGAGAGCGAACAGGAAGGGCATAGCGAGGTCCCCCCAGGTTGGACAGGTAAGGCAGTGACTACAACCCGCTGCAAGCATACGTAACAACCCCGCGACAAAAAAACAACAACAACAACAAAACACATCTCTATCTTTGTACAAGAGGAAAGAGTATTTTCTAGAACGGAAAAGGTCTGTGACCGAGGATAGGCGCTATATCAGTACGACGACGACGACGACGACGACGACGACGACGACGGCGACGACGACGACGACGACGACGATGATGATGATGATGATGATGATGATGATGATGATGATGATGATGATGATAACAATAACAACAACAATAATGATGATGATGATGATGATGATGATGATGAGATGATGATGATGATGATGATGATGATGATAACAACAATCATCATCATTATCATGATGATTATGATGATGATGACAATGATGATGCTGATGATAATGATGATGACGATAATGATGATGATAATAATAATGATAACGATGATGATAATGATAATAATAATAATAATGATAATAATAATAAAATTAATGATTATAGTGATAGCGCATATAACTGGTAACAAGTGAATGATTAACTGTAGAAAAAGACCATCATGTTAACTGATAAGAAATTCGACAGACTGTAGATGGAAAAAACGTTTAGTTATCTGATGAGAAATGTATGAAAGACTGTAAAAAAGTGTTATTAGCTGACAAAATATAACAGACTAAAGAGAAAAGAACATGTAGTTAACAGATAAACAATTTATGATAGATTGTAAAGAACATGTAATTAGCTGGTAAGAAGTTAATGATAGGCTGCAGGCAGGGGGGGGGGGGGGGGGCGTGGAGTTAGCTGGTGAGAATTTTGGAATGGACTATGTACAAATCAAAACAACCATGTGGAGTCAACTGGTAAGAATTTCTAAATAAACTTTGTACAAACAAAACAAAGAACATAGTCACATAATTTTGAAATAAACTGTGTGAAAAAACAGAGCGTATGACATAAAGTCAGCGTCAGCTGTTAAGAATTTTGAAACAGACATACAAAACAAAACAGAAAAACAGAATCAGTGGGAATTAATTTTTTTGTTTTAATCTACGTTCAAAACAAACAAAAACATGGAGTTAGCTGTTAGGACGTCTCATACTAGAATTGTAAAGTATACTATGGGCAAAATAATACAAAAACTTGAAATTAGCCGGTAAGAGGTTTTATGATTGACTTTGAAAAGAAACAAAATGATTGATAAGAAGATCAATTGACTGTAGAAAAAAAAATGTAGATTTTGAATCAAGCAAAATATGGAGCTAGTTATACTGTAAGAAGTCATAATAGACCCTGTGACAACATGGAGTTAGCTGGTAAAAAAAAAAGCTGGTAACTAACAGAGAAAGACATGGAATTAGTTGGTAAGGAGTTGATGAAAATTTGCATGGAAAAATCTTTTGTGACCCCTGTTACTCTGCTTTGTTTTCCCTTTTCATTCACTCAGCCTTTAGCTCACACGTTAAGCCTTTCACCCAGTCGTGTATTCGCTCCACCTTTTCATGATCTTCATGTACCCGTTCTATTTGCTCATTCGTTCAGCCATTTCTCCGTTTATTTATTCGCTTCACCTTCCAATCCTTGGTGTTTCCTGTTACTTTTCCTTCCAATCCTTGGTGTTTCCTGTTACTTTCTCCTTTCAATCCTTGGTGTTTCCTGTTACTTTCTCTTCCAATCCTTGGTGTTTCCTGTTACTTTCTCCTTCCAATCCTTGGTGTTTCCTGTTACTTTCTCCTTCCAATCCTTGGTGTTTCCTGTTACTTTCTCCTTCCAATCCTTGGTGTTTCCTGTTACTTTCTCCTTCCAATCCTTGGTGTTTCCTGTTACTTTCTCCTTCCAATCCTTGGTGTTTCCTGTTACTTTCTCCTTTCAATCCTTGGTGTTTCCTGTTACTTTTCCTTCCAATCCTTGGTGTTTCCTGTTACTTTCTCTCCTTCCAATCCTTGGTGTTTCCTGTTACTTTCTCCTTTCAATCCTTGGTGTTTCCTGTTACTTTCTCCTTCCAATCCTTGGTGTTTCCTGTTACTTTCTCCTTCCAATCCTTGGTGTTTCCTGTTACTTTCTCATCTCTTCGGAGATTCATCCGTTCGTTTATCCTCACCTCCGTTTCATATCCTTTGTTGTTTCTTTTCTTTCATAGTTTGTTCAGCCGGCTATTCATTTTGTTAATTTCTCAACTCTTTCTTTTCATACATTTTGTGCTTTCTTTTATGTTTTTACATTTGCTCGGTATTTCATTATCATTTATTTGCTCTTTCTTTTCACATCGTTTGTGGGTTTTCTCTTCTTTGGTCATTCATTCCGTCACTCATCCGTTTCTGTCTTCGCTCCTTCTCTTCACACCCTCCATGTTCCCTTTTCTTTGTTCATACGTTCACAAATCCCTGCAAACTCATTAACTACTGTGTCCCATTTATTAGAGTGGAGAAAATGTCTTGTCCTCGATGATCCCCCCCGTTTAAGGGCGCCGGCTTTCCCCCTTGTTACTTATCACTTTTGTATTAAAAAAAAAAGTGTATAAAAGAAATGATGGTGACGGTATCACAAAAAAAACTGCATTCAAAAGCCACGCAGGCAAAGAGACTGCAGAATGAACAGGAAGTATCTACTCTGAACAGTATTCACAGTTGCACTCACTACCTTCATCAACTTAAAACAATTACAAAAATAGTTCTGATTAATGACAAAGATAACCTGCAAAAGGTTTTCTAGAACAAGTACAAGTGAAAAGGCCGCACAGGCATGAAAACGGAGAAAACATTCAACATTTCTTTTCTGAAAGATAGGTCAGAGAGAGTGGCCAAAAAAGAAAAAACTGCTTGCACAGAATTGTCAGAGGGCGGGTCCACAATTTCTGTTGATAGCCCCCCCCCCCCCCCACCCCCCACCTCCCAACATCCCCTTCCCAACATCCTATGCGGAACCATGATTTAAATTCAGTCACTTGTCAATAATGATTCCAAAACGACAACTTCAAAAAACGAATTGATAAAAATGTTTCCAAGTATTTACGAGTTAGTTTGCAAACAGACAGAAGAGTTAGCATAAACATACAGACAGACACACAGACAGACCAGAAAATAAGACCACACTCCGTCGTGTGCTTCGCCCGCGCGTAACCATCCCGTAATAGGTCTGAGTCGACTCTGACCTCGACCCTGACCCGCCCCTGCCCATTGCTAACTTAAATTAATGCTGCCTCTCGCGCAGTTTGTCAAAGGGCTGACGCGGCAACACGTGCAGCACGTAGGCTCTGCTCCGCTTAATTGGCTTGATTCCACGAAACACGATCAGCTAGTTCCTTTTCGGTTCCCCCCCCAAATCTAAGATGTTTACTCCGATGGTCGGCAAATGTGGCAGAGCTAGGCACTCCTTATTGGGTGCTGGAATGTTTGTGATCAACACTGTTATAAGATACTGCAGTGCCAAGGGTTTCGCAGCTGGCGACTGACATGGCACGATGAATACTTTCAGACAAGGCTGTGCCAGGCGTTAGTCATTGGCCACTGTAATGTGATGAACTCTCTTATTGATATGGCTCTGTAAAACATTTTTCCAGTTGGTCTAATGACGTGTGATGAACTTTTATGTGATGTTGCTCTAAGCAGTTACCGTTCACTGAAGTTTTGTTACCATCACTGCTATCTTTCTATATATATATATATATTATATATATATATATATATATACACACACACCAAACTAATAAATTCCAAGGATAAGTACCGAGCACCGTTCCAGCAACTTACAGAGCAGCTTGGTGTTGCAATGACTGCAAGAAATATTGAATTATAAACAAGCTTGCTCTTATGTCTTAGATTGAAGAAATAGGGTGAGATACGCATTCATATCTGCAGTGGTAGATGATTCTGCCTAACTAACAGTATGTGCATGAGTGGGTGAAGGGTGAAAAATAAAATAAATGCTTCTCAAAATGAGCCTTCAGCAAGCTTATATTCTCCAAGGGGGAGACATCCTCCCATAGGGAGGAAAACTCACATATAACTCCTGGTCATATACCGATATTTCGAAACTTGGTTGTTTCTCCTCAGTGACCACGGAAAGTGGTAATTTGACTCCTCTGCCTTTTCAGTTTTAAGAAGAATGCAATCCCAGAAAAGGCTGGTGTGCAATACCGTAGTATGTTTGTTGAGTTTTCAAAAAACCAACCAAAGGTGCCATCTACGAAGCAAAAGAAAATCATGAAAGAGCAAAACAAGCTACATTTTCTTGTGGAAAGTAGAAAATATAAAAAGATATCCTCTTAAGACACAAGTGCTGAGGGCCAGTTCTTGGAATGAATCCGCAAGGGACTAAATACAACAAACTAATAAATCCCAAGGATAAGTACCGAGCACCGTTCCAGCAACTTACAGAGCAGCTTGGTGTTGCAATGACTGCAAGAAATATTGAATTATAAACAAAGCTTGCTCTTATGTCTTAGATTGAAGAAATAGGGGGGAGATACGCATTCATATCTGCAGTGGTAGATGATTCTGCCTAACTAACAGTATGTGCATGAGTGGGTGAAGGGGGAAAAATAAAATAAATGCTTCTCAAAGCAGCTGGGTGGTAGAAAAAGCAACACCAACCGACCAGTGAAAGGAAAGAATGGAAACACCTTGAGCAAACCAACAGAGCAGCTGGACAGATGGAGGGAACACTTTATCGAGCTACTCAGTGGTACGCCAGTCAAGACACCACCACTCATCGAGGAAGGAGAAGATCTGGATGTGAACCTAGGCCGATCAGCAAGAAGAAATCATTCAAGCAATCAGAAAGACGAAGAACGGAAAAGCCCCAGGACCTGACAACATCACACCGGAAGTGCTCAGGGCAGAAGCGATGGTCGCGGCAGACATCCTGATGGACTTATTTCAAGAGGTCTGGGAAAAGGAAGAAGTGCCGAAAGAGTGGAAAAAGGGCTACATCATCAAGATACCCAAGAAGGGGGATCTCAGCGAGTGTAAGAACTGAGAGGGATACAACTGCTGTCACTACCCAACAAAATCTTCACGAGAATCATCCTAGAGAGGATCCGGGCAGCTGTAGATGAAAAGCTGAGAGACGAACAAGCAGGATTTCGAGCAGGAAGATCATGTGTCGATCAGATAGCCACGCTCCGAATCATCATCGAGCAGTTTCTTGAGTGGCAGTCACCAATCTTCATCAATTTCATCGATTTCAAAAAAGCATTCGACACAGTGGACAGAGAAGTAACATGGAAAATTCTGAGATACTATGGAATTCCACTCAAGATGGTAAAGATCATACGGAGCCTGTACAAGGACACAGCGTGTCACGTCATCCACAACACGAGTGTGTCGGAACCCTTCACAGTGAACACCGGGGTCCGTCAGGGATCTTTGTTGTCAAACCCCTGATCTCTCTTGTGATCGACTGGGTGATGAGGACAGCGATGAGCCCACCACGCGGGATCCAGTGGACACTCATACAGAAACTTGAGGACCTGGATTTTGCGGACGACTCAGCTTGCTGACTCACACCCTCCACCACATGCAGAAGAAGACCAAAAGCCTCCGCAGCACAGCCAGTAACACTGGCTTGGAGATCAACGCGGAGAAGACAAAGACCATGAGAACCAACACAAGCCAGGCTGAAGCAGTTCGCCTACGGGAACAACAGATAGAAGATGTTGAGAAATTTACCTACCCAGGAAGCATCGTCAACAAGACAGGAGGAACTGATGATGACATCAGGGCCAGAATAACCAAGGCAAGATTTGCTTTCACCACCCTCAAGCCCATCTGGAGGAGCGCAAACGTCCATCTTCACACCAAACTGAGACTGTTCAACACCAACGTGAGACCTGTGCTGCTGTATGGCTCGGAGACCTGGAGACTCACCAAAGGGCTGGAGCACAAGTTGCAGGTCTTCATCAACGCATGCCTGCGGCGGATCCTCCGCATCAGGTGGCCTGACAGAATTGCCAGTGAGGAGCTATGGCGCGGACAAATCAGAGACCAATCGGAGACACCATCAGAATCCGAAAGTGGAAGTGGATTGGACACATCCTACGCCGAGGCCCGGACAACACCACACGGCAAGCACTGGACTGGAACCCTCAAGGAAAGAGGAAAGCGGGGCCGCCAGTGACAACTTGGTGTAGGACGCTGGACAGTGAGCTCATTACCATCAAGCTGTCCTGGCGTGAGGCAAAGCGGGCAGCCCAAGACCGCACACGTTGGAAATCTGCAGTGAAGGCCCTATGCTTCCGTTGGAGCTAAGAGGATTGAGGTAAGGTACTGTTATAGATTTGACACAACCAAGCATTCCTAGAACACTGTTATAGATAGGACACAGTCAAGCATTCCATGAACACTGCTATAGATAGGACACAGTCAAGCATTCCATGAACGCTGTTATAGATAGGACACTTTCAAGCATTCCATGAACGCTGTTATAGGTAGGACACAGTCAAGCATCCATGAACACTGTTATAGATGGGACACTTTCAAGCATTCCATGAACGCTGTTATAGATAGGACACAACCAAGCATTCCTCGAAGAATTATAGATAGGACACAGTAAAGCATTCCTCTAACACTGTTAAAGGTATGACACATTCAAGCATTCCCGAACATTGTTATAGATATGACACACTCAATATTCCCGAACACTTATAGCTATGACACGGCCAGGCATTGCCCGAACACTTATAGATTATGGCACACCCAGGCATTCCCCGAACACTGTTATAGATATGACACAGCAAAACATTCCCTGAACACTGCAATAGAAATGACACAGCTAAGCATTCCCCGAAGACTGCTGTTATTGGTATGACACGGCCAAACATTCCATGAACACTGTTATTGGTATGACACGGCCAAACATTCCATGAACACTGTTATTGGTATGACACGGCCAAACACTCCATGAACACTGTTATTGGTATGACACGGCCAAACATTCCATGAACACTGTTATTGGTATGACACGGCCAAACATTCCATGAACACTGTTATTGGTATGACATGGCCAAACATTCCATGAACACTGTTATAGGTATGACATGGCCAAACATTCCATGAACACTGTGATAGATAGGACACAGCCAAACGTTCCATGAGCACTGTGATAGATAGGACACAGCCAAACGTTCCATGAGCACTGTGACAGATAGGACACAGCCAAACGTCCCATGAACACTGTGATAGATAGGACACAGCCAAACGTTCCATGAACACTGTGATAGATAGGACGCAGTCAAACGTTCCATGAACACTGTGACAGATAGGACACAGCCAAACGTTCCATGAACACTGTGATAGATAGGACGCAGCCAAACGTTCCGTGAGCACTGTGATAGATAGGACACAGCCAAACGTTCCATGAACACTGTGACAGATAGGACACAGCCAAACGTTCCGTGAGCACTGTGACAGATAGGACACAGCCAAACCTTCCATGAACACTGTGATAGATAGGACACAGCCAAACGTTCCATGAACACTGTGATAGATAGGACACGCCAAACGTTCCATGAACACTGTGAAAGATAGGACACAGCCAAACGTTCCATGAACACTGTGACAGATAGGACACAGCCAAACGTTCCATGAACACTGTGATAGACAGTACACAGCCAAACGTTCCATGAACGCTATGATAGATAGGACACAGCCAAAAGTTCCATGAACACTGTGATAGACAGTACACAGCCAAACGTTCCATGAACGCTGTGATAGATAGGACACAGCCAAACGTTCCATGAACACTGTGACAGATAGGACACAGCCAAACGTTCCATGAACACTGTGACAGATAGGACACAGCCAAACGTTCCATGAACACTGTGATAGATAGGACACAGCCAAACGTTCCATGAACACTGTGACAGATAGGACACAGCCAAACGTTCCATGAACACTGTGACAGATAGGACACAGCCAAACGTTCCATGAACAGTTTAATAGATATGTCACAGCTGAACATTCCCTGCTGGCTGTTGCAATGTCGCCACGTGCATTTTCGCTCATGTGGCGCTGTTGGCCATTTCCCATTGACCTCTGAAATGTCGCGATGAACTCTGCTGTTGACATAACACTCCGGAGCATTCGCCGTTAGCACTGGCCAGTAAAGGTCATGACAGACACTGTTATAGATATGTACTACTGTGCATCCCTTCCCCCTTTGCCACTAAAATGTTGCTCTAGATGCTGTTATAGATATGAACTGGTATGCATTCCCCATTCGTGACTGAAATGTGATTAAGTCTGCTTTAGATATCATTTGGCACCATTAAGCAACCCCCACCCCCACCCCTTTGGCCACAGAAATGTCATGGTGAACATTGTTTTAGATAGCATATACTACTACTAAACGTTTCCTCACGGGACACAGAAAAGTTTGATGAACATTGTTATAGATAGCATATGCCACAACTGAACATTTCCTCACGGGACACTGAAACATTTGATTAACGGTGTTTTTTGATAGCATATGCAATTACAAGCATTCACCCCCCCCCCCCACCCCCCCCCCCACCCCACCCCCCACCCCCACCCCCCACCCCCCATTGGACATTGAAATGTTGTAGAGAACACTGTTAAAGATATGACACTACTAAACATTGCCCCATGGACTATTGGAATGTCGCATTGAACATTGTTACAATTATGTCACTGCTAAACATTCCACCATAGGTAATTGAGATGTCAAAATGAACACTGTTACTGAAATGACACCGCTAGACATTCCCCCGTGGGACATTGAGATGGGCAAAATGAACACTGTCACTGACGTGACACTGCTGCACATTCCCCATGGGACACTGAGACGTCAAATGAACATTGTTACAGATATGACACTGCTAAACTTCCCCATGGGACACTGAGACGTCACAATGAACACTGTTACAGATATGACACTGCTAAACATTCCCCATGGGACACTGAGACGTCACAATGAACACTGTTATTGAAAGGACACTGCAAACATTCCCAAGGGACCTTGAGATGTCAAAATGAACACTGTTACATATATGACACTGCTAAACATTCCCCATGGGACATTGAGACGTCAAAATGAACACTGTTACTGAAAGGACACTGCAAACATTCCCCATGGGACATTGAGACGTCAAAATAAACACTGTTACTGAAAGGACACTGCAAACATTCTCCATGGGACATTGAGACGTCAAATGAACACTGTTACTGAAAGGACACTGCAAACAATCCCAAAGGGACATTGAGACGTCAAAATGAACACTGTTACAGATATGACACTGCAAACATTTCCAAAGGGACATTGAGACGTCAAAATGAACACTGTTACTGAAAGGACACTGCAAACAATCCCAAAGGGACATTGAGATGTCAAAATGAACACTGTTACTGAAAGGACACTGCAAACATTCTCCATGGGACATTGAGACGTCAAAATGAACACTGTTACTGAAAGGACACTGCAAGCAATCCCAAAGGGACATTGAGACGTCAAAATGAACACTGTTACTGAAAGGACACTGCAAACATTCTCCATGGGACATTGAGACGTCAAAATGAACACTGTTACTGAAAGGACACTGCAAACAATCCCAAAGGGACATTGAGACGTCAAAATGAACACTGTTACAGATATGACACTGCAAACAATCCCAAAGGGACATTGAGATGTCAAAATGAACACTGTTACTGAAAGGACACTGCAAACAATCCCAAAGGGACATTGAGATGTCAAAATGAACACTGTTACTGAAAGGACACTGCAAACATTCCCCAAGGGACATTGAGATGTCAAAATGAACACTGTTACTGAAAGGACACTGCAAACATTCCCCAAGGGACATTGAGATGTCAAAATGAACACTGTTACTGAAAGGACACTGCAAACATTCCCCAAGGGACATTGAGATGTCAAAATGAACACTGTTACTGAAAGGACACTGCAAACATTCCCCATGGGACATTGAGATGTCAAATGAACACTGTTACTGAAAGGACACTGCAAACATTCCCCAAGGGACATTGAGATGTCAAAATGAACACTATTACTGAAATGACACTGCTAAACATTTCCCGTGGAACAATGGAGTATCACAATG
>CM031595.1:131731844-131739344 GCA_018398815.1 Conus ventricosus | reverse complement strand
TGACAGTATTTTTGCACACATTTCCTGACAAACACTGCAGGTGTCTGTATCTCTTGGGTCTGGTTGATGCCAAACATAATTATTGTTAAGAGTGCAGCTCTGCCAAACAGTCTTATACCAGAATGGAACATAGTAACATCATCTTCCTCATTTTCACAGATCAGCAGTACCAAGAAGTCTGGAATTCTGTGACCCTTCATGCTCATCTGTAATGTGTTTGTGTGTGTGTGTGTGTTTGTGTGTGTGTGTGTGTGTGTGTGTGCGTGCGCGCGCGCGCGCCCGCGCGCGTGCGCGCGTGTGTGTGTGTGTGTGTGTGTGTGTGTGTGTGTGTGTGTGTGTGTGTGTGTGTGTGTGTGTGTTTTCAAGTTCGAAATGTTCAAGTTTGAAAATGCTCAAGTAAGAAAAACTCTCTCTCTCTCTCTCTCTCTCTCTCTCTCTCTCTCTCGTTTCGAAAGAGATAACCGGCAAATAGTATTGATATTGTCACGTGGTTTGAACACTTTAAAAAGAATCTAGCAAAAGATGAATCAGGCGATGAATTTGTTCAGTATGATAGCGTAGAAAGCAACGAAGAAGTAGACACTTTTAATCGCCCGATTACTAAAGAGGAGGTTGTGATTGCTTTAAGAAAAATTAAAAATCGTAAAGCTGCCGGTCCAGATGACATAATTGGTGAGTTTTCAAAGCATGGTTGTAAATCAGGAGCAATTCTGAATTTCTTGGTGTCCTTCTTCAATACTCTTTTTGATAAAGGAATTTATCCAGAAAAGTGGACTGAATCAATCGTTGTTACTCTGCACAAGGAAGGTGATGTAAATAATCCTAACAATTATCGGGGTATTTCTATCTGCGACGCAGCCAGTAAAATATACAGTACGATGGTTAATTACAGGTTACAGGAATGGGTAACAGAAAATAATTTAACAGGGGAGTATCAAGCCGGATTTAAGCGGCACTACTCTACAGTCGATCATATGTTTCCTCTGATGGCATTTATACAAAAACATATTTTCTTTGAAACGTAAATTATATGTTGCTTTCATAGATTTTGAAAAAGCTTTTGACTCCGTGAACAGAAGAATTCTATGGCCTATTCTGTTAAAGAATGGTATACATGGGAAGCTATCTAAATGCATAATGAGTATGTCTGTGAAAGCTAAAGTCAGATGTGGGGGAAATATATCAGATTTCATTCAGTGTACCAGTGGTATGAAACGAGGGGATGTGTGTAGCCCTATCCTTTTTTCTTTGTTTATCAATGAATTAACCTCAGAAGTTTTCTCCAATGGTAGACATTGCGCGACATTTACGGCAGACTTTTTACAAGTATTCATTTTATTATTGGCAGATGTTGTTTTGTTATCGGAAACTGTTATTGGTCTTCAAACTCAGTTGAATAGTCTTTCTCGAGCTGCAAGTTCACTTCAGTTAAAGGTAAACACTGCGAAAAGCAACATTGTTGTGTTCAGAAAAGCTGGGTATTTAGGAGTTAGAGAGCAATGGAGATTTAATGGAGTTACTATGTCGTTGTTAATGCATATAAATATCTGGGCATTTATTTCTCTACGCGATTGAGTTTTTTCTCTGGCATGTAAAGATCTTGCTAGCAGGGCAAAGCGTGCTGTTTTATGTATAATGCAACATCTATCTAGATCAGGAAATCAGTCTTTTCGGGTGTTTTGTAAATTGTTCGATTCTCAAGTGCAGCCCATTGCACAATATGGCGCTGAAGTGTGGGGGCTTGATAATGTGGCGTCCACACTGAAGCAGTTCATTTGTTTGCCAAGAAGAAATTCCTTGGAGTTTCATTACAAACACTTAATGATTTGGTATATGGCGAGACAAATAGATACCCAATTTGTTTAAACTCTATGATTAGATGCATTCATTATTGGCTAAAACTTACACAAATACAAGAGTCAAGGCTGCCTAAAAAAAGCACATAAAATGTTATTTGATTTAGATGAAAGGGGTAGATTAAATTGGGTAACAAAGGTAAAAGTTAAACTCTATGAACTTGGGTTTGGGTATGTGTGGCTCAGTCAGGGTGTTGGGGACATAACTAGTGTTTTACTTATGCTTCGCACAAGATTGATTGACTACAGGTGGCAACTGAGGAATGCACATATTCAAGACAGTACCAGATTTGATTTGTATAGGCAATTCGATTTGCCTCACTGTGTTCCAACCTACATATCAATGAAAATGGACAGATATTTTAAGTACATCATGACCAGATTTCGATTTGGGATATCTGATTTATCTCTGCAACACTCTCGTTACAAAAAGCATAATGAACGAAATCTTATTTGTCCATTATGTAAAGGTGCACGAGAAGATGAGGTTCATTTTGAATTTTGTTGTCCCATTTTGAAAAATCATAGAGACCAGGTAATCCCTACTAAGACCAGCCGCCGTGGCGAAGTGGTTAGCGTCGCGAACTCCCGGCTGGGAGGTCATGGGTTCGAATCCCATCAGAGTCATGTGGGTTTTTTCTGCCCCGACCGGCTTCTACCCAGAGTTGAGTTTGCTGCGGACTCAGTTGGGAAGACTGGGACCACACAGTCGAGTTTCATCCACTTAATGGATGCGTTTCTGAGAGTGTTGCTCAAATTTCCTGACCAACACTGTAGGTGCCTGTATCTCTCGGGCCTGGTTGACGCCGGGATATATTGTGAGAGGAAGCGTAGAGTACAGCCCTGTCATGTAGTCTCAGACCGAAATGGAAATCCGTAGCATTATCTTAATCATCCTCATTCTCATTGATCAGCATTAAAAAAAAAGTCTCAAATTCTGTGGCCCTTCATGCTCTGCTCTCATGGTGACCTCAATTTCGATGTCCTCTCCACGTCTGTGGCCTTGGTTTGGTTCCGTCGGGGTCACCAGTATCCGCGAGTCCATGGGGGCTGTCGTTGGACGGACGTGGTGGCGCCCTCCGGAGGGAGAGCTCACTCACGCCGGCTCCGCGACTAAGCAATTATTGTCGTCAGTAGGGGGCTTAGTAGGTGGTGTCCTGCGTATATTAGATCAGAACAGGCGCCACTGAACACCACAGAAGTGACTCGGCGGCAGTGCAGTGTCTCCTCCGGTGGGTTGCCTCTTGACGACTTGACATTGACTGCTCCCTGTGGATTGCTGGTGCCGGGGCTGCGGCGGGGCCGACCGGGCTGTGGCTGTGGCTGTGGACGGGGTGTCGGAATGAGCGGTGTGGGTGCACTGCCTCTGAGGTGGCACAGAGGGATGGACAGACAAAAAAAAAATCCCTACTAAGTATCTAAACCATCCCACATTATTTAGACTTGTATTGCTTATGTCATCCGAATCGTCAAACAGTTTGCTGTTTACTTATACAAAGCATTTAAAATTCGATCTGAAATTGTTCATGATTTTGTTATCAATTTTCCCGTTTCCGTTTTTCGATAGTGAACATTTCATGTGCCTGTATTCTATGTTGTTTATGCACCCTCTTCAAAGGGGGCTATGGCCTTATTGAATAAATTATCCGTATCCGTATCCGTCTCTCTCTCTCTCTCTCTCTCTCTCTCTCTCTCTCTCTGTGTGTGTGTGTGTGTGTGTGTGTGTGTGTGTGTGTGTGTGTGCACGCATACATGTGTGTATATGTGTAAAGGCGGGTGCATGTGGAGGTTGACGGTGTCGGCATGTTCACGGGGACTGACGCTGGATGGGCGTGGCGGCGCCTTCGGAGGAGGACGCTTACTTCACGCCGACTGGTAACAAAGCAACCAGTGTCGTCAGTAGGCAGATGTGGTGTCAGGCACTCACTGAACACCACTGATGTGGTACGGCAGCAGTGCAGTGTCTCCTCTGGTGGGCTGTCTCGTGATGACCTCTTATCTTTCCGATCTCAGTGGTAAACGTGGTCTTGGGCGAAATCAAATTTGCGGAATGAATCGGAAGAGAAGAGAGAAAAAGTGGAAGCGGAGAAGATACGTATTAAATGGAGCTGATGGTAATAAGATACATCATAGTAGTACTAATAATGATAGTGATGCTAATAATAATGATCGTAACGACAATGGTAATGTAATGATGATGACAGTGATGATGGTGGTGATGATGACGATGATGATGATGATGATGATGACGATGATGATGATGATGATGATGATGAATGTGACGACGACGACGACGACGATGATGATGATAGTACTGATGATGGTAATAATTATATCAATTGCTTCTTTCGGCGCTTCTAGAACTGTTTTCGATGGTTTGGCAGCATTTCCTGTGTTTCAGTTCAAATTCAACTGTGTTCATTCATTTCTGTTTCGCTCCTTAACTTGACTTCAAGGCGTAGTTCATTACTAGTGAGACTTATAGAGTCACACTCTGCAGGAGAAAGTTTGTCGTACATTATCAGCTGTTGCAAACGTTGTGCAGAAAGTGTGTGTGCGTGTGTGTGTGTGTGTGTGTGTGTGTGTGTGTGTGTGTGTGTGTGTGTGTGTGTGTGTGTGTGTGTGTGTGTGTGCGTGTTCGTGTGTGTGTGTGTGTGTGGTGTGTGTGTGTGTGTGTGTGTGTGTGTGTGTGTGTGGCTGCACGCGCATGCGTAAATACGAGTATGCATGTGTGCGTCCGTGCGTGCGTGCGTGCGTGCGTGCGTGTGTGTGTGTGTGTGTGTGTGTGTGTGTGTGTGTGTGTGTGTGTGTGTGTGTGTGTGTGTGTGTGCGTGCGTGCGTGCGTGCGTCCGTGCGTGCATGCTTGCGTGCTTGCGTGCTTGCGTGCGTGCGTGCGTGCGTGCGTGCGTGCGTGTGTGTGTGTGTGTGTGTGTGTGTGTGTGTGTGTGTGTGTGTGTGTGTGTGTGTGTGTATGTGTGTGTGTGTGTGTGTGTGTGTGTGTGTGTGTGCTCGCGCGCGCACGCACGCACGCACGCACGCACGCGTGACTGTATTTCTGAATGAGTGAGTTCTTTAATTTAAAGTCTGTTCACACATGGTGATATTAGACTTTTAAAAAAAAGGAGCGAGGGGAAGGGGAGCGTTCATAGAACTCTATTAATCTGATGCATGGAAAGCATTTTTGCTATTTGCACAATTTCTGGTTTGTGGGTTATTGTTTTGATAGAATCATGTACAGTCACATCCACGTTCGATTCTTTATAATAATGAAGTTAACATTGAGCAATGAAAACGAATATGGTCGACTGAGAGAAGATGTGAACAATCGCATGCTACATTTTGGGAAAATTAGGTTTTTTCCACGAATTCGGTCGAAGCTTGTATATAAAAGATAACAAATATCGTGGACATGACAAGATCTCATACTTCTCTGGAAGGTGTTCACTGTTTGTATTTGTGTGTGGGGGTGTCGGTGTGTGTGTGTGTGTGTGTGTGTGTGTGTGTGTGTGTGTGTGTGTGTGTGTGTGTGTGTGTGTGTGTGTGTGTGTGTGTGTGTGTGTAGTTATAATGATAATAACAATAATGATGATAATAATGGTAACATTGCTGCTAGTAGCTTTAGCTTTTAATCATTCTACAGACAGTGACGATGTGTGCATAGCACAAGACAAACACAAACTTTTTACCGTTTGTTTGTTGTCTCGACTGTTTGCTGGTTACGTCATATTGTTTGTTAGTTTGTTTGTTTAAACGTTAACGAAGCTGCGGCGTTTAATTATCCCAGACTATGGGCGGTGGCATATTCTAGGGTGACAAAAACAGGGAACTGTAATGGGTTCTGTTTGTGTGTCTGCTTGTGTGCCCGTCCTTCGTTCAGCCAACTTGAGAAAGAAAGAGAGAAAAAAAAAAAAGGGGGGGGGGGGGGGGTGCGGGGGAAGGGAGGGGGGGGGGGGGGAGAAAATCAAACCGGCTCAAACTCGACTCAGCAGTTCTCAAGAACTCATGGCTGGTTTGCTTGTTTGTTTGTTTGTTTGTAAATTACAAGGATTCAACGGTTGTAATTTCTGAGTTGTATCCGGCTTACCCATCGTTGATTTCTTATTGTTCTGTTCTTGATGTTCTGATACTCTTTGGCTTTACCATGAGACCAGTGAGTTTGACGCTTGAAAACGGTAATCAAGATTGATGACTGTGCGTGTGGGTGAAACATCACACAAAACTAGAAGGTAGTAAAATACCGCAAGGAACCACAAGGACTTTCAAATACTGTTCTGAACAACACCAAGGAGGTCGAAATATCCCAATGAGCAACAAGGAGAGGGTGAGGGGTCACACCATACTCAACAGCGAGGGCAAAACGTCGCACTGAACAACAAGGAGTGTGAAAGGCCAAACTGAACAACAAGGAGTGTGAAAGGCCAAACTGAACAACAAGGAGTGTGAAAGGCCAAACTGAACAACAAGGAGTGTGAAAGGCCAAACTGAGCAACAAGGAGTGTGAAAGGCCAAACTGAACAACAAGGAGTGTGAAAGGCCAAACTGAACAACAAGGAGTGTGAAAGGCCAAACTGAACAACAAGGAGTGTGAAAGGCCAAACTGAACAACAAGGAGTGTGAAAGGCCAAACTGAACAACAAGGAGTGTGAAGCGTTAAACTGAACAACAAGGAGTGTGAAAGGCCAAAATGAACAACAAGGAGTGTGAAAGGCCAAACTGAACACCAAGGAGTGTGAAGCGTTAAACTGAACAACAAGGAGTGTGAAGGGTTAAACTGAAAAACAATGAGTGTGAAAGGCCAAACTGAACAACAAGGAGTGTGAAAGGCCAAACTGAACAACAAGGAGTGTGAAAGGCCAAACTGAACAACAAGGAGTGTGAAGCGTTAAACTGAACAACAAGGAGTGTGAAGGGTTAAACTGAACAACAAGGAGTGTGAAAGGCCAAACTGAACAACAAGGAGTGTGAAGGGTTAAACTGAACAACAAGGAGTGTGAAAGGCCAAACTGAACAACAAGGACTGTGAAACGTCAAACTGAACAAAAAGGACTGTGAAGCGTCAAACTGAACAACAAAAAGTGTGACGCGTCAAACTGAACAACAAAGACTGTGAAACATCAAACTGATCAACAAGGAGTGTGAAGTGTCAAACTGAACAACAAGGAGTGTGAAACATCAAAGTGAACAAGGAGTGTGAAGCATCAAACTGAACAAGAAATGTGAAATGTCAAACTGAACAACAAGGAATGTGAAGCGTCAAACTGATCAACAGGAAGTGTGCAACATCAAACTGCACAAGGAGTGTGAAGCGTCAAACTGAGCAATGAGTGTGAAGCGTTAAACTGAACAACAAGGAGTGTGAAGCGTTAAACTGAACAACAAGGAGTGTGAAGCGTTAAACTGAACAACAAGGAATGTGAAGGGTTAAACTGAACACCAAGGAGTGTGAAGCGTTAAACTGAACAACAAGGAGTGTGAAGCGTTAAACTAAACAACAAGGATGTGAAGGGTTAAACTGAACACCAAGGAATGTGAAGGGTTAAACTGAACAAGGAGTGTGAAGTGTTAAACTGAACAAGGAATGTGAAGGGTTAAAGTGAACAACAAGGAATGTGAAGGGTTAAAGTGAACAACAAGGAATGTGAAG
>CM031595.1:131719344-131721844 GCA_018398815.1 Conus ventricosus | reverse complement strand
TAAAACGAAAGCAAAACATATAGGACAGAAAAAGATTGAAGGATGAAAAATTGTATGATAGGAGAGAGAGAGGGGTGGGAAGAAGAGTGAGACAGGCAGAGAGACAGACAGACAGAAAGACAGACAGAAGACAGACAACAGGACAGACAGACAAAAGGACAGAGACAGACAGAGATAGAAACAGAAATGCTTAAAGACAGAGAAAGAAACAGATGGCAGTGGGACAGACAGACCGTTTCCCCGAAGTTGGATTATGGCTACCTTAATGGCGGGGTTTAAAAAAAACGGTCATACACACAAAACTCCACTCCCTTTGTTGGGTAGATGCGATTAATCCTTGCCTGTCTATACAGGGAGTGTCCGCAGGAGTATCAGCCCGCGTACACAGAAGAAGAAGAAGAAGAAAGAAGAAGAAGAAGAAGAAGAAGAGAAGAAGAAGACAGACAGACAGACAGACAGACAGACAGACAGACGGAGGGGAAAAACAGAGAGAGAGAGAGAGAGAGAGAGAGAGAGAGAGAGAGAGAGAGAGAGAGAGCGAGAGAGAGCCTGTGGTCGGTGCTTGGTTTTGCGCAGTGCTGCAGAAAGAGGTTAATACCTGCGTTTATTTGAGATACTTTCACCTCAGTGTCATGTCCAGGGATGCTTTGGGCCCTTGGTGAAACCCGACTGGCCTGTTCCACGAGGCAACTGCCTGCCCACCTCCTCTCCTCCTCCTCCTCCTCCCCCACCCCCTCCTCCCCCACCCCCTCCTTCACCACCACCCTCTCCTCTCTCACTCTCTCTCTCTCTCTCTCTCTCTCTCTCTCTCTCTCACCTCTCTCTCTCTCTCTCTCGCTCGTATTTACAGTCCATCTTCTTTTTTCTCTCTTTACACGAATGCATAACGAGAGGGAAACTGTTTTTGTTTCTTTTTAAATGTCCTGTTGTTACGTCAATAAAAAGAATGTTTGTCCATACATCAAACGAAAGCAAAATGTTTACACAGTTTCAAACGTCCAGTAACCATACAAGAATACGTACACCCAAAATGAGATAGACAGACAGACACAAAAGGTTACGTCTTTTTAAACCTGTGCGTACAACCCGGTATGATTATCGCTTGAAACTAACAAGAAAACAAACAGATCCTGTATGCAGTAAAAACCAAAAAAAAAATGTTTAAACTTTCAAAACTAAGCACTTCCAACTTGTCATTAAGAATTAGCCATTTTGTTCAACAGGCTTATTTTAAGATCACCGGACTATAAAAGTACTATGTTCCATAATTATGTACTGACGCTAGGACCTGGATTCTTAATAGCTGGAAAACTGTAACTGAACATTGTGGATCTAAACTCACCTGGGACCTTCAAAAATTATCAAAAGTACACAGACCATTCGGTTCTTAAATCACACAGGATTACAACCCCATGCAGCAAAATATAAATCGCTTGCGCTCTTCTTTTGGCAAAGTGAACATATCAAGTAATAATAACAATATTCTGCTGTAAAAAAAATCATGTCTAAACTGAGTCATTGCTTAGCAGATAAAGTTCGATGGTCTGTTCCAGTCTCAAAACCTGTGTCTGAGCGGATTTGTTACAGTTTGATCAAGTTAATTCTGTGGCGAAGAATAAATCACAGCATAGGATACTGACTTTCAGACAAAACGGAAATTTGAAAGTCTTGTATCATATGTCCCTTCTCGAGAGAGAAGGTAACAATCAAAGCCAGTTTTTACGTTAAAAAGTATTCAGACGTACTGCGCAAACTATATTTTAAGCCAACCTTTAGTATGCTGGAAGTTAGGTGCACGTTACTTGCGGATTAACCGAATATTCGGAAAGTGAAAGAACAGGAATGAGGCCTCTGCAACAAATAAATGCCTCGACCAAGTTCACACCAATGGCGATAAACATGGATGACAAAGACACAGACAGGTCAGAAAACACGGTTTCCCAGTCTGCTTCCGTGCTTCGGAGCTGACCATTCGGGCTGTTGGCATGTTTGGACCTTCCTCACATCCGTTCTGTCTCCTGAAACATAGGCACAAAGATTTCATCTTATATTGATTCTTCTGTACTTTTTGTTAGAGATGTTTGGGGCTAATTAGTTGTTGATGGTATCGTCTTCTCATTTTTCCTCCCTGGCCCTCGCTGGCTGCTAGTGGAGGCAGTAGAATCGTGATCTTATAGCGGTGACAATACCACAGACATCCTCCCTGGCCCTCGCTGGCTGCTAGTGGAGGCAGTAGAATCGTGATCTTATAGCGGTGACAATACCACAGACATCCTCCCTGGCCCTCGCTGGCTGCTAGTGGAGGCAGTAGAATCGTGATCTTATAGCGGTGACAATACCACAGACATCCTCCCTGGCCCTCGCTGGCTGCTAGTGGAGGCAGTAGAATCGTGATCTTATAGCGGTGACAATACCACAGACATGTGGGTGGTCTGTTTCTGTCCATTACCATGGGCTGACTGCCGTGACCAGGTGGGCTGCACTGATACACCTCACCATG
>CM031595.1:131694344-131696844 GCA_018398815.1 Conus ventricosus | reverse complement strand
GTGGGGCAGAAGGAAGGGCAAAGGGACATTAGGTGTTTCATTTGTCACAGGAAGGGACATGTGGCGAGGGATTGTCGCATGAGGTTCCAGAAGGCAGCAGCCTTGCAAGAGGTGGATAAGGGTCGTCAAGGGAAACGACCTGCACTGGAAACCCAAAAAGGGATTCAGTCTGAAGAGGGTGGAGTGCAGCCTATGGCTAGCACTGGACAGCAGTCAGTGTCAGGGATGGAGGGCACTAGGCTGAGTGGTTCGTTACCAGTGGAAGAAGGGTGGAAATGGCCAGCAGAGGGTGAAAGTGTTACGAGACACTGGTTGTTCATGCGGGGTAGTACGAACAACGTGGTCGATAAAGGGGATTTGACAGGGCAAATCCAGACCTGTACTCTAATCGATGGCACTGTGAGGGAGTTTCAGTTGCTAAGATAGAAGTACGTACCCCTTACTTCCCCAGGCGAGTTGTCTGCGTTGGTGATGGACAAACCCCTTCATGATTTGATCATCGGAAATATTCCAGGGGCAAGGGATCCAGGGGATCCTGAGTTGTTGACTGCTACAGGGCAGCAGTTCAAACACGGGAGCAAGAAGGAGGAAAAGGTTGTTAAACCGTTAGTTGTTCCAGGAAGGAAGTCGGGCATAGACGTGTCGCCTGATGAGTTTAGGGCTGCACAGGAACAAGACCCTTCGCTCGTGAAGTCTTGGGAGTTGGCAAGAGGTGGAGAGAAACAGGAGGTTAGAGGAGGTGAGACAGAATTTCTTGTGAAAGGCGGGCTGTTGCACCGAGTGTTCACCAAGGGAAGACAGGTAAGGTGACCACTCAGTTAGAGGTACCAGCATGTTATCGTGACACTGTCATGTCAGTGGGTCACGAGTCGCTCATGGCGATTCATCTCGGCACCGGTAAAACGGCTGACCGAGTCTTTGATGATTTTCATTGGCCAGGAGCAATGGCAGACATTAAAGCGGTTCTGCATGTCTTTGTGATGTGTGTCAAAGGTCAGCCACAGAGGGGTGAAGAGGAAGGCGCCTCTTAAACATCCCCTTTAATTGCACCACCATTCGGGGAGAGTGGCCGTCGATCTGATTGGCCCAATCTCGCCCTGTTCCAAAGGTGGGCACAGGTATGAGACGTGTAAGTTTGCAAAGGAAGGTTTGCAGGAGGCTAGGGTCGTTCAGAAGAAGCAATATGACAGGAAAGTGAGGAAGCAATCCCTCAAGGCGGGAGACCAAGTCCTGGTACTGCTTCCCAGGGTCACAACAAGCTGCTGATGCATTGGAAGGGACCATTCACCATCACTGAAAAGGTAGATCGGGATTACCGAATTGATGGGGAATGGGAAACCAAAACTTTTCCATGCAAATTTCCTCCGCAAATATATTCAGCGTGAGACTCAGCACATAGGCGCAGCAGCAATCATTGATGAGGTGAAGGAGACCCAGCAGAAGAAGGGGAGATTTTGTTGCCTGAGTTTCCAGGAGAAGAGTCATACAGGGATGTGTCACTGTATGAAGGGCTAGGCAGTAGGAGTTCCTAGGTTTTGTTGTCGGAGGCGACACAAAGCAGCCGGAACGAGGAAAGGTGGAGAAGATGAGGAATTCAGAGAGACCAAAGACCAAAACAGAAGTCAGGAGTCTGCTAGGTTTTATTGGGTTTTATAGGGATTTGTCCCAAATTTTTTGCTGCAATCACGAGTCCTCTCAGTGATTTGGTCAAGGCAGGGAAACCGGCAGTGGTCGAGTGGTCAGACGCTGCAGAGCAAGCACTGCAGACGGTGTTGGAAAGACTAGGTTCCCGTCCCATCTTGAAGCTACCAGATATGTCCAAACCATTTTTGTTGCGGACAGATGCATCAGGTGGTGGGATAGGTGCAGTATTGCTGCAGGAGCATGAAGAGGTCGAGTTCCCTGTGAGGTATGCCAGCAGGAAGTTGACAAAGTGTGAAGAAGGGTACGAACGGTGGAGAAGGAGTGTTTAGCTGTTGTGTGGGCCGTGCAGAAGTTCCACAAATACTTGTATGGGAAAGAGTTCGTGATCGAGACGGATCATCAACCACTCAAATTCCTGCAGGAGGCACAGCTGAAAACAGCAGGGTTCTGCGTTGGGCAATGGCATTGCAGCCCTACAGGTACCGAGTGCATTTACATTCCCGGTCGACAGAATGTCGGAGCTGACTATTTAAGTCGTGTAGTCTAGCAAGCTGCAACTCAGAGGAAGTCAGTCATATCCAGGGTGCATTGTTGATAATATGTGTTGATTCCAGTTATGTTGATTGGATATGGGTTCATTTCCAGTCGGCTATGGTTCATATTTTTTTTTTTGTGTGAGACTTGTTCATATTTTCTTTTGTGAGACTTGTTCATGTGGATGTAGTTATGCTTGGAGCATACAGTCGCTTGTGTTTGTGATGCATTATTTGCAATAAGTGAGGATGGAGATTCCTCAGTGAAGTGTCATGGATCGCGATCATATTATATTGTGCTTTTCATAAGAATTGTGAAAAGG
>CM031595.1:131679344-131689344 GCA_018398815.1 Conus ventricosus | reverse complement strand
AATTCTGGTAAAAACTTTACCACAATGGAACAAAAAAAGTTTATCAAAGAAAACACACAGAACGGTCTTTACCCTTCACTGCAACGGTAAAACGAACTGGAAGTCAGTGTATGCTATAACTTGTGTAAGTATGATTTTGGTTGTTTGGGGGGGATAATCAAGGTGCAAGGAATGCTTAATCTTTTGTGCAACGGTAAAACGAACTGGAAGTCAGTGTATGCTATAACTTGTGTAACTATGATTTTGGTTGTTTGGGGGGATAATCAAGGTGCAAGGAATGCTTAATCTTTTGTGTCTGTCTTTGATCAGAAACTGTTTGATAGCAATTCGCAAGATCTGCACTGCGCATCGATGTCAAAAGAAAAGAAAAAGATACCCTCGAAGGTGCCACTGAGGAGTACTGTCCTGATCTGAAGAACCAACCAGCCAAGCAGTCACGAGCATCCCGCACAATCAGTGGAAGCCTGCGCTTTGTCATAGGGTGTAAGCACTCACGTGGAATCCCATTAAGACGTAAAGGGACAGAACTGTTCCCTGGCAGATGCCATTATGTGATGGCCACTGGACGCCACACAACAGACCCTTAGAGGAAGCGTCGCCATCGGTGTACTAGTGCGTGTTTCACGTCTGCAGAACCCACCAATAATAGATTTTGTTCATCATTTAACCTACTGTTTGATGTATCAACAACAACAAAAATCCGTTGTTGATAGCCCCGTTTTAAGAAAAGATTTGACAAGAATTGGAGCACTCACAACTCACTCAAAATTTCGTCGGCCTAGACATTCAAACCAAAGCGAAAAAGAATTGACAGTCCGGTTTTGTTTGTTTGTTTGTTTGTTTGTTTGTTTGTTGTTGTTTTCCTAATATGGAAGAATCGGAACTTCACTTTATCCTGATTTGTACCCAATATAAAGTTTTACGTGGAAACGTACAGTTCCGATGAAGGATATCACTCGCAAACAAAACAAGAATATGTATGTCTCTTGCTTTGCTTCTGTTAAAACTTGCGGAAGCCAGCCGAACGATTAGACAGACACACTTGATACTTCAGTGTAGTGTGTGGGACAACATGTTCTCTGTCTTTTTCATGCCTCATGAGCACTTTGGTCGAATATATCAAACAGTGCAATTCTTGTTCGCTCCAACCATCTGTTCTATTAAGACACGAGCAAAATGGCCTCGTCATTAAACTATAAGTCTGTCTGTCTGTCTCTGTCTCTGTCTCTGTCTCTGTCCTCTCTCTCTCTCTCTCTCTCTCTCTCTCTCTCTCTCTCTCATCCAAATCTGCTCTTCAAAATCGTATATTATACCTTTTGTGTGGAAAGTGTGTTGTTTGGAGTGACGCTCTCTCTCTCTCTCTCACTCTGTGTGTGTGTGTGTGTGTGTGTGGTGTGTGTGTGTGTGTGTGTGTGTGTGTGTGTGTGTGTGTGTGTGTCTGTGTGTCTGTGTGTGTCTGTGTGTGTCTGTGTGTATGTGTGTGTGTGTGTGTGTGTGTGTGTGTGTGTGTGTGTGTATGTTGAGGGTCGAGAGGCAGGGGGGGGGGGGGGGGGGGGGTGAAAGCAACAGAAGTTGGTCAGACAGAGTTTCCATCGGGACTACTCTTCCTGCAGGGAAGGTGAACAGGACAGTCTCCGCCTACCAGGTCTTCATTCATTCATTCAGCCACAAAGATCACACAGTTCCTCAGGACACAATGCAGAAACGTACTTCAGCGCGGTTTTAGCAGGAAAAAGCCTTAATTGCTTGGTATGTAGTCACCTCTTTTTTTTCTCTCTTTTTCCTGTCCAATTCCTTTTCCTAGGCGTCTGTTGAAACACGTGTTCCTGCATAAAATCACCTAGCCAGAGTAGTATTGTGGATGTTTGACCTTCAGCAGCATTAGTCATGCTTGGCGGATAACGTAAAACTCCCCCCCCCCTCTCTCTCTCTCTCTCTCTCTCTCTCTCTCTCTCTCTCTCTCTCTCTCTCTCCAGAGAAAGTAAAAAGAGCTCTCTCTCACTCTCTCTCCCCCTCTCTACCCGTTCTCTGTCTGTCTGTCTGTCTATGTGTCTGTCTGTCTGTCTGTCTGTCTGTCTGTCTCTCTCTCTCTCTCTCTCTCTCTCTCTCTTCTCTCTCTCTCTCTCTCTCGTCCCTCCCTCCCTCTTCCCCCTCTCTCTGTCTCTCTGTCTTGTCTCTGTCTCTCTCTCTCTCTCTTCTCTTCTCTCTCTCTCTCTCTCTCTCTCTCTCTCTCAACAAATAGCACATGTAAATATATTCTGGTACCAAATTCCTTATTTATACCCTAATTCGTTTCCCTACAGAATGAAAGGATGGTGGTTAGAGAAAAAAGAAAGAGGGACGAAAGGGGAGGCCGGGGAGGCGAGAATACGAACGGAAGGGAAACGTGAGTGTCACGACCGACCCCTGGAGGTCTGCCCTGACAGGATCGGTCTAGGTGGGAGTGAAGGGAGTGACTGACCTCACACGCCCGCAGAGCCCACACAATAAAGATTACGATACAACACCCCATTTATTCACACAACATACAGTCATAATAAGCATTCAACACACACAACATGCACAATCACAATCAAGCATTTCAACACACGACATACACACAATTAGCATTCCACACACACAGCATGCACAATTATAATTAAAACATTTCACCATACGACGTACACAATCACATCACAACATTTCAACACATATGACATATACACAATTTAAATAAACATTTCCAGCATCCACCCTTTCCACCCCATGGAGTGCCTCCACACCCCTGCCTCTCTCAAGTCTATGGGAGACCCTGTCGCACTAGGTGCTCCGAACCGGGTCGGTTCTTGAAGAGGGGTCGTCAAGGCCGAACCTCGACACACACAAGCAGGCAGTGAAGAGCGCGTCCGGGGGGGGGGGGGGGGGGGGGGGGGGGGGGGAACGTGGCGTTGTTACTGGAGGTCCTGGACGGGGATCAGGGCCGGCCAGTCAAGCCGGCGGGCTTTTCTACCAGTCCGCGGTCCCGACCAGAGCGTGGCCTCAACCAGCGCGTGGTACCAACAGTCCGCGGTCCCAACCAGAGCGTGGCCTCAACCAGCACGTGGCACCAACCAGTCCGCGGTCCCAACCAGAGCGTGGCCCCACCAGAGCGTGGGCACCAACCAGTCCAGACCCCGGGGTTTGAAGCCCCGGGAGGGGGGAAAACGTAGCGGGAGGAGAGAAGAAAGGGAGGGAAGGAAGAAGGGTACTGGAACCCCGCCGTCAGTACAGTCTGACCATGCTGTTAAATCCTAACAGCCACTCGCATGATGGGCGAGGGGAGGTCTACTAAACCACCAACAACGCCAGCTCAACACAGACCTGAGCGTAACACAGCACACCAACCAAATCAGGAATGTTCATTAAAGTCTTCTCACACGAAGCAGGTAAAAGACTGCATTAAATCAACAGGCTATAAAACAAATATGAATTATCTTCACCCTTCTCTCACTCACGTTTAACAATTTCCTTTCTTAGGAAATAAACCAACACAGCGACCATCGCTTTATAACTGCCACCACATTTGCAAATAATAATTCAATGGCATAATTGTCACATTTTATAGCCACATTTTAAAATAACGCAAATCTCCAAAACCACGCATCCGAACGACAAATCATGCGTACGCACGCTCGCAAAATAAAACTCGTTCTTCTTGCACACACAAACAGACGGTGGCCGAAGGATAAGAGTCCGGCAATTGTGACAGGGGCGGACGAGCGAGACCAAGCAAGTACCAACCTGAATCACCAGGTTCTCTCCCATCCCCCCCGACTACCGCATCACAAGATGCATTAAAAAAAAAGAAAGAATTTTAGATATAATTTAGAATGGCAAGGTTAAAGACTGAATTAACCAGAAAAAAAGTCTCAAACAATATTTCTTTTACAATTTTTTAAAACAAAGAAAATTGCGCAAAAGAGAAGAATAAGCCGGCTAACAACAACAAACCAAAACAAACAAACCACGAAATGATGCTTACAGCTACCCGTGGGTGACCCCGAAGAGGCGGGTTCAAACGACTCTCTCTGCCCTCTGTCCAGTCGAGAGGACAGAGGCACAGATGCGGAAAAAGAAGAAGTGATGTCCCTCTCCTACAGGCCGACTGTAGGAATTGAAGATTACCGACTGTCCCTTCGGACGATAGGGTTTGAAGAACCAAGACCGGAGCAGGCGCTCCCAGAGACATCTTCCGCTCGAGTGAAGAGCTAACCTCCCTCAGCGATGGCGGCCAACATGCCACGCTACGCCCACAGAGTGAGCATATTTCAAACTAAAAGAAAATGAAGCACGTGCGACAGGTAAAAAGACAGGCGAGAGGCCGATAGACAGCCAGTACAAGAAAAAGATACCCACCACCGTGAACCTGCAGGATGAAATGCACGGGCAGTGGAATTAGAGAGAGAGAGAGAGAGAAAGTAAACCTAACCTGAACTAAACCACACCAAAGGTGCAACCACACCAAGCCACATTAAGGGACAGATATACGACAACAACGACGACAATAAACAAATGAATAATTCCGCCACCCCAGTTGGGTCAAACGTGTAGGCCTCGTGACAAACTCGTGACAAACCCCCCTTCTAAAAGCATCTGTTTCTCTGAGATACAGTGCTCCTTTGAACCTTGACGCATGTGCAAATTCACAACAATGGACCGAACCCAACTCTCTGTGATCGAAGAGTACGATAAATCCAATACAAACATTCTACGATAGAATCACACCGAAAAATACATAATATACATTTATCAAACAACTAAGCGAACCTTTCCCAAACCCATGAAAGTAACAATCCGAACCATTGGTGATTCACTACCGTTAACATCACTGAAGTGAAAACTGTCACTACACCTGATACAGAGACAAAAGGGGATATGACCCTGGTTGAGGGGAAGTGTCCCTCTGACTGATTTTCCATTGTGCTGACTACGGAGCTCGGCTAAGATAGTCAGCATCCGTATTACAGGAACCTTGATATGACGGAAAGTGAACGCATGACTCTGCAGTTCCACTGCCCAACCCATGAGTCGACGACTGATGGCCGGATCCGGTCCAGGCACTGGAGAGGATGATGATCGCTCTCCAGTACAAAACTTCCGGCCGTACTTCTTCTTGGGCACCCCTGTGCGCGCCCAAATCTGCCGGAGAGCTTCGGCAACAGTAGGGGCATTGATTAGTCCTAGGCGGGACACCCTCTGGGTACCGAGTCGCGTAGTCCACCACTACCAAAATGTAGCGGTGACCGCGATCGGATGGTGGGCTTAATGGGTCCCACCAGGTCGACCCCAACCTTGCTGAATGGCTCCCCAACCAGTGGCACTGATCCAAGGGGAACACGCCTCAAGCCCCCCTTAGGCGTTGTCCGTTGGCAGGTATCGCAACTGCGGCAGTACTGCCTAACCTGTGAGTTCATCCCCGGCCAGAAGAAATCTTGTCTAACTCGCTCGAGAGTCCGCTTTGAGCCCATATGACCTGCCATGGGTGAATCGTGGGCCTGCTGGAGAACAGATTCTCTCAAGCTTTGGGGAACAACAAGCTGCTTGGCCACACGATCTGCCTGAGTGAAAACCTAAAGAGGATCCCCTTGTGGAGCTTGAAGCTCACCTTGGCGTGTCGGGCAGACTGAGCGGGACGATCTACCAGTTGTCGCAGGCGTTGGACATCCAAGTCCCTGGCCTGAAGACGAACAATGGAAGCAGGATCGCCCTAGCAAGAACCTCGTCAGAGATCGGCTAAAAGAACGGGACGCAATTCCTGTTCTTGCTTCTTAGCTTTGGCGGTGTGGTGACTCCCACACACGCCTGTACGGGCAGATCCGTAGACACGGACTGACTGCGTCCGTCTGCGAAGGTGATAGTATTCCCTATGATAAGGGAATACAGAGGTCGCTCCACCGCGATGGCCCATACTTTGCCACAGAAGTAGGGGGTGGAGATAGAACGAGTACTGAAGGACGGGTGGAGTTAAAACCAGCCTCCAACCGCACACATCGTAACTGGCGCCCGCCGGGCCTTAGGGGAAACTAAATCCTTATCCACAAAGAGTGTTGATTGCTCCCGAATCCTGATGGTGTCGACCAAGGATGAACCAACAACAGAAAGAAACACAGGGCACTCTGTACCACCAGAAGCTGGGATGGCCCCACGTTAGCCGAGGCACGAGGACGCTGGAGGACTAGCCCCATAACTACCGGCGGCTTTTAGGGCAATCTTTCCTAATGTGGCCGGGACGACCACAAAGAAAACAAAAACGGGGTGCTGAAATCCCGATGAACTGCCCGCCTTGTTCACCTCGCTAGCGGTTGTCGGCGCCTTATTGCCACTAAATCCTGTGGAGGGCTTCCTGTCCGTATCTGGGGGATGCCCATAAGCCCTGCGAGCTTCAGCAAACACCTCAGCGATATGAATCGCAGCCGCGAATCCTGAGGTGCTGTCTCGCTATCCGGATTCTCAACTCTGGGGACACAGTGTTGGTGAGCTGTTCAATGAGGATCAGATCCTCCAGCTCCAACTTAGCCAACTGACGCCAGTACCCTAGCGTTTTGCGCAGCCTATCACCAAACTGCACGAAGGTCTCGTCGTTATTCTTCTTCATGGACCTGAACTTCCTCCTGTACGTCTCTGGGGTAAGGTGGAAACGCTTACGCAGAGCCAACTGCATGTCTGCATAAGACGCGCCTTCATTTAGAGTGAGCACACACTCCCTTGCAGCACCAGATAATCCAGAAAAAAGGTGCATAGCCTTTGGGTTTCCCCAGACAATTGGTATGAACTAGCACCTTGTCAAAATGCTCTAGGAACATATCAATGTCCTCACTAGGTCTGAACTCTGGAAGCTTTAACTTTGGGCCTCTAACTCTATTTACCTGCCTGGTGATTAAAACCCCCCGATTCACAGATGGGGAGCCCGCGAAAGAAGTTGTTCCATCTCTTCCCTGCGTAGAGCCTCCTGTCTGGCAGCCTCCTCTCTACGCTGATCCAACTCTTCCCGACGGAGGGCTTCCTGTCTGGCAGCCTCTTCCCTACGCTGAGCCTCCTGTCTTTGGGAGCCTCCTCTCTGCGCAGAATAGCCTCTTCCCTATGCAGAATTTCCTGTCTGTCAGTCTCCTCTCTGCGCAGAGCCTCCATCCTGTCTAGCTCTTCCCTACGGAGCTTTGCCTCTTCCTCGCAGATGCTTCCTGCCTAACAACCTCTTCCCTACGGAGGGCCTCATCCTCCCGTCGCTGTCGCTCCAGAAACACCAGGACGGAGGTGATGTCCTGGGCGGGGTTCACCACTCCCGACACAGGAAGATGACCCGTCTGACCCCTCCCTTGGGTCTCGACCTTCCCATGAGGAAAGTCCCCCGGGGCATACTCCTTACGAGGGGAAGCATGGAGAGGAGAAGGTTTCGGTTTCTGCGACTCAACAGAAGCCCATAGTTGCTTCGCTATGCTCTGACGCTTCCGAGCGGAAGTGCCAGTCAGGGTCTCGACAGGAAGATCCCTTAGCGAAGAGGTAGTAAAAGTACTCACTGGACTATCTGCTACAGCACTGGAAAAAGTAGAGTTACTGTAGTCGAAGTACTGGTACTAATAGTGGGGACTACATTTAGAAGACCCTTCTTCTTTGACGCACGCGTCGCCATACCACCAGCACCGGACGTTGCCATGACAACAATATCCTACGGTTTTCAAATACGGGGGAAAGACGATTCCACTTGAAAAACAAATATTTTAGGGGTGTGTGTATATGTGTGTATGTGTGTGTGTGCGTGTGTGCGGTCAAGTTCCGGTGCTCCCACTCTGGCAACACCGCGCTCCACAGCACGAGCAACAGTGCGGTGGGGCTCACCGAAAAAAAAAAAAAAAAAAAACTATGTCCGGCTGCCCCCCCTCTGGCAACACCGCGCTCCACAGCACGAGCAACAGTGCGGTGGGGCTGGCTGGAAAAAAAACAAACTGGCAAACGGAATCCGGAGAGAGGAAAAAAAGGGACACTAACGTCCGATACAACCCCCCGTACTCAATAACCACCCAAAAACAAAAAACAAAAAAAAACTGGCTAACTACAAAACAGGAATGGCAGACTGAGCGGCGACCGAAAGGCAAGACTTACGGCCGTACCTGCGTAAGGCACCCGGCGGAAGGTCTGGTCGCGGTCGACTCCCCTGGTCTCACATCGACTCCCGAGTCACACCGGATGTTCCCTTTAGGCCACCCAGAGACTCCCTTCACACTAGAGTCACCAGCCAACCACCACGAACAAACACGACAAACTGACTAAACATATACAAAAAAAGACAAAACTAAACAGGTACTCCGCGAAACGAGGAGGACAGTCAGAGCCCTTCACATCCGGACGAGCCCCCACAATTGTCACGACCGACCCTGGAGGTCTGCCTGACAGGATCGGTCTAGGTGGGAGTGAAGGGAGTGACTGACCTCACACGCCCCGCAAGAGACCACACAATAAAGATTACGATACAACACCCCATTTATTCACACCAACATACAGTCATAAATAAGCATTCCAACACAACAACATGCACAATCACAATCAAGCATTTCAACACACGACATACACACAATTAAGCATTCCAACACACACAGCATGCACAATTATAAATAACATTTCACCATACGACCCTACACAATCACAATCACATTTCAACACATATGACATATACACAATTATAAATAAACATTTCCAGCATCCATCCCTTTCCACACCATGGAGTGCCCCCACACCCCTGCCTCTCTCAAGTCTAATGGGAGCACCCTGTCGCACTAGGTGCTCCGAACCGGGTCGGTTCTTGAAGAGAGTCGTTCAAGGCCGACACCCTCGACACACACAAGCAGGCAGTGAAGAGCGCGTCCCGGGGGGGGGGGGGGGGGGGGGGAAACGTGGCGTTGTTACTGGAGGTCCTGGACGGGGATCAGGGCCGGCCAGTCAAGCCGGCGGGCTTTTCTACCAGTCCGCGGTCCCCGACCAGAGCGTGGCCTCAACCAGCGCGTGGCACCAACCAGTCCGCGGTCCCAACCAGAGCGTGGCCTCAACCAGCACGTGGCACCAACCCGTCCGCGGTCCCAACCAGAGCGTGGCCCCAACCAGAGCGTGGCACCAACCAGTCCAGACTCGGGTGAAGCCCCCGGGAGGGGGGAAAACGTAGCTGGGAGGAGAGAAGAAAGGGAGGGAAGGAAGAAGGGTACTGGAACCCCGCCGTCAGTACAGTCTGACCCATGCTGTTAAATCCTAACAGCCACTCGCATGATGGGCGAGGGGAGGTCTACTAAACACACCAACAATGCCAGCTCAACACAGACCTGAGCGTAACACAGCACACAACCAAATCAGGAATGTTCATTAAAGTCTTCTCACACGAAGCAGGTATAAGACTGCATTAAATCAACAGGCTATAAAACAAATATGAATTATCTTCACCCTTCTCTCACTCACGTTTAACAATTTCCTTTTTAGGAAATAAACCAACACAGCGACCATCGCTTTATAACTGCCACCACATTTGCAAATAATAATTCAATGGCATAATTGTCACATTTTATAGCCACATTTTAAAATAACGCAAATCTCCAACCACGCATCCGAACGACAAATCATGCGTACGCACGCTCGCAAAATAAAACTCGTTCTTCTTGCACACACAAAAAGACGGTGGCCGAAGGATAAGAGTCGGCAATTGTGACAGGGGCGGACGAGCGAGACCAAGCAAGTACCAACCCTGAATCACCAGGTTCTCTCCCATCCCCACCGACTACCGCATCACAAGATGCATTAAAAAAAAGAAAGAATTTTAGATATAATTTAGAATGGGAAGGTTAAAGACTGAATTAACCAGAAAAAAGTCCCCAAACAATTTTCTTTTACAATTTTTTAAAACAAAAGAAAATTGCGCAAAAGAGAAGAATAAGCCGGCTAACAACAACAAACCAAAACAAACAAACCACGAAACTGATGCTTACCAGCTACCCGTGGGTGACCC
>CM031595.1:131664344-131674344 GCA_018398815.1 Conus ventricosus | reverse complement strand
GTTGTTGCTGTTGCTGCTGCTGATGTGGACGATGTCTACGTGTTTACGTGTTTAAGTTGTTGAGCTGCTGCTGCTGCTGCTGCTGCTGCTGTTGCTGCTGCTGCTTACGATGGTGACGAAGAGTGTTGGTAATGTTGACGTGGATGACGCTCTCATGTTATTATTATTGTTGTTGTTGCTGTTGGTGATGTAGAACATGCTTGTTTGAACGAGGTTGACTTTTCATTGTTGTCGCTACAGTTGTGGCTGACAACGACAACCACAACCATGTCACGGTCAAAATTCAACACAACCAAAGTGTGGTCCGTCGCCGGCCACTTCAACTGGACATAAGTCCAAACGCAGACATTGTGGGCGCCACGTAGACGGGCCCATGGTTCGGATCTAGCCAATTAAGCATAGGGGAGAGGCTCCACAGAGACGGTCTGTCCAGCCAGACGACTAAGCGGCTTTGACCGACGCCTCGATGTCTAGCGAGACGAGTCGTAGCGCCTGGCTCAGGCTCATCTAGCCAATTTGTGAACCAGTGCCATTGTTAGTCGGACGTCGCAGGTTAAAGCAGGAAAGGGAGAGGGAGAAGGTAGTGTGTGGTGGGGGTGAAATCTAGCTAATCAATTAAATGACCAATTGACCACCACAGAGAGTAAGGTGTGTAGGCGTGACTGTCATGATTTGAATATCCAATGGAATTAGAGGGAGATAACTTCGGGGTGTCAGGGGTAAAAATACTGACCAATGGTACTCGCCCTTTTTGGAGAGATCGGAACGAATAAGAAGGATGTGAGAGTGAGAGAACGGGGAACGAGGGGGAGAACGAACAGAGAGACAGAGAGAGAGAGGTCTGAGTGTAATCTCTGAGGAGAGAAAAGCAGAGAGATGAGGGGAGGAGAGAAGAGAACCAAGTTGAGAGATTAGCATGAGATAGTCTGCAGAGGAAGGACTGAGGAGAGATGTGGAGAGAGAGAGAGAGTTGCTAACTAATGAAGAAGAAAAGAAAGAAAAGAAAAAAGAAAAGAAAAGCAACCATGTCCATTGGATAAGAGCAGACTAGAAGAGAGAGAGAGAGAGAGTGCAATGCGCTAATGCAGGAAGAAAGAAAGGAGAACAGATCGATGTTGATAGTCACTGTTCTATCCTCACTGGGGTTCGACCTCATACTTGGCCAGCGCCACTTTCATCAGCAGTCCAGCCTGACCGGTGCCAGCAGTCCAGCTTGACCGGTGCAAGTAGACCAACACCAGTGCCAGCAGTTGTGTCGTGTTGTGAAAGTGACAGTGAAAAGAAAAGAGAAGGAAAGAAAAGACAGTGATTCGTGAATAGTTAAGATCACCTGGCCAGGTAAAGTAGAAATCTATTTATACCCGGGTTAGTTAATGCTGATTTAGATAAATGATTGTGTGAAGTTCAGGAAAGAGAGAATGTTTTATTTTGTTTGATTCCATATGCATTGATGTTTCGTTCTATGACCATGACTTTGTGTAGTAAAGTTATAGACTTTACAAGTGGTTTGATGTGACGAATGCATGATATATGAATGAGATCGTAAGCAAGCTGTGAGTGTGTTTGGGCTGTGCGCTAGTCCTTCCTCCATCGACATCACCGAGGTTGACAATTTATTGGCGAGCCTGCCAGGATATTCTGGCCCATTTATTAAAATTTGTTTCAACTTTCTCAAGAGGAAGCTGGGGGGGATTCAAGTATTGTAATCCTAAACAAGGGGTTGTCTTACTGTATTGTTCCCAAGATATTTTTAAACACTAGGCTTGGCATTGCTTCCAAGATAGTTAATACTAGGCTTGGCATTTAGGCCCCAAGATACTTATTTCGCACAGATTGCCTATAATTCGCTCTCATAGTTGGGTCAGGCGTGGGCGTCTTATAAAACTAATTACGTTGTCCCAAGCTAATATTTCATTCATAGGATTGTGCTATTACGTCACTCGTGTCGGTAACCACCAGTTTGGCGGGTTCAGTAGTAAAATCTTGTTTCAAAAAAAAAAAAAAGAAGATATAAGGGCGGAAGAAAAGAACACCCCTATTGAACAACTCGTGAGCGTCGCTCGTGATTTAGGTTACTCAGGGGATGAGTTGGGGTGCATTTGTTGAAAACCAACAAAAGATGGAAAGGGATGAACGCGCGGAAAGAGACGGCGTCGGTAGAAAAGGAGGAAACAGAAAGAATGAAGCAGGAAAACAGAAAGAATAAGGGAAGCGCAGGAAAAGAAAGAATGAAGCGGAAACAGAAAAATTAAGGTTCAGGCTAATGAAAATTTCAGGCTAGGGAAACGCAAAACGGGAAAGATTAAAGGTTCAATTAGAGCTAGAAAAAAGTGAGAATACAGAGGGAGACCACCGATGATGGTAGTTTCACTTTCCAGTGACTCTGTGCGCAGCTATGCTCCCCGACCCAAGTTGCCAAAATTCTCTGAAGGAACCGATTCGATTGATGCATACATCAGTCTTTTCGAAACGTTTGCGACCAGTCAGGGTTGGCCCCAGAAGATTGGGCAGTCATTTTGTCGGCGTTACTGAGGGGTAAGGCATTACAAATTTTCACTGCGTTGCCAGCAGAAACAACAGTCTGATTTCGGCGCTGTGAAGGAATCATTGATAAGGATTTTGACCTCACAGAGGAGGGGTTCAGGAAGAAATTTCGTTTCAGCTAAATTAAAAGCAGGTGAGACGTACACTCATTTTGGTGCACGTCTAGATCACTATTTTGAGAAATGGTTAGAGTTGAGTGGTACGAAAAAGGATTCGCTGATTTTGAAAGAGCTAGTTATGAAGGAACAGATTTTGTCAGGTTGCGGCCCTGAGTTAACCATACATTTGAAAGAGAGACAGCCAGAGACAGCAGGGGAGTTGTTGAAGTTCGCAGAGGTGTATAGAGAGGCACGTTTGGGCACTAAGGTGCAGGAGAAACAGGTGCTAGGCACAGGTGAGAAGAGTGCAAGGAGACGGGGGAGTTTTCTGCAAAGTCTGCAAACCAGCGGTGGGGCAAAAGGGAAAGGGGCAAAGGACATTAGGGTGTTTCATTTGTCACAAGAAGGGAACATGGGGCGGGGGATTGTCGCATGGGGTTCCAGAAGGCAGAGCCTTGAAGAGGTGGATAAGGGTCGTCAAGGGAAACGACCTGCAGTGGAACCAAAGGGGATTCAGTCTGAAGGGGGTGGAGTGCGGCCTATAGCTAGAAACTGGACAGCAGTCATGTCAGGGATGGAGGGCACTAGGCTGGTGGTTCGTTACCCGTGGAAGAAGGTGGATTGGGCCCGCAGAGGGTGAAAGTGTTACGAGACAACTGGTTGTTCATGCGGGGTAGTACGAACAACGCTGGTCGAGAAAGGGGATTTGACAGGGCAAATCCAGACCTGGGACTCTAATCGATGGCACTGTGAGGAGTTTCCAGTTGCTAAATAGAAGTAGTACCCTTACTTCTCAGGCGAGTTTTTCTGCGTTGGTGATGGAGAAACCCCTTCATGATTTGATCATTGGAAATATTCCAGGGGGAAGGGATCCAGGGGATCCTGAGTTGTTGACTGCTACAGGGGCAGCAGTTCAAACACGGAGCAAGAAGGAGGGAAAGGTTGATAAACCGTTAGTCGTTCCGGCAAGGAAGTCAGGCATAGATGTGTCGCCTGATGAGTTTAGGGCAGCGCAGGAAACAAAACCCTTCGCTCGTGAAGTCTTGGAGTTGGCAAGAGGTGGAAGAAAAAAGGAGGTTAGAGGGGTTTAGACAGAATTTCTTGTGAAAGGCGGGGTGTTGTACCGAGTGTTCACCAAGAGGAAGACAGGTAAGGTGACCACTCATTAGAGGTACCAGCAGTTATCGTGACACTGTCATGTCAGTGGGGCACGAGTGCTCATGGCGGGTCATCTCGGCACCAGCAAAACAGCTGACCGAATCTTTGATGACTTTCATTGGCCAGGAGCAATGGCAGACATAAAACGTTTTTGCATGTCATGTGAAAGTGTGTCAAAGGTCAGCCACAAGAGGGGTGAAGAGGAAGGCGCCTCTTAAACATCCCCCTTTAATTGACACACCATTCAGGAGAGTGGCTGTGATCTGATTGGCCCAATCCCCGCCCTGTTCCAAAGGTGGGCACAGGTATGAGACATGTAAGGTTGAAGGGGAAAGGTTTGCAGGGGCTAGGGTCCCGGGCAGAAGAAGCAAATTTCAGGAAGGTGAGGAAGCAATCCCTCAAGGCGGGAGATCAAATCCTGTACTGCTTCCCACGGGTCACAACAAGCTGCTGATGCATTGGAAAGGACCATTCACCATCACTGAAAAGGTCAATCGGGATTACCGGATTGATGTGAATGGGAAACCAAAACTTTTCCATGCCAAATTTCCTCCGCAAATATACTCAGCGTGAGACTCAGCACATAGGCGCAGCAGCAATCATTGATGAGGTGAAAGAGACCCAGCAGAAGAAGGGGAGATTTTGTTGCCTAAGTTTCCAGAAGAGGTCATACAGGGATGTGTCACTGTATGAAGGGCTAGACAGTAGGAGTTCCTAGGTTTGTTGTCGGAGGCGACACAAAGCAGCCAAAAAGGGAAAGGTGGAGAAGATGATGAATTCAGAAGACCCAAAGACCAAAACAGAAGTCAGGAGTCGGCTAGGTTTTAATTGGGTTTCTATAGGGAGTTTGTTCCAAATTTCGCAGCAATCACGAGTCCTCTCAGTGATTTGGTCAAGGCAGGAAACCGGCAGTGGTCGAATGGTCAGACGCTGCAGAGCAAGCACTGCAGACGGTGTTGGAAAGACCCAGGTTCCCGTCCCCCCTCTTGAAGCTACCAGATATGTCCAAACCATTTTTGTTGCGGACAGATGCATCAGGTGGTGGGATGGTGCAGTATTGTTACAGGAGCATGAAGGGGTCGAGTTCCCTGTGAGATATGCCAGCAAAGGGAAATTGACAAAATGTGAAGAAGGGTACGCAACGGTGGAAAGGAGTGTTTAGCCGTTGTGTGGGCCGTGCAGAAGTTCCACAAATACTTTTATGGGAAAGAGTTCGTGATAGAGAACAGATCATCAACCACTCAAAATTCTTGCAGGAGGCGCAGTTGAAAAAAAAGCAGAGTCTGCGTTGGCAATGGCACTGCAGCCCTACAGGTATCGAGTGCAGTACATCCCCGGTCGACAGAATGTCGGAGCTGACTATTTAAGTCGTGTGTCTAGCAAGCTGCAACTCAGAGGAAGTCAGTCATATCCAGGGTGCTTTGTTGATAATATGTGTTGATGACAGTTATGTTGATTGGATATGGGTTCATTCCCAGTTGGCTATGGTTCATATTTCTTTGTGTGAGACTTGTTCATATTTTCTTTGTGAGACTTGTTCATGTGAATGTAGTTATGCTTGGAGCATACAATCGCTTGTGTAGTGATGCATTATTTGCAATAAGTGAGGATGGAGATTCCTCAGTGAAGTGTCATGGATCGTGATCATATGATATTGTGCTCTTCAAAGTAGTTGTGAAGAGAGAGATGGCAAATCCGCAGGTAGGGGAATTGCATAAGTGCGCACAGAGGTCGTTATAAAATGAGTTGAAATAACGCAAGAGTGCACGTCAATGATAACTCATTGGAGTGGTATCCACTAATGATATATTTTATAATTTATAAACCGTTGGTTGTAAAGTATTTTTCAAACTTTGCACGTGTAGCTGTGGTTCAGCAAATTCGGTTGTTGTCTTTTTTGTACCGTTGTTTTGAGACAATGCGGTGCATAGTCTTTTGCAAGGGGGAAATTGTCACGGTCAAAATTCAACACAACCAAAGTGTGGTCCGTCGCCGGCCACTTCAACTGGACATAAGTCCAAACGCAGACATTGTGGCGCCACGTAGACGGGCCCATGGTTCGGATCTAGCCAATTAAGCATAGGGGAGAGGCTCCACAGAGACGGTCTGTCCAGCCAGACGACTAAGCGGCTTTGACCGACGCCTCGATGTCTAGCGAGACGAGTCGTAGCGCCTGGCTCAGGCTCATCTAGCCAATTTGTGAACCAGTGCCATTGTTAGTCGGACGTCGCAGGTTAAGCAGGAAAGGGAGAGGGAGAAGGTAGTGTGTGGTGGGGGTGAAATCTAGCTAGTCAATTAAATGACCAATTGACCACCACAGAGAGTAAGGTGTGTAGGCGTGACTGTCATGATTTGAATATCCAATGGAATTAGAGGGAGATAACTTCGGGGTGTCAGGGTAAAAATACTGACCAATGGTACTCGCCCTTTTTGGAGAGATCGGAACGAATAAGAAGGATGTGAGAGTGAGAGAACGGGGAACGAGGGGGAGAACGAACAGAGAGACAGAGAGAGAGAGGTCTGAGTGTAATCTCTGAGGAGAGAAAAGCAGAGAGATGAGGGGAGGAGAGAAGAACCAAGTTGAGAGATTAGCATGAGATAGTCTGCAGAGGAAGGACTGAGGAGAGATGTGGAGAGAGAGAGAGTTGCTAACTAATGAAGAAGAAAAGAAAGAAAAGAAAAAAGAAAAGAAAAGCAACCATGTCCATTGGATAAGAGCAGACTAGAAGAGAGAGAGAGAGAGAGTGCAATGCGCTAATGCAGGAAGAAAGAAAGGAGAACAGATCGATGTTGATAGTCACTGTTCTATCCTCACTGGGGTTCGACCTCATACTTGGCCAGCGCCACTTTCATCAGCAGTCCAGCCTGACCGTGCCAGCAGTCCAGCTTGACCGGTGCAAGTAGACCAACACCAGTGCCAGCAGTTGTGTCGTGTTGTGAAAGTGACAGTGAAAAGAAAAGAGAAGGAAAGAAAAGACAGTGATTCGTGAATAGTTAAGATCACCTGGCCAGGTAAAGTAGAAATCTATTTATACCCGGGTTAGTTAATGCTGATTTAGATAAATGATTGTGTGAAGTTCAGGAAAGAGAGAATGTTTTATTTTGTTTGATTCCATATGCATTGATGTTTCGTTCTATGACCATGTGTAGTAAAGTTATAGACTTTACAAGTGGTTTGATGTGACGAATGCATGATATATGAATGAGATCGTAAGCAAGCTGTGAGTGTGTTTGGGCTGTGCGCTAGTCCTTCCTCCATCGACATCACCCGAGGTTGACAAACCATGATGATGATGATTCGACATCTGAACGGTGTTCACATGTTATTTCTTCCTGCTGCGGCAGGTCAAGACGAGGACGACGGTGACAATGGTAACAATGACGGTGATGATGACGATGATAATGATCATGACGATGACGATAATGACGACGACGACGACGACAGACGACGATGGTGATGATGGTGGTGCGGGCACTGACAATGGTTGTTGCTGCTTTTGCTGTATTTACTGTTTCTGCTGCTGCTCCTTTCCAGAGCTGTTGCTGATGATGTTGACATGTTGTTGCCGGTGATGATAATGATAACGGTGAGGCCACTGGTGTTCATGTTGCTGTAAATCTGGTTTGTTACTGACCGATATTAATACGACGTCGCAGCTTTCTTTTTGCTGCTCATCTTGGTGCTGCAGTTTACGGGGCGTCTATAGATGATGCTGAATGTGTTACTGATCTGTCCATGTTGATGCATTATAACAAAGGTACTGATTTTTTTAAAGGTGTGCGCGCGCGCGCGCCCGCGCGCGCGCCCGCGCGCGCATGTGTGTGTGTGTGTGTGTGTGTGTGTGTGTGTGTGTGTGTGTGTGTGTGTGTGTGTGTGTGTGTGTGTGTGCGTGCGTGAGCACCGTCCATCTGTCTGTCTGAAAGAAAGGCTGCTGTCATTACTCTAACGGAAGAGAGTGGGTGGAGGGGGGGGGGGTCTACCCAGTCTTCACATGTCACAGAGCTAGGATAAGATGCACTATCCCATCCCTCCCTCTCGTCAGCCAGTATTGAAAGAGAAGCATGCGCATTTTGAGAATGTCATACTGGTGATGTTTATGAATATTAGAGAAATACAAACACACACACACACACACACACACACACACACACACACACAGAGGAGCGCGCACGCCCACGCGTGCACGCACACACACGTGCACACACACACACACACTCTGTCTCTCTCCCTCTCACGCGCGCAAGCGCTTGCACACACGCATACAGCACGCGCGTGCACGCCCACACACGCACACACACACACACACACACACACACACACACACACACACACACACACACACACAGACTGACACAGAGAGAGAGAGAGAGAGAGTTCTTTCCTCGTCTCAGGCAGGACTGACTGTCCACCATTGACGCTTTGACCGAGTTTGCCATCCGCCGGATCCCCTACAGTGATCGGAAGGTAGTATGTAGGTACCGGTGTATCCGCCGGATCCCCTACAGTGATCGGAAGGTAGTATGTAGGTACCGGTGTATCCGCCGGATCCCCTACAGTGATCGGAAGGTAGTATGTAGGTACCTGTGTATCCGCCGGATCCCCTACAGTGATCGGAAGGTAGTATGTAGGTACCGGTGTATCCGCCGGATCCCCTACAGTGATCGGAAGGTAGTATGTAGGTACCGGTGTATTCGCCGGATCCCCTACAGTGATCGGAAGGTAGTATGTAGGTACCGGTGTATCCGCCGGATCCCCTACTGTGATCGGAAGGTAGTATGTAGGTACCGGTGTAACGCGTCTGTGCTGCCATCCTTCCACTCTGGAAGCCTGGGCAGGTTGGATTCAAGACGTGCTCTACCGTCATTGTGGCAGTACGTATCACAGGACGCACGGCGGTGTCTTCAGTGCGGCACGTTGCGACCATGTGATGTTTGAGCTTGCAGCGGCTAGTTCTCGAACGCACCGTCATCACTCGATCTTCCCTCTTGAGACCTGGTAGAGGGTGCCACTGCTGTTTGTCGACGTGTTGAACTTATCTTTTTTTCGTAATGTTTTTTTTAAAAATTATTTCCTAGTAGGAAATCTTGCTCCCCAACCTGCCCCAGTGTAGCTTTCCTCCTTCCTTGTGTCGGTCTGTCTACTTCTTCATTCTTAGAGATCTTACAGTGAGAAGGGATCGACCAGATAATGGTGCCTTGGGAGCACTAGGGAGAGCAGGGAGGACAGGAGAGAAGGCGAGGAGCTCCCAGATGATGGACAGACAACGGGAAGAGAATCCCTGCTTTGCCTTGCCTACACCGTCACCCTACGGTTGGTGCTGTTCAGGCACAATAGATGGAGTCCATACAATCTCCCCTGGCTGTTGAGGCACAATAGATGGATTCCATACAATATCCCCCTGGCTGTTGAGGCGCAATTTTTGGGTTTCAATCTCCACTTCCTCTCATCCCCCCCCCCCCCCCCCCCCCACCCCCACCCCCTCTTCCAGTTTTCTGCGCTTGGCGGAGAACAGACCTGTTCGCTCTGTGATACTGTCCTCCATCTCTTCGTCTGTCCGTTTCTCGTTTGTCTCTGTGGCACTGTGTGTGCCCTGAAGTATTTTTTCCCCCTCGGGCCAGCTGTTCCTGAGACGTGCCCTGCCTCTGAACAACGGTGATTGGTTCGTGATTCGGTCCAGGGGGGGTCCGCTCGGTAGGCCTACTGTATAACAGCTCATCACCAACAAATTTCTCATCTTGAAAGTCCACCATGTTTTTGTGTTCCCTTCATTTCTCACGTAGGTGTACTGCAACAGAATTTAACCACCTGGGACAAACCATGTACGCCTTTAAATGTTGCCACGGATTCTTTTCCATGCGAAGAGTGTATGCTGAACCCTAAAGAGACCTCGTTTTCCCGACTTATCCCCATACCCCCACAACACCACACCACACCACACCACAGCTCCACTCCCATCCCCCCCCCCCCCCCCCCCCCCCCCCCCCCCCCCCCCCCAAAAAAAAAAGATATCACCATCACATTGCCACTGACCGGCTTCCGATAGGCCTTCCTACCGATCAGATGACGTAACTTCTTTATTCATGGTTGGAAAGCTGAAAAGAAATACTAATGGAACATATTAGAAAAGATTTTCGTGTAGACAATAAACCTTTAAAGACATCGTCTATCTTGTTTGCACTAAAAAAATAGAGAGGATTTT
>CM031595.1:131660270-131661744 GCA_018398815.1 Conus ventricosus | reverse complement strand
CCGGGGAAAAAAAAAAATTGTAGAAAAAACCATCTGAAAGAATGAACCAGCAAGACAGAAACCAAGATGAATTTGCACTTTTCAATGCCCCTGCACTTTCCCCAGGGGAAAATCGTCGACAATGAACATAAATCATCCCTACAAAAACTGCCACCAAAAGTACACTCACGTAGCTCCCCTCTCTCAGGCGTAGACCAGAAAGTTTAAACCCAACCTAGGAGTTCCAAAGGAAAGCCGCAAAAATGGGGGCGGGAAGTTCATCTTGGTGGGCACACCCCCATCATCGTCACCTGTAATGAAACGAGGCGGGGGACAAGACAAGCCCGGGAAAAATGCAAAACTTGCAATGTCCCGGATGCCCCAAAAAGGTTTTTTACGCCCAATGCATCAGGCGCGCTCCACGTGACAGGAATCATCGGGGGATGCCCCAACGCCCGAGAAAGCTGTCAGATTTTGTTTTTTGCTCTTGGCAGAGAGGACGTTTTTCGACTCATTTTTCCCCCCCCAAATTTTGTTTGTTTTTCTTGTTTGTTCTTGTTTCTTTTTTTTGTGCTAGCAGTTGGTGTTGGTTCCCATACTCCCCGCTTTCAACGGGTGTAAACTTTACCACACAAACACACACCCCACCACCACACACACACACACACACAACAACACACACACCAAAACCCCCACACATGCACGCACGACCCCGCACGTACGTAGCACCAAAACCTGGTCAATGTTTTCAGAGGGAATTTTTTCCATGAAATTATATTTTTTTCTATGTTGCAGAGAAATTCTCTAGAGAACCACCACACCACAAAACAATCTTTTGCAGGCATTCAGAATGAAAATAGATAACTCAACTATCTTTTTTATCACGAGACACGTTTGTTAAAAACTCATTTATGCCCCCCCCCCCTCACCCCCCTCCCGGAAGGCTTCTTTAAAGGGAAACTTTATAAACAATCCAGTTATTCCCCAAAATTCTGATCTATCACGTTTTTTCGGGCCATTTTTGTTTTCCCTGCACAAAAACAACCTTTAAACAACCCTAAACCCCAAAAACAGCTCGCGCCCGCGCACAACCACACACACACACACACACACACACACACACACACACACACACCAACCAACACACACACACACCAGCACAAAACCAAAAGCACAACACACACACACACCACACACACACCCCCCAACACACCAAAACCCACACCACCAAAACACACACACAACAATGCACGCACGCACACACGCACTCAAACACTCTCTCTCTCTCTTCTCTCTCTCTCTCCCTTTCTCCCCGTTTAACCCCCTTGCATGGGCCTGCTCGTTTTCAGCAAATTGTCCCCTAAGGGACAGTATATTTTGCAGGCCCAAAGTTTTTTTTCTTTCCATCAGCACGGCAACGTAGGTGAGATTCCTGAGGGCAGGTCAGAATTAAAATGCATCTAGAGAAATCCATTGTTCGCACACCTCTGGAATG
>CM031595.1:131615270-131645270 GCA_018398815.1 Conus ventricosus | reverse complement strand
AGACCAATTTCACTTTTAAATGTAGTTTATAAGATAGGATCATCTTGTATTGCAAACAGAATGAAACATGTATTGCCTAAGATTGTAAATGAAGATCAAACAGCATTTATTAAAATAGATATATCGGTGATAATCTGAGATTGATATTTGACACTATATCCTGTCTAGATAATTATAATCCACCTGACCTGTTGTTAAATGTAAACTTTGAAAAGTCATTCGATTCGATTAAATGGAATTTTATGTTTAAAGTACTGAAAGTATTTGGTTTCCAGAAAGATGTATGTAAATGGATAAGCATATGTAACAAAAGTATAAAGTCTTGTGTTGTTGTAAACGGCCAAGTTTCAAACTGGTTTGAAATCAAGCAAGGTTGACGACAAGGACACCCAATTTCCCCATATTTGTTTGTAATTCGTGCTTGCTGAGACATTAGCCGTCATGGTGAGACAAAAACCAGAACATTAAGGGAATTAAGATAAATGACACTGAATATAAGCTTTCACAGTATGTGGATGACACAGAATTTTTATTTGCGAGTGATAGAAAGTCTTTTGAAACCTGTACTGAAAGTCTTTAAATTTGATGATGTGTCAGATCTTCGTATGAATATGGGTAAAACAAGTGCAATCTGGCTAGGAAGTATGAAAATAGTGAAGTTCATTATATGGAACATTTAGAAATTGAGTGGAATCCTTCAAAATTTCGAATATTAGTAGTCTGGTTCACCAACGATTTGAAAAAAAAAGTGTGGAAATCAATTATGCAGAAAAGCTTGCTGACATCAAATACTTGTTTAAGATATGGGTAAAATGCCAGATACCCCCCCCCCCCCTCCCACCCCCCCCCCCCCCCCCCCCCCCTTGGTAGAATCGCTATATTAAAATCTGTGATCCTCTCAAAACTAATCCATCTCTGGCTGTTTTTGCCAAATCCACCAGACTTTTTTTTCCCAGTCATGCCAACAGATCTGTTATAAATTTATGTGGAATAAAAAAGCAGACAAAATCAGTCGAAAAATTGCGCATAAATGTTTTTAAAAAATTGAGGTATCGGTCTTCCCGAGTTAAAAACTTTTGCCACATCCTTGAGAGTGTCTTGGATTCGTAGAAGTGAAAGATCAGAGCACATGTGGAAAAAGATTCTACTCAGTAGCTTCCCTCAATGGTCCTTGATCAATAAACATGGTCCAGAGATTGTTTCAAAATTAAGAAAATACAACCGACTCTGGGCAGATGTTTTGGAAGCATATAAACGTTTCTATTACAAATGTGTGCCCCAAAATTCTGCTGAACTATTAGTCGAACCAGTATGCTACGATAAATATATTCAAGTTGGGAAAAGAACACATTGTTTCCAGAAAACTTGAAAACAAAAAATGTTTACTATCTAGCGCATTTCTTTGATGACGATGGACAATTTCTTTCATGCAGAAGTTTCAAGGGAAAATACGATGTCGATATTGATTTTCTCACTTTCGCCGGGTATAAATTCTCAGTACTCGATTACATAAAGACAACTGGAATAAATATCAACAACAATAAATGTATATCAGTCCTACTCTCTGCTATAAAAAAAATGTTCTCCACTTATAAGGGTTCAAAGATGTACTATGATATATTGATTGATAATAATCTAAGAGCTTCATATTGCGAAAAATGGGATTTTAAACTGTCTCAAACACATGACTGGGAATTATGTTTCCTACATGCTCATAAAATAGCGGCCATAAAGCTCAAATGGTTTCAACTCAGAATAGTACACAGATGTTTAGGAACGAATATCATTTTAAAAGAAATTGAAGTCGTCAATAATGACAGGTACTAGGTGCAGCTTCTGTAGGCTGTATAAGGATAGTATTGATCATATGTTCTGGAGGTGTACTTATGCTCAGCGTTTCTGGGACACGTTTACTGAACTAATAACAGAGAAATGTACCAATGTCCAAGTTCTCTAAGGATTTGATGCAGCGATCACTATTGATTGTATTTTCTACTTCATCATTCTTTTGGCAAAACAATATATGTACACATGTAAACTAAAAAGCAGCCTTCCACATGTGACAGGTTTTCTGAAAACATTAGGATTTCGATACCACATTGAAAAACATAACGCGTACATAAACATGAACTATAAAGATTTCCACACTAATGGCTGACATATGAACTACTTGTCTCCTCTGCTTAATGGTTTGATCAACCTCCTTGTAAACAGGGGGTAATTGCTGGTACCTTTTTCCTTTTCATGACATATGACACTGTTTGTATGGTGGTAAACGTTTCTTTTTTATCAATGTAATTCATCACTAGAACTATCAATGAGACACATTTTTGTAACTGTTAGAATACAGTTCACAATATTTGCATTCTCTCAGCTCCTTAATGTCGAACCATTCTGTCCAACAGCATTTTTGCCTGTATTTCCTTCCCTATTGTATATATGTATGTATGTATGTATTTATTTATCAGTCTGTCCACCTATGCTCTGTACCCACCCACCCCTCCCCCCTCGGACATGCATATACTTTGATGTAATTGTACTATGCACGCTTTATTGAATACTTTATTGCATACCACATTGTAACCATGTCAAAAGATAGAAACATGTGTAAGCGATATCTGATCAACATGTTGTCAACAGTTTGACGAGATGAGGGGGGGGGGGGGGGGGGGGGTGGACGGGAGGAGTGGATGGGGAGGGAGGGAGTAGGTTGTTGTTTGTTCGGGGAGGGGGTGGGTGGAAAGATGATGTTGTTGTTGTTGTTGTTTTCTCACCCCCTTTTTGTCTTTACTGTGAAAAATATTGTAAAAAAAAATAATAAAAATGTTTGAAAAAAAAAAGTTTATGATGATGTGTAAAACACCTTTTCACACAGGGAAGAAATAAAAAGAAAAGCCGCGTAAACAGTGACCAATACCCTCAGAGAAAGACTGCTTGCTGCGAGACAGAGCTTGGAATGTGCTTTTCTTGCCAAAAGAGCATCGAGAGGGGCGATCACCCCGGAGGTAATTGACATGAGCTCGGGGATACAATTGCGCGTGGCGCCGATTTGTTTTGAGACATTCTGAGGCTCTGTATGTAGTAACCTCAATATCAGAAGTAGGCTGGAAAGGGGGGGGGGGGGTATTGAGATGGGAGGTGGGGGGACAAAGATGGGGGGGGGGGGGGAAGAAAGTGGAGGAGAGATGGGTAAGGGTCGTATCCCTCCTACCTATCCGCACCCCTCGTCCTCCAGTCGACCTCAAGGCAAGGAAGCAGAAGCAACCAGAAGCCGGCGGATTGATACGACGCTACAGTCAGGGAAGAACTACGAATGAAAAGGGACGGGGACTTGGGGAAGACAGGGGTGGTGTGGGGTGGGAGAGGGATTTGGGGATTGAGTGGGAGGCATGGAACCGGGGGGAGAGTGGGAATGGAGAGGAGGGGACGTCCGCGATGCAGGTTTAGGCATCAAACCGCAAAGTGTTCATCTCTTCTCCTCCGCTTATCTACATCGTAGAATTAATATGATTGAAAGAGAGACGGGGGAGGGGGGGGGGGGAGAGAAGGAGAGAGAGAGACAGAGACAGAGACAGAGAGACTGTTCTGTACTGAGGAGAATCTTTGTCCCGAAGGGAAGCAGTTTGAGCCTTTGAGCTTCACACAGTCTTAGGAATGTGCTGGGAGGAGAGAGGTAATTCAATATAATGTAGTACATCACAATACATTGCAGTAATAACACGACTTGATACGGTAAGACACGACACAAATATAATACAAAGCTGACTGACCGGTTGCAAGCGCTGATCGACTGATCTGATAATGATGTTGCTTTATTCTGTTTTTTTTTTTTTTTTTTTTTTTTTTTTTGTCGCGGAAAACGTAAATCTGAGTGGTACCAGGGGTTCTCCTTCCAGAGCTGCCATATAATTCTCCTTCCAGAGCTGCCATATAATTCTCCTTCCAGAGCTGCCATATAATCTCTTCCAGAGCTGCCATATAATTCTCCTTCCAGAGTGCCATATAATTCTCCTTCCAGAGCTGCCATATAATTCTCCTTCCAGAGCTGCCATGTAATTCTCCTTCCAGAGCTGCCATATAATTCTCCTTCCAGAGCTGCCATTATATTCTCCTTCCAGAGCTGCCATATAATTCTCCTTCCAGAGCTGCCATATAATTCTCCTTCCAGAGCTGCCGTATAATTCTCCTTCCAGAGCTGCCATTAATTCTCCTTCCAGGCTGCCATATAATTCTCCTTCCAGAGCTGCCATATAATTCTCCTTCCACAGCTGCCATATAATTCTCCTTCCAGAGCTGCCATATAATTCTCCTTCCAGAGCTGCCATATAATTCTCCTTCCAGAGCTGCCATATAATTCTCCTTCCAGAGCTGCCATATAATTCTCCTTCCACAGCTGCCATATAATTCTCCTTCCAGAGCTGCCATATAATTCTCCTTCCAGAGCTGCCATATAATTCTCCTTCCAGAGCTGCCATATAATTCTCTCTTCCAGAGCTGCCATATAATTCTCCTTCCAGAGCTGCCATATAATTCTCCTTCCAGAGCTGCCATATAATTCTCCTTCCAGAGCTGCCATATAATTCTCCTTCCAGAGCTGCCATATAATTCTCCTTCCAGAGCTGCCATATAATTCTCCTTCCAGAGCTGCCATATAATTCTCCTTCCAGAGCTGCCATATAATTCTCTTCCAGAGCTGCCATATAATTCTCCTTCCAGAGCTGCCATATAATTCTCCTTCCACAGCTGCCATATAATTCTCCTTCCACAGCTGCCATATAATTCTCCTTCCACAGCTGCCATATATATCTCCTTCCAGAGCTGCCATATAATTCTCCTTCCAGAGCTGCCTATAATTCTCCTTCCAGAGCTGCCATATAATTCTCCTTCCAGAGCTGCCATATAATTCTCCTTCCAGAGCTGCCATATAATTCTCCTTCCAGAGCTGCCATATAATTCTCCTTCCAGAGCTGCCATATAATTCTCCTTCCAGAGCTGCCATATAATTCTCCTTCCAGAGCTGCCATATAATTCTCCTTCCAGAGCTGCCATATAATTCTCCTTCCAGAGCTGCCATATAATTCTCCTTCCACAGCTGCCATATAATTCTCCTTCCAGAGCTGCCATATAATTCTCCTTCCACAGCTGCCATATAATTCTCCTTCCAGAGCTGCCATATAATTCTCCTTCCAGAGCTGCCATATAATTCTCCTTCCAGAGCTGCCATATAATTCTCCTTCCAGAGCTGCCATATAATTCTCCTTCCAGAGCTGCCATATAATTCTCCTTCCAGAGCTGCCATATAATTCTCCTTCCAGAGCTGCCATATAATTCTCCTTCCAGAGCTGCCATATAATTCTCCTTCCAGAGCTGCCATATAATTCTCCTTCCAGAGCTGCCATATAATTCTCCTTCCAGAGCTGCCATATAATTCTCCTTCCAGAGCTGCCATATAATTCTCCTTCCAGAGCTGCCATATAATTGTCCTTCCAGAGCTGCCACATAATTCTCCTTCCAGAGCTGCCACATAATTCTCCTTCCAGAGCTGCCATATAATTCTCCTCCCAGAGCTGCCATATAATTCTCCTCCCAGAGCTGCCATATAATTCTCCTTCCAGAGCTGCCATATAATTCTCCTTCCAGAGCTGCCATATAATTCTCCTTCCAGAGCTGCCATATAATTCTCCTTCCAGAGCTGCCATATGATTCTCCTTCCAGAGCTGCCATATAATTCTCCTTCCAGAGCTGCCATATAATTCTCCTTCCAGAGCTGCCATATAATTCTCCTTCCAGAGCTGCCATATAATTCTCCTTCCAGAGCTGCCATATAATTCTCCTTCCAGAGCTGCCATATAATTCTCCTTCCAGAGCTGCCATATAATTCTCCTTCCAGAGCTGCCATATAATTCTCCTTCCAGAGCTGCCATATAATTCTCCTTCCAGAGCTGCCATATAGTTCTCCTTCCAGAGCTGCCATATAATTCTCCTTCCAGAGCTGCCATATAATTCTCCTTCCAGAGCTGCCATATAATTCTCCTTCCAGAGCTGCCATATAATTCTCCTTCCACAGCTGCCATATAATTCTCCTTCCACAGCTGCCATATAATTCTCCTTCCAAGCTGCCATATAATTCTCCTTCCAGAGCTGCCATATAATTCTCCTTCCAGAGCTGCCATATAATTCTCCTTCCAGAGCTGCCATATAATTCTCCTTCCAGAGCTGCCATATAATTCTCCTTCCAGAGCTGCCATATAATTCTCCTTCCAAGCTGCCATATAATTCTCCTTCCACAGCTGCCATATAATTCTCCTTCCAAGCTGCCATATAATTCTCCTTCCACAGCTGCCATATAATTCTCCTTCCACAGCTGCCATATAATTCTCCTTCCACAGCTGCCATATAATTCTCCTTCCAGAGCTGCCATATAATTCTCCTTCCAGAGCTGCCATATAATTCTCCTTCCAAGCTGCCATATAATTCTCCTTCCACAGCTGCCATATAATTCTCCTTCCAGAGCTGCCATATAATTCTCCTTCCACAGCTGCCATATAATTCTCCTTCCAGAGCTGCCATATAATTCTCCTTCCAGAGCTGCCATATAATTCTCCTTCCAGAGCTGCCATATAATTCTCCTTCCAGAGCTGCCATATAATTCTCCTTCCAGAGCTGCCATATAATTCTCCTTCCAGAGCTGCCATATAATTCTCCTTCCAGAGCTGCCATATTCCTCAACGCCTTAATCTCCTTCCAGAGCTGCCATATAATTCTCCTTCCAGAGCTGCCATATAATTCTCCTTCCAGAGCTGCCATATACTTCTCCTCCTAGCCGGTTGCCCACCTGCTCTACTCCCCTCGTCCAACCCTTTTTACCGTGTCTGGTTTACTGCTCACACACACACACACACTACACACTACAACACACACACACACACACACACACACACACACACACACACACACACACACACACACACACAAACATATATATATATATGTCTATATGTACAAATCTATTTATCTATTTATTTCTTTGTTTATTTATTTATTTTACTTCATTCACTCATCGATTCTTTTTTTTTTCATTTTCAGAAATAAATATAGCGAGAAAGGTTCTTATCTGACTTACAGCGTTGAATTATCAATCGCCTCCCCAGCTAGTCTTTCAACCATTTCCACTGCTCTCCTCCCTCAGCCTTGCCCATTCCATCCACCCCCACCCCCACCTCTCTCTCTCTCTCTCTCTCTCTCTCTCTCTCTCTCCCTCTCCCTCTCTCTCTCTCTCCTCTCCTCTCCTCTCTCTCTCTCTCTCTCTCTCTCTCTCTCTCTCTCTCTCTCTCTCTCTCTCTCTCCAAATTCCATTTCCACTGTTTCTGTCTTTCCCCCATATCCCTCCCCCGTGTCTCTCTCGCTGTCTGTATGCCTTTCAGTGTTCCTCCTTCGTCTCCCTTTTACTCAACCTCCCTAGCACCCTCCTCACTCTGTCTCTCTCTCTCTCTGTCTTTAGGTGTCTGTCTGTCTGTCTCTCTGTCTCTGTCTGTCTGTCTGTCTGTCTGTCTGTCTGTCTGTCTCTCTCTCTCTCTCTCTCTCTCTCTCTCTCTCTCTCTCTCTCTCTCTCTCTCTCTCTCTTGTTTTCGACACCACACAATACCTTCTCTCTCTATATTTGCCTCTCTGTCTCTGACCCTAGTTGGCTGGCTGTCTGTCTGTCTAGTGTCTGTCTGTCCGTCCGTCCGTCTGTCTCCGTCTGTCTCTGTCTCTCTCTGTCTGTCTGTCTCTGTCTGTTTCTGTCTCTCTGTCTCTGTCTCTCTCTCTCTCTCTCTCTCTTCTCTCTCTCTCTCTCTCTCTCTCTCTCTCTCTCTCTCTCTCTCTCTCTCACCAACCAATTTACTTTTCTAGTCTGTTCCTCTTTGTCTGTGTGCTCCTCCCCACCCCCACCCCCATGCTCCTTTCTTTCATCCCCTCTCTCTCTCTCTCTCTCTCTCTCTCTCTCTCTCTCTCTCTCTCTCTCTCTCTCTCTCTCTTTCTACGCCACCTCCTCCCTCCTTTCTATCCTCAAACTCCACTCCCCTTTCCTCTCCCCCCCCCCCCCCCATTACCCCCTTCGCCTCCGACCTCTATTCCATCCCTCATCTCTCGTTCTCATATGTGTGTGTTTATCAATACACTTTTTTTAGCAGGCGCACGTGCAAATCTGCAAAACACACGTGTGCTTGGAATGTCAAAACAACATGGTTTGTTAATTGTATGAGAAAGCCACCTAAAACACCGAATCTTGTCAGGATAAAGGGTAGGGGGGAGGCGACTGGCTCTTATATATTGATGCACACTTTATCTTTCTTTGTCTGTCTGTCAGTCTGTCTGTCTTATCCTGTTTTTTCCGTTCTTTGATATGGATGCAAGCATTATCTTTCTTTCTTTCTTTCTTTCTTTCTTTTTTTCTTTCTTTCTTTCTTTGTCTGTCTGTCTTTCTTTCTTGTCCTGTTTTTCCGTTCTTTAATATCTTTTTGCCTTTCCTTCTTTCTTCCTTTTTCTGCCTTTTTTTAACTCATCTGTGCTCACCTTATTCTTCCATTTGTTCTTTCTGTCTTTTTTCAGTTTTTTTTTTATATTTCGTTTGATCTGCTTGACATCTTTTCACAGAACGTGGTTTATAGAATCAATTGTAATGGGAAAAAAAGCTATGCTTCGATGATCGAAATCGGTACAACAGTTTTGGCTATTTAGAGGAAAGAAGAACCATGACGCGAGCCAGATGTGTGTGTGTGTGTGTGTGTGTGTGTGTGTGTGTGTGTGTGTGTGTGTGTGTGTGTGTGTGTGTGTGTGTGTGCTTGTGTGTATGTATGGGTGTGTGTATGTGTGTGTGCATGTGTGTGTGTGTGTGTGTGTGTGTGTGTGTGTGTGTGTGTGTGTGTGTGTGTGTGGTGTGTGTGTGTGTGTGTGTGTGTGTGTGTGTGTGTGTGTGTGTGTGTGTGTTCAGATTCAGATTGGGATTATTTAGTCATGTAATAGGCCAAGGCCCCTAATGAAGCTTGTGTGTGTGTGTGTGTGTGTGTGTGTGTGTGTGTGTGTGTGTGTGTGTGTGTGTGTGTGTGTGTGTGTGTGTGTGTGTGTGTATGTATGTGTGTGTGTGTGTGTGTGTGTGTGTGTATGTGTGTGTGCATGTGTGTGTGTATGTGTGTGTGTGGTGTGTGTGTGTGTGTGTGTGTGTGTGTGTGTGTGTGTGGTGTGTGTGTGGTGTGTGTGTGTGTGTGTGTGTGGTGTGTGTGTGTGTGTGTGTGTGTGTGCAGATTCAGATTCAGATTATTTAGTCATGTAATAGGCCAAGGCCCCTAATGAAGGGGTGTGTGAACAATATCAATGAAATTAAAGACGGGAACAAAAACAAGAATAATAAGTAATGAGTCTGGAGAAAGAGAGAGAGAGAGAGAGAGAGAGAGAGAGAGAGAGAGAGAGACAGACAGACAGACAGACAGACAGACAGACAGACAGACAGACAGACAGACAGACAGACAGACAGACAGACACAGAGACAGAGAGAGACAGAGAGCAATGTTTGGTTCATTTGAATGCATGTTGTTTGTAACTTCAGAGGAAGACATGCAAAAGGTCTTTTCTAGTGGGCACATCGACCAAATACAGACAGTTCCCGATGGACTGCCCTTGCCCTGGCAACGTGAGTCAGTGTGTGAGTCAAAAAGAATGGTTTAAAGCCTGTGAGACGGTGCACACGATGAGACGGGGGCAAGGAGGGGGGTGAATTGGTGGAAATGGGGGAGGAAAGGGGGAGGGGGGGGGGGGGGGGGGGGCTAGGAATCTTTCACAATACAGCGTGCAGAATGTGCAGGCAAGGAACAGACTGACGAGATCTGTGAAAGCTTGTGTGCACATTGCCAGTTCTTATCACAGATTCCTTTTGTCTCTTTAGTCCAGCTACAGTGGGAAAAGATGGCGCGTAACTATTGGAAAGGATGAAAATATATTTTTCTTTCATATCTTTGTTTCTGTTCATAATTATGAATATCTCTTCTTGCTCCCCTCCTCTCTTCCCTCCACAGCCCCCCCCCCCCCCCCCTTCCCCCCATGCCCTTTCTTCCTTTCCCTGATATGGCCTTCGTGGTCGGCTGACCTCGGCTGTAAACGGTTTGACTTATTCCTCATAGTTTTTAAACTCCAAGCACACCCCCTTTCCCCATCTCTTTGTACATATTCTCATTCCATGAAAGATTAGGTTTTGGGGAATGCAATGTTAGATGTGGTCATATGATAAAGTTGTTTGTTTATCATTCGTTTATTTAGATTACATTCATAGATTTGTCAATAATTGCAGTTTTTGACACATCTTTAAACTATCTCACGAGTGTATGTACGCGTTGGTGTGTTTGCTTGTTTGATTGCTTGCACACAACTGTTATTCCTAGATTTTGTCAATAATTCTAGTTTTTGACACATATTTAAACTGTCTCACGAGCGTATGTACACGTTTGTGTGTTTGCTTGTTTGCTTGCTCGCTTGTTTGCTGGCATGCACATGCGTGCGGTTGCGTATACATGAGTACGTTCTGCGTGGTTAGACGAGCACCACGTGCCTAGGAAAAGCACACTCAAAAGTTTTTTTTTTTTTTTTTCTCGGTAGTATTCCCGGTAACCGATATTTTGTGGAGAGATAATCGTGTCAACCTAGAGTGATTCATCCTGACGAAATGTACTTAATAGGTAGCTGAATGACTGGCGTAGGTAAATGACCTTCATCCATCGCACCAAATCCACTTACCTTACCATCAGCGTTGACAAGACAATAACAGTCCGAGAAGTGTCGAGTCCTGAGATTTACCAGGGAGGAAATTCCGACCGGTACATCTGCCTGTACCTGTATGGCACCCATGATGTCTGTATGTTCCGCTTCTCGGTACTTTTTCTCTTGTTCATCTCTTCCAAGGTGTGTCCTGACCTGTCACACAAGATTACCCTCCTGTCGTTCACAGTTCTTTGGCTGTCAAACGTCACACTCGCCTCTTCCCGTCAGTTTGCGAAGTGGCCTTTTCATGAAGAGACAACCGAAGAGTTACCAGTGTGACAAACAATGGCAGCAGGTGTGGGTCGTGGCATAACAAGGACAACAACAACGACAACATACAGCCATTCTCAGACGTTCGGAGCACTGGATAAATATTGCCCAACGGCTGCAAAACACCCGAGGGTCGTGTCCGCCTTTTCCCCCTTATTCTCCTCAAAACCTTCCTCCTCGTAATTTTCACAGTCTCTACCTCCATTCGACCTCCACACCACTCCTATCCGTTCCCCTACCCTTCCCCTCCCTCAGTACCCAACCTCTTTCTCCACTCTTTCCTGCATCATTCTTCGCTTCATGGGATTGACAAGCCTAAATTTTGCGAGTCAGTCCTTTCGTCGCCAGACGGCCTTCAGACATTGTGTGTTTTATCTCCGTTATGTTAAATTCTTCCCATCAAAGATGATAGTGCCGTTTGATCAGAAACTATCCTGAATGTTTGAAAGAGAAAAAAAAAGTCGCTGAACATGGAAACAGTCCGGTTATTTGGAACACCGTCGTTTGCGTGATAATAATAATAATAATAATAATGAATACTTATATAGCGCCTATTCTCGGCTAGAGGCCAAGCTCTAAGCGCTTTACAATCAACACTCGTTTACACAACGGGCTGCCTACCTGGGTAGTGCCGACTGAAGAGCTGCCAGCCGGCGCTTCATTCAGTCGTTTCCCGTGTCATCCAGTAAGTATCGTTCAATATCGAACACTCATTTTCCTTACTTCCTTCATTCTTTCCATTTCTCACGCAGGGTGCATGCTATGTGTAGCGTGTTATCCATACCAACGGCCAAACTGGCCTACTCTTCCGAAAGTTGGTGATGGGATTTTACGTGTGTGCAAGATGTTATGCGTGCGTTCACACACGGAACCTCGGTTTATAGTCTCATTCGAAGGATTGTATGGGAAATGGAGTCAGAACCAATGTTGACTCCGAGGGAAAAATCCCCTGTACCGAAAATGCCCCGGCGGAGGTTCGAACCCGCAACCCAGGATCACTAAGATTACGAGTCCGGCGCTCTACCAACTGAGCTATTCCGGCTCCCATAAGAAGGCAAAGAGAGATAATGTGGTAGTTTGTATCAACAGAGCGCCTTCCTTTGGGAGAATTAACATGACCAAAAATGAAGGGAGCATATTTAAGTGAATTATTTTTTTTAACTATTTAAAGGCGCAGTACCTTAGAGACTTAAACGCTTTTACACATTGAATTCAAATGCGTATGTGTAATGTGGTGTCGGCGGCAATCTTATGGCACAGTTTCGGATTTGTTTTCCGTATAAAAGTAAATATTGTTCCATATTATCTGATTTTTGAGCTGCACATAAAGTAATTGTCTTATATATAATAAGTTGTTGAAAATTCGTTCATTGAATACTTCATTAAATTCTACCTAAAATCATGACTCAAAGTTGTTATTTCCTTCACCATGCGATAATAATTGTTTTTGCTCAGTTGTTCAAAGTTTGCCGACTTTCCCTTAAACTGAAAAAGACACGCAAGTCAGTCTAAATTTACACCAGTTCAGCTCTAATGTTCGCCAGTAGATGTAACGTCCTTGCCGTGTCTCATTTCATCTCTTGCTGATGATGGCTGCGCAGCAATCATAAGTGTCTTGGCCCTGATTAGTGATGCTCTGTCTGCCAATAAACTTGTTCCAGGAAAAAAACTGGGTTGACAATAACGCCTGTCTTTCCATTCCAAACAGAGTATTGCTTTCTTAATTTTGGGTCAAGCAAACAGATCTAGAGAGTCAAATATTTGATTTAAAGCGCACGCCAGGATAACAAATAGGATATCGACTATCTACGTTACAAGCGCAACATTTCATGCTCATGTTTCGGCTTTTTTTTTCTCTCTCTGACCGAACTGTCACGTTATCTGATGGGACACAATGACCGAACTGTCACGTTATCTGATGGGACAAAATGACCGAACTGTCACGTTATCTGATGGGACACAATGACCGAACTGTCACGTTATTTGATGGGACACAATGACCGAACTGTCACGTTATCTGATGGGACACAATGACCGAACTGTCACGTTATCTGATGGGACAAAATGACGAACTGTCACGTTATCTGATGGGACACAATGACCGAACTGTCACGTTATCTGATGGGACAAAATGACCGAACTGTCACGTTATCTGATGGGACACAATGACCGAACTGTCACGTTATCTGATGGGACAAAATGACCGAACTGTCACGTTATCTGATGGGACAAAATGACCGAACTGTCACGTTATCTGATGGGACACAATGACCGAACTGTCACGTTATCTGATGGGACAAAATGACCGAACTGTCACGTTATCTGATGGGACACAATGACCGAACTGTCACGTTATCTGATGGGACAAAATTGCTTTGGGCGTGCCCAACAGTGGCGTCTGTCCCATGAAAACAACGTGATCACTCTTGCTGAATGCGAGCTTTAATACAAGTTATTTCCCTTGCTAATTTCCAAGCAAAACATACACAGGCACACAGACACATACACTGACAAAACGCACACGAACAAAAACACACACGCACGCCGCACCCCTGGGGCCCGCACGCACGGACGCACCACCCCACGCCGCACCGCCGCACGCCCCGCACCCCACCACGCACGCACGCACCACGCCCCACGCACCACACAACACAAACCACACACACCACACACCCGCACGGCGGGCCTATAATTTAACTTTAAATTCTTATTTTATTTTTTACACACACAAAAACCACACACACACACACACCCCAACACACACACACACTCACAACACAAAAAACCCCATTCAGGCACACTTGTATGCACATACACACGGGGCGCGCGCCCCACCACCACACACACACCAAAACACACACACACACACACAAACACCACACACACAAAACCACCTCGCCGCACGCACGCCCCCGCACGCCCCCACGCCGCACGCGGGCTGCATGCATGCTTTGGTGGGGCGAACGCACGCACGCACGGCACGCGGCGCACGAGCGGGGACACACAACACACACACACACACACAAACACACCACACCCAACACACACACCCCAGCCCTCATTTGCGGTGCACACAAAAACCAAAAATATATGGGGAGAACGGGGAAAGGGGGGCATTCGGGGCCCATTTCCCGGGCCCTCACTCAGTTGGGGCGAAAGAAACCCCCAGAATCCCCCTTTCCCTTTCTCTGACAAGTAAGATTTCCCAAAACCAAAAAAAAACGATTATTAAAAAAAAAACATACGTGTAGGGTTTCCGTTTTCAATACAAATTTTACAAAAACTTTTTGGGATTTCATTTTTTTTGTTTAATCCTTTTTTTTTCCCGGGTCATTTTCAAAAACATAAATTTTAACGCAAACATTCTTAAAATTGATCTTTGTCTTTCTTTGTGAAAAAAAACTACAGTCTTTAATGTTCTCAAAAAGTTTTTTTAAAAACCGAGTTATTTTTCGGGAAAAAAATCCCCCACATTTTATCCCAGCATGTCTTCCCCCTGAAAGTATTTCGAAAAAGTGTTTCTTTTTTTAAACTTGTCTCTTTCTCCCGAACAGCCCATCAATAATAAATAGGTCTGCGTTCCTTCAAAGGTCAAATAAAACTGTTCAAAATAAACTCACTCAGTTTTTTGGGCTAGGTTTAAACTAAATTTAGGTCATCATCTGTCACAAAAAAAACCCTACCCATGATATGCTTTGTTCCATTTAAGTTTTGGGAACAAAAAAACCACAATATGTTTAAAAAAATTATAACGTTTAAACGTTTTTTAAAAGGTTTCCGAGGAAAAATTTTTTTTTTTTCCCAACAACCATTCTGCCCAAAAAATCAATGAGCAATGAGGATTTTTTTTTTTTAAATTTTAAAACTGCCCCATATTTTTATAGCGTTTTTAATCTAATCCAGTTTATTTTTTTCTACTCTCCTAAAACCCTTGTTCGTTTAAAAAAACCCTAAAGGCCAAAATGTTAAGTTTAAAACCCAAATTAAATTGGGGGTAAGATTGTTTCTATTTAAGCCCAACAGTGATTTTTTTGCTTGTTGTTTATGATTTAATATCCTCGCCATTGTGAAGAACGACACAACAACTTTTAAAAGGACTTTTTAAACGTCTAAGTTTTGCCAGTTTAATATTTCCTTTTAAAAGGGGCCCATCACAAACGCCCACAACCCCACCCCTTTCCCCCAACATTTTTAAAGACGGGAAATTTCAAATATCATTGTAAATTGTGTCTCCAAATTTTCTGTTTGGGAAAAGAATGAAATTTTTGTAGAAGTTTTTTTTTACAATTGTTTCTTTTCCTGGGGAAGGATGTACTGTTTTTTCCCATACGGCGTTATTTAAATTTTCCCTTTCCGACTATTTTTGGTCCGGAAATAAGCTTACATTTTAAAGGGGCCCAGAGTTAAGTTTTTTCTGAAACTTTTTTGAGGGCCCAAAAAAATGAAAAAAGGGGCCTTAAAAATTTTAAAATTTTTATGTCCCATTTAAATAGGTTCTAAGTGCCTTTTAGGTAAGGCTTTCGAAAATTTTTTATATTCTAACTGGCCAAATTATTTCCCTTTTTCTAGATTGCGCACTGTTCTAGTTTAGGCCCTTTTTGGTGTCCCCAACCTCTTGGGGTTTAAATAACCACCCTTTTTTACTCAAAACCATACAAAGCGCCTATCCACCGTTCTGTTCAAAGTCCGCAAATTGAAAGGGTTTTTTAAATTTTCTAATTATACACCTCAAGGCCTAATGTAACTCCGGTTCTTTGCCCCACCGCATTATTTTTAGTACCCGATTATTTTTTTTTCCAAAAAAATGTGCGGGTTAACCCCATTTCACGACTTTCCCGGGTTTTTGTTTTGTTTTTTTATTTTAAAATGATGGGACCCTCCACAAACAAATTTTAAAAAAACTGTAAATTAGGGAAAATTGTATAATTTCATATCGAAATATGCAGCTTTCCCTGACGGGAAGAGCTTTTTAAAACAGTTGAGGGCCTTCCATCATATAAGTTTTCATCAGGGGCTTAGCTTTTTCCCAAAAATTTTGAACATAGAGTAATAAATTTGTAATGCAAGTTTGAGGGGATTTTCCCCCCCTCAAACGTAGTTTAACTGGGGGGAAACCTAAAACTATGAGGGGTTTTAGTTTTGCAGGAAAAACCCTACATTTTAGCTAGCTTCTATCAAAATCGTTTTTTTTGCTTCTTCGGGTTTAAAATTTTAAATTTTGGGTTTTTGATTTGCATTGTTAATTTAAGAGTAATGTTAATTTTCCTTTGCTTTTTTAGTGAGAAAACCCGAAAAAAACCATAGATAGTTTAAATTTTAACGTGGGTTTTTTTTCCTTTCATATTTTGTAATCTTATTTTTCCCCCTTTGGGGTTAAGTTATTTTAAACCATACGTTTTTGGAAAAAATTTCATGGGGTGCGCCCTTTTTGGTTCCGCAATCTTTTCAAAACAGCATGTTCTAAAAACGAAGGGCGGTTTTTTGGGTTGTTATTTGTTAAAAAACTTTTTTTAAAAACCAAATTAAAAATGAGTGCATTAAAATACTGATGCAAAATATTTTTTGGGCCGCACTACAATCTTAAAAATTTTGAAACCGGTACTCTTAAACATTGCTGTAAACCCGACGGAACCTTTTTTCAAAAAAAGGGAGTCCCTTCCATTGAAGAGCTATCTTAAACCCCCCAAATTGAAAAACGAGCACACCAGAAAGAAAGGTTTAGTCTTTTCCGATGCAGTTTTAAAAAACCCAAGTTAAACTTTGCGTGTTTTGTGCTTAACTGGGGTGTGGATTTTCGAAAAGCTGTAAATTTAAAATCCCCAAATTTTTTGGGAGGTCAGTGTACAGTTTCCCATTTTTATTAAAACCTTCAACGTTTTTTGACTGAACTCCCAAGCGCCATTCCCAAAATGACAAACTTTTAAAATTTTCCATAAAAGCAACGGGAATAGACATAAAGGGTTTTTTAAAAGGGAAACGTAACAAAATTCAATTTTTAAAATCAAAACAGGTTTTAGACAAAAGTTGGATCAAAAAACCCCCCGGGCATGGCTCTTTTATTTTCGGGGCAGCACAGAAAGTAAAACCCTTTGCCCCGGGGCCTTTTCCCCTTTCAAAATTGTTCACCCCTGGTCCATAGGGGCGAGAAATAAAACGGGCATGGACAACATTTATCTTGGGACGCTCTAAGGGCCCTTTAACAAAGGGGAGCGGGAATAGAAGAATAAACACTCTATTCGACTTACTTTTTGGTTTTTTCTAGGGGGCGCAAGCACGGGCCCAAAAACGGGGCAAACTGATCCTTCTATTTGGTTTTTTGACCCCCGCAAAAACAAAAACTTAAAATTTTTAAAAGGGGGACGCCTTTTAATTCTAAAAAGTTGATTTACCTTCAAGTTTTAAAAAAGATCCCAAAAATGTTTTACAAAAACGCAAAATCAAAATTAACTTTGCTGGGGCAGGGTTTTAATACTTTCTGCCTTCTGACCTCAGACCCAGGTAGGAATAAAAATAAACTATAAAAAATGAAAAATTAAAGCAGGCAATGAACAAAAGGGTTTGGGGAAAAAACGAAAAAATTTCTACCAAAAATTTATTCCCAAACAATAAAAAAACACCCAAGATTAAGTCATCAATCCCCAAAGCCCAACCCCCAAAAGGGCATTGAAGACTCAGCAAAGCCGGGGGAACTCTGTTCGCGATGACCAAAATTTTAAAAGACAGGTTGTTCTTGGTTTAACTGGCCTGGGATTACTTGGTCTTTATCTTACAAAAAATTTAAAACCCAACTTTTAAGAGAACTAATAAACCAAAGTGCTGGGCCCCTTTAAAGTAACTATTTTTGCTTCATTTAGACAAAACCCAGCTAACAACACCCCCTAATATACCGGGTTAAAAAGATCTAAGTTTTACTAGCAAATTTTTTTTAATAAACCCGCAAATTTCAAGCTTTTTTTTTTTAACCCAGTTTTAAATCATTTGGGGGGCGATGGGGGGCGGGGGAAATAAAACTTTGCTCTCCACCAAACCGCCTGTAATACCCCATCACCAGGTATTTAATTGCAAATTTTAAGGCTGTTAAAACCTTGCTAATTTTGCCCCCCGCTCTAAACAATGTTCTTTTTTTGGGTTCTGCTACGTTGTGTTTCATAAAAAATTTTTTTTTCGTTATTTTCTTTTATTCTTTTCCCACTTGAGTTCGTAATTGGCCCCGGGTTTAGTTTTGCCCCACTTCTATTTCTTGCTGATCTCTCTTTTTAAAAGATCTTTTAGTTTTTGGGGCCCAAATTCTTTTTTTAAATTACGGGCCCTAAGTTGGCGTCTTCACCCTTTCAACGAGTTTTTTTTTTTCCCTCTTTTTTATGCTCATCTAGTTCCCCTAGTTTTGAAAAATTGTTTGTTAATTCCCCCTCTGAGGGGTTTTAAAGTCCGATAAAGGTCTAAAAAATTTTCTCGCTTAGGAAAGGGGGAATCTTTAAATTTTTTTTTAAAACCTGTTTTTTTCTGAAAAACTGGTTTCTGCTTTATTTGTATTTTTTATTCCCTGCTGTTTGATTTAATTCTTTAATTCCATGTTTTGCATTTGGGTTTATCTGTGGGGAGTTCTTGTATGTTTTTAAATTTTTGGGCAACGGAATCCCTTTCAAATTTTTTGGTCAAAGCAATCCCAAAGGGCGATTTTGACTTTCACACGAGGTCTTTTTTCTAATTGAACCCCCCGGCTAAAAATTTTGAGGGGGTCGGGTTTAGTTGTAAAGCCGAAAAAAAAAAAGTTGCCCTTGATCTTTTTTTAAAAACAAAACCATTTCTAATTAAAAATTTTTTTTTGGGGGTCTAAAAATTTTGGGGAGGTTCTTGCCCAAAACTTTTGTAAAATGCCCCCGCCGTACTTTCTTTTAAATTTCCCCGTTTGCTTTGGGAGAGCGTTGACGATGCTGTGTCAAAGGGATCATTTCACTCATTCGCTCCCGATAAAAAACATCAAAAATCTTCTTCATCTAAAATTTCCCCTTGCCAGGGTTTTTTAAATAATTAACTTTTTATTTGCTTCTTTAAAAAGCCAGAACAAGTAAATGGCTCGATTCTTTCCCGCATAGAAAACTAAAAGAGCCCTTTGGCGGGGGGGAAAATAAGCGGAATTTTTACTGTTCCAAATAATCCTTTCTACAAATTATGCGTTTCAAATTCTTACTGCCCAAATTTCCAAAACCTGGGAAAAAAGCGGATAAAGTGATTGTCCCGGGCTCTGGCGTTTTTACTTTAAAAAATTGCGCTCGATTCAACAACAGCCCCAAAACAGGCAGTTGTGCAAATTGGGGGGGGGCAATCTTTAAAAAAATTTTTCCCTAAAAAAATTTAGGGGCAAGTTATTTTTTTTCCCAAAAAGCAGAAAATTTTTTTAAAACCTATTCGGGATTAGGGCTAAACGGGAACAAAAGGGCGATTTTGCTTTTCAAGAATTGAAAATGAAAAAAGCCTAAAGCTTAGAATAGACGCCGAACTCCCCCTCGGGGGCTAAAAGCACAAAAAGGTTTTAAAAGCTGTAAAATTTTGCGATGGAAATTTTTTTTTCCATTCCCTTAGATTTTGGTTTTTTTAAACGCATGCCCCAATTTTCAAGGAGCATTAAAAGACAGATTGTCATATAACAAAATTTTTAAATTTAAATCCCAAAGGGTTATTAAATCATAAGACCCTAAAAGCAAAACAGCATTTAAGAAAATTCCCTCGTTAGATTTTGACTTTGTTAAAACCTGAAAAAGAAAGGGCTAAATTGAGCCCCAAATTTCATCAAAAATTAAAAATATATTACGAAAGAGTGATTCATATAAAACATATCCCAGAAGCTGGAGACACTATTGGAATTTTAGTTTTGCACTACAGCAAGATCGCTTAATTTTTTTTTTTTTGGTTGTAAAGATGAAAACCGTTAAAAAGAGAAAAGTAAAATTTTTTTTTAAAACCCTTAAAAAAAACGAAATGCAATTTTACAAATTGACTTTTAAGTCCAAACCAAATATACGCTAGGGGGCTTAGACCTTTCTTTCTTTTTGACGAAAAAAGAAAATTTTTGGGGGGGGGAGGGGTTAGAAACCCAAAAAAGCAAACCTTTTGCTAAAGTTTTCCCTCTTCAAAATTTGTTGGGCATGATGATTTTTTTAACAAAAAAAATACGGTTTAGGGGATTGACCTAAGGTCAAAGGAAAAGGAATGAGTTGTAGGGGAAAGCGGGAGAACGGGTGAGAGACATAATAAAAAATTAAAATTTGTAAAGAAAAAAGGGGGGCCCCCGATAAACCACTTAATGTACTTTTGTTTTTTATTAATAATGAACAGCTAAAAAATGAAGCAACAGTTTTAAAAATTTTTTTTTCCCTTAAATTATTTTTCATTTTTAAAAAGCTTGTCTTTCAATTTACCCAAAAGGGGCCCAACAGCCCGGAGATGCCAAAAAAAGGGGATTGCAGGCAATTTTTTGCTGTTTGAAACCCCCAAAAACATAAAAACCTTCAAAAAACAAACATTCAAAAATTTTGAAACAAAACAAGAGCGGGGGAACCTTTAAAAATACAGAAAAAACCAAACGAAGGAATTTTTCCCCCGCCTTTAATGCTTTACATTTTGTTAATAAGGGCATCGACAATAAGCCCTCTTCACCCGGAAACCGAGGGGTTGGCCCTTTAGCAAGGGAAATTGGCGCCCCCTGGCTTTACCTCTGGGTGGTTTGTCTTTAGTTTCTCGGCCTGTGTTAAATTAGCTTTTAGGTGCTGTAGCAAAAAATTAAAAACTAAACCCCAAAAAGCCCCACAGTTTTGGTTAAACTAATAAGGGCCCAAAAATTTAGTTCTTTTAAAAACCTGATTAAATAAAGCACTACGGGACCCCAAACATCACGGATGAAAAATTTTAAAAATCTTTTACAGGCTGTTTTTGATGACACAAAAGACAAAATTTTGATCTTCAAAGAAAGGCGGGGGCAATTTTTTCTAAACCGCCAAAACCCCCGAGCGGGAAAAAAAAGGAAAATCCCTTTAAAAAAAGTATACGGGGACTTTAAAACCCTTTTTTCCTAAACGGGCCTCACTTTTAACAACACCAAAAGGTTTTAAAAATTTTAAATTTTGATTTCCAAGCAAAAAAAGGGACTTTTTGATATTGATTAGTTTAAAAGTTTTTTTTTTTTTTAATTTTAATTAAATATTTTGGGCTTAAAAAGAAAGACAGCTTTGGTTTAAGGGATATATGAAGGAAAAGACAAATTGTTTAAAGGGAATGCTCGAAAGGGGGCCTTTGTCAAGAGAAACTAAAAGAAAATTGATTTAGAACCCTTTTGACCCAAAAAAAACGTACAGGCAAGGTTTTTTAAAATTCAAATTTCTCAAGTTCCAAAAAACAAACAATGACCCCCATTTTAAAAGTAAATTTAAGCTTTTTTTAACGTTTTAATAAAAACAATAAAGAAAAAAAATTAGAAGTCGGGTCTAAAACTAAACGCGCCCTATTCTTTCTCATAATGCTTTAAAAACCCGGGTTGGGCGGGCCCGAATGCTTACAAATTTTTGACGCGGGCCCCCTGAAGAAGCCAAAATGAGGGGGGCCCCTTGGTTGGGTCAAGGGCGAAGTCCTAGGATTAGTTTAAAAACCCGGCCTAAGTTTTCCCACCGAATTGTAGGCAAGGCTTCCTTTCCGCTACCTCGGGTTTGGTTTTTAAAAGAAAAGCAGTTTTAAACAAAAAAAAATTCGCCCAACAAATGTTTCATGTGGTGCTTTTCTTGAAAGGCTGCATAAATGTCCGCGAACCCCAAAGAGAGAGGGGGCCCAAACTATCGGCAATCCCGCCAAAGTTCTTAACTTCAATGGAAACCCCTTTCCGGGTTAGAAAAACCCAAAAAATTTGATCATTTTGAAGAACAAAAAAAACCCTTTAACTGTTAATTATACACTTTGGGATGGGGAAAAAAATTTGGGGGGAAATTAAAAGTGTCCAAAAAAATCCAACAATACCCCCCAACCCCCCAAAAAAATAGGGTTGACTTATTACTAATTTTTTCCCCCGGGGGGGGCTACCCCTTTACCATTTTTAGCCCCAATGAGTAGATTATTGAGTTAAAATAAAAACCAAACTTTGAAAACAAATTCTGCAGAAAATTTTTTTTAACAAGAATTCCATCTGTGCAAGCTGCGGGGTGAACATAAAAAAAACATTGTAAAAGTTCTGTAGACTGTAAACAGAATAATTACGCCCCCCCCCAGGATTTTAAAGTTAGTTTTAAGAACTGGGAAAAGGCTGAAAATTCTCCCCTATGTTGGGTTTTCGCAGGGGCTTTGAATCCTCTTTTTTTCCCTTTTTAAGGGCCCCCCGCCCACAAAAACTTTGAAAAAAAGGGCTTAATGGGGTTTTTCATCAAAAATTTTTTTTCATTTTTCTTTTTATCGTTTGGGCCCGTCGGGTGGGGGTTTTATTCAGAGCCAGAAAATTTTTTGAGGGGCCCAATGCTGCAAAAAAACTTTTTTAAACGCAAAGCAGCAAGGGGCGCAATGACCCTTTTTAAATAATCCCAAAACTTATCTGAAATCCCAAAAATTTACCCGAAAACCAAAAAACAGGGATGAAATCACCACGCATTGTTGGTTTTGCGGTTTTTGGGGCAAACCCCCCCGAGTTTTTAAACCCCCCCAGTAAAGACCATGATCAAATTAGTGGGAAGTTTTTGAAAGGGCCGCATAACAAAAAGCAAACTTTTAACTAAAGTTTATCCAAAAAACATGGAAGCGCCGGGATTCTTTCACAAAATTTTCGAGGTTTTGACCCCTCAAACCCTTTTAAAGGCAAACATTTAAACCCGCGCCCCAGGGGAAACATGCATTTCACATCATCAGAAAAGTACCCGTGCTTTAATTCCCAAATAATATTTTCCCTTTCCAAAGGCTCTATGCAACACATGATGGGGTCATTAGAGGACTGGGGGTATTCCTTAAAAAATTTCCGCCCAATAACAAAAAAAATTTTTTTTACCCCCAAATCTCGTTAGAAAGGGGGGTTTTTTTCCTTATGAGTACATGAACATTGGGAAAAGGGTTTTACGAAGAGACGTTCCTCCAAAAAGGGGCGTCTTTTCCCAGTCCCCTTTGAGGGAAAAAACAAACATGATTCCGAATTAAACCCGCTGCTCCAAAATGGTGGGAAAAGTTTGAGTTTAAAACGATGGGAGGCAAACATGACTCCTACCTTTATGGCTGACACATGTTTTTCTGGCGGAAAGGCCCTTTTAAAAAATTTCAGAAAAGGGCCTGCATGAAACATTATAGCCTGGATCCTGGAAATTTCATTTCCGGGCCCGGGATTAGCTGGGATGCTTTCTTAAAAATTTACTGGGGGTACAGATTGAATTTTTTGTTGACCTTTCCAATTTATTTTAGATGATTGAAAAAAGGATTGCGTGGGGGAATTAGTATGGCGGGGCTTTATTTCTGTAAAAACAAAAAAACAACAAAAACTTACACCCATGGGGCCGATAAAAGGCCTAAAATTTTAATTTTTAGATGCAAAAATTTTTGGGAAAGGATGGGGAAAGGCCAATCACTTCCGTTAGCAACTTTTAAAAAGTACACAGGGGGCGATCCGAATAATTTTTCAAAAGGCATTAAAGTGGTTTTAACAGGTTTTTCGCCTGATCAGCCGCGCGGCTTCTTCTAGAAGGGTTTACTTTGAATATCCATTAAATCCATGACCTTTTCATAAAATATCCCTTAGCACAGAAAAATTAAAGATGGTTTCCCAAAAACCGCCTAAAATTGTTCCCAATCTTCGGGGAAAAAAAAATTTTGTCTGTCATTACAGACTTCTACAATTTTATTTAAGACATGGTTTTAAAACTTTAAAAGCAGTTTTCATTTAAATTGCTTTTTAACAAAACCGTTTAAGAAACCTTTCATCTTTAAGAAAAACTGACTTAGAAAATTAAAACCAAGGGTGCTTCAGGGAAAAAAACTTTTTAAGCTGTTTAACAACAGCTGTTTTTTGGGAAAAACAGGGGGAAAATTTCCCCACAAGCGTTTAAAATGTTAGATTGGTCCCCCAGAGAGAACGAAGCAATTTTTGCTGACTTCAAAAACCAATTATCAGGACCCTTTTGAAGATTTCAGGGTCGCTTTTTGGGGATAATGATAAAAAAAAAAAAGGGGCAAAAATTTGACAAAACCCGTATTTATTGGGTTTACTTTTTTGAAATTTCAAAGTTTTTAAAGTTAAGTTTCTTTTTTGACTACTTTATCCCTCTATCCGGTCCAGAGTACTTTACACGATACAGACATTTTGTTATAGATTTCCCTTACTGGGAAAACCATCTATTTTAAAACATTAAAACCGGAAAAGGGCTTTAAAGGGGATGGGGGATGGGATGAAAAATTGATTATCCTAAAGGGCTCGCCCTTTTTCATTCAATTCTAACAAGAAGGTTTTTTGGAAAGTTTAAGGATGAATTATCTGGAAAAGGGGAACAAGGGGGTTTGGGTTTGGGTTTTAAAGGGCAAAAATGTACAGTATTTTCCCAGCCCGGAGAAAAAATTAAGAAAGCAAAGGGGAAAATCTCGCAGCCCTTGTTTCAGTCAAACATAAACATTACAACTACAAAAAAAACTTTTTTTGGCCCAAAAAGACTTTTCCCTCATGACAAAAAAATTAAAAATGCGATTAATTAAATGAGATCAACCAAAAAAGTTGTTCAAAAGAAGTCGGGAAAATAGAACCAAAAACAAAACGGGGTTTTTTTGTTAATCCGGGGGTTTTTTATATGCAAAGGGCACTGGAAAAACCGTAAATTTTAAATTTAAAAAGGGAAATGGGTCTGGGGGAATTTTTCTGCATTTTTTTCTTTTTTACAAAAGATCTTTGAAGGGGTGGGTTTTTTTGTTGTGTCGTTTCTCGTAAAAAATACACCGGGCGGATTCATCTTTACAAATTTTTTTTATTTTATACGGGGAACACTTTCCAAAAAGGGTCGGTTTTCCCTGATGCGGGGTGTCCCCCCTTTTGCTTTCCCGGTAAAAAAGGTACCTTACTTTCAAACCCAAAAGGTAATATTTTTTCCGGTTGAACTGACTTTTTCAGCAACATTTATTGGTTTTTTTTTTTGAATTTCTTTTACTGGCTTTAGCCCTTTAAATTCTTCCTTATTCATTTCCGCAAAACTGAGGGGATCCCTTTTAACCCATTCTGTGTTTTCGAGAATTGCAATCACTCTCGTGATAAATGGTAGGAGAAAAATTCCCTTTTGGGTAACGTTTGTTAAAAATTTTTTAAAAAAAAGCCGTGGGTTTTGTTTTAAAAATTTTCCCGGGAAAGCCTCTTTTAATTTGTTTCCCCTGTGTTTTAACAATAATTGATTCACTTTTACCTTTAAATCTTTTCCCTCATCGACTTGAATCCCTGGGGGTAAGTTAGTGGACCTCGTTGGTATTTCAGTTGTATACAACAGCCCCCCCGCAGGAAACACTCTTTTGTGTTAAAAGGTTCGCATCTTTTTTTTCTTAAGCTATGTCAATTTACTGAAAATCGAAATTAAATCTTTTTCGTCTAATTCCCATCAGGGGTAAATATGAAGATCCCTTTTAAAGGGGGTCCCTTTGGATTTATTGACAAAATGGGGGTCTCTGTTTTCGTTTAGGCGAAGGGGGAAAAAATTTTTCCAAAACGCTTGTTTAGTTTTTCCCTTCCTTTTTCTGTTTGTTCACTGACTCCTGCCCGCTTGGGTTAGCTTTTTAATTGCTGTGATCCCTTCCAATAACCTTTTGGGGGAATTTAAAAGAAATTTTTTTCATTTTTTTTTTCAGCCAATTAAATTTTGCAAAAAAAATAAACAACGGTCCCTACCCACACAATTTAAACCCCCATTTTTTTCCCTCTTTTTTTTTCGGTGGGTTTATAAAAATCACGGAAAATTTTGGTGGGGGCAATGTCCCCGATTGGGTTTTTCCTTTAATAGAAATATTGTTTTATTGCTTGATTTAAAATTTTTTAAAAGTGGGAAGCTTTCATGCCCCTGTCGTTTTAGTGTTTCCCTTAATAAAATCAACTGCTCAAGGCCTTTCCTTTCTTTGGCGTCCCTTTTGGCTGCGGGTAGTTGCTCCATAGCTTTGTTTTTCTTTTTCTTTTCGCCGTTTTATTTCCCCCGTTTTAAAAAAATGCAAAATTTCTTCCGCTAAAAGCAAAAAGGGATTCAAACCCCAACGCCCCCTATCATTATTGGGTTTTTGCCATTTTTTTTAAATGTTTTTTTTTTAAATATTTATAAAGGGCTGGAAAAAAATTTTTGCTTGACTAGAAAATCTTTCGGTAACCGAAGCTTTCAATGTTTGCAATTTACTTTGTGAAAACCTCAAAGTCAGTTTGCCAAAATTTTGCGGGTTTAATTCTTAACAAGCTTTTACCCAAACATTTTAGTTTTTTACACTTGGCCTCCAAAAACACAAAAAGGTAACAAGGGTTTGGGAACAGTTTTTCGGGGCTCATTTTTATAAAATAAAATAATTTTAATTATTAAAAAACCTGAAAAAGTGATGATCTCCAAAAGGACAAGGGAGCCTTAAACCCTTCCCGAACTTATGAAAAAGCCAAATTTTATGATCAAGCTATTATCCCCAAAAAGGAAAGGCTGTTTTTTTGGGCCCTTTGGGGAAAACAAAACATTTCCCTGGGAAATGAATTTAGCATTGAACAAAATTCCCAAAGATGTCCCCCGCAAAGACATTTTTTAAAAAATCATAAACCGGGATGAAGGCGCTAGGGGCTTGAAAGGGAAAAAATGTGGGGCAAAAAGGTTTTTTTGTCACTAAAATAGTCAGTTTGGGTTTGCCCCCTTTTTCGGGGGAAGATCTTTCGTATGATTTTAAAGCAAAATCCATTTTAACAAAGTCATTTAATCTCGGGGGGTGAAACTAATTACGATTTGGAACATTAATTGTCGCCAGCGAACATGGGATTTTAAAAACTTTTTTAAACATATTAATTTTTTTTTCCCCCTTTAAAATGAACAGCTGGAAAATCATAGAAAACAGGGGGAAAAATTGGGCCCGGTGGGAAAAGGGAACCAACCAGAAAATCAGAGAAACAGAAAAAACCCGAATCAGGTGGGGGCCAGTGAAAATTTTCCCCCCCCTTCCTGGGGGTGTTTTAAACAGGAAAAAAAAAATTTCGAGTGGAAAAAACAAAAAAAAAATTAAAAGTTACAAATATAACTCTTTAAGGAAAAAATAACAACCCCCCGCCCGAACAAGTTGATTTTAATGCCAGCTATAAAAAACCTTTCCCTGTGATTCAAAAACCTTTTTGCACCAAAGTCTTCCAAAGGAATAATTTAACTTAAAACTGTTGCCATTTTTTTTCGCCCTTGCTGCTGTTGGGGGGAGTTATTACGGTTTTAAAATTTTATAAACAACGTTTGGGAAAAAAAAAGAGCCCCCAAAAATCCCACCGCTAAATTTCCGAAGGGCCCAACACAACCCGCCCGCCAAAAACCCCCAAAAACAAAGCATCATTTTGATTTCCCTTTATAAAGGGTTTAAAATTTTTTTTGAATAAAATTTTTTTTTTTTTAAAAAATAGATTTATGGGGGTATTATAAAATGGGTGAAGTCAATAAAAAAAAGAACCCGGAGCTATAAAAGACATTTTCCTTTGAAACCCAAAATTTTAAACAAAAGCGGTTGCTTCGGGTGTAAACCTTCCTTTTTAAAATCTATCTGACCAATCTCCGCAGAAAACGCTGAGCAAGGGAAACCTCAACCCAAGCGCGTTTTTTTTAGGCGTGTGTGTACTATTTTTGGCATCTGCAATTTTTAAGGGTAAAAAAAAATAGATTGTTTTTTTTTGATTTAAATTTAAGAACTTGGGTTTTAATAAAGGATGACTTTAAAAAAAAAACTTAATTTAAAACTTGATCCCAAAAACCCCAATTAAAAATTAATCAAAAAACTTATTAAGAACTTGAAGGAAATTTAAATTTAAAAAATTTTAAATTTAAAAACTTGGGGTGACTTAATTAAGAAACTTGGGGTGCTTTGGGGGGAGGGGTGTGTGTGGGGTACCAGAGCTTTATTATTTTTTCCCTGTGTAAACCCCTTGGGGGCAAGGGCGTGCTTTCTTTTTTTTAATGCATTGGTCTTTTGTTTTCAAAATTTAAAGCCCGCCACCAAGTGCATTTTAAAAAGCCTGATTAAATAAAACAAGAAAAATTGTATAAAATTAAAACCCGCCTAAAAAGGCAGCCCAAGCCGGGGGAGAAGTCCGCAAGAAAGGGCCCCCGTTCACGCGCTTTAACGGGGAAAACATGACGTCCCAAAAAGGGGGAGGTAAAAAAATATTTTTAAAAACTGTCGGGGCTTTGTTTTGGGGCCCGGAGGGCCAGCAAATAGGCCACCGTTCCCCGCCCCCGTGAAAGACGAAGCTTACGTTTAAAGCAGGTGGGGTTTAAAAAAATATTTTAGAAAAATGTCGGGCTTTGTGGGGGCAGGAGCCAGCAAGTAGGCCACCCCTTTACCAAAATTGAACGACGAAACAGACCCCCCAACCAATATGAAACTTTTGCCAAATTTGCTGTTTTCCTCTTTTCCCAACCAGGGTTGCAAAAGGCGTTTGGCCCGTTTAAAGGCAATTACTGCTGTGGCCCAAAGCTTTTTGGCAAACCTAAACCCATTGTAGTTTTCATCCGCATTGTTTTATTTGGGCATTTTTTATGAAGATAGTGACGGCCAAAACACTACTCCCCTCCATACGTAGAAATTTTTAAAAAAGGTCTGCCTAACCCTATTTTATTTGTTTGCCAGAACTTTAAAAAACGCCATTTTAGTTGCATAAGGGCAAAAATTGAAGGGGTTTTAAAATGGTTAAAAATTAGAAAAGTAGAAAAATAAAACACATCTTAATACACAGATCAGCTTGCCACATGAACAAGGGAAATTTTATTTAAAAAACAATTAAGTCTAATACCCAAACCCGAGAAAAATTTTTTACTTGGAGGAAAAAGCAAAAATGTTTCAAATTCGAATCAGGGCGTGTTTACCTCCGCCCCTTTAAAAAATGAACGCCATGTTTTTTAAACATGGCTTTAGCTGTCTCAAGCCAGCTCCAACAAAACAACGCGTGATAGTTTGGGTTTTTTTTCGGCCCCTTTTAAAAAGCGGGGCCTTTTTTTAGATAAGGAACCTTTTCATTTAATAGTCCCCCAAAAACCCTATTAAAACTGGCTACAACTTGTTTCTTTCCTTGAAACCAACAAAACCCTTTTAAGAAAGGGCTCTCCGGTTTCCCAACATGCTTTTCCCCTTGTTTCCTTCAAACAACTACCGTTTTAAACGCAATGTAGAACAAGAAAAAAAGGGGGCTCCTTTTAGGAGGAAGTGTTAGCACAAAGCTCCCCTGGCGGGCAACAAGTGAAAAAGTTGGCTTTTACCCTTTACTGAAATGACCCCAACTTTAAATTTTTTCAAAAAAAACTTAACATGCAGTTAAAAAAAAACTTATGGGCCCCGAAAAACCACCTGTTTTTTCGTAACGTTTTAGCCATTTTAAAATAACCCCAATAAAACACAGTGGTTTACACCCGAGCCCCAATCAAAACACAGCCTTCTTTGTGCAGACTTTAAAAAACAAAGACGCCCCGGGCCCTGCCACGTCGACGCCTCGAAACTGATTTTGACCAAAGTGGCCAAACTCGAATTTTTGATGCAAAATTGGGGTTTTAACCAAACCAAGTGGGCTTTGTTTACAGGGCCCGGTAGGTGCAAAACTGCCGCGGGGGCCGTAAAATTTAAATGATCGGGGTTTTTGCCCGTGTCTGCCTGTCTTGTCAAAGTTTGTAGTTGGGGAAAATTTTTTTAGAAGAAGTGTGCGGATTTTTTGTTTAATTGAGAGAGAAAGGGGAAAAAGTTGTGTGTGTGTGT
>CM031595.1:131597208-131610170 GCA_018398815.1 Conus ventricosus | reverse complement strand
TGGACTGCACGAAAGTAAGGTTAATAATTTTGTGACTAAAATTCATTGCAGTTACTATACTAAATGGAGCGGGTCAGCTTGCAGTTTTAACAAACTGATAGAATTCAGAAATGCAATAACCATACTTTAACCAGACTGATATATCTAAGAGCTCTTACTGACAATCAGCAAAAATACAAATAAGTTTATATGGAAAGCAAGGCCTATTTAACCTTTACCGTTGAATGTGGGTGTGCCCACACCCAGACACACAATAAAGTGAAATATCTCGAAAACTCCTTTATGTATCGCTCTGAAATTTTAAGAGTTCCTCAAGAACCTTAAAGTCTTTGAGCTCAGAAAATTTTATTAAAGTGTGTAAAAAAATAATGACGTAATTGGAGTGCATCGTTTGAAATAGTGGGAAACGACGTCACGGGTGCTGGTACACCCATACTTTTAAAGAGTAAAGGGAAAGGCACACCGCGGTGTTTAGCACCGGCACAGGCTGGCCCACATTGCCGGCTGTATAATGAGTCTGGGTGTACGCGCACCCACATAGCAAGGATCTTCATATGCCTGAAAAGGCTCTTTGACGAGAGTGGGTGTTTGTGCACCCGTGCGATCGCTTTAGTGATAGTTAAATTTGTGCTATTTGACGAGCATGGTGTGTGTGTGTAACCCGTGCGATCGCTTCCGTGTAGTCAAAGTCGTGATCCGGTAAAGGTTGAATGTTGGTGTGCCGACACCCAGACGCACAATAAAAGTGAAATATCTCGAAAACTCCTTTATGTATCGCTCTGAAATTTTAAGAGTTCCTCAAGAACCTTAAAGTCTTTGAGCTCAGAAAATTTTATTAAAGTGTGTAAAAGGCACACCGCGGTGTTTAGCACCGGCACAGGCTGGCCCGCATTGCGGGCTGTATAATGAGTCTGGGTGTACGCGCACCCACATAGCAAGGATCTTCATATGCCTGAAAAGGCTCTTTGACGAGAGTGGGTGTTTGTGCACCCGGTGCGATCGCTTTAGTGATAGTTAAATTTGTGCTATTTGACGAGCATGGGTGTGTGTGTACCCGTGCGATCGCTTCCTTGTAGTCAAAGTCGTGATCCGGTAAAGGTTAACATACAGTACTAAACAAAGAAGTTAATTTTCCATTTGCCTACTGACCGCTGTCTGGGCAGAAACTCTTGTGCATTATTTATGTCTGTTACTTGTGACATCTGAAAAGAATGTAGAAGTTGAAAATTCATTTGTCTTATTTGTATTGTCAGTTAAATAAGCATATGTTGCTTTGCACTTTGTTTTGTGTTCAGTTGTGTTTTGGCTGTTTTCGGCAATGCTTCAGTCTGTTTCTGTCTTTTTACTGATGTTCTTGATTGTTCATGGAGTATGTATAGAAAGGAGATATTAAAGATCCTGACAACAAGTGGAGAGAAACCCCACGAACATTTAAATCTAGGGTTTGGTCATCAGGATAGTTATAGAACTAAAGTGATATCTGTGGTGTGTCTTTGTTCAAGGATTGTTGTATATTCTCCTGTTTTCTTGTATGACAGCATGAAGACACAGATGTATGAAGAAATATGGACACTGTGAAACATCGATCTTTTCAGTACATTTTCATACATGTGGATTAAGTGCATGACTACAAAAAAACATGTGCTTCTAACAAACAGGCGTGCATTTCAGATTGCGCTCTAATTCTGAATTGGCTTTACAAGAAGCTAGAATTTTTTGTGCATGCCTAATCATGTGCATGTCAGCCTCTGCCTCAGTGTTTTTTTTACACTGATTTAATTGCAGTTCATTGTGGCACAAGTGTTCTTCCCTGAGAAAGTTCACCTTGTTAGTTCACTCAGAAAGTTCACCTCATTGACAATTCACTCTCTGCTTGTGTCTTTCACTGCTTGGAGATTGCATTGGTACAAAATGAGAAGAAAAAATATAATATGGTGGCCTGTTGCCTCTGACCTATTATTGTCTTGCTGATCTTTGGTGAACTTGGAAAAGAGGAAAGAGAAGAATAGAAGAAAATAAAGCAAAATAAAATATCATGTTTCCTGGAAATGTGCATGTCTACAATCCCATAATCCGAATATATTATTTGAAAATGCAATGTCTGTTCTAAGATTTTCATGTAGAAGACCAGTTGTCTTGTAGAGTTAAGCCATGTTTTTTATAACTCATAGATTTAATCCACAAGAGTATGAGGTATAGTATTAAACACATATTTCAATTTTTGTGAGATACTGCACAATATCAGACATATACTTTTGATTTCCGAAAGTTACCAAATTATTTCTTTTTATGTTTGGACCTGTTGGTCTAAGAAAATTGCCAGAAACAATATGAGAAGGAAGCAGATAATGATCAGATCAATTAAAAAACCAACTTATATCACATTATGACAAATTTAGATTTATGCAAAGATCAGTTGCTATAGTATATTGAAATAATGATCCTCTAAACTGCATGGATACCATCTTCATAGATGTAATTTTTGTAGTTATATATTGTCCGTTTCCAGAATCATTCCTGAAAGCTGTATATGTGGTGAAGAATCCCAGATTTCTAAATCTTACTGTTTAGAAAAGACAGTTTCTTTAAGGGAGGATTGAAATATTGTGTTGCATATTCATGGTGATGTTCTGCAAATGTCTGTAGTTAAATTAATCAATTTAAACTATCTGGGGAATTGAAAAATTTGGTTACACACTAAACTTCCATTTTTGTCCTCTTATTCCTAATGTTTTACAGCCAGGGGCTGGTAGTTATGATCTTTCCTATTTTTCCCAAATGCCAATGCTTTCACGTACCAACTGTTTTGTGCAGGCTGATGGCAACCTAAAATCTATCTCCAACCGTGAAGCTCGTGCTGCCAAACGTGCAGCAGCTGCAGCCAAGCGTAAAGAGGAAGTGGAGAAACGCCGACGGGAAAGAGAAGAGCAGCTGAAGCGTGAGAGGAAGAACAGGAGAGGCAGGAGCAGCTCAAGAAAGAGTGGAAACAGCAATGAAGAAGAGAGAGGAGGAAAGAAGGTTAGAGACTCATTGCTAAAATGTTTCATGTGAAAAAAAGATGGTCCTTTGAAATGCACACACAAAGTAACAGTAAACTGGTATGAGAGGATTGTTTTTCATCTCTTCCTTTTTTTTTTTTACAGCCGTGTGATCTTTGCCTAAGTGCAAGTTTGCATTTTGGAGCATTTTTTCATACATTATGGTGGCCATTACTATAAGAGAAAAGAGATAGAAAGATAACAGAAATTATGTGACAACATATTGCATATTCACTTACATGAAGTGGCGGGTTGGATGATAGCGTACTTGCTCGAAAGCAACCAGATCACAGGTCTGTGGTTCGATTCTAGTATGAAGTAGATTTTCTTTTCCCATTTCCCACTTTATTTTATAGGTGAACTGAAGGCTAGTTTTTTGGGTGAGATGATGAACAAGGGCCTGTCTGGCTTTGACTGTAAATATAAAAGGTCAGTGTAAGCACAGTGTATGTGTGTGTGTGTGTGTGTGTGTGGTGTGTGTGTGTGGTGTGTGTGTGTTTTCACTCTTGGCCTATCTACTAGATACGTGAGCATCTAATGAATCTACTTTATGACCCCTCACTCTAACTCTTCTCCAGCCTGTATGTTTGTTACTCTGTCATTTATGTTTGTAACTCTGTCCTTTATCTTTGTTTCTCAATCCTTTGTCTTTTATATTTGTTACTCTTGTTACTCTATCTTGGTGATTCTGTTGTTTGTATTGTTATATTTGTTGTTGTTGTTTGATTGATTGAGCTAATTTCATCAGGTAAGCCTTTGCTTTTGCGAAGCTTTGCAGACATGATATAGTATATATGGACTAATTATCAGGCAGTGACATGAAGTTTCTTCTTGAAATAGACACTGAAACCCTGTGTGTGTGTGTGTGTGTGTGTGTGTGTGTGTGTGTGTGTGTGTGTGTGTGTGTGTGTGTGTATGAGTGTGTGTGTGTTTTACGCATGTTTGTCTATATACATGTATGTGTGTGTGTGTGTGCCCGCTCGCCAACGAATGCGCCTCTGCATGTGTCTATATCCTGTATCTATTTGTCTACATGGGCCTATCTGTGGTGAAAAGCAATTGTCAAGTAAACAGCGCATTGCAGTTTGTCTTAAATGATTCATTTTTTGGTTGATGAATCTGTTGATATGTTTGAGCATCATGGTGTCTTCTGTTGTCATCTTTAAATTTCTATCTTGCACCTTTTCAAAGTATTAGCAACATCTCTTTTTCATGTACTGCAGATTGAAGAAGCAGCAAGCAGAATGAGGAAGTTTTGAGACAGGAGAGGGCAAAGGAAAGAAGCAGAGAGGAACGAAACGACTGGCCGAGGAGAAGGAAAGGAGAGCCAAGGAGGAGTACCAGAGAAAGTTAGAAGAAATGAGGAGGAACCAGATTGAAGAGGAAGCCAAGAGGAATGGGTAGACACCTATTTGACACTTGGTAGCTGTGTGTGTGTGTGTGTGCATAAGTGCATGAGCATGTATTTAGTGTGCGTATGAGCGCACTTGTGTGTATGTGAGAAACAGTAAAATTTAGCCCCCAAAACAAAACTTGTGATCACACACACACACACACACACACACACACACCACACACACACACACACACACACACACACACACACATATATACACACACACACACACACACACACACACACACACACACACACACACACACACACACACTCAATCACACTCACAAGACATTTACACACACTCACACATTCATATACATTTTCTTCCTCAGATAATAATCTTATTTCTCAGCATTGATCATGTTTTCCTTGAAAACCAAAATTACATTATATGTCTTACTTGAAACACTATTATATGTCCGCTGTATTTTAAAGATAGGTTTCTTTCGCCGTTTTTTTATTTTGTAAAAGCAATGGATGTAGCTATATGAATGTGTCGGCACATCACACATTAGTATAGTAATAAATCCAGACGCTTTGTATTGTTTGTCTGAATATTAAAATCAGCAAGCCAATGTCCATCATCCATCAATAATAAAACATGCAGATTGTGGATGGTCAGTGGGCGTCTTTTAAACAGTGGGCGAAAAAAAGACGAAAAGAGGGAAAATATGAAGATGAAGGCACCACTTAAAAGAGAAAAAAAAAGTGAAAGAAAGATGGGGAAAATTGGAGGTTGGAGGACCTACAAAACAAACAAACCAATCCCATAGATAATAAGCTTTTTAACATAAGAAAAAATCTTTTTTCATATAGCTGAAAAGTAAAACAAGAAGAAAGACAAACTACAAGCATCAACAAAATCAGTAATGATTATCATCATCACAGTTGTCTTTTAGTCTTCTGTTAACATCAAAGATAAGATTACTAATGTGTTTAAAGCTTTAATTTCTCAGTTAACAAAAACCGTCCTCATATATCAAGTCTTGAAGGGGTTGTATAGGTTTTAAAATAACATTTGAACTGTTTGCTAATTTCTGTAGTTGAAGTTTTCCATAGTGTAAATTAATATTCAATGAACTGTTACATCAGAATTTTTTTAAACATTCACAGTTGAAATTAATTCAGGTTGCAGCCATTTAATTTCTTAAAAATCTTGATATATACACATGTTCAAAATATTTCAAAATGAAAAGATGGGGCTTTTTTAGGGCAGAAAATTGTTCAAAACTATTGTGAATTCTGGGCATTGGAAGCATTTACTGTTGAAAATTGATGAACTTGACCACTAAACAGAAAATACCCTATTAAAAGTTATGGAATATGTAAGAAATGATTCATAGCTGCAAAGTGAGGCGACTGCAGGCGGAAATCTAAACAATTTTTCAAAAGTATTTTTAAAGCTCCGCCAAAAACCATAGACAAACGAATCACAAGACACAACACAATCCCTGCTGCCTTTGCTACCTGGTCAGCTTGTTTACAGAATTTTTAAACATGCATGGAAAAATTTGCAAGAATAGCATGACACGGTTATCTCGTAATACTTCATCCAAACGAATATTGCTTAAACAGCACGGAAACAAATTATGATAATTGGGTGTCTTAAATGACAGAAAAGGCATCAGATGTTTACTTGTAAGAAAAAAGAAGTATGGTGTTAGAGGTATATGCTGTGTGTTTGACACTAGTTTGTATGCATGCACACTGTGCACATACACACACTCCAGTTGAAGATGAATAGATTAAATTGTTAAAACTGAGTTTGCATTTTTTATTGCATCAAACCATCCTTTTCCACAAGGATATTTTCTCTTTCTGTCATATGATAGTGGAAAGCAGAACCAAAAACAATAATCAAATCATTACGCTTCAAAATGTTAGCCAGAGATTCTTTCAGTATTATTTCTAGGTTATGTTTCTGAGCCATACGACAACCAGTTTGTAACAAATTTATGACATGCCATATTCAAAATCGCAGTTATGTTGTTCTGATACATATCTACCTTTGAGAGATTGCTTGATGGCATTGATTTACAGGTAAACATCAATCACCTTTGCATTTTGATTTAAAGAAGTTAACAGGCAGTTAAATAAACTGCAGAGCAGTTTATATCTGAAACATTTATCATTTTCAGATGCTTATTACATTTGTGCTAACTGAATGATAGTGTATCATCATTGGTTATATAATTTTGTTTCTCAAGGCAGTTGCACTTGTTTGTTCTTTCATATCAGATCTCCAAGAATCACTAATGTCTTCGGTTTTACTGGCTTTTTTCAGAATTATTGCTTCAAAAGAAGAAGGAAGAAGAGGAGAGACGTGCAGAGGAGGAGTTGTTGATGTCCCAGATGGCAGAACAAGAGCGCTTGGAATATGAGAGAAAGAAGAGAGAGGAGGAAGAGAGAAAGAGAAAAGAAGAGAGGAGAGGTGAGCAATGTACACCATATGCACCCAGCTCCTCATTTGATTTCTGACAATAGGACAGTGGCAATAGGTATAAGGTAAAAACAATTGATGTCTTAAAGACCTTCTTTAAATAGAAGAAAGAAAGAAAAAAATCAGATAATTAAACGTGCTACAGGGGCACACTGGCATGCATGCACACAAACACACACTCATTTACGTGCCAACATATACACACATGGACGCATGCATGCACACTCCACACAATCATATGCTGCATAACACATGCATGCATACAAATGTTTGCAAGCATGCATGTTCACATGCACACTCACACACACACACACACACACACACACACACACACACACCACACACACACACACACACACACACACACACACAGGGCAGGATGTAAAAAAGCTGTATCGCTTACTCTTTTACCCTCATTAAAGATCATTTTGACTTGACTTGACTTGACTTGACACACACACACGCTTATGTGTGCACTTACGCACACACACCACACACACACACATTCTCTCACTCTTTCTCATACATGTGCGCGCACACACACACACACACACACACACACACACACACACACACACACACACACACACACACACACACGCTAAAATTACCGGTTTATTTTCTACAGGCACCTTTTCAAGTAACTGGCTGTGAACAAAAGATGGTTTATTTGCTGTTTGTTTTTTCAGACTGAAGCGAGAGGAGGAGCCAGGAAGGCCATGGAAGAGGCCAGGAGGCTGGCCGAAGAGATGGCCCGCAAGCAGGCTGAACTGGAAGCGAGGCTGAAGTTCAACCGTGCCCTTCAAGTGGAGGCCAGCGGCCTAGACCACACACATGATATCAACCGTGCCTTTGTGTTCTCTTACTTCGAGCTCTTGCAGTGGCTCGGTCTGGACATTCCAGAGTTTGAATTGGCCAAGTTGGGTCAGCCGTTGTAAAGACAAGGACTTGCAGAGAGGGGTTATGTGCTGTCTGCTGGCTTGACTGACTTTTTGTTCTGTTGTTGAATGAGGTTGCTTTGGTACTTTTGGTGTGAATGAGCATCCAGTCAGCAGAGAATGGAAGGCAAAGGATTATGTGTAATACTCTGCTGTCATGCTGTTTGTTTGAGAAATAGTCTCATTCTGCTTGAATTTTCCTATTATTTATGTTGTTTTGCAGAAAATGGTAGTGGGGACACCTTCTTCTGATGTAAAAACTGCTACATTATGTTTACTTTTTGTATTGTGTGTATGGGTTTGTTTTTTTTAATTAAGCAGAATTTTCATAGGAAAAGAAAACCAAGCACCTGAAAAACACTGTATTCTGCTTACCTAGTCAAAAAGTTAGGATGGATATTTGGTGGTAAAATAATAAGATGGATATTTTGGAGAGTAAAAAGATTTACTCTTTTAAACCGATCTTTCCAATTAAGTTTTAGTTGGTATTGACAATGATGGGTATTGAGTATTACAGTACTGAAGAACACATGAGTTTTAGATACATTAGAATTTAGGCAGGAAGCTTTTTTTTCCTGATGTGAAACGAACCTTTACCTTTTATGCATAAAGTCCTTTTTCATCTTTTTTTGTTTAATGTTTCTTGCCCAAACTCCCTTCCTCTGTCTCCCAGCCTCTTCTCCTGTTTGGCAATATTTATAGATTTCATTTTTCAGACACATTCTGAATTGAAGTGATCATAGAGATTCTTTGTACTTTTTTTTATGCGTGGCAATAACTATGTTTTATTACGAAGAAAATGGAACATAAATCATTGCCATGAGTTCTGTAGTCATTGTGCAAGTGTTCTTGCCGAGTATTGTTCAAATAAAACTGAATGTGTAATTTCCAGAGGCATTTGTAACCAATTTGTGATAGCCAAACTTTTATGTCAATCTGTGATCAGTTTGTTAACATTATGTATATCATGATTGCAAAAAGTGTTTGCTAGTGTTGTTACTATATGGCAAAAGAATGAATAAACGTAGATACTGTCAGGCTCGGTTCCTGTTTCCAAACATGAGAATTTAGAAAAGTTGCAAAAGAGATTAGCAGGAGAATGTTGTTTGTTTTTTTACATGACAGCATTTATTTCTCAGCTTCTGTAGAACACAAGGCCAAAATTGGACCAATGAGGAATGCATCATAACTCTTTAGATGTTACCAGCATATGATTTAACTATCTTTTGTCACTGCAAAGTATGTTATCCTGTTGAGGTTGGGCATGTGGCATAATGTTTACCTGTTGCAGTATTGATTGGTTGGTATGTTGCTTGTGATCAGAAGTTGTTCTGATTATGCAGTATTTGTGTGTGTGTGTGTGTGTGTGTGTGTTTTAAAGCTTGAATGACGAAACCCAGTCTGTGATATCAAAGCAGTTGATGCAATTCTTAGTAGTGTTGATGGCACTACTAAACAGTAACTGAAAGGTTGGATGTAGGGTGCAGAATATTGAAAATGAATTATTTGCTGTTCGGGAAGATTTTGATTCTGCGCTAAGAAATAGTTCATGTTGTGCAGCCAAGACAAACATAACTGTTAAAGATTCTAAAGAAAACGGCCTCAGACACTCGTTCATTAATAATTCTTGATGCTTTTTGAAGACATCTTTGTGTGTTTTCTCACACAGTGTGCAGGGGGAGGCAAAACCTTTTATCTCACAGATGAATATGTAAGTGATGGCTCATTTATTTTGTCTTGCAACCAAAGCATTGCACACAAAATATGTTGTCATCAACTGTGATTAAGATACATAACCAAAGTAAAATGGCATGCAGGAAAGCACAGACCTCCACAAAGGTTGAACAGATCCTTGGTCTGCTCTTTGAGTAACAAGATTTTTTTCCATCAGGGGAAGTAATAGTAGATTTGAACTGAGATTGTTACCTCCCATGTGCTTTTTCTTTTCTTTTTTTTTCTTTTTTTTGAAACAGGTAATACATATGAACAATACCAAAATGCCAGTGTTTATATCACCAAAAAGATATAATACCATGTGAAAAGTTCATAATCAGTGAAACATTTGTAATGATCTCACTGAAGGGATCCTACAGTAATGTGATAACTTATGAATCTGTGACACAAATCGGCACCAACATGTAGCGTGTTCATTCTTGGACAGCATGCTATTTTCCCCTCAAGTTTGGTTAGAAGTAGTATTATTATTTCTGTGTAGTATTGTTGACAGGCCAACAAACAAACGGATGTGGGTTAAAAAACACAACTTTCCTGATAGATGTAATCGGCGTTAGCGTGGTCAGCTGGCCTATGAACAACATCACCTTGCTGATGCGTGACCAGTAATGTGTAGTCAACAACTATGTTTTTGTTTGATTACCATTACATTACAGTTATATTTCCAAATGGTCAAAGCTTTAGGTGGAAAATAATATCTATGAGTAGGCAGCCAGGCTCATAAGATTTTTTTGGGAAAAAAAGCACATCCTAAAACAGTAAAGATGTATCATGATCTACAGAAAACCATGTCTGTCACATATTCAGAATTGATGAAGTTTGTATTTGATGGATCCCTTGCTTTAAAATTCTTTCTCAGATAATCTGTAATGAAGTCCCTTTTGGAATAAAGAAAACCGTCCATTTTTTTTCTCGGAATTGTATTCACGTATATGGAAGGCTATTCTTTTATGAATTTTTTTCTGTAAGATTTTTATGATTCAAATAAATACATACTTTTACTCTTTGTGTTCATGTATATGAGTAATTGTGTGGGTGTGGTGTTGTGTGTGTGTGTGTGTGTGTGTGTGTGTGTGTGTTTATCTTTGCTTGTTTGTTTTCCTTTTCCTGTCATTGCTTTAAACTCACCTTCCTCCATACTGCAAAAGGGCAAAAAGAATAAGTATTGTATATTGTGTATGCCAAACCAGTAAAGTGGGTTTACTGATTGGTTAGATACCCTGAAAATGGGATTATTTTTCATCTTCCACTTTTTTCATAAACCCAGTTAGTTTTGACAAATCCTGGCATATTTCTTTTGTCAAAAAATATTTTCAAACTGATATAGACCTTCTAAAATGGCCATAATTCCTTAAAAAAAAGAAGTAAATAAATTAATAAACCATTTAATGATTGCGTTTTTTTTTAATCATATAAGAAAAATTTAATGTCAAAACAATTTTTTAAAAAGAGCGTTCACATTTTACTAAGATATGCAACTTTTCTGTCAAAAGAGCAAATATATACTTCACATTCTTTCTGAACATTATTTTGTTTTCATTTTTTGAAACATTTTGGAAATGATAAAGGTCTTCCTAAAAGGTAATTTATTGATAGAAATCAACTTTATTTCCTTTAAAATGACTTTTTGGAAAATATGTCAATAAGAGGTTCTAAAAATGTCATGCAACATTCACTGAAAGAAAAAACTTTTTTTTGTTGAAATTGCACTTCTGAAAATTTCATTTTGTCTGTAAATTACAATCATTTTTAAAAACCCTTTTGAAAATTTGATGCGCCTGGCCAGTTTGTGGAGTTGAGAGAGAGAGAGAGAGTGTGTGTGTGTGTGTGTGTGTGTAACAACAGACTGGCAGTGTGTGTGTGTGTGTGTGTGTGTGTGTGTTGTGTGTGTGTAACAGACTGGCAGACAGACACAAGAAGAGGAAGAGAGGAACTGAGGGAGAGGAACCAAACTCTGATCGTGGTTCACCAGTTCTTGTGATATAATGATACATACAAACAGGTTGTTATGCCATGCTTATTAACGCACAATACAAAACATTTAAATAAATATTTGTATCTTCAGATAACACAAACACATACACGCGCGCGCACACAAGATTGCCGCGAGCTCCCTGGTTCTCCCTCTCCGCAGTTCCGTCCCACTAAACCTGCCCATGTATTACTTTTGTCGGCTAGGACACCACCCCCGCGGAAACTGCCCAGTGACTTTTTAAAACAGGGATCTTATTAGCAGGGCTTTCAGACACCCTGGCTTGGAATACTATCCTTCGTGAATCACTTTGGGTTAAAGCTGTCATATACCGTGAGCGAGCAAGAACGAGGTGTGTGAAATGTTACCCGTATTTCACGTGTTCCGTCACTGTCACGGCTGTTAAATTTCAAAGCTTGAAACAGTTTTACACAACCGGCTTATTTTCAACAGCTTGAAAACAGTTTACACGACCCGCCGGCTTTGTGAGCAGATTCTAATATCCACCGGACTGCTCCGCTGCCACTGACGCGGACGGGTTTCATAGGAAAGCACGTCACCATCCAAAAAGTGCTGTTTATTAGCTCTCACCTCGTCTCGGTTAGAGCGCTGCGCAGTTGTGACACGAAATGAACAGTCCCCATTTGCATTTAATTAATCTTCTATAAGTTCTCTCAGGCGACCTAGATCTACAACCAGACAGCCAGTTGAAGAACAACGATAGACGTACGCAGCTTCGGTGTGTTATTCAGGTCAGTCTGCTTTGTGACGCTTCGCGGCAAGATTTCATTTAGGCTACTTATTATCTATGTGTTCAGTGGTTTCTATCGTTTGTTAATATCAGTTCCTTTTGTAGTGGGACGTTAGACGTCGTGGGTAAAAATACCTTTTCGGACCTCCTTCGATTTCCATATAATTCGACTTTCCAATCCGTGAAGACTAATGGCCTATGGGTTTCGATCCTCAGTATTTTTGATGAAGAAAAGAAAAAGAAACACCCCAAGGTGCTGGAGGACCCAGAGAAGCACTGTCTTCACCTGCCTTTAGAGCAGTTTCCTGTACCACCCTTGGAGGGCCCGGGGCTGTGTTGACGAGGGTACAGGGACGCCAGGACACTCCATTAAGATACAAGGGGCAAACTGCCCTGAAAAGAGGTAAATTTGATACGGGCAGCTCATAACAGCCTTAAAGTAGCATCCCATGGGAAAACCCCTATTTTAGATGGGAGACCCCTCAGCGAAAAACACCCCCTCCAGCTGCCGAGCACCCCACAGACCCAACCACCCCTGCCACCCGGCAAGTGAAGCAGTGCCCTCCAGACACAGCCAGTTTCGCCATCGGTCTTATGTCCCCCAAAAGGGGAACCAAGTTGTGTCTTTCCCACGTACAATTCGGGGGGGCTTTCCCCGTCACTGATGGGGTAGAGTTAACAAAAAAAAGA
>CM031595.1:131586832-131597108 GCA_018398815.1 Conus ventricosus | reverse complement strand
AAGCTAAGTGAATTTTCGTTGTTTTATTCGTTTATATATCACCTGACGAAGACCTAAGAGGTCGAAACGCGTTGTGTTTTGTCTTGTGACTCGTTTGTCCACGTTCTCTGGGCGGTTCGCTAACATTTATTTAAGATTTCAAAAAGAAAAGAAAAGAAAAAGAGAATTCTTTCCAGACGGACGTGTCTCGGGTTCTGTCCTCATAGTGTCTGAACATTGTTGTTAACTGCATGTTTTGTGTGGTCTTTTTCTTATTCATTTGTTTGTTTTTCGTTTCCCAGTATTTTTTTTTTTACATTTAAATCAACGGAGAAATTCAACTGGAATGTCAAAGTTACGTCGAAACCAGGCGTGTAAACCCCACGAGATTTTCGTGCAGCCAACGTGCTACCACAGTGAGTGCAATCTTTCCAATGATGAAAGGGGAGCTGTTACCGCACAAAATGTCACCATTGCACAAGGACTGCACTAAATGTCACAACTGCGAGTTTGTGCACCGACGCCCCATTTTCGAATACACTCTTGCACAAAATGTCACAACCTCTGTCAGTCTTGTTAGTCCGCCGCTTTCAAGAAAGCGAGCAGACTATTAAGTTCGTTCGTTTGCGTCCTTTTTGTTGTTTTTGTTTTTGTTTGTTTGTTGTTGTTGTTGTTGGTGGTGGTGGTGGTGGTGGTGGTGGTGGTGGTGGTGGTGTGTGTGTGTGTGTGTGTGTGTGTGTGTGTGTGTGTGTGTGTGTGTGTGTGTGTGTGAGAACATTTCTCTTCCAGAAGCACTACAGTTAGAATACTTTTCGTCCATACTATGTTTGGACATGGTGTAGAATATTACTATTATTATTATTTTCTGTCTGTTTGCGTGCGTGTGAGTGTTTGTATGCGTGCAAATTGAGTGCACGTAGGTGTGTATCACTGAAGTGTACCGAAGGATTGCATGTTTCACGTTTCAACCACCCCATGGTCACATGGAACCTATCCATGAAATATCCGCAATTTTGTTCACAAGCAACAGAGAGATGCTGTGTACAAAGACACAGACAGATAGACAAACCAATAAAAATGTATACACACCTTATAAACCGAAGATAAACACAAACAAAAAAAGAGACAGAGGGAAAGACACCAAGAGACAAAATACACAAATGATGACATAGTAAATCCAGAGAGAGAGAGAGAGAGAGAGAGAGAGAGAGAGAGAGAGAGAGAGAGAGAGAGAGAGAGAGTGTGTGTGTGTGTGTGTGTGTGTGTGTGTGTGTGTGTGTGTGTGTGTATGTGTGTGTGTGAAGAAGACAAAAAGAATGGAGGAAGAGAAGAAGAAGAAGAAGAAGGACCTGCTCCCCTGCCAGAAGAATAAAGAAAACCATGTGCTCTCTAAATGGACAAAACAGCAAAATGTATCTAAAACTTGTATAAGAAAAAAATTGACAATTATAAACACATGTGAAAAATATATACATATTATGCATAGTACGGATGTTTATAAGAACAATTGCTCAAAACTAGCAAAGTGCAAAAGAGATGAGCATGCGAATCAAGACAAGTCATGTTGTTTCTATTAGCCTTATCGACCAACATGAGCCATCTTGTCTGGGCTGTCACCTCGTAAACATGTGCAGTGAATACAGACTAAAAGTATATATTATTATATAAAACTGAAAACTATAAATTGCAAGCCAAATTGAAAAAACGAAAAAAAAAAAACCGCGTGGACATCATGGAGTATATCCACCCATCCATCCACCCATCCATCCACCCACCCACCCACCCACACCCACACAGATAAGAGAGAGAGTGGTGACAATTTGTGCAGAAGTGATTTCAAAAAAGGCATAGCGATGCACAAATTGTCACAATTGTGACATTTTGTGCAAATTTGTGCAAATTGTGACAATTTGTGCAGTGAATAACTGCACAAAATGTCACTGTGACATTTTGTGCAATGGTGACATTTTGTGCGGTAACAGGAGCACTGGGTGTTTTTGACAGCAGTTCCACTGTAAAACTAATTCAGGATTGAGTGTGTGTGTGTGTGGGTGTGGGTGTGGGTGTGGGGGTGGGTGGGTGGGTGCGTGCGTGCGTGCGTGTGTGTGCGTGTGTTTTGTGTTTTGTGAAGCGCTGTTATGTGAAGAATGGATCAACGCTGTTAAAGTACATCAGTAAGAGTCGGGGGTGGAGGTAGAGGTAGGGATGTTACCAGTGGGGGCACAGACGGTTGATTTGAAGTGAGAGGGGAGAACGTGCTACGCGTCTCTGCAAGTAACATTGAACGTAATTTCATGACAGCTAACAGAATTATTTTGTCAAAAAAATGTGCTGTTGTTTGCTATGCTAGATTTAACCAATAATTATACATGTTGAAAACAATAGAAACACAACACAGAAGTATGTTTGTGTCGGGCGACTGAAAATGGTACCATATCTAGAGAATGGCTTCTACCATGTCTAAATCCTTTACGGATAAAAAGAACATTGTCTTCTACATCATCGGTAATCGACACTTGTACTGGTCCTGTACAAAACTAGAAAAGAAAAACATGAGAAGAAGAAACAGCGTAAAGAGATCGTGGATAGTGAGGGAGATATGTTTTTTTTTCAGCATGTCCTGGAAGATGTCAAACAAGAACTTGTTAATTTAGCGACCCAAGATGATAGTAACTAGCTTAAAGATGAGATGAGTGAAATTGCTACAAGGCTAAACGTCAAGAACTCGAGAGTGATTTGTTTGATTTAAAAGCACCCACGAGAACTCTCTGCTACTCCGTTCGCGTAAGCAGTAAGGCTACTTTCGTTTTGCACGAGCAGACAGACTTCCATCTTTTACCCCTTTTGTACAAGCGATTAATTCACTTTCTTTCAGCTCTTTCGTAGCAGCAATGATATTCGTTTTTATCGCTTTTGTACAGGAAATGAGACTGCCTTGTTTTATCGGTATTTTTAACCCATTCTGTTACAAAGCTGCCTTTCCCCCTTTTGTACAAGCGACCAAACCCGACCCCCTTTCACCAATTTTGCAAAGAAATAAAATTATCTTCTTTTATCCACGGTGAGGTAACGTTTTTCCCTGTCTTGTACAATTGTGAAGACTACCTTCTTCTAGCATGTTTGTATAGGTAAGAAGATTACCTTCAATTGTTCCTAACGTGAGACCAGTAAGATCCCTGTTTGCTTCTTTTGCAAAATCGACTTCATCTAACACTTAAATGTGACCAACAGGATCGCCTTTTCCTTCTTTTGCAAGACCAATAAGATCAGCTTCATTTGATTCTTACATGTGACTTATAAGATCACCTTTTACTTCTTTTGCAAGACCAGTAAGTTCAACTTAATCTCACTTTTAAATGTGACCAGTATTATCACCTTACACTTATTTTGCAATGCTAAAAAGATTCACTTCATTTACTACGTAAATGCCACCAATAGGACAATCTTTTACCTGGTCTCATTAAGCACTGAGATTCCTTCCACAAGACCAGTAAGATCAGCTCACATTTTTTTTATTCGCAGTGAGATTCTCTTTTTGTTCGTATTGTTTTATCGATAACATCACATTCGTTTACTTCTTTTTGCATACGCCCTTTCTCTTAAAGCAATACCTATGTATAGCCTTCCCCCCCATGGGGTTGGGCAGGGGGGGAGAGAAACTGGGGCAGGGGAGAGAGGAAAGGGAGAAGGTAGCGAGAGGACGGAGGAAGGGAGAACGAGGAGGGAGGAAAGCCCATCATAAATATAAACAGTAAAATCACCTTTACCCTTTTAAGGCAAACAATAAGGTCACTTTTTAAATCTCTGTTGTGTGGAACGTCCGATCAGCATTACCTCATACATAGCAATTATTGCATCTTGCGTCCTTGCTTGAATATAAGTCGTAAGGTAACCTTTTATCCCTTTGGATCAAGTCATCAGAATGCCTTATTTTACCTCCTGTGCACAAGCACGCTTTTTTCCAGAACTAAGCTTATAAAGAGCACTTTGCCGTTTAAGAGAATCACTTTCTCCAGTTTTGCAGCAGTTCTAACAACCATCTCTTGCCCCCTTCTATACACGTCAACTGGCCCCCGTCATATGTAACCTGGCCCAAAAGCAAAACAGTCAGTTAAATTAACCGATTTCGTGGTCTTACTCCTACAGGTTGCAATGTCACTTTATACACTTACGTAGTTCTTCTTTCGATCTAAAATTCTGATTAGATCTCTTTGCAGACCATAAGAAGTATCGCTGATGTTGAGCTGATTCTTTAAAATCAATAGATTCTGTGCATGACCTGCGATTCAAAACGAACTATTGTCGACTCGCTCCCATAAGGTTCAAATTGTTATCAATAATACAAAGAGACAAATTCCTTTGAAATCCCGTTTGGTATTCGTCTTTCTTTTTTTAATTCGTAGTTATTTGTTGTTGGCTTTTTGTTGTGTCCTTATGTGGTTTTTTGTTTGTTTTTTAATTCGTGGTTATTTGTTGTTCGTTGCGTGCGTGCGTGCGTGCGTGGTCGTCGGTTTAATTCCTCCACTATAGTGATTCAGACAGTTATGTGTGGGTGAATGAAGTATGCAAGTGTATGAACAACAATAGAATATGACATCCCCTCCCCCCCCCCCCCCCCCCCCCCCCCTCTCATCTCCATCCCTCTTCCACCTTGACAATTGTAAGTTGAGAAGTGATAAAATCTACAGATAAGGACCAATTGAACGTTTAACAAACACTTACAAACTGAGTCAAGAACAGAGTAATTGTTTAAAACATATGGTAAAGGCAATGAAGTCGATCCATCAGTGTAACCATCAATACCCGAATGTCTTAGAGCTCTCTTGCTCTTGGGCATTGAATCAGCAAATGACTGACATTTAAGGATTTCCCACACATACATTTAACATTATGACAATGTTTTGTTTTCAATGCGTTCAAACGGAATCTATGGATTAAGCTTTCAATCTCCCTAGACGAGGAGGAGACTTGTTTGAACGTTTTCCCATTGTACCCACCACTAAATTTATACAATTGTGATAATATTGAATGTCTGAGTTCATCAATGAGGTTTAAACTTTTTCTCTTAACGTTGAATTTATAATTGAAAAACATTCATTCAAATCTAAGGGAACTTTGAGTGGTATTGCGTCACTGACATTTTGAGCTGCTTTTCGTGCAAGTTGATCTACACGTTCGTTGGTATTATACCACAATGAGAGGGGATCCAACAAAAAGTGACAGTAATGCCTTGCATGGATAAAAGATGAATAATGTGATGGATTTCAAATATCATATCAAGTCGGATTGAAGGACATGCAGACTTGATCGAGTAGATTGCTGCTTTAGAATCAACACCTATTAAGATTTGTGAATTTTTTATTGGAAAATTTAGAATAAAATCTAACGATTTAAGTATAGCAAGTAATTCGGCACTGAATATCGATAACTGTTTACCAAGATAGAAGAGCTTTTGTACTTTGAGCTAGGGATTATGAAGGCTGCTCCCGTGTTATTATTATTCTAGCACTGAGCCATCTGTAAAAATTTTCAGATGATGATAGTACTTAGTTTCTAAATGAGTGTAAACAGATGTTCTTACGATATGTGGACATCTTTTTTGAAACATCTGTATAATCAATTTCAAAGGAGGCTTTACAGTGTTCCCATTTTGGAATAGGTGAATACTGGGCTTTTGGGCTATGTTATTTTATCTATTTGGTATCCTTTAGAAGATCAGCGGAAAATGAGTAAATAGACCTTGCTGACTGTATGTTTTTGGCACGTTTTCCAAAATCCTTCTCTGATTTTAAACATACTTTTTCTGAGCAAAATTGTTTTGTGAGAAGCCTTTAAGACAAATTTTGAAGTAGAAGCTTTCCGAAGTTCTGAAAGGGGCAAGATCCCTGCTTCATTATAGGTCCCTAAGTTAGATGCATGTGTGGGAACCCCAAGGGCAATTTTATACGCTTTGCAGTCAGTGCTCTGAAGTTTATTTAAAAGGTATTGAGGTGCATTAAAAAATACTTCTTGAGCGTAAGTTAGTCTGGAGCGAAATAAGGGCAGTTGCTAAAATGTTAATGATTTCGAATCCTGTCCCCAATATTGTTTGCTAATTATTTTTAGGAAATTTAAGCTTTTTCTTGCTTTGTTTAAAATGTATTCAATGTGAGTGTTCCAAGTTAACTTATTGCTTAAGATAAACACCCAAGAATTTAACACTTTTGCATAGTTTTAAAACAATGCCATCCAACGTAAAAAGTAGGAAGTTGTCCTGGATCGTACCAGAAATTAAAAAGAATCATATTTGTTTTTTCTGGGGAAAGAGAAAGGCCGTTCTCATTTAAAAAGTTATTTGATCTTATTTAGTTCATGTTGATATTTTATTTTGATGTAATTTAGTGATCTTGATGATGTATTTTTTTTCATTGTCACTTTTGTCCATAGGCATATATCATCAGCAAATTGAGCCACTTCAATATCTTAGAAAAATTGTTTAGGAAGATCAGAAATTAAAATATTAAATAATATTGGAGAAATTACTGAACCTTGGGGTAAACCCATTGTAAAGGCCTTGGTTGGAATATGTATTTCCTATTTTGCTTGAATGTGTCTACAGTGTAGAAAATCTTGAATAAAATTGTACATGTTCCCGCCGATTCCAATATTTTTTATTTTGTACATTAGTCGTTTGTGCCACACTTGTTCGTATGCTTTACGAATGTCAAAAAAGGTGGCCAGAATGTTCTTACGCCGTGCAAAATTGATGTTTTACGTGTGTTGTAATTTTTACTAAGTGTTCAATTGTAGATCTGCCTGCTGGAATGCAGCTTGGTTGATAGGAATGATACTGTTTTTTGTTGCAATGATGAATTAGCCTTTTTAGCACTATCTTTTCCATCAATTTACATGTGTTAGATGTTAATGATATTGGTCGATAGCTATTTATATCTTTGAGTGGTTTTCCTTGTTTATGAATGGTATAATATTGAGTCCTCCAAATCAAGGCATTTTTCCATTGTCCCAACATTTTTGGAAAAACAAATGTAGAAATGTATTATATTTTGCGGGAAATGACCTAACATTCATTTGAAATGCCATCTAATCCCACTGATGTCTTTTTATTCAGATTTATGATACACTCTTGGACTTCCTGCAATGTTATAGCGGTATTTAATAGTGATTTTCTGTAGGTTTGGGGCTATTATAGATGTCTTTCTTTTCTTCAGTTTCGCGCGTTTTTTTCTTGTCCAAGGATAAGCTGTCAACGCTACTGTTGTTCGCAAATAAGTCTGCAAAGGCTTCAGCTTTATCAAAATTTGATGGAAATTCAGATTGTATTAAATTAAATTGGACAATGTGGAAGGTTAATTCCATTTTTCATCGTTTTTAGTTTTGTCCAAACTTTTTGAATATCTTTAAAGCTTGACACCTCATTTTGACATATAGACGACCAATACTGCCTTTTTGCTTGTGCAATTATTCATTTTGGTGATTTTTTGCTCTTTTTTTCTCAAGAATGTTTCTCCGCTTTTTCCTTGGGATTTGTTTCTCTTTTGTAATCTTTTGTTTTTTTCTATTTTTTCTTGTTTTGCCTGCTGACATATACCATTCCACCAGACATTACCCGAATGTTTTTTTGATTTTACAGATTTTACAGTCGGAATTGAATCTTTCGCAGCAGTGTGTACTGCATTCTGAAAATGATCGTATAATGTATCGACATCTTGATTTTCAAGATTTTCTATGTTTACATTAAATGAACTAAGTAGGTATGAGAATTTATTCCAATTAGCAAACTTGTAACAATATTTAGGAACTTTGTCATGCGTTACATCAGTTGTTTCAGGTCTCATACGCTCAAGAGAAATGACATAGGGAGAGATCACTATTTTTAAAGGATCATCAAGTGTTTGCCAGTCACAGATATAGCTAGTTCAGGAGATATGAATGATAAGTCGATGGCACTAGGATTATGTTTAGGGTTGTCTGGAATACGAGTAATACTGCCATCGTTGAGAAGGTAAAGAGAGGAGTCCACTATATTTTCAATAAAACGATTATGGTGATAACCTGGCACTCTTTTTCCCAAAACGGCGAATGGCGTTAAAATCACCAGTGATTAAATACTTGGTAGATTGGTTTAATTGAAATGAGCGTAGCCATTCTGTATTACGATCGTTTGGGCCTTGAGGTAAGTAAACAGAGGCGACTGTTACTACATTATAATCAATTTGAACTCTGACTGCACATGAGTGCAACCCAGGAATGTCTGGTGGGGCAGGACTGGCACATGGGGCATATTTTACATCTTCACGAATATATATTGCCACATTTATTTTTTCATCCTTATTAATATTTGGGGTAACTGGCGGAAAATAGTAATTAGGAAGTTTAGGTAATTTAGTTTTGCGGACATTCAGTGACTGCAAAAGCTAATATGTTGTATTTTACTCCAGATAGGTGTTGCACTAGTTGGTCTGTACTGGTTGTGATGGATCGACAATTCCATTGCAGCACTTTAAAATCTTAACTAACATGTGTTATATCAATATAGATAATCAAAAACCCAAACATAGAAAGGAAAAAAAAGGTGATCTAAATGCAAGTGATGCACTGAAAGGTAACTAACAATACTAATATAACATACATTGAACTACAGATAGCAGGATTATGCTTACTTAACTTCTACAGCAGCAACCTTTTCTTTACAACATAAATAGGATTGACAAGAGGCGGAAAAAGAAAAAATCCGAGTTAGTCCAATAACAAGAGAGAGCAAGGTTATTGCAAGTTCAGTTTTCTTTTCTGTTCCAATTTTCCAGAAGTAGTCCAAAATTGAGCATGGTCTTCCTTACAGAGGTTCTACCAGTCTCTCATTACATCATAGATGTTCCACAAAAATCGTGGGTGGTCACCAACAAAAGATGGACGTCCTGGGAAGGGTTGATAATCCATGGGTAGTGGTCTTCTTGGGTGTCTTGCTGACATTCTTGGAACGTTTCCAGAATAAGTTCCTGGTGTGCCTTCCGATGTTTCCCGCAAGTACAACTGGCGCCGTTTGCTGTGGGATGAAGGCCGTCTCTGATGAGGTATCTATTGCTGGTCTCCAGGTTAATATGACTGATGAACGACACGTTGTGAACACTGAACAGTTCTTGATTCTGTCAATGCGTTGAATACGTCCGTCTTGATTTGGAGCTCCGGATCTTTCACGGTGCAATTTTGCTGATCACTATCTTCATGTTTTTGTGTTCTGCTGCGATGTCCTTGATGCACTTCGCAAACTTCATGGGCACACTTTGGGGTCCATTTTCCGGATATCATTTATTCCGCAGTGGATTACAACTGCATCAAGTGGCTTTACGGTAGACTGAAGGGCTGTTTCAAATGCCTGACAGATTTCCTCCGTGGTGTGTGCCTTGCGCGACATAGCATCAAACCCTAGGATCTGCCTAATCGCCTTTCATCGACCTTGTTGACTACTGAAATCGTGAATAAAGACGACACGTGGTAGGTCCTGGTTTTCCTTCTTTTCCACGAAGGCCTTCTGTTGTCTGGCATGCTCCTGTTTGACGTCACTGATAGACTTGACGTCACTTGCTTTTTGGGCTGGTGTTACTTTTCATATTCTTTTCTGTTTTTTCATTTTTCTTTCTGGCAGAGGACAGCTCAGTTGGTTTTGGTGAAAGGTTGGTTTTATGGGTACTGGGGAATGGACTTTGTGGCTTCTGCATAGGTAGACAGCATGGTATTCTCCGTTTGTGTTTGGACGTTTCGAATGCTTAACGACTGAGTTAGATCTATCGAGTAGACAGTTGAGTTGTTTTTTCTGATCTAACACCGTTTTTTTCCAATGACGAGATTCGTTCACACAATCTAGAATATATCTTCAAATCTGCATTCGAATCGACACTTACGCAGTCCGGCATGGTAGCACTTGCACTGGCACTGGCAGTGGCGTTCTCCGAATCGGTCTTGTCAAGCACAGTCATTTGCTCTGGATCTATCGTCGATCTAAAATTTCTTTTCCCGAGCAAATAGGTGACTCACTCTTTTTTCCACTCAGCTTCCCCATTTTAAGTGCACCAAAGTCACTCTAACGCCAAGGCTTTTTGATCTGGTTGATCTCGTCATATTAATCAGATCTTCACAATAACTTTGCGAGCTCTGGAACTAGAGGTTGATCATTTCCGCCATCTTGTCAAGAGCCAGCGTGCGTGCGTGCGTGCGCGCGCTTGTGTGTGCAGAAGAGGAAGGTTATTTGTATCGGCAGCTGCTTGTGTACTGTTGGTGCCGACGCTCGCACATACAGCGC
>CM031595.1:131579332-131581832 GCA_018398815.1 Conus ventricosus | reverse complement strand
CCTTTCTCTACCAAAAGCATGTCTGAAAGTTCGGTAAGACAGACACATTACATTCTTGTAAAGACTCCCTCAAGTATTGAAAAAAAATTGTTGTTGTTTTTTAAGACTGTCAGACATATTTTTGCACAGACATCTTTACTTCAAAATGACTAGTACACCCTATGGAATCACCCGGTCTTTGTCAGTAGTTTTGGAAACAATCCAATCATGAAAATGTATACATAGAACGTACATAAAGATTACACAAAAACTGAACGCACTTTGCAGGAATATTTTCTGTTTACGATCTTACTAGACAAAATTTTACGCGTATTGCAATCGATTAAATAATGGAAGAAATGAGGAGGAAAAAAATCACTGCATATTGTCCAAGACTTAGTATTACTTTTCAAATGAAATGCCTTCTTCAGATGCTTCCATTTTTATTTGCCCTAAAATGTCAGTTTTCACAATTAAACTTCTTCTTCTGCGTACGCAGGCTGATACTCATGCGGACACTCCCTATATGGACAGACAAGTATTAATCCCATCTACCCAACAAAGGGAGTGGAGTTTTGTGTGCATGACCTTTTTTTACCCCGCCATTAAGGCAGCCATACTCCATCTTCGGGAAGCACAATTAAACGTATCCGAGCCATAAGTGATATGGCAGAGCGAACTATTTTTTAAAGTGTCTGACATGACATCAAAAGTAAATCTTTAGAGACCCCATAAGACAGAGCTAATCTCTTCTTGATGAGCTTAAACGTAACTCTGAAGTCAGTTGCACGATAAGTTTCACAGTTTCGAGTTATCTGGCCAAGAAGCCTCACACACACACACACACACACACACACACACACACACACACACACACACACACACAAACACACAACACTACACTGTCTCTGTCTCTCTGTCTCCGTCTCTCTCTCTCTCTCCTCTCTCTCTCTCTCTCTCTCTCTCTCTCTCTCTTACTCTCTTTCCCTCCCTCCCTCCCTCCCCCTTTCTCTCTCTCTCTCTCTCTCTCTCTCTCTCTCTCTCTCTGTCTCTCTCTCTCTGGCTGGCTGGACCTGAAAAACAAAAGCGTGGTTCCAAGCTGATGAGCAAAGTTAGAAATCTCCATGAAGGAAACAAAGAATTTTCTCTCCGTAAGTGACCGTAACTCGTCACACACTGAAGATTTAATACCGAAGAATCCACCCTGGCCTACCTCTTCCCAATTCCCCGCCGCCCCCCCCCCCCCCCCCCCCTCCCCCGCTAACACCACTTCCCACGTTTCCCACATCATTCCCTTCTCTTCCCTGGGCACGTAAGCTGCCATAACGGACCATATCTGACTGATCTGTATGGATATAAGTACACGAAATTTGCTTTGGAGGGATAGGATTTCTGCCAAAATCGTCTTCGGCAACCTCTTCCTTCTGGCCCTCACACCCCATCCTCTAACCTCTCCCTAACACTTCCCTCCTTCCCTCTCGTCTCGCTTCTTCTTATCCCCTTTGCCTTTCTGCCCCATCCCTTCCCCCCCCCCCACCCCCTCCTTTTACCCCGAGCAAGGAAGCTGCCAAAAGGGGTAGTAACATTTTTCCGATCCGCTGACAAGAGGTAGACAAGAATACAAATTCGGGGGGGGGGGGGGGGGGGGGGGCAGCAGAATCGAACTTACACCACCATGGTCTTCTCCTCTCCTTCCCCTTCCTCCTCACCTCCAACTCTGCATCCTTCCCCCCTCCTCTTCCTTCTCATGCACATCGACCCCACCCTTCCAACCTCCCCACCTACCCCTGAGCAAGAAAACTACCACGATGGGTAAATGATCTGCTCACAGACATTTCAAAGGTAACAAGGCTGCAAAAGTGACTTTGGTGGGACCAGATCCCCTCCATCGTTGTCTTCCCCACCACCACTACCACCACCGTACCCACCTCCCACCAGCGCTTCCATTCCTTCCCCCCTCCCCCCCATCACCACGCCATCCCTCTACCCCCTCCTGTCCCTTCCTTTCCTGAGCAGGAAAGGCGTTACGAAGGGCGATGTCATGCCAATCTGATGACAAGGGTTTACTAGAAGGGAAAATTTTTGTGTTGGTGGAATCGACTTTCTGCCGTCATCGTCATCCACTATCTCCAATTTACCTTCCTTCCTCCCTCCCCCCCCCCCCCCTCGGTCTAGTCTCCCCCAGCCCTCCTGCTCCTCCCCCCACCTCCCCTCACCTCCGAAATTTTCTCAGCAGGAAGAGCATCAAAGAAACGTTAGCTTCCTGTCGATCTTTTGACAAGGCTTATAAAGACATAAATTTTGCATTGGCGAGATAGAATTTCCGCTGTTTTCTTCCTCTTCCGCTTCCGGTTTCACGCCACCGATCTTTCGCCCCCCGGCGAATTTCTGATCTAATTCAACCTCCAACGCTGCTCCGGTTCTTCAATATTTTGTTCGTTTTCTTTTCTTTCTTTCTTTTTTTTTTTTTTTCTTTTTTTTTTTCTTTTTTACTGGGAGACACTTCAGGTTGTTTTTTTTA
>CM031595.1:131564332-131576832 GCA_018398815.1 Conus ventricosus | reverse complement strand
ATACACGTACATTCGTTCTTTTTTCCGGGGGTCGTATAACAATTCCCCAAAAGCATTAGCGAACAGATACAGGCCCATCGGTCTGTCTGCTTGTCCGTGTGTGTGTGTGTGTGTGTGTGTGTGTGTGTGTGTGTGTGTGTGTGGTGTGTGTGTGTGTGTGTATGTGTGTGTGTGTGTGTGTGTGTGGCTGTCAGGCTGTCTGTGTGAGTGTGTGTGTGTGTGTGTGTGTGTGTGTGTGTGTGTGTGTGTGTGTGTGTGTGTGTGTGTGTGTGTGTGCGTGCGTGCGTGCGTGCGTGCATGTGTGTGTGTATGTAAATGTGTGTACTAGCTGTCCTCCGCAGTTGGTATCCCTTCCCCCTCCCCTCCTGTTCCCTCCTCTTGTCCCTTCCTCCTCCTCCTTGCTCCTCCTCCCCTCCCCGACACTTAACAAGATTACGAGTTTCTTCTTTTTTTTTTTCTCTCGTAATCTTGTTAAGAGACAGGCAATCGAACCAACAGAGGCAAAGAAGGCTAATCTTCGCTAAGAGAAGAAAGACACACATAACTTTGATTTATGATTTTACAGAGATGAGTAGCTAGCAGAACGTGGGCAGACACAGTTGTTTTTTTTTTCTGTATTCAGTCCCATCTACGGTCGGTTATTTGTTATGTAAAATGGTACCATACAATTTGCATTTGTATATTTTTTTAAAGTCCAATCCGTTAACGCAGTGAGCACTCGTGATGCTGCAGCCAGCCTCGATGTTGAGACTGCACTTGTGCTCCAACTGAACGATGTTATCTAAGTCTTTATTTGCGAAAAGAAGAAAAAACTACCCAGAAGTTTCAATCTATGACCATTCCGATATATTGCTGTTTAAATCATGAAGTTACGAGCAAGTTAGGCAGGCAGATGCTAGGGAATGCAGGGATTCAAGACCAGTCCGCGTCGAAAGAGCCAAGGAAGGACTTTTCGAAACGCTTACGACTTATCTGAAGATCTGCAGTTTTTTTTCATCTTTGCAAGTTTTTGTTATCACCCTTTGTTAGCACTGAGTTTTCACACAGAAGGTAGTTCAGTCACACTATCACATTAACTCTGTACAACAATAACTAAGGTGTCCCACTAAATCAGACTGTTCTTGGTTTTCAAACTTTCCCTATAACCGCACCCTCACCCCACTTTTTCGCCTGTACGTTTACCCCACCCCATCCGCCCACCGTTTTCCTATATCTTCCACACCGCCTCCACCCACTCACGTCTCCCCCCCCCCCCCCCCCCCCCCACCACCAAGCGTGTCAGTCCACGACACACACCGACACCAGAAACACCTGCTTCAATCCAGACGATTAACAAATAGCTGCTGGGCAATTAGCTCCGGTTTCCATCACTTGTCCACTTCTTCGCCTCGTCTTCATCGTGTTACCACCCCCCACCGTTTTGCCCGAAGCTCGGTAAGCTCTCGCGTGCCCCCGACTCACATGGCCGTAAATGACTTCAGGCTTCAACGGCAGCTCGTATAGAATGGCGCTGCTCTCACTGTTTGTTTTGCGACAATGGTCTCTTCTGCCTCCAGCCACCAGCCAAGAAAGGGAAAAGCTAGCTTCACCTTCCACTCAGAGAACATTACTATTTCGGGTGCGTGAGAATATGATGTTGGTTCAACACAAGGATTTCCGTTTTTTTGTTGTTGTTTCTTTTTTTAATCCTTGACGGAACAATTCGTCTTGTTTGTGTAGACGATGGAGTGGACAGTTCACGAAAAGAAGCTTAAAGCAGGAACTACGTTGTATTAACTTCGGCTTAGTTTCTCACCCCTTGTCTAGTTTTTTTTTTAATCCACTCTCTCTCTCTCTCTCTCTCTCTCCTCTCTCTCTCTCTCTCTCTCTCTCTTTGTTGCTGTCTCTGTCTCTTTCTTTCTGTGTGTCTGTCTCTCTCTCTGTCTCTGTTTGTCGGTCTGTCTGTCTGTCTGTCTGTTTGTCTCTCTCTCTCTCTCTCTCTCTCTCTCTCTCTCTCTCTCTCTCTCTCTCTGCCGTGCACACACACACACACACACACACACACACACACACACACACACACACAAACAAGCACGCACGCGCGCACAGCTTAAGCTACACACACACACACACACACGCACGCACGCACACATTCGGTTACATAACTCGTTGAATTCTGTAAACTTCCATTCTATTAGTGATGAAAAACCCCGCACTGTGTATTCAGATGCGGCAAGCAAAGGAAAGCAATTCGATCATGGTTTGTTGCTTGACTTTTCAAAACTATGTTCTGTTTTGTTTCATTTCGCTTTTCTTGTTTTCTTTTTACTCATTTGTTTATTTGTTGTTCAAACGATGTTTATGCCTTAGTAACAATAATACCACAGCAACAAAATGAAAACTGGGATCTTGTTACGTACCAATTTGAAAGTAGCCAGACACAAATATCAATTTATCAATAACTCCAGAGGCCAAGATGAAATAAAACCTTGAAGACAAGGTTCAAACACAGTCAAACTCTCTGATACATCTTCTCTACATTTAGAGTTCACTTCTTCTTAAATACAAACATGATTGATGTTGTTTCCAAGGCTGAAGTTTACAGAGGAAGTGCTTTCAAATTCAGTGCAGCTATCATTCCCCCTCCACCCCCACACCACCACCGCTCTTCGGCACTGAATAGTAACTTCTCATTCATAATCAGCCTAAGATCTAAATTCTCTCTCCGAGGCTCAGCTCTTTCTGAAGTCTGACGGGATGCCACCGGATTGCCGCCTGTACCCATCGTCAACACAGCGCAGGCCTCCAAGGGTGGTACAGGACTGCTCTAAAGGCAGGTGAAGACAGTGCTTCTCTGGGTCCTCCCCAGCACCTTCGGGTGTTTCTTTTTCTTCAATAAGATAATTGCTTTAGACATGATTAAGATACTAACTTACGAAAAGGAGAGACTGTGAAATCAATTGGCACTGAGAAACGTTGCATCCCAGAACAGCTGGCACAAAAAGTGATGGTGGTAAGTGCAATAAAGATATCAAGGTTGAAACTAACAGTAGACTCTGGAAACCACAGCCCTCTACTGCAGGTCAGACAGACCCTTGATGCAACTGCATTCAATGGGTCAAAGAGAGAGAGAGAGAGAGAGAGAGAGAGAGAGAGAGAGAGAGAGTGTGTGTGTGTGTGTGTGTGTGTGTGTGTGTGTGTGTGTGTGTGTGTGTGTGTGTGATCAGACTTTCTTGAAACAATGACTTTCTTAAAACAATCTTTCCGATCCTCTTCAAACTGCATGAGCTGCATTGTGTCTTCATGTGTTCAGCTGAAAAAAGACTAACAGATATTTCTGGGATCATTCATAATGAAAATGCCATTTGGTTAGTAATACAGGGAACAAGAAATATTTAAACCATGTTTGAAAATGTGCGTATGTGGAGGGGGGGGGGGTGCGTGCGTGCGTGCGTGCGTGTGTGTGTGTATGTGTGTGTGTGTGTGTGTGTGTGTGTGTGTGTGTGTGCGCGCGCGTATGTGGTGTGTGTGTGTGTGTGTGTGTGTGTGTGTGTGTGTGAATGTATTTTCCTCGATGATAATCATCAATCTGACGATTTTGCAACAGCATGAAAATTGTTTCCGAGTCGAAAAATCTTTAAGGTACGCGAACGAACTGTGAAGAAATGAATCAACTAACCAACCACATCAAATGCTTGGGGGAAAAAACTGACTTTGGGGACGCTTGTAGTCTCCGCCCTTTCATTGTCACCTAGCCGAAGTCACTGTGGCGAATCCTAATTAAACATGGGGTCAGTGAAGGAGAATCGTGACGAAGATAGGGAGTGAGTGACATGTCCTTGTTCTCGGTGTTTTTTTACGATGCGTCTAGCTGTGAAAGGAAACGTCTTCATGCGTCTTGCACAGAGTTCGTCTAAAGGTGATGACGGTGACCCAGAGCGAACCGTACTCACCATCTCACGGTCAAATCAAATGAGGACAGTTGCAAGGGGGTGAGGGGGGGGGGGGGGGGGGGGGGGGGGAGGAGAGACAGTCAGGTTCCACTGCGCATCCAGTATGTTCAGAATAGCCGTGGGCAGGTGTTCGCGTGAAAAAGTTACTTCCAGCTTTCAAAACATCGACGTTTTGCCCGTGAAATTGAAAACTGCTCATGCCTAATTTCAACGTGTGCAGGGTTGGCAGGATGGGAGGTGTTCTTTTTATGTTATTCTCGGTTGCATGGCTCAGCAGGCAACAAAGATTTTCCATTCCCTAGGATACCAAACAAATGAAGGTATTATGAGTGGACAGACGTAATGATACGGAAGATGTAAACAGCAAGGTGTCGAGTCGAGTAAATAGAATCAACCAGTTGTAGTAGACCCTTTTCACGGACCACTCAAAATAGAGCCTCGTATAGATGCGGGATGATACTTTAACGTCTGCAGCCAAAAGCATCATACGTTTAATGTTGAGTTAATAAAACCATATTCAGCTATAATGGCTACCAGACTAAACAGGTCACTCAGTTAAAGAAGGCTACTCACTGTGTGCGTAGCTTTCGTCGGCAATCCGGCCGACTTCTTCAGCGCAGCTGCTGGGTTGAGAACTGGATTCAGTGCGCACCTCCGTGAGCGAACTCACGACAATGCGACTGAATGAGTGAGGAGTACACCGATGGCAGGTTGTGTCGGCAACCTGTTGAACCCAAGCATAGCAACGATTTGCTCGCATCATTTTACACATCAGTGTTTCAAATACTGTTTCAAACACCGTGTTTTTGTATATTTATTTGTAACTTGGCTCGTTTTCAGAAACCTTGAAGTCTGATTCAGTCTTCTTGTCATAATTTGTATTTAATGGCCAACAACCACGCAAAACAATGACGCATTAGAAAGAACATCGCGTGTTAATAATTTACCAGCAAACCTGTTTTCAAAACAGATTTTTTCTTCTTTTAATTCGCAAGTATTTGACTCACCTTAGAAAGACAATCAGTACACTCTCCCCGACACGTGCCAAAACGGTCCTGTCCACAAGTTAACCAGTGTCTCAGTGAAACGTTCTTGCCGCAGTTGGCAAATCCTATTCCATTCCCCCCTCTCTGTCATCCAGTGCCCGAAGAATACGAAGGACTGAAAGATCCCTGAAGCAGAAAATCCATCCTCCCCCACAGCCCTCATCCAGACAACATTTTGTGTACTTAAGTGTATAGTCATAAACCAAACAGTTGATATCAGGTAACTATAACACTCCCCCGAGACAAACTGATACAAAGATGGTGATTTTCCCCCCGTTCCCTCACACCATCGTCCAATGCTTGAAAGGCTTTGCTTGTCATTTTCTTAGTGGTTGAAAATAAGGGAGGAAAAAAAGAACACAAGAAAGAAAAAAGGACAGAAAGAAAGAAAGATAGAAAGATAGAAAAAGAAGAAGAAGCCAGCAGACTCAATTTCCACTGAGTTGATGTGATGGTGGGAAAAAGAATACTTTGCAGCTTCAAAAAGGAGTCAACACATAATTCATGAGCAGCGTCAAAATGGAATACAATTTTTAAAATTTCCGCATGGATTTCCTCATCATCATCCTTCTCCACCTTCTCCTTCTCCTCCTCCTTCTCCTTCTCCGCCTCCTCCTCCTTGTTTTAACTCGCAGAACTCACACTGCCGGATGTTATAAATATGGCAGGAGACACAGACAGTTCGCAGCTGAGAGAGAGAGAGAGAGAGAGAGAGAGAGGGAGAGAGAGAGAGAGAGAGAGAGAGAGAGAGAGACAGACAGACAGACAGACAGACAGACAGACAGACAGAGAGACAGACAGAGAGACAGAGTAAGCAGGTGAAGAAATGAAAAAGGAAAGAGTGCAGAACAACTTATGGACAAGACCTGGCAGATGTCTGACCTACGGATTACTAACCCAAAGCAATGACCAAGCCTTGTGCTAACATGATCTACACCCCTAGAACAGTTTCAGTGTGTGTGTGTGTGTGTGTGTGTGTGTGTGTGTGTGTGTGTGTGTGTGTGTGTGTGTGCTCTAGCTGTGCCTCCCCCATCCCTTGTGCCCCTGTGCGTTCTGCGTCAAAAGGGTTATTATAGGAAAGAACCTTCAAAACTCTTACCACTTATCTTAACACCTGTGTTTCTTCATCGTTGCAATTTATGTTGTTTATAGCCCTTTCTTAGCATTGATTCTTCCCATAGAAAGCATTTGAAACAAATCATCACATTATGAAAAAAAAAGACCAAGGTGTTCCACTTCATCCGACTGCTCTGCATTTTCGACATTTCCCTATGAACCCACCCCACTCCTGTCTCCCCTTAAACCCCCACCCCACCTGCCACTACTCTACACTCCCATGCCCCATCCACCCACCCGTGCCTGACCCTACCCCTCAATGTCATCCCACGACAGACACAGACGATTAGAAACTAGCTGCTGGGCAATTAGCTCCGGTTTCCTTCCATGCCCCATCCACCCACCCGTGCCTGACCCTACCCCTCAATGTCATCCCACGACAGACACAGACGATTAGAAACTAGCTGCTGGGCAATTAGCTCCGGTTTCCTTCCATGCCCCATCCACCCACCCGTGCCTGACCCTACCCCTCAATGTCATCCCACGACAGACACAGACGATTAGAAACTAGCTGCTGGGCAATTAGCTCCGGTTTCCTTCCATGCCCCATCCACCCACCCGTGCCTGACCCTACCCCTCAATGTCATCCCACGACAGACACAGACGATTAGAAACTAGCTGCTGGGCAATTAGCTCCGGTTTCCTTCCATGCCCCATCCACCCACCCGTGCCTGACCCTACCCCTCAATGTCATCCCACGACAGACACAGACGATTAGAAACTAGCTGCTGGGCAATTAAGCTCCGGTTTCCTTCCATGCCCCATCCACCCACCCGTGCCTGACCCTACCCCTCAATGTCATCCCACGACAGACACAGACGATTAGAAACTAGCTGCTGGGCAATTAGCTCCGGTTTCCTTCCATGCCCCATCCACCCACCCGTGCCTGACCCTACCCCTCAATGTCATCCCACGACAGACACAGACGATTAGAAACTAGCTGCTGGGCAATTAGCTCCGGTTTCCTTCCATGCCCCATCCACCACCCGTGCCTGACCCTACCCCTCAATGTCATCCCACGACAGACACAGACGATTAGAAACTAGCTGCTGGGCAATTAGCTCCGGTTTCCTTCCATGCCCCATCCACCCACCCGTGCCTGACCCTACCCCTCAATGTCATCCCACGACAGACACAGACGATTAGAAACTAGCTGCTGGGCAATTAAGCTCCGGTTTCCTTCCATGCCCCATCCACCCACCCGTGCCTGACCCTACCCCTCAATGTCATCCCACGACAGACACAGACGATTAGAAACTAGCTGCTGGGCAATTAAGCTCCGGTTTCCTTCCATGCCCCATCCACCCACCCGTGCCTGACCCTACCCCTCAATGTCATCCCACGACAGACACAGACGATTAGAAACTAGCTGCTGGGCAATTAGCTCCGGTTTCCTTCCATGCCCCATCCACCCACCCGTGCCTGACCCTACCCCTCAATGTCATCCCACGACAGACACAGACGATTAGAAACTAGCTGCTGGGCAATTAGCTCCGGTTTCCTTCCATGCCCCATCCACCCACCCGTGCCTGACCCTACCCCTCAATGTCATCCCACGACAGACACAGACGATTAGAAACTAGCTGCTGGGCAATTAGCTCCGGTTTCCTTCCATGCCCCATCCACCCACCCGTGCCTGACCCTACCCCTCAATGTCATCCCACGACAGACACAGACGATTAGAAACTAGCTGCTGGGCAATTAGCTCCGGTTTCCTTCCATGCCCCATCCACCCACCCGTGCCTGACCCTACCCCTCAATGTCATCCCACGACAGACACAGACGATTAGAAACTAGCTGCTGGGCAATTAGCTCCGGTTTCCTTCCATGCCCCATCCACCCACCCGTGCCTGACCCTACCCCTCAATGTCATCCCACGACAGACACAGACGATTAGAAACTAGCTGCTGGGCAATTAGCTCCGGTTTCCTTCCATGCCCCATCCACCCACCCGTGCCTGACCCTACCCCTCAATGTCATCCCACGACAGACACAGACGATTAGAAACTAGCTGCTGGGCAATTAGCTCCGGTTTCCTTCCATGCCCCATCCACCCACCCGTGCCTGACCCTACCCCTCAATGTCATCCCACGACAGACACAGACGATTAGAAACTAGCTGCTGGGCAATTAGCTCCGGTTTCCTTCGTGTGTCCACTTCTTCACCTTGTCTTCATCGCGTTACCACCCCCACAGTTTTCACCTTGTCTTCATCGCGTTACCACCCCCACAGTTTTCACCTTGTCTTCATCGCGTTACCACCCCCCACAGTTTTCACCTTGTCTTCATCGCGTTACCACCCCCCACAGTTTTCACCTTGTCTTCATCGCGTTACCACCCCCCACAGTTTTCACCTTGTCTTCATCGCGTTACCACCCCCCACAGTTTTCACCTTGTCTTCATCGCGTTACCACCCCCCACAGTTTTCACCTTGTATTCATCGCGTTACCACCCCCCCCCCCCACCCCCACCCCCCCCCCCCCCCCCCCCCACCCCCGTTTTGGACACAGCCCGGAAAGCTCCCCAGTGCTCTCGTCTCACACGGCCGTAAAGGACAGTCAGTTTAAATGTCAGTCCGCATGGAATGTCACGGAATGTCACTGCCGGCCCACACTGTTTGTTCCGAGCTGCGACAATGGTCCCTCCTGCCTCCAGCCATCAGCTAAGGGCGAGAAAAGAGTTAAACGTCTCGAGCTCTTCGCCTTGCAATCAGAGAAAATTTTGGGGTGTGTGAGAATGAAATGTTGGTTGAACACATTTTTTAATCTCTTGTTTGTATCAACGAGAAAGGGGATTGTGACTGCAAAAAAAAAAAAAAAAGCTTAATTAGGAACTACACTAAGTATTCTTCATGCTCGTTTTTAAATCACACACACACACACACACACACACACACACACACACACCACACATGTACAGATGAGGCTACACAACTCATTGAATTCTCTAAACTTCCATTCGACTGATGGAAAAAGTGCTCAATTTTCAGACGTTGCAAGCAAAAGAAAGCAAATTAATGAGGGTTTGTTGCTTGCTTTGCTGTTGTTATCTTTTGGTGTTGTTATTGTTGTTTTAACTGTTATGTTTATTTTACTTTCCCCTTTGTCTTCCTTTTTTTTTTTTTTTTTTACTTAAACCATTTCCGTGCCTAAGTAAGAATACTATCGCAGCAACAAAGGGAGAACTAGGATCTTCTTAAGCACCGATATCATGAGAAGTTGACTGAGTCCGGCCAACTGAGTAGCCAGACACAAATATGATATCATGAGAAGTTGACTGAGTCCGGCCAACTGAGTAGCCAGACACAAATATCAATCGATCAGTACTTTAAGAGACCAAGGTAAGATGAAACCAAGAAGACAAAATATAAACACAATCTTAGTATCTGAATCATCTTATGTGTATTTAAAATTCACTTCTTCAATACAAAAATATGAACTGATGTTGCTTGTAAGATTGAAGACTAAAGAGGAAATATTTTCAAATTCAGTGTAGCTGTTATCCCCCCTCCCCCTTCCCCCTTTCGTTCCCCGACACTTTGAATAGACACTTCTACTCGGTAGTCATTAAGACTGAGTCCCCTGTTGGTTTCAACATTCTCCAAGGCTTAGCTCTTTCTGTACGAACTGATGAGACGCCACCAGAATGGAGATAACCTTTTTGTGGAGGATTACATACATATATTAAAACTGCAGTCTTTGTTTTTTTAAGTAATATAACAAGATATTTACTTTAGACAAGATCAAGTTACCAGCATCGGAAAACAGGGACTGTGCAATCAACTGGTATTGCTGCCTACCAGTGTAGCTGGCGTCCAAAGTGCTGGTGGGAGGTGCAGTGATATTGTTGTTGAAACCAAAAGGGGACTCAGGAAAGTGCTGGTGGGAGGTACAGTGGTATTGATGTTGAAACCAACCACATCCGGAAAAAAAAGTCACAGGAAAAAAAGTCACAGAAAAAAAGTCACAGAAAAAAAGTCACTGGAAAAAAAGTCACAGAAAAAAAGTCACAGAAAAAAAGTCACAATGGTGGTGACATCTTCTCAAGCTATATACCTGTAAAGGGGAGTGACGAAACACTACCGCGTGTAAGACTATCACGAGTATAACACTACCGCGAGTAACACTACTGCGTGTAACACTTCCGCGCGTGTGTAAGACTACCGCGAGTAACACTACTGCGTGTAACACTTCCGCGTGTGTAACACTATCGCGTGTGTAAGACTACCGCGAGTAGCACTACCGCGTGTAACACTTCCGCGTGATGATGAGAGAGAGAGAGAGAGAGAGAGAGAGAGAGAGAGAGTGAGTGAGTGTGTGTGGCTGTTCGACATAAGAACACTCTCCCTGAACACTAACTCAATGCTTATCGTGCTAACCAAGATTAGAACACAAACTCACAACTCTCTCTCTCTCTCTCCCACTCTCTCATGTTATGGGTGGTGAAATGTTATCAAGCAGGCACTGTGAGGTGACATAAGCTCATTGTGTTCAGCCAGTTCTAGACAGCACTGCACTTTGAATCGAGAAGCTGTTGAATCGAGAAGCTGTTTCTCAAAGTTTACATTCACTGTTTTACTGACGGCACATTTTATGCATTGTAATGGAAGTGCTTACAAGTAACAAAGGTGGCATGAAGCTGAACCATGGTGATTATTTGTACACAAAACACTCAACCAGGAAGACCAGTATCTGGTGGAAGTGTGTGAAAAGGTCAAGTGGTAACTGCAGAGGGAGCTTGAAGACAGATCTACAGCGACTCGATCCTGAAGTGGGACAACCTCACAACCATGCTCCAGACCAACATCAAGTTCGTCTAGCGCAAGTAAGAATGACGATGAAGCGCCAAGCAGCAGATACAAGAGACAAACCTGGCCAGATATATGCCCAAGCAGTTAGTCAGTGCCCAGATGAGGTGAAAACCCTCATGCCGTCGCCTGCTTCCTGCAAAAGAACAATCAGAAACCAACGCCCAGCACCTCCAGCACCTCGCCGCCTTGCAGATTTAGGAGATCTGCCTCAGGACTTCACCATGACCGTAGGTCCTGACCCGGGCCAGTTTCTCATTGGTGACAACGGCCCCAACAGGGCAGATCGTCTGCTGGTTTTTGCAACAGCTGCTGGCCTCCGCTTTTAGCGGCAGCAGAAACATTCTATATGGATGGCAACTTTGCCATGGCACCCAACATGTTCTGCCAGATCTACGTGATTCGTGTTCTTTTGGAAAATTCACCGGTGACTGTTGTCTATGCTCTTTTACCAGCGAAAACCCGGGCTTCCTAGGAACGTCTGTTTCAAGCTGTTGTAGACAAGTGCGCAGAACTCGACTTGGAACTGAATGTGCAGACTGTAGTAACAGACTTCGAAGATGCTGTCCTCAGAGCTGCTGTTGCTGTGTTTGGTAGGGATGTCCACTGCAGGGGATGCTTTTATCATCTTTCACAGTCAACATGGCGGAAGATCCAGGAGTTGGGTCTAGCACCCATGTACCACGCTGACCAAGAGTTAAATTGTTTTGTGGGATGATGGACGTTTTGGCCTTCCTTCCGCTGAATGATGTTCAAGAGGGTATGGCCTTTCTGAGGAACAATCTACCCCAAGACCCACCTGAAGTGGAAGACCTCAATTACTTTGACCAAACATACGTTTCTGGACGCTACCGCCCAATTCAACAGCAACCTGCAGGAGATGGAGCGGCAGCTGCACCCGTCAGAATGCGCCGAAATCCACCCCTGTTTGCCCCTGCAATTTGGAACGTCCACAATGCAACCATTGACAACAACCCACGTACGAACAACATATGCGAAGGATGGAACAACAAATTCATGAACCTTGTTGGACACTACCATCCTTCCATATGGCGAACATTAGAGTGGTTTCAGAAAGAAGAGGCCACTGTCCGCACAATCATGCAGCAAGATGCTGTAGGCAATCCACCAGCCAAGCAAGTCCAGCGACGATACGTGCAGATGCAGGAGCGACTGCGAAATCTCTGTATCGAACGTCAGGATGGAAGGAAGTCTGTCGAGGAACGTCTTCGAGGAGTTAGCTGGAATATCAGGCTGAACAGGGAAACGTGAATTCTGCACCTTTACCCTCAAAGTGAGTGAGACAGAGCTGTGTGATGTACTCTCTTCTACAAAAAAAGTGTGTGTCTGTGTGTGTGTCATGGTGCTGATAGTGGATTGCTGGATCCCCTGTGTGTGTTTATTGTGTGGGAAGTCGGGAGGCATCTCTGTCATGGTGCTGATAGTGGAAGGGGTGGGGGAGATTAAGATGTAGATGAGGATACTGATGTTGATGTTAACATGATTGATGTTTTTTTTTGTGTGACGTATACATGTGTGTGTGTGTGTGTGTGTGTGTGTGTGTGTGTGTGTGTGTGTGTGTGTGTGAGAGAGAGAGAGA
>CM031595.1:131554332-131559332 GCA_018398815.1 Conus ventricosus | reverse complement strand
TTGATTTACTGTAAACATGACACTCCCAGACAAACAGCAATTGATTTACTGTAAACATGACACTCCCAGACAAACAGCAATTGATTTACTGTAAACATGACACTCCCAGACAAACAGCAATTGATTTACTGTAAACATGACACTCCCAGACAAACAGCAATTGATTTACTGTAAACATGACACTCCCAGACAAACAGCAATTGATTTACTGTAAACATGACACTCCCAGACAAACAGCAATTGATTTACTGTAAACATGACACTCCCAGACAAACAGCAATTGATTTACTGTAAACATGACACTCCCAGACAAACAGCAATTGATTTACTGTAAACATGACACTCCCAGACAAACAGCAATTGATTTACTGTAAACATGACACTCCCAGACAAACAGCAATTGATTTACTGTAAACATGACACTCCCAGACAAACAGCAATTGATTTACTGTAAACATGACACTCCCAGACAAACAGCAATTGATTTACTGTAAACATGACACTCCCAGACAAACAGCAATTGATTTACTGTAAACATGACACACCCAGACAAACAGCAATTGATTTACTGTAAACATGACACACCCAGACAAACAGCAATTGATTTACTGTAAACATGACACACCCAGACAAACAGCAATTGATTTACTGTAAACATGACACTCCCAGACAAACAGCAATTGATTTACTGTAAACATGACACTCCCAGACAAACAGCAATTGATTTACTGTAAACATGACACTCCCAGACAAACAGCAATTGATTTACTGTAAACATGACACTCCCAGGCAAACAGCAATTGATTTACTGTAAACATGACACTCCCAGACAAACAGCAATTGATTTACTGTAAACATGACACTCCCAGACAAACAGCAATTGATTTACTGTAAACATGACACTCCCAGACAAACAGCAATTGATTTACTGTAAACATGACACTCCCAGACAAACAGCAATTGATTTACTGTAAACATGACACTCCCAGACAAACAGCAATTGATTTACTGTAAACATGACACTCCCAGACAAACAGCAATTGATTTACTGTAAACATGACACTCCCAGACAAACAGCAATTGATTTACTGTAAACATGACACTCCCAGACAAACAGCAATTGATTTACTGTAAACATGACACTCCCAGACAAACAGCAATTGATTTACTGTAAACATGACACTCCCAGACAAACAGCAATTGATTTACTGTAAACATGACACTCCCAGACAAACAGCAATTGATTTACTGTAAACATGACACTCCCAGACAAACAGCAATTGATTTACTGTAAACATGACACTCCCAGACAAACAGCAATTGATTTACTGTAAACATGACACTCCCAGACAAACAGCAATTGATTTACTGTAAACATGACACTCCCAGACAAACAGCAATTGATTTACTGTAAACATGACACTCCCAGACAAACAGCAATTGATTTACTGTAAACATGACACTCCCAGACAAACAGCAATTGATTTACTGTAAACATGACACTCCCAGACAAACAGCAATTGATTTACTGTAAACATGACACTCCCAGAAGACAAACAGCAATTGATTTACTGTAAACATGACACTCCCAGAAGACAAACTGACACAAAGATTGAGCAGGTTTAGCTCTCCCTCCCCTTATGCCAATATGCGATGTTTAAAAGCCTTTGCTTGTCATTTTTCTTGAGGTAAAAAAAAAAAAGAGAAGAAACAAACGAAAAAGAAGAAGAAGCCAGCAGACTCAATTTCCACTGAGCTGATGAGATTGGGGGAAAGCGAATACTGTGCAGCTTCAAAAGGAGTCGACACATAATCGATGAGCAGGGCCAAAATAGAATATATATTTTATAGAATTCCTGCATGGATTTCCTTCTCCTCCACCTCCACCACCTCCTCCTCCTCTCCTGCTCCTCCGTTTTCTTTTCTTCTTCTTCTTCTCACCCACAGAACTCACACTATCGGACATTATTAAGATGGGAGGAGAAACGGACAGCTTCGTAGCTCAGAGAGAGAGAGAGAGAGAGAGAGAGAGAGAGAGAGAGAGAGAGAGACAGACAGACAGAGACAGAGAGAGAGAGAGAGCGCTAAGCATATACTAGTTGAATAAATGAATACGGAAAAAGCATAGAACAGCTTATGGACAACTTGGCAGATGTCTGACTTTCGCATTTACCAAAGTGATGAACAACCTTGGCAGCTTGCTAACATGCTTTACACCACTAGAACAGTTTCAGTGTGCGCGCGCGCGCGCGCGCGCGGGTGTGTGTGTGTGTGTGTGTGTGTGAGCCTGCATGCATGTGTGTGTGTGTTTGTCTGTTTGTCTGTCTGCCTGCGCTTGCGCGTCTGTGCATGTGCAACAGAGTCGGCGTTTTGCATATTCGCGACATGAATCAGTGTTAAAAGTGACCCTCACTGTATTCTCTGCCACTCTACTCCACATCAAGGGAGCTGCATCCAGCATCTATAGTTGTGACCAATGTGAATGGCTGTCCAGCAAAAACCTTAAAATCCTCTACAGTACTGGATGCGACACACGCCACCCCCTCCAGCTATGATCATCCCCACACCACCATCTTGACCAGGCGACCGCGCAAAACTTCGAAGCAAGGACAGAAGGTTAGAGAGACCCACTGTGTGTGTGAATGGAGTATTGTAGAACCAGTGAATGGTCATTCTCCTCCCGCCCTCACTTCTCAATTGGTCTTGTCAGTTGAGTGGGGATGGGGGTTAATTCTGAGTCAGCTAACCAAACACTCAGGCCAGTAAGAGTGAACACAACAGAGCGCAATAGAGAAGAAAGAAAACCCACATGTGCGTCATCCTCGTGTCTGTACACAGTGGATATCAAGATGTATTCGTACCATCAAAACGTCCTGACAGTTAGAGGTGGTGGGATGGACAGGGAGGAAGGAGTGAGGGACAAAAGAGAGGGGCAGAAAAGGAAGAAGATGGTGTTGGGTGGGATCTACGTTGTCTTTCCTTAGGATGTGTCCACTCTCATCATTCGTTCGTGCCTCCTTATGTAGCAAACAGGGCAGGCTTGACTGAGATCATATCTGGACTTCCAGGCTAGATAGAACTTCTGGGCCAGGATAGAATCTCTCAGCCACAACAAAAAAAATCTCTCCCTCCCCCTCCTCACCGCCCCCCTCCACCACTTACCCCACCCCCACGCCCCCTTCCTTGCTCCCACCACGCCATTCATTTGTTCCGCTTCATGACCTTGGTCACTCGGTTTACAGCCGCCACGGAAGACTGCACATCTAAGCCAAGAGCTTGACTCTTGGCCAGGGTAAACTGACTTTGGGACGCTTTTAGAATCCACCCCTGCTGCAACCCATGGCCTACAGGCCACACGCCACCGTTCATTGGGCTCAACTAGACAGAGGTCAACGTGCCATTGAGATGTTCTGATGTTTTTCAGGGACGTGGCCAACCGTGGTAAACGTCTTATCTACCCCAGGAGACTTGTACTGAGGTCCGCTCATGCATCGCTATGTTCTCGTACCTTCTCTATCTTTTGTTACTTTTTGTTCTAATGTGTACTTTTCCTTACATTTTATTACTTTTCCCTAAGTTTTACAAATGTTCACATTGTTTATTGTGTCTCATTTCTTTTACCATTTTCCTACACGTATAATTACTTTTCTGTAAGTTTTGCCACACACATTCAGTTTTTTTTATTTCAAGTATATTACTGTTCAAATATTTTATTCATTTCCATTGCATTTCCGCGTTTTAATATGTTACAATACTTCTCCATAAGTCTGATCACTTATACTGCCTGCGTTTAACTAATTCTTATATACGCCGCATTACATCTCTGTAAGTCTTCTTGCTTGTTCTACCCTTTGTTACCTTCCTCTACGTCTTATGTCTTATGTCTTACGTGTATATGATTTACTTCAATAGCCTGTCAAGAACGTTTCAATTTTATATTATTGCTTCCATATATTTTCCATACCTTTTGACCACTTCTTCTGCCTCTAACTCTTTCTCTTTACATTGCACATTTTCCTAATCTTTACTTTTTTCCCGCCTTTCAGTACTATCTATATAGTTTAAAGGCCCACTGCATGCATTCCTTTTACTACTGTTAATACACATTCTACTGCTTTTTCTAGTTTTCCGAAACCTTTTACTGCTCACCCACACGCTTTTACACTTGTCCCACCTTTTTTAACACTCTCCTACAATTTTCTCCCCTTGTAAGGTACACAACCAAGGCAATGATAACGAAAACAAATTTGTTTACCTGTGGGGGGGGGGGGGGGGGGGGGGGGGGGGGGGGGGGGGGGGGGAGGATGGTAGCAATGATTGTGATGGAAAATAGTGTACAAAATGCTGCATTCAACACAAACCGATTTTAGAACTCTCAACTACTAGTTGATATTGTCTTGACGTTGATTCTTTGTCAGTATCTTCCATTTCCCAAACTGATAAAAGACGCTCCAGCGAGAGTGTAAATTCTGTTATTTTGGTCCCGTTGTTTAGGACACCTTGCATTCCCTTCCTATTTAAAAGCAAGGTTTAACCGCATGTTTTCTCGGTTTCTTGACTATGCAAATCCAGACCAGATCTTGATTACTCTCTCTCTCCTCTCTCTCTCCTCCTCTCTCTCTCTCTCTCTCTGCCCCCCTCCCCACCCCCACCCCCCTTTGTGAGCGCGTGTGAACGCGTTTTGCCCTTGTGTGCTTATGTGTACGTGCGGGCCGTGTGTGTGTGTGTGTGTGGGGGGGGGGGGAGGAGTGCGTGTATGTGTGTGTGTGTGTGTGTGTGTGTGTGTGTATGTGTGTGTGTGCACGTGCGTGTGTGTGTGTAAAGATTCTCCCTGGCAGTTGCTAGTGACCTTTTAAATGTGTGTGTGTGTGTGTGTGTGTGTGTGTGTGTGTGTGTGTGTAAAGAAAAAGCATAATCATGTGATTCAAGGATACTACATATATTGATTTTCTTTGCTTTTGGTCAATTTTACCATTAGCGTGCATTGCTGTGGAGAGAGT
>CM031595.1:131529332-131549332 GCA_018398815.1 Conus ventricosus | reverse complement strand
CGTGCGTGTGTGTGTGTGTGTGTGTGTGTGTGTGTGTGTGTGTGTGTGTTGTGTGTGTGTGTGTGTGTGTGTGTGTGTGTGTTTGTGTTCAAATGCCTTTTTGGTGAGTGGAAATCTTTTTGCCCCTTGATAACCATCAGTTTCATGATTTTGCAACGGTGTTCTGATTGATTCCAAGTCGTAAAAAAAAAAAATCAAACATAACGCACACGTACAAACTGTACAGAAATTATCACTTACCCCATCCCATGCTAGAGAAAACTGACTTCTAGGACGCTCTCAGTCTCCACCAACACATTTCATTGTCACCTAACTAAAGTCACTGTGGCGAATCCTAATTAAACATGGGGTCAGTGAAGGAGAACCGTGACAGAGATAGGGAGTGAGTGACATGTCCTTGTTCTCGGTGTTTTTTTACGAGGCGTCTAGCCGTGAAATAAAATGTCTTCACGTGTCTTGAACAGAAACGGTCAAAGACAGTGATGACGATGAATCAACCAGCAGAGCGAATATTACACCCCCTCCCACTGAGAATTCATACAAGGACAATAGTGGGGGGGGGGGGGGGGGGGGGGGGGGGGCGCTGAGCTCCCCCTGCACATCCACTATGTTCAGAACTGCCGTGGGTTGGTCTTCACTGGGGAAATTTACTAACATTTCTCAAAACACTGACTCTTTGCCTGTGAAATAAAAAAAAAAGATGCGCGTGCTTAATTTCAGCATGCTTGGGGGAGGTAGGGGGGGGGGGGGGGAGGAGGGGGAGACGTTCTTGCTGTGTCATTCTTGGTTGCGCAGCTTATGAGGCACGACAGAAAGATTTTTCATTCCATAAAATACCGAACAAAGGAAGAAATTATGACTGGACATATGCAGTAATACTGAAGATTTGAATGGCGATGTATCGTCCGCTAAAGAAGTCTCAGGCGATGAAGAGTAAATACCATTATCCAATGAAAACAGACTCTTTATACTGACCAATCGGACCTCGGCTTCATATATATGCAGAATGAATCGGTAACGTCTGCTACCGAAAGCACAATACGCTTAATGTTGATTCTGTAAAACCATATTCAGCCAGTCCTGCAGGTAAATGGATTCAATAACCTGTTCAACCTAACACGAGCAATGATTTTCTAGCATCGTGTCACACAGCCATGTTTCAAATACTGTGTCAAGTGATGTGTATTTGTGTTTCTAGTTGTATTTTGGCTCGTGTTCTCGTGTTCAGCAGCCCTGCAGTCTGTTTCAGTCTGCTTGTCATCATTTTAACTTACCACAAGCAAACAATCACATGTAAATGTCACATTAGGAAGAACATCATCTATTAATAATTTACCACCAAGCCTGTTTTGAAAAAAGATTTTTTTCTACTTTTAATTCGAAGATGTTTGACGCACTTTAGTGAGAAGATCAATACAGTTTAAACTCAGAACTTCCCGACCGGAAGTCAATTTCCCCGATCCAGTCAAAACGGACTTGTCCGCAAGTTCACCAAAGGCCAAATGAAGCGTGCTTGCCACAGTTGCCTATCCTTCCCCTAACCCACACCCACCCCTACTACAATCCCTGGTTCAAATCGTGTTGTTCATAAAACAGTCAACCAAACGACAAACGGTAAGCTCCAAGAGATCTATCCGCGAATTGAAATGCACAAGTCCTAAGCAATCATTGTCGTCAGTGGGAGGCTTTGCAGTGGTATGCTGCGTGCGTTGGATCAGAATAGGCCACCACTGGAGCCCACTGCAGCGACTCGGCAGCAATGCAGTGTCTCTTCTGGTGGGTTGCCTCTTACCGACCTAATACTTACATCTCGCCATGATCTGGGGCCGTACTTACATGTCGTCGGTAACGGGGAAGTGACATACTTACCTCGTTGTAAGCTCGGAGGTCCGTTACTTGCGGATCCATATGTCGAGAGTAGCCTTTAACCTCGTGGTTTGCAGTGGGTGAGGGGTGGGTAACGTACAACAAGGATAAGGCATGAGTTCGCCCAAGGTTAGATCAAAACAAAGATGGCTGCCAACTGTGCGGTTTTTCACCGACGAAGGCAACTACTGTGGAGAAACCGTATTTTACAGAATAGAACGAATCCATTGGACACGTTCAATGATGACGAATTTCACGCAAAGTTAAGATTTCGTCGTCACAACATCTTCCAGCTGGCAGACACTCTCCGAGAAGACATTGGATTTGATTTGTCCAGACTGAGACACGGAACTCTGCTCCCTGCTCTACAAGTGTGTCTGGCACTGCGCTTTTTTGCCACAGGCACATTTCAAGATATTGTTGGTGAAACAATCAGCGTGTCTCAGCAAACAACGTCAAGAACTGTTAGGAGAGTGACACTGGCCTTGTTGTGTCGCTTGCCTGTGGAAGTGAAAATACCAGCTACGGTGAAGCAGACGGCACGCTGTTTAGCAGCCATGTTGTCAACAACATTGATGCGACGGACATGCGCAGAAGGTTGGGGTTATTCAAGACATGCGCAAGAGGGAATCCTTTTTTTTTTATCTGACCTTCACCCTTTACTCACTAGATACTGCGTAGGTAGAAACCGAGACAAAACCCAGAGAATATAGCTACGAAAGTAGAATGCGCTGAACCCACATGGTTTGTACCCAGGAGTTAATCTCGTTGTAGAAGAAAATTTACCGACGACATATAAGTACGGCAGCAGATCTTTATTGCTTCCTGGGCAATGTCTCCGGACAGGACCTGGGTGTAGCTGTATAAGTAAGGCAGAACCGGAATGATAAGCATAGAAATTAAGCCACAGGAAGGATAGGAGAATGGGGAGCAGGAGGGAGGAAAAAGAGGGGTAGGGATGAGATAGTTAAAGAAAAAAATCTCATTCCTACAATAATGCACCAGACCACATCCATTACGTACGGATAGGAAACATCAGCAGGACTCCACCAGAGACAAACTAATACAAAGATCAAGAAGGTTTTTTTTCTTTAGTCCCTCCCCGCACTCCGGTGTTTGGTGTTTGAAAGCCGTTGCCTGTGATTTTGCTTGTGGTAAGAAGAAGAAGAAGAAGAAGAAGAGCCAGCGGACTCAATTTCCACTGAGTTGATGAACTGGTGGGAAAAAAAATACTCTGCAGTTTCAAAAAAGGAGTCGACACATAATTGATGAGCAGGGCCAAAATAGAATATTTGTTTTTTTAGAATTTCTGCATGGGTCTTCTTCTTCTTCTTCTTCTTCCTCTTCTTATCCTTCTAACTCGCAGAATGCACACTACCGGATGTTATTAATATGGCAGGAGAAACAGAGTTCGCAGCTTCTGGAGAGAGAGAGAGAGAGAGAGAGAGAGAGAGAGAGAGAGAGAGAGAGAGAGAGAGAGAGAGAGAGAGAGAGGGGGTGGGTGGGGTGGGGTGGGGAGTGAGTGAGGAAGAGAGAGGCTAAGCAGGTGAATAAGTGAATAAGAAAACAGTGCAGAACAGCTTCTGGACAAGACTTGGCAGATGTCTGACCTATGCGTTAACTCAAATGATGACCAAGCCTTGGGTGGCCTGCTAATAAGATATACACCACTAAACAGTTTCAGTGTGTGCGTGCGTGCGTGCGTGCGTGCGTGTGTGTGTGTCTGGCTCGCTGGCTGTCTGGCTGGTTGTGTTTGCGCATCTGTTCGTGTGCAATAGAGACGACGTTTCGCACATACTCGGAACATAAATGAGTGAGATGTAGCCTGTACTGTATCCTCTGCCACTCTACTGCAGATCAAGACAGTTGCATCCAGCAGCTACGGTTGTGACCATTCTGAACGTGTATTAGACTAAGACCCTAAAACACTCCGACACTGGACATGACAACCCTCTCCAATAATGATCATCCCCACATAACTGTCTGGACCAAACAAGTGTTGTAGAGCAAGTTACTGGTCATCCTCCCTCAGTCTTGTCACTTGAAGTGAGAGTTGAGGTGAAATCCGAGTCAGCTAGCCAAACACCTAAGCCAGCAGAGTGATCCCAACGGAGTGCAAAGAGAAGAAAGAAATTCCGCAAAAGCATCATCCTCATGTCCATATACAGCAGATACCAAGGCTTACTCGTACCATCACGCACTGAACTCAAAACATCCTGACTATGAGACCTGGAATGAGATGGTATGCTTGGTGGGATGAGCAAGCAGGAGGGGGAGAAAGGAACGAAGAAAGAGGATAGAAGATAAAGAAACGGGGAAGGAATGTTCACGCTGGTGTCTGTTTGGGATGTTTCTACTCTCACGACTATTCCATAACTTCTCATGTAGCAAACAGGGCGTGGCTTGACTGAGATCGTATCTTGGCATCCAGGCCTGATAGAACCTCTCAGCCCAGAAAGAATCTCTCAGCCGTGACAAAAATCTCCCGCTCTCCTCACCAACTCCCCCCCCCCCCCTCCATACGCACACTACCTATCCCCTACTTCACTCCCCTTCCTGCTCCCACCCACGCCAATCATTTGTTCCGGTCCGTCGACATCGGTCACTCGGTTTCCAACCGTCACGGAAGACTGTGCATCTAAGCAAAGACAGCTTGACTCTTGGCCAGGGTAAACTGACTTTGGGACGCTTTTAGAATCCACCCCTGCTGCAACCCGTGGCCTACAGGCCACACGCCACCGTTCATTGGGCTCAACTAGACAGAGGTCGACGTGTCATCATGATGTTCTGATGTTATTCTGGGACGTGGCCAACCATGTAAACGTCTTATCTACGCCAGGAGACTCGTACTGAGGTCCGCTCATGCATCGCTATTTTCTTGTACCTTCTCTATCTTTTATTACTTTTTGTTCTACTGTGTACGACTTTTCCATACATTTTATTACATTTCTGTAAGTTTCTCTATTGTTTATTGTTTTTCATTTGTTTTAACCATTTTTTTCCATACATTTAATTACTTTTCCGTAAGCTTTATTACACTTGTCCAGTTACTTTTCTTTCCGTTTTATGACTGCTCATACATTTTATTAATTTCCCTACACTTTCTCGTTCTTAACATCTTTCATCATATCTCTACACGTTTCATCACTCATGCTGCTTCTACTACTGTCTACGTTTTATCATTTTTTTCTAAACACTGCATTATTTCTCTGTAAGTTTAACTACTTGTTCTACCCTTTGCTACCTTCCCCTTCGTCTAACTACTTTTCTTCACGTTTTACTTCGCTGACCTGTCAAGAACGTCTCAACTCTCTACCAGTTTTTCCGTATCTTTGCCGTACCTTGTACCGCTTCTGACGTTTAGTCCGTTTCCTTACCTTACAGATTTCCCTAACTTCTACTTCTTTTCCACCTTCAGCTACTTTCTAGAAAGTTTTCAGACCAACTGTGCACATTCCTCTGACTGCTGTCCACACATTTCAGAGCCTTTCCTCCATATGTGTCACTGCCTTTTATGCTCTTTCCGATATTTCCATTCCTTTTCACTACTTGCCCACAAGTTTTATCACTTGTCCTGCCTGTCGTTACAATCCCGTACGATTTTTCCCCCTTGTTTGTTGCATTACAGAAGCAGTAACTATAAAAACAGATTTGCTGCTTGGAAGAGAAAGGTAGATATGTTGGTGATGGAGGCGCAGTATGGACGATGTTGCATTAGACCCAAACCGATTTCTGAACTGAGGACTACCAGTTGACATTGTCGTGACATTAAATATTTTTTCTCAGTATCTTCCGCTTCCCAGGCCGTCGAAAGAGTCCCAGCGGTAGTGTCAATTGTGTTTCTGTGGTCCTGTTTTTTTAGGGACAGATGGCATTCTCTTTCTACTCAAACTCTAAGGTTAAAGCAGATCTTTTCTCCATTTCTTTATCAAGCAGGTCTAGACCAGGCCTTGAGTACTCACTCTCTCTCTCTCTCTCTCTCTCTCTCTCTCTCTCTCTCTCTCTCTCTCTCTCTCTCTCTCTCTCCTCTCTCCTCTCTCTCTCTCTCCTCTCTCCCTCTCTCTCTCTCTCTCTCCCTCTCTCTCTCTCTCTCCTCCTCTCTCTCTCTCTCTCTCTCTCTCTCTCTCTCTCTCTCTCTCTCTCTCTCTCTCTCTCTCTTTCTCTCTAATGACCCAAGTTTTGCTTTGGGATACGAGATCTTGCAGTGCACTATTTTCGTCACAGAAATCACACATACTCTCAGTTATGTCCACTTTGTAAAGAAACGGAAGAAGATAAATTATTCTTTGTTTTGTGTTGTCCTGTTTTATTTTATCTCCGAAAAGAATTGATAGCAAAAATATTCTGCCGAAGCCCAAATGCTTTCAAATTGAACCTTTTGATAGCATCGCATTGCAATAGTGTCATCGAAAATATATCAATATACTTATACAAAGCCTTTCCGGTGAGATAGTACGCGATGTCGTAATAGCATTTTGTTTGTCTGGTTATGTTTATAAAGTATGTGGATTAGTTGTTAATAATGCATGCAACCTTCATTACGGGGCGCTGCCTTTCTATTGTCCCCACCCCCACCCCACCCTCTCTCTCTCTCTCTCTCTCTCTCTCTCTCTCTCTCTCTCTCTCTCTCTCTCTCTCTCTCTGTGTGTGTGTCTGGATTAGCGTTTCTTGCTTGGCTGCCAGCAAGACGGCTTTCTAACAACAAAGCAAAAAGTTCGCAAAATGGAGCTCATAACTTGTTCACTATGACTGCGTATTGTGTACCGTATCCTTTAGAACGCGTTCTCAATACTCTTATACAAGAAAGGTTGCTGTCTTCGTTCAAAATAAAGGGTTGAGAGAACCATGCCGTAGTTGTGCTCCGTCTGAAACCAGCAAGCCGATCTTCTCAGTCATCTCACATAACACTGTTGTATACCGGAGAAAGGGCCCATCACAAGTAACCAGGGACAGGAGACGAGCCGAGGCACACAGAGAACAGAAAGTAAGTTCATCTTCACCCCCCATCCCCCGCATGCGCTCTTTCTTCCAACCCCTCCAAGTCTATTTTACAGTTGGGAAACTGCTACGGCGCTAGATACATTCGGAGACAAACGAATTTCTATGTTGGTGAATGTACGCAAAGTGAAACCGCAAACCGAGTATTTGACACAAGCCTACAGACAGTGGCAGTCGCTCTATGGTTCTGAAAGTGCAGAGACGTCTGAAAAATGTCGACGATCCTGAAGATTTAGACATGTTCAATGGTGTGCCAGTAAACACGACATAATCAACACACAGAGTATGTAACATACAGATACAGCAGACAAAAGAGAACGTTACTCACGGATCAGACAGTCCAACACTGCAGGAAGAATATGGACATGATATTGGCCAGAAAATATTGATGTCTCTAATCACACACACACACACACACACACACACACACACACACACACACACACACACACACACACACACTGCTGAAACCACAGATCGCATTCTCGGGAGTTTCCTTGAGTACAGAGAAGATAGTTTGCGTTTAAGTGCTGGTGAGGAAGGAAATCCTTCTCGTGACACATCGGAGAAACTTTAAACAGAAACTGACTTATGTAACCCACTTGTAATAACTGTTAAATATTTCATGTTAAAAACCTCATTACCAGAATATGACGTCCATGATGCGAGGAATTTGTTTCCTTACATAGTGGTTATGATTTTTTTCAATCGATTTTGCCCCCCCCCCCCCCCCCCTCCCGTTTCAATTGTGAGTGGCTCTATGCTTAAAACGCAATAAATTATTTGAGTCTTTTACTCTCTCTCTCTCTCTCTCTCTCTCTCTCTCTCTCGCTGCACGTACACGCGCATCAGTGCGTATGTGTGCATGTAATAGGTGCGCAATCTCTGTGTGTGCGTGCATGCGTTCGTGCGTGCGTGTGTGCGTGTGCGTGTGTGTGTGTGTGTGTAAAATGATATCCTCTGCTGTTCCTACTCCCTTTTAATATGGATGTGTGCGTGTGTGTGTTAGTGCGCGCGTGTGCGTGACCGGGTGCACGCGGGTGCGCGCGCGTGTGTGTGTGTGTGAAGGAAAAAGTCGTTATGTATGTAAACCTCCCCTTGTTCCTACTGTAAAGAAACGCACAAGGGAGATCGGGTTCGGGAGAAAGTTGGACTAGGTTCATCCAAAAGACAAATGAGTCAGGCCCAGTGAAGATTTTCTTTCTTTTAATTTGGTCTACGGCTTTTTGCACATAAAAGGGCTGGTGACAATGCCCAACAAAAAGGAAATAGGGAAAAAACAAAGGTAAAGGGGAAAAGGGAAGAATAAAGGTAGAAGTAACGACAAAGGGGAAAAGAAAAAAGGAAAAGGGCTCTAGCAACTGTGGCATTTCTGGTGCCATCAGAACACCATCACCACACTTCACAGACTAAGGTGTCGTCCTCTCCGTTTGAGATTTGGGGCCTGACTGAATAACTCCGTAACTTTCAGAGCACCCACGCGTCCCCTAGCGTCACCTAGGGACGCCATCTGTCAGATCCCTACGCCTCATGAATATTTATAAGGGTCTTACATGTTTAACTGCAACTATTAACTACAAACTTCATATCACCTACATGTCCCTCTAACCTAAGCATACAACATCTTCTCAAACATTGCGTGATCCTAAGTCTCACAAGTTGAAATAAGAAAATAATAATCAGAACTATTTCCTTAAAATTGCAGGATGACGAACAACCTAAAAGTAAGCCCATCCCACAACTACTGGTCTTCCTCTTACATAATGGGGCTGGCACCCCCACAAACTTTCCCCGGTCTCTTCCCCGGTCTAGCAGAGAGTATTCCCTCTGTGGCATTTCCGGCCCGTCGCCGGTCAGTGCCTACAAAGGGATTCCTCCTTAGATCGCCACACCACTGGGCGAACTGATCGGGGTCATCAGACTACCTCCCTTGGTTAATCTAAACATCAACCATGGCACTCCTCAGTGAAGCACACAAGAATCTCTGGTCTCCTTAGATCGCCACACAACTGGGCGAACTCATCGGGGGTCATCAGACTACCTCCCTCGGTTAATCTAAACATCAGCCATGGCACTCCTCAGTGGAAGCACACATGAATCTCTGGTACACCATAGGTGTGGTGTACACATACCCCTCCAAGGCTAGATGTTTCCTTAAAAAACTCACAAAATATAGGAAACATCGACAACTCAATATGGGTTGTGCCAATGGGAATAATAATTCAAATGGGAATAAAAATTCACACAACAATACAAATGCAGCACCTCGAAAATGAAATCCAATCATCGCGCACATAGTCACTGAAGTGATAAAAAGAAAAATCTTTTTTTCATATAGCATGACTGTCTGAATAAACATAACCGCGGCTGTACTTCCCAACCTAGGAGTTCCTATTGTGGGGCCAACATTGAACGTAAGACTCCTATGACCTGTTTAAGGGCCTTAACCGAATCAGCTCCTCAGAGCCAAGACTCTGATCTACCAAAGTCTCCAGTGCGTCAGCGTGTTCAAGAGCCAAGCTCATGGAGTCTACTTGATTCCAGTCATAGTCACAGTACCGGTTAACTGGCTTCCTGTTCCGACTATGACCGCCGGAGAAGTGATGGTTCCTGGCCACCAATTGAAGCCGGGTCCCGGTTGCCTCTGAGGCTTGTTCCGTGGGATAGCTTCCCCTTCTAAGCCATCTTGACTACAAGATGGAGATCCAAGAAGCCCTTCATTGATCTCAGACTGATCAGAGGGATCAACATCCTCAGCAGGATCCAGCTCATTCCCCACAGTTTCCAGTCCGCCAGGCCGACTCTCCACCTCAGAATCAGCCAGCGGAATAGCCCTTTCTTCGGCATCTGTGAGACCATCCCCAGTCTGGCCTTCCTCTGACTGTGGGCCAGAACGGGGCACAAAAGATTCTGCCTCTGGCCTCAAACAACCCCTGGGTTGCGTCTGAGGAATTAAGGGCACCAAGTCGTCTTCCTCTTCTGGTTCTTCGCCCTCTTCAACTCTAGCTGCCTCTGTTTGCAGACTCCCTGGAGCAGTAGGCCTGATACGAGGTGGCCGCCTCGGCAATCCGATAGCCCCTACAGGCAGGAGTAGGTTGCGATGCAAGGTCCTTTTGGGGCCATCTCCTCCCTCTTGTCTCAATGTGTACACTGGAAGCTCAGAATGACGGGAATTACGACATAGACTTCCCTCTCCCAACGGTCATCTACCTTGGAGGTCAGCCTAGGACCTAGCTTTCTGACTAGGCAACGATCTCCTGGCTCCAAAGCCACAGCATGGGCCCGCAGATCATACCGAGCCCTATTCCGCTCGGCTGTCTTCTGCATGTTTCTGGAAGCCAGGTCGTAGGCATTCCGGAGGTTGGCCCTGAGCCCCTTGACATATTCTGACATGGATGAAGATTTCCTGTCGAGTGAAATCCCAAAGGCCAGGTCAAACTGGTAGCTTGGGCTGCCTACCAAAGAAAAGATAGAAAGGGCTGTACCCTGTACTCTGGTGGATACAACAGTTTATAGGCATGAACACAAGCTTGGAGGTGCTTCCTCCAATCATCTTCTTCTCATCCTCCAGACTGCGCAGCATGCCTATGAGGGTTCTGTTCCACCGCTCCACTGGTTCCCTGCAGGGTGGTATGGCGTTGTACGACACTTGTCAATACCCAGCATCCTGCAGAGCTCCTTGATAATGCGTGACTCGAAGTCACGACCCTGGTCTGTTAAAATACGCTCTGGGAATCCATACCGCATGAAAATGTTGTCCAGAGCACCTCAGCCACAGTCTTCGCTGTCTGATCCCTGGTGCAGATAGCTTGTGCGAACTTGGTGAAATGGTCCATCACCACCAGGATGTTCTGCTTTTGACCCTTCACTTCGATGGTGAGGAAGTCTATGGAAAGCAGTTCCATGGGGCTGCTGGTCGTGATGGTCCCTAGAGGTGCTTGCTGGTTATAGCACTTTTTCTTATGCACCTCTCACACTGCTTTATCCGGCGCTCAAGATGGGTAGCCATGAAGGGCCAGTAGAACCTGGCTCTTGCATGCCGAACAGCATCCTCAAAATGAGTATGGAAAAGGTCATCATGGACTCCCTTCAATCGCCACTTCCTGATGTGACCGCGGTACCAAAATCTGTACCTTCCTCTGGCCATCATCGCCACAGACTGTTCTGTACAAGATGCCATCCTTTATGGTCAGGTGTTTCATCTCACGATGATAGGCTTTCAGAACAGGATTGGTGGTGGACAAAGGTTGTCCGGACTGTAAGGACTTCTTCACCTTCATGAGATCAGGGTCAGATTGCTGGATTTTCACCCAGTCCAGCGGGACCATGTGGAGGACTGGCGTTGAAGGTTCCAACGTCCAGTCAGAGATGGCAGATGGATCCTTACAAACGACTTCCACGGCGGGGATCATACCTCCCACCTCAGGACCCTCATGACCCGGGCTATCGGTCTTTTGAACAGCTATCCGGAAACACCCAACCTTTCTTCCTACTCCCTTAGACTGCAGGACGGCTGTCACTGTTTCCCTGTCTACCTCAACAACTGGAGCATCGTCAAATGCTCTGGCCTTGTCAAGAAGGAACTTGGTTTTTTTCCATCGTGTCCAAAAAGTCGGGGTCCTCTTCTGGCAGGGGTTGAGGTCGTCTAGATAACCCATCAGCATCGACATGAGAAGTCCCCCTTTTGTACACCAGCTCGAAGTCATACAGAGACAACGCCGCCAACCATCTGTGGCTGGTGGCATCCAGTTTCCCACTTTTGAGTACGTAACAAAGGGGATTGTTGTCAGTGTAAACGGTTACCTTTGCACCCACCAGGTAATCATGAAATTTCTCGGACATTGCCCATTTAAGAGCCAGAAATTCTCTTTTGTGGCAGGGTAGTTGGCCTCTGACTTATTGAGGCCCGACTGGCATAGGCAATCACCTTAGGCCCTGTGTCCTGCTGCTGGTAAAGGACAGCACCAAGCCCAGTCCCACTCGCATCGCAATGCAGCTGGTAGGGCCTCTGTTGGTCTGGGAAACCAAGAACTGGGGCCGAGGTCAACGCTTGGATGATGGCCTCAAAGGCAGTCTGGTGCCTATCCTCCCACAGGTGGGAATGTCGGAGGCCAAGGTAAGATATGTCTTCTTCCCTGTCTTCCTAGCAGTCTTGGTAGGAAGATAGCCAGCTGTCAATTCATTTAGGGGCTTCACGATGTCTGAAAAGTTCTTTACCCATCTCCTATAGAACCCACAGAAACCCAGAAAAGACTTGACGTCTCTGACTGTCTTAGGCACAGGCCAGGTGGTGAGGGCCTCGACCTTTTCTGGGTCGGGCTTGATGCCATCTCCAGCTATAAGAAACCCTAAATGCTTAACCTCCCTCACCCCAAAAATACACTTGTCCGGGTCTAACTTCAGACGGTACTTCCTGAGTCTGTCGAGCACCCGCAAAGACCGCTCTTCCAACTCCTGTAGCGTCTCCCCATGGACAAGGACATCATCTAAAAACACAATAAGCTCTGACAGGTTCATGTCATGGAAACATTTCTCCATCAATCTCTGAAAAGTAACTTGGGGCATTCACCATTCCAAAACTGAGTCGTTCGAACTCATACAGCCCCAAAGGCGTGATGAAAGCAGACACTTTCTTGGCCCTCTCGGTCAACGGTACCTGATAGTACGCCTTCGACAGGTCCATAGAACTGAAGTACTGGGACCCTGTCAGAGTTCTGAGCAAATCTTCTGTCTTTGGCACTGTATAACTGTCCCTAATTGTCCTTGCATTCACAGCCCTGTAATCAACACATAACCTCAGCTGCCCTGTTTTCTTCCTAACTAGAACTATGGGGCTTGCATAGGGGAAGAGGATGGCCTTATGATGTTAGCGTCTAACAACTCCTGAATGTGCCTCCTAACATCTCTAAATCCTGAGGGGGGATGGGCCTTGGCCGCGCACGTACAGCTGGCCCTGGGGTTAGTTCAATGTCATGCATAACATCAGTCCGTCCAATGTCAAAATCACCCTGCGTAAATACATCTGAATAAGTGAGCAGTCTTTCCGTAAAGGAAGCTTGCCAGTCAGCGTCAACATCCACACCAAACTTAAATCTCATCCTTAAATCCCCTCTGTCCTTCACACTGTCAGGGTTCACCATTGGAGCCGGGGATGTCGCATCCGTGTAGGATCACAGTCCTCGGCGATCTGCTGTAGGACCTGGGCCACAGCGTACTCTGCACGGATGACAAACAGGTCGGCAATGACCTGCTTCCTCTTGATCCGGATGGGGGTGTCACTGCTGTTCACCACAGTGACTCTTACTCTAGGCAGAGTAGTCGTCGGGGCTTTCGCAGCCAAGACGGCGAGGCCAGCTGGCAGAGCGTTAACAGTGGGCTCCTGGATCAGGACGGCATTCCCTGGTGGTGATTGGGCCTAGTCGTGTCGTCCCTCGGAGGTCCACTGAAGAGTGAGGCAGGACGGTGATAGCTCGCCCAACCAGTCTGACGGGAGCGAGACGACCATCCAAGTTGCCAGCAGTGTCACTGTAGGCGAAGGCAACCTCACACCGAACGTCACGTGGTGATGTGTGCCTGTCACCAGTGGAGAGGTGGTAAGCTCTGGCAAAACACCTGATGGTATTGGTGCCAAGGATGACTGGCACACGGCGGAAAAAGACGTGTCGGGTCCTACGATTGCTAAAGTGTCTACAGTCCTAGAAGTTCCACCCACATCTTCTGGCAAGTCTACACTTATCCTAACATAGCCTAGGTAGGGAACTTCTTGCCCGCCTGCGCCGCTAACTGAAAGGGGAAAGTTGAGCTGTTCTAATGGGACTGATGCTAGGTAAGACCTGTAAAATGCTTCAGAAACTATGGTCACCTGTGAACCACTGTCTAATAAGGCTCTAGTATCTGTTCCATTAATCCTAACGGGCGCCTCACAGCATGGACCCACTAAAGCCTCTACACTTGGCTGAGTTTCCAGGTTGCTGTCTACAGCATCTACTGAAGTTCAGCCAAAACATCTTTGGAAGTGAGAGTCACAGTCTTCGTGGGAGACACATTTCTCACCACCACCTTGACCTGCGTTTCAGCTTCCAGTTCGGCTGAGCTCACCTCAACGTGAGGGGGTAACCACTTCTGGTCCGAGGCAGGATCCGGACTGGTACAGAGGTCGAGTTGGAGAGGCGGCCTCTCAGTTCACATTCTTGCGCCGGCAACAGGGTGACGACGGTGTTTGCTGCCAGTCTCACGGGTTGTAGCCGTAGAAGATCTTTGTCCAAGACTTCGATTGCCCTTCCCAGCAGCTCCCTTGATGACGGTGGGGTATTGGATTTTCGGGCCGTGGCTTCCCCGTCAGCCTTGGCCCTTCCTACTTTAAAGGGGACCTCTGGGAGTCCCTTCCGCCGACGCCATTCGTTGTTCCGGCGCCGTCTCTCCTGTCTCTCTGGGCTACCAGTTGAGGGTTGGCTGGATTCCGGCAGCCCCTGTAGAGTGACCCTCAAGACCACACTTGAAGCACGGCCCTTTGGTCCGCCGACGGTTTGAAGGTGGATGGCTGTCTCCTCCAGTCAGTGTGGTCCCCTGGGTTGCATGGACCACTGCTTCGGACTGACGACCCATCCTTTGGTCCGACTGCGGTCCAAGACCCTCGATTTGCCTGACGGTCTTGAACAGGTCACACGAACGTGGGTGCCCCTTCACCTGGGACACCGAATTTGCTCCGGAGCTCCAGAGCAATCAGGCCGGAGCAGCTCTTGGAGAAAGCCAGGTACAGCTTTCGCTGAAGTCCCCCTCGACACAGTGGGCTGATGGTTGTATGTCCTTCAGCCTGCCGTAAATCACCAGAAGATGGTCTGCCAGCTTCTGTCCCGGCTTTGGTCTTGCCTGGCACAAGTCGAAGAAAGCGTCCTCTGGTGACTTCAGTGCCCGAACAGACTGTTTAGCTGCTCTAATATTAGGGCAGCATCGGTGGTGGAGAGGCTGCTGACGTGCTGGAGGGCTGGTCCCCGAAGATGGCGTTTGAGGAAGGCAGTTTTGTTCACAACTGCCTCATCCTCAAGGGCAATCCCGCATGACAGAATGCCATTCCCCAAAGGTTGTCTCCTGTGGTGACGCTGGGGGCAGACCGGTGAAAAGCTTCACCTTTGGGACCATGGGTGGCGGCTGGGTGACCACGGTGATCTGCTCCTGGGTGGCCCGTCGCAATCTGGCTTCCAGCTCAGAAACAGCATCCTGGTGCTTCAACTCCAGTCGCCTCACTTGTCCCGTAAGGCCGCCACGTCTTCCTCCCCTCTAACTGCAGCTGGTGCCGAGTCTTCGGCCTCAGCAAGGTGCCTGGCTTCTTCTTCGGACATCGCTCGTCCTTCTGGTTTGACGTTGCTAGAGCCCTTTAATTAAACTATCCTAATCCAACTAGTCCCCTATTGGGCGCCAAAAGTGTAAACCTCCCCTTGTTCCTACTGTAAAGAAACGCACAAGGGGAGATCGGGTTCGGGAGAAAGTTGGACTAGGTTCATCCAAAAAGACATTGTGTCAGGCCCAGTGAAGATTTTCTTTCTTTTAATTTGGTCTACGGCTTTTTGCACATAAAAGGGGCTGGTGACAATGCCCAACAAAAAGGAATAGGGAAAAAACAAAGGTAAAGGGGAAAAAGGGAAGAATAAAGGTAGAAGTAACGACAAAGGGGAAAAGAAAAAAGGAAAAGGGCTCTAGCAACTGTGGCATTTCTGGTGCCATCAGAACACCATCACCACACTTCACAGACTAAGGTGTCGTCCTCTCCGTTTGAGATTTGGGGCCTGACTGAATAACTCCGTAACTTTCAGAGCACCCACGCGTCCCCTAGCGTCACCTAGGGACGCCATCTGTCAGATCCCTACGCCTCATGAATATTTATAAGGGTCTTACATGTTTAACTGCAACTATTAACTACAAACTTCATATCACCTACATGTCCCTCTAACCTAAGCATACAACATCTTCTCAAACATTGCGTGATCCTAAGTCTCACAAGTTTGAAATAAGAAAATAATAATCAGAACTATTTCCTTAAAATTGCAGGATGACGAACAACCTAAAAGTAAGCCCATCCCACAACTACTGGTCTTCCTCTTACATAATGGGGCTGGCACCCCACAAACTTTCCCCGGTCTCTTCCCGGTCTAGCAGAGAGTATTCCCCTGGGCATTTCCGGCCCGTCGCCGGTCAGTGCCTACAAAGGGATTCCTCCTTAGATCGCCACACCACGGCGAACTGATCGGGGTCATCAGACTACCTCCCTTGGTTAATCTAAACATCAACCATGGCACTCCTCAGTGGAAGCACACAAGAATCTCTGGTCTCCTTAGATCGCCACACAACTGGGCGAACTCATCGGGAGTCATCAGACTACCTCCCTCGGTTAATCTAAACATCAGCCATGGCACTCCTCAGTGGAAGCACACATGAATCTCTGGTACACCATAGGTGTGGTGTACATGTAACCTAAGAAGACTATGTATTGTAATTTTTCTTTGCCTTTGCCACTTTCACTTTTAATATGTGTTTAAGCGCTCTCAATTCTGTAGAGGGAATGCATAACTCTCCTTTTTTTGTCTCATGGAAACACGTTGCAGGATCGCTGTAAGAAACACGTGAACAGTCAAGGATCGCCACAGCGCTCTGTATTTTGTCCTGTGCAACAGGTCAGAGGTGTTGTAAAACATCGGTTCCTTTATGTTGTCCCTCAATGGCTTCTCCATGCTCTTGGGACGTCCACTGCAGCTGTGCTCATGGTGTATGGACCGGAAGTTATGGTGATACGCATGTCCGTTACCAGGTCTTCCGGCGTTAGATAACTGCGACACGTTCTTATCTATAGGTTAATGTGTAGACTTTCTGCTTGTCCTTATCGTATTCCATTAAGTTTATTATATAAGTTGCGAAAATTCTTCTGAAGCATTTATTTCGAACGCCTCGTGTTAAATGCTTCCATAGCAAAACTAACGAACAAACCAACAAAACCCCAAACTCTATTCATATTTGTATAGGAACAATAACCAGCCTTTTTTTAAAAACACAATCCAGTCTCCAGAAGCCAAGCTTTATGGTGGAGAACCGAGGATTTGAACAAAATAACGAAAATTCAGTTCTGCATTTTCCGGGTTCTGCTGTCCGCCATTTTCAATCATGGCGTCCTACGCTTCATGCGCCTCCAAAACTCGCTGTTTGTATAAGTGTTACTATTTAACCAAACCGGAGTCAGTTTGGCAGTGGGCGGTGTAAGGTCAGTGCAGTGAAAAGCAGTGTTCCACATGGCCGGTCGACTGAGCCTCTGATCTTTATCATGCGACGAGCGTAGCGGAAGTTCTGAGATGTTGTCGTGTTTGACCTACGTGAATGAGGTAGGCCATCCCCCCGTTTCATAATCACCAACTTTTTTTTAAACTAGTTTGTCGATTTATTTTCTTTTTAACACAAACCAACAATTAATAATGACTATTCTCTCTCTCTCTCTCTCTCTCTCTCTCTCTCTCTCTCTCTCTCTCTCTCTCTCTCTCTCCTCTCTCTCTCTCTGTCACTCTCTGTCTCTCTGTCCTCTGTCTCTCTCTGTCTGTCTCTGTCTCTCTCTCTCTCTCTGTCTGTCTGTCTGTCTCTCTCTCTCTCTCTCTCTCTCTCTCTCTCTCTCTCTCTCTCTCTCTCTCTCCTGCCTGCCATTATCTGACATTACTTGAATTATACCGCTTTGACAAAAGTTCATATTTGCTAATGGCAAAAGTATTTTCCGGCGGTAGAGAGTCGTGTCCCCCCCCCCCTTCCCCCCCCCCCCCCCCCCCCCCAAAAAAAAAAAAATCTGCTTCCCCTTGGCATTACAAGTTTATGCAGTCTTCCTTTTGTTAAGATGCCAAATAACTTTTCTCCTGAATTATGGTACCGCCGCCTTGCTCACAAGGCACACAACTGATTTCTAACTTTATACCTCATCATCACTGGACGTTATCTACTGTATGATGACCCAGTTCTTTTGAGTTGTGCTCGAAGTTTTTGTGAACTCGTTTCTTGATACCTTCATGCCAGCCAAAAGTGCTTCAGGCTGTTTCTACGTCGTGCCATACCGGAAGTACACATGGAGGCTACATGGGTTTGCCATACTGTTTCATAAGGAAATCTCAGTTTATGATCTGTTTGGTAGCTTGTGTGACTATGATTTAAGGAAGGGCAGAGGGTGAATCCGGTGTTTTGGTGCATCTGCAACCCGACCTCTACCTTTAAAACTTTTAAAAACCCCTGCATGTTCAAGAACATTTTGGTCACGGATTTCTAAAAAGAAACTGAACCTCTCCCCTTCCAGATGAAGTGATCTGTCCCTGCTTCTCTTTGGTAACAGAATCATATATACGTGCGCGGTGATATCTTCTTCTGGGCTTCTTTCCCCCCTGTTCACGTCATTTCTGTGGACACCCTTCCCCCCCCTATCATTTCACCCCTCCCATCCCCAACCCCCATGTCTCCTGTATCCCTTCTCTCAGCTTCAGAGGTGTGAAGCCGGAACCGAGAGCGGTCAGAGATTATCTGGAGTCCACTCAATTGACAGGGGACCCCCGAGGCGGCGATCAGACAGAGGCTGAAGAGACTGCAGTGACTGATGACTGCTGGCCTCAAAGACTATGGTCAGCTTATTCTGCTGTTAGTTTTTTTTTTTTTTTTTTTTTTTTTTTTTTTTTTTTGCTCCTTCCCAGGTAAAGAAAGAGGAGGAGTGGGGCGAGATGAGTGAGTGGGAGGAGGAGTGTCTGATGCCCAGCTAGGGCGTTGTGTCGTCGTCACCGGATACTGTGTCCTATCACGGCGTGGCCCGTGCGGGATGTGATCAATCATCCTACACTCCACCCAGTGTCACGCTGATCTGAAAATTGCCCTGCATCAGTCGCCACCGTTAGTCAAGTGAATCGCCAGCCGGTGGGACTCTGCCCTCTACTTACGGGAACATCAGCTCCATAAGCCTTTAATGATATTGTTGTCCGTCCTTTCTTCTGAGGAAAACGGTTATTATCAAGGACACAGTAATAACACCTGTTTACCCGGAAAATCCCTTATCACTGTTTTCACCTCGTCTTGTCGGGAAAATTGTAATGATTGATTTTCTTTTGATCGTTGTTTTCTTGGAGGAAAACAGCTATTTTTTCTTGTGGAAACGAGAAATCAGTCAAGAAGTTCTATGAGAGCAACAAGTTTCATCCGCCAATGAGAGTTGTTTGGCTTTTTTAACCAAAAAGAAACAACCTGTTATTATCCTTTAAGACATCGGTGGAAATGTCTGTTTTTGTTCTGGATATCACCTATTATCAAAGTTGTCTTGAAGGATAATGACTGTTTTCCACATGGAAATAGTGGCAGTCATTGATTTCCCTATTGTCCTTGTTTTCTGGAAGGAGGATAACCGTTTTCCTCCTTAAAACAGTGGTAATTATTGGTTTTCGAGTTGTAAACGTTTTCTTGAAGATAAAAAGAATTTTCCTCGAAAAAAAAACCCAGTCGTAGCAATTGATTTCCCCATTGTCACTATTTTCTTGTAGGATAATAGCTTATTTCCTTGCGAAACCAGTGGTAATAACTGATCTATCCGTTACACTTCTTTTCTCGAAGAAAAAATTACTGTTTTTTCTCGAGAAAACAACAGTGGTCACTGATTTCCCTACCATTACTGTTTTACTGAAGGATGATATAACTATATTCCACGGGAAAGCGGTGGTAATAGAATAGATTATTTCCCTGTTATCGTTTTCTAATGATATTAACTGTTCTTCCTGAGAAAAGTGTGATAAGAACGGATTTTTTTTCTTCTCATTTTTACTATTTTCATGAAGGACAGTGACTTTTTTCATCGAAAATATAGTGGTAACAACTGGTTTTCCCTGTTATCATTCTCACTTTCATAGCATGACAGCTGTTTACCTCAGGAAACACTTGATATGGCTATGAAGCGTGTATATCTTACGTACCATCCAACACTCTTCTTCGCGCATTCACCCACCCCAGCGCGGGTCATTCGCGTGCAGTCTTGGCACATCACCACAGATTGGCCTGTTTGCGCAATGGTACTATAAAACTCTACGCCTGGTATAGACATCCCTAAAGAGGCTTCAAATTCATGATATAGTTGGATTCTTATTGAG
>CM031595.1:131511832-131521832 GCA_018398815.1 Conus ventricosus | reverse complement strand
TTCCTGATTTTCTTCAGTTTCCTTCCCAAAACTCTGTATCTCTACATTCCTGATTTTCTTCAGTTCTCCTTACCAAAACTCAGTATCTCTACATTCCTGCCTTCTTTCATTTTCATTCCTAAAACTCTATATCTCTACGTTCCCACCTGTTCTTCAATTCTCCTTCCCAAAACTCTACATCTCTACATTCCTGCCTTTTCTTCAGTTCTCCTTCCCAAAACCCTATAACTCTACATTCTCGCCTTTTCTTCAGTCTTCCTTCCAATAGCTCTATAACTCTACATTCCTGCCGCTTCTATAGTCTTCCTTTCAAAAACTCTGTAATTTTACATACCCGTCTTTTCTCCAGTCTTCCTTCCAATTGTTCTATATCTCTGAACATATAGAACTATTGGACATGCTGTTATCTACACTTGACGTGTCCACAGCACCTTGCTTTGTGTGCATAATACATCCACAACGCATGCAATTGCACACAGGACGCAACCACAGCACTCTGTACTTCCTGCGGGATATATCAACGACTCCTTTCTTTTTTTAATATGTGCATGGTATGTCCAGAACAGTCTGGGGAGGCAGAAGGAGAGGAAGACAGAGAAAGAGATGGGAGGACAACATCGGTGCATGGACTGGCCTCACACTCAGCAACTGCCTGAGAGCATCTGAGAACCGGGAGGAATGGAGGAAGCTGACTGCGAAGTCCTCCGTGGCGCCCAAACGGTCTTCAAGATACCGGGGTAGGCGATGGGTGAGTATGCCCCGAAGACTTTGTTATAGATGCATGGCACATCCATACACTTTGTGGCATATACAGGATGTATCAGTTGCTGTTTGTTATAGATGCATGGCACATCCATACACTTTGTGGCATATACAGGATGTATCAGTTGCTGTTTGTTATAGATGCATGGCACATCCATACACTTTGTGGCATATACAGGATGTATCAGTTGCTGTTTGTTATAGATGCATGGCACATCCATACACTTTGTGGCATATACAGGATGTATCAGTTGCTGTTTGTTATAGATGCATGGCACATCCATACACTTTGTGGCATATACAGGATGTATCAGTTGCTGTTTGTTATAGATGCATGGCACATCCATACACTTTGTGGCATATACAGGATGTATCAGTTGCTGTTTGTTATGTATGCATCGCATGTCCATAACTCTGTGATCTGTTCCTAATGCATCAGTAGCACATTGTTATCTGTACATATTATATCCACGATAATGATGATAATGATAATAATCATTATGGCGCTCAATCTTAGATAAGCCCTAAGCGCTTACAAATACATAAAAGATGAAAGAAAGCATAAATGAAAGCAATAAGAAGATAAATATTGCAATTAGTACCATGAACCCACAAACAAGAGTGCATATTGACACACATTCACGCATACGCACAAACTCATGCACGCACACAGACACACACAGACACACACAGACACACAGATACACAGACACACACAGACACACACAGACACACACAGACACACACACACACACACACACACACACACACACACACACACACACACACCACACACACGATCCCATACTCACAGTCTCACAACAACGCACACAACAGCACTCATAGCACTATGCAAAGCACCATGCTCCTTACCAGTCACTACTTCCATAATTCTGTATTCCCACCGCTCAGTGCTGGCATGTCTCTGTATTCACACAGCGCCGTCTTTGCATCTCTCTCTCTCTCTCTCTCTCTCTCTCTCTCTCTCTCTCTCTCTCTCTCTCCTCTCTCTCTCTCTCTCTCTCTCTCTCTCTCTCTCTCTCTCTTCCCACAGATATGCGTTCCCGAACATCTGCATTCCCATATCACTGTGACTGGACTGCTGTGTATTCTCACAGCCCTGTATTGGCGTATTTCTGGAATAGCAAAGCTTTGTGCTTGTACTTGCTTGGTTCTCTTCCCACAGCTCTGCATTTGCATAGCAGTACGATTCCACTATTACAGTTACTGCTGATGCTACAGCCTGGTTGGCATAACTTTATATCCTCACGGTTATATATTTGAAATCCGCCATCACTTGCATTTTTCTTTGTTACCCGAATTTCTGAAATTGCATGCCTTTAAGAGTTCTGAAGCTCTGTGCTTGCATATTTCTGTACAATTCTCACAGCTCTCTGTCTGTATATATCCATATCACTACAACTTTGAGCTTGCCTATCTTTACACCATTACAGCTCAATGTTTGTATGTCTCAAAGGTTTTATTTTCATTTCTCTGGATTCCCAAAATTCTGTGTTTGCATGTCCCTTTATTCCCACACCTGAATTTGCATATCTCTGTATTCCGAAAGCTATATTTTTTTTTTACATACTTACACATTCCCAAAACTCTGTGTTTGCATATCTGCGTTCCCAAAGTTCTACATTTAGATATCTGTATTCCCAAAGGTCTTTGTTCGCATATCCCTGTACTTTCACATCTCTATATTTGCATAGCTTTGTATTCTAACAGCCCCGTATTTTCATATCTGTCTTCCCCCAGCTCGGTATATAGCTATATCTGTATTCTCACAATCCTGTATTTGTATGTGTCACGAGTTTGTCACGAGGCCTACGACGTTCGACCCACCTAGGGTGGCGGAATTACTTATTTGTTTATTGTCGTTGCTGTTGTCGTGTACCCGTCCCTTAGTGTGGCTTGTGGTGCGGTTGCACCTTGGTATAGTTCAGCTCAACTTCGGTTTGCTTTCTCTCTCTCTCTCTAATTCCACCGCCCGTGCTATTCATCCTGCAAGTTCACGGGTGGCCGGTACCTTTCTCTCGAACTTTCTGTCTATCGGCCTCTCGCCTGTCTTTTTACCTGTCGCACGTGCTTCGTTTCTTTTAGTTTGAAGTATGCTCACTCTGTGACGCAGCATGGCATGTTGGCCGCCATTGCTGAGGGAGGTTAGCTCTTCACTCGAGCGGAAGATGTCTCTGGGGGCGCCTGCTCCAGTCCGGGTTCTTTACCTTATCATCGAGAGTACAGTCAGTACTTTCAATTCCTGCAGTCGGCCTGTAGGAGAGGGACATCACTTCTTCTGTTTCCGCATCTTCGCCTCTGTCCTCTCGACTGGACAGAGGGTAGAGAGAGTCCTTTGACCCGCCTCTTCGGGGTCACCCACGGGTAGCTGGTAAGCATCAGTTTCGTGGTCTGTTTGTTTTGATTTGTTGTTGTTAGCCGGCTTAGTCTTCGCTTTTGCGCAATTTTCTTTTGTTTTCGAAATTGTAAGAGAAATATTGTGTGAGACCTTTTCTCTGTTAATTCAATCTTTAACCTGGCCATTCTAAATTATTTCCAAAATTCTTTCTCCTGTTTATGTATCTGGTGATGCGGTAGTCGGTGGGGAAGGGAGAGAACCTGGTGATTCAGGGTTGGAACTTGCTTGGTCTCGCTCGTCCGCCCCTGTCACATTCGCCGGACTTTTATCCTTCGGCCACCGTCTGTTTGTGTGTGCAAGGAGAACGAGTTTTATGTTCACGAGCGTGCGTACGCATGATTTGTCGTTCGGATGCGTGGTTGGAGATTTGTGTTATTTTGAAATGTGTTTATAAAATGTGACAGTTGTGCCATTGAATTACTATTTGCAAATGTGGTGGCAGTTATTAAGCGATGGTCGCTGTGTTGATTTATTTCCTAAGGAGGGAAAAATGTTAAACGTGAGTGAGAGAAGGGTGAAGATAATTCATATTTGTATTATAACCTGTTGATTAATGCAGTCTTTTGCCTGCATCGTGTGAGAAGACTTGATTCGATGGGTTTACTGTGTGCGTTTAATACACTTCCCCTCGCCCATCATGCGAGTGGCTGTTGAGACTTGACAGCAATGGTCAGACGATACTGACGCGGGGTTCCAGTACCCTTCTTCCTTCCTCCTTCCTTCTTCTTTTCCTCCTCTCCGACTCTCCTCCCAGCTACGTCCTCCCCCCTCCCGGGGCTTCACCTGGAGCACGAACTGGATGGTGCCACGTGCTGGTCGAGGCCACGTTTGGCTGAGACCACGGACGGGATGGTGCCACGCGCTGGTCGAGGCCACGCCTTGGTCGGGACCGTGGACTGCTAGAAGAGCCCGCCGTCTTGACTGGCCGGCCTGGACCCCCGTCCAGGACCTCCAGTAACAGCTACGTTCCCCCCCCCCCCCCCCCCCGGGACACGCTCTTCACTGCCCGCTTGGGAGTCGAGGGTGTCGGCTTTGGGCGACTCCCTGCGAGAACCAACCCGGCTCGGAGCACCTAGTGCGACAGGGTGCTCCCTGCGGACTTGGCAGGGGCAGGATGTGGACGCACTCCATGGTGTGAGAAAGGGTCGATACTGGAAATATTTCTTATAATTGTGTATTTGTCATATGTGCTGGAATGCTGTAATTGTGATCATGTGCGTCGTATGGCGAAATATTTATTTATAATCGTGCATGTTGTGGGTGTGGGAGTGCTTGATTGTGTTTGTGCATGTTGTGTGCGTTGGAGTGCTTGATCGTGATTGTGCATGTTGTGTGCGTTGGAGTGCTTGATCGTGATTGTGCATGTTGTGTGCGTTGGAGTGCTTTATTGTGATCGTGCATGGTGCGTGTGTTGGAATGTTTATTTTGCTGGTGTGAATAAATGGGGTGTTGTATCGTAATCTTTATTGTGTGGTCTCTTGCGGAGCGTGTGAGGTCAGTCACTCCCTTCACTCCCACCTAGACCGATCCTGTCAGGGCAGACCTCCAGGGGTCGGTCGTGACAATTGTGGGGGCTCGTCCGGGATGTGAAGGGCTCTGGCTGTCTCTCTCTCGTTTCGCAGAGTACCTGTTTAGTTTTGTCTGTTTTGTATATGTTTAGTCAGTTTGTCGTGTTTGTTCGTGGGTGGTTGGCTGGGTGACTCTAGCGTGAAGGGAGTCTTTTGTGGCCTGAGGGAACATCCGGTGTGACTCGGGAGTCGAGGTGAGACCGAGGGGAGTCGACCGCGCCCAGACCTCCTTCCGCCGGGTACCTCACGCAGGTACGGCCGTAAGTCTTGCCCTTCTGTTGCCGCTCAGTCTTCCATTTCTGTTTTGTATTTAGCCAGTTCTTGTTTTTTTTCTCTACCGGGTTGTTGAGTACAGGGGGTTGTATCGGACGCTAGTGTCTCTTTTTTTCTCTCTCCGGATCCCGTCTGCTAGTTTTTGTTTTGTTTTTTTTTTCGGCCAGCCCCACCGCACTGTTGCTCGTGCTGTAGAGCGCGGTGTTGCCAGAGTGGGGCAGCCGGACATAGTTTTTTTTTTTTTTTTTTTTCGGTGAGCCCCACCGCACTGTTGCTCGTGTTGTAGAGCGCGGTGTTGCCAGAGTGGGAGCAGCCGGAACTTGTCCCCACACACGCACACACACACATACACACATATACACACGCCCCTAAAATATTTTTTTTTTTTTCTTTTTCTAGTGGAATTGTCTTTCCCCTGTATTTGAAAACCGTAGGATATTGTTGTCATGGCGACGTCCGGCGCTGGTGGTATGGCGACGCGTGCGTCGAAGAAGAAGGGTATTCAAAATGTTACTGTAGTCCCTACTATTAGTACCAGTACTTCGACTACGGTAACTTCTACCTATTCCAGTGCTATAGCAGGTAGTCCAGCGAGTACTTTCACTTCTTCTTCGCTAGGGGATCTTCCTGTCGAGACCCCGACTGGCACTTCCGCTCGGAAGCGTCAGAGTATAGCGAAGCAATTGTGGGCTTCTGTTGAGTCGCAGAGACCGAAACCTTCTCCTCCCCAGGCTTCCCCTCGAAAGGGGCATGCCCCAGAGGACTTTCCTTTGGAAAAGCGAGCCCCAAGGGGACGGGTCCGAGGATACCCCCCGTGTGGGAGTGGTGAACCCTTCCCAGGCATACTCTGTCCTGATTTTCCCTAGGCAGCACGCGAGAGGATGTTTCCCAGGCAGGAACCCCTTCGTAAGGAAAGGTGCTCAGCGTGGGGAAGGGGCCGCTGGGCGGGAACTCGCGAAGGGAGGGTTGGTAGGATGAGGCTCTGGCAGAGAAGGACTGACAGCAGAGATTCTGCGTGGGGAAGGGGCTATTTTTCGTGGGAAGGGTGTCAGCGCAGGGAAGAGGGGGCCAGACAGGAGGATCGGCTTTTGGGAAGAGGCTGCCGGGCAGGAGCCTCCGTAGGGAAAACTAGACAGGAGGGGCTGCGTGGGGGGAGATGGAAAACTTCTTTCGCGGTCTCCCGCATCTGAAGTCGGGGGGTTAATCACCAGGCAGGTGATAGATTAGGGCCCCAAATTTAAAGCTTCCAGATTCAGACTAGTGGGGAATTTGTAGTTTTTAGAGCATTTCGAAAAGGGTTGCTTTTATATCAATGTTGGGAACAAAGGCTAGCCCTTTTTTTTGGGATTTTGGTGCTGCAAGGGATGGTGCTCCCCTTAAATAAAGGCGCGTCTTATGCAGACAGCTTTTGGTTTGCGAAAGCTTTTCCCCCTTCCCCCAGAGACCTACAGGGGGAAATTTTAGGCCATGAAGAAGAATAATGACAGACCTTCGTGCAGTTTGGTGATAGGCTGCGCAAAACGCTGGGGTACTGGCGTCGTTAGCTAATTGGAGCTGGAGGATTGATCCTCTTTGAACAGCTCCCCAAATGTGCCCCCAATTTGAGGATCCGGATAGGCGGACAGCACCTCAGGATTCGCGGCGCGATCACACGCTGAGGTTTTCTAAAGCTCGCAGGGCTTATGGGATGCCCAGATACGGAGAAACCCTTCCCACGGGTTTTTGAGAAATTAAGGTCCCGACGATGCTAGGGGGCGAACAAGGAGGCATTTCATCGGGTTTCAGCCCCGACTTGTTTTCTTTTTTTGGCGCCCGGGCCCCATTTGGAAAGATTGTCCTAAAGCCGTGGTAGTCGGGGGTGGTCCTTTCCCAAAGCCTCGTCCTCGGCTAACGGGGTTCCATCCCAGCTTCGGGGGGATTTAGATGCCCCGGGTTTTTTTCTCTGTTTTTGGGTTTCCCCCTTGGTTTACATATCAGGGATTTGGGGCTCAACGTTTTGTGGTAAGATTTTGGTTTTCCCCCAGGCCCCGGGGGGCGCTAGTTAGATGTTGGGGTTGGGGGTGGTTTTACCTCCCCCCGTCCCTTTTGTATTATTCCTATCCCCCCCCCTTCTGTGGCGAAATATGGGCCTTGCGGTGGGGCGCCCCATGTATTCCCTTCTCTGGGAATATGTCACCTTTGCTGACGGGGCGTCAGTCCCTGTCTACGGATCTGCCCGTACAGGCGGTGTGGGAGTCACCCCAAAGGCCAAAACTAAAAAGCGGAAAAAGGATTGGGTCCCTTCTTCGCCGATCTTGACGAGGTTTTTGGGAAGGGCCCCCTGCTGCTTATCCGTTTCAGGCCCGGGACTTGGGTGTCCCCAAGCCTACGACAACTTGTGGATCGTCCCGCTCGTCTGCCCGACCGCCCGGTGACTTCAAGCTTCCAGGGGGTCCTCTTTAGGGGTTTTCCCCTCGGCAGATCTGTGGGGCCAAGCAGCTTGTCTTCCCCCGCTTGAGAGAAAACGTTTCTCCGGCGGCCCCGATTTCCCCCCCTGGCAGGTCATATGGGCCCAAGCGGGGTTCGAGCGAGTAAAACGGACTTTTTTTGGCCGGGTTTAATCAAGGGGAGGGAGTACTTTTCCCCAGTTTCGATGTCTGCCAGCGGACAAGCCCAAGGGTCGCTTGAAGCGGTTCCCAGGGTCATTTCCCCTGGGTTGGGGAGGCATTCAGCAAGGTTGGGGTTGACGGTGGGGCCCCTTAATCCTCCTCCGATCGCGGTCACCGCTACCTTCGGTTGGTAGAATTCGAGTCGGTACCCCGAGGTGCCCCCCTTAGGACTATCGATACCCCCACTATTGCTGAGGCTCTCCGGGAGATTTTGGACGCGCATGGCGTGCCCAAAAAGAAGTACGGCCGGAAAATTTGTGCTGGAGAGCGTCACATCCTCCAGTGCCTGGCCGGTCCGGGCCGTCATCACGATCATGAGTTGGGTGAATGCAGGGTATCGTTCACTTTTGTATTCAAAGGGTTTCCCTTATACGGGTTGACTATCTTAGCCGAGCTCCCCCTAGTTAGCATATTTGGAAAATCAGTCAGAGGGCATTTTCCCCCAACCCGGGTTTTATCCCTTTTTTGGTCTCTGTATCAGGTGTGTGAAATTTTATTCAGTGATGTTAAAGGTGGGAATCACCAATGGTTTGTATTGTTATTTCATGGTTGGAAGGTTTGTTGTTGTTTGATACAGGTTTATGTATTTCCCCGTGTGATTCTATCGTGGAAGTTTGTTTGGATTCACGACTTGTCGATACGAGAGTTGGGTTCGGTCCCTTTTTTGTGAAATTTGACATGCGTCAAGGGTTTAAAGGAAGCACTGTATCTCAAAAAACGTGCTTTTAGAAGGGGGGTTTGTCACGAGTTTGTCACGAGGCCTACGACGTTCGACCCACCTAGGGGGGCGGAATTACTTATTTGTTTATTGTCGTTGCTGTTGTCGTGTACCCGTCCCTTAGTGTGGCTTGTGGTGCGGTTGCACCTTGGTATAGTCAGCTCAACTTCGGTTGCTTTCTCTCTCTCCCCTCTCTAATTCCACCGCCCGTGCTATTCATCCTGCAAGTTCACGGGGGGCCGGAAACCTTTCTCTCGAACTTTCTGTCTATCGGCCTCTCGCCTGTCTTTTTACCCTGTCGCACGTGCTTCGTTTCTTTTAGTTTGAAGTATGCTCACTCTGTGACGCAGCATGGCATGTTGGCCGCCATTGCTGAGGAGGTTAGCTCTTCACTCGAGCGGAAGAGTCTCTGGGGCCCTGCTCCAGTCCGGGTTCTTTACCTTATCATCGAGAGTACAGTCAGTACTTTCAATTCCCTGCAGTCGGCCTGTAGGAGAGGGACATCACTTTCTTCTGTTTCCGGGCATCTTCGCCTCGTCCTCTCGACTGGACAGAGGGTAGAGAGAGTCCTTTGACCCGCCTCTCGGGTCACCCACGGTACTGGTAAGCATCAGTTTCGTGGTCTGTTTTTTTTGAATTTGTTTTTTGTTAGCCGGCTTAGTCTTCGCTTTTTGCGCGAATTTCTTTTGTTTTCAAAATTGTAAGAGAAATATTGTGTGAGACCTTTTCCGGTTTAAATTTTCAATCTTTAACCTGGCCTTTCTTAAATTTATTTCCAAAATTCTTTCTCCTGTTTATGTATCTGGTGATGCGGTATCGGTGGGAAGGGAGAGAACCTGTGATTCAGGGTTGGAACTTGCTTGGTCTCGCCTTTCCGCCCCTGTCACATTCGCCGACTTTATCCTTCGGCCACCGTCTGTTTGTGTGTGAAAGGGAGAACGAGTTTTATGTTCACGAGCGTGCGTACGCATGTTTTGTCGTTCGGATGCGTGGTTGGAGATTTGTGTTATTTTTGAAATGTGTTTATAAAATGTGACAGTTGTGCCATTGAATTACCTATTTGCAAATGTGGTGCAGTTTTTAAGGCGATGGTCGCTGTGTTGATTTATTTCCTAAGGAGGGAAAAATGTTAAACGTGAGTGAGAGAAGGGGGAAGATAATTCATATTTGTATTATAACCTGTTGATTTTAAAGCAGTCTTTTGCCTGCATCGTGTGAGAAGACTTGATTCGATGGGTTTACTGTGTGCGTTTAATACACTTCCCCTCGCCCATCATGCGAGTGGCTGTTGAGACTTGACAGAAATGGTCAGACGATACTGACGGCGGGGTTCCAGTACCCCTTTTTCCTTCCTCCTTCCTTCTTCTTTTCCTCCCTCCGACTCTCCTTCCCAAACTACGTCCTCCCCCCTCCCGGGGGCTTCACCTGGAGCACGAACTGGATGGTGCCACGTGCTGGGCGAGGCCACGTTCCTGGCTGAGACCCCCGGACGGGATGGTGCCACGCGCTGGTCGAGGCCACGCCTTGGTCGGGACCGTGACTGCTAGAAGAGCCCGCCGTCTTGACTGGCCGGGCCCGGACCCCGTCCAGGACCTCCATTTAACACTACGTT
>CM031595.1:131504332-131506832 GCA_018398815.1 Conus ventricosus | reverse complement strand
GAGATACTTTTAAAAAAATGTTTAGATTTCCGCCTGCAGTCGCCTCGCTTTGCTACCAGGTCTGTCAGTTCAGCTGTCTCCTCTCCCCGCCGCTCTGTGCCATGGAAGAGCACTCAGAGAAGAACAACAATCGGAATCATTCTGTTCGTAATGACTGAAAGAATGTCGTGTCATGGCACTCCTCCGGCCAGTTGGTAACGGTGTGATGTAGGAAGTGTCTAATACCCTTTTCATTTAGTTCATTCTCATAATTATCATTTCTGTACAGCTGTGTGTGTTGTGTGTGTGTGTGTGTGTGTGTGTGTGTGTGTGTGTGTGTGTGTGTGTGTGGTGCGTGCGTGCGTGCGTGCGTGCGTGCGTGTGTGCGTGCGTGTGTGTGTGCGTGTGTCTGTGTGTGTGCATGCGTGTGTGTGTGTGCGTACATGCGCGCAGGAAAATGGGAAAGGGAAGATGGAGTGGGGTGGGTGTGTTTAAAGTATTTCGATGCCAAGCTGAAAGAAAAAAACAACTCGGCTTTCGTTTGATAGCAGCTTTGTGAGCTGAGCCCATCTTCTCTCTTTCTCTCTCTCCCTCCCTCTCTCTCTCTCTTTCCCTCCCTCTCTCCCTCCCTCTCTCTCTCTCTCTCTCTCTCTCCCACCCTCTCTCACTATCTCCCTCCCTCTCTCTCTCTCTCTGTCTCTCTCCCTCCCTCTCTCTCTCTCATCTCTCTCTCTCTCTCTCTCTACCCTCTCTTCTCTCTCTCTCTCTCTCTCTGGCGCTACTTTACCCTCTCCGCTCCTAAAAAAAAGAGGCACAGCCAGCTGTGCCTTTAACAACCAACAGCTGGGTGAACTGAAATGGTGCTTCGTGTGTCCCAGTAAGGCCAAGAATTGGCTAACCCTGCTCGTTCGTGATAAACCCAACCACTGCCCTCCCTCCCCACCCCCATCCTCAATCTTCTCGTATGTCTGGAATTGTTCAAAACATTGTAATCTAAAAACGTGCATAAAAAAAAATGGGCCACCGTCTTGAGCACGTGCATATTTTGGCTTCTTGGGCTGCCAGGAAACTGAAAAGGAAAAAAAAAAAAAAACAACTGTTAGTCTGGGGTAAGATATTCATTTTATTTATATTGGAACTGCTGATCTTATCTCGGTTATTAATGCCAGCAGTTAAAATGATTAACATTCCAAAGCTGAAACTTTGGGGGCATATTTTGTTTCTGTGAGGATGATGAAAAAACAACAACCCCATACTGTCTGTCTAGATAATATACACCATTTTTTTTTTTTTTTTTTTTTTTTGGTACGTATTGAAGCCGACTTGGCCAGATATCAATGCCAGAAGTTGAATTATTAACATTCCAGAACTGATGCTGGCATTTTGATTTTTTTTTTTCTCCCGTGAAAACTCATTTTGTGAGGGTTCTTGAGGCTCCAAAAGTTATTTGTGGAATAGGGGTGATGGCAAAGTAAACTCTGGGACGCCGGGGCAACCTGTAAGATGAGCTCATGATCATTAACAACCACGGGGCACTTTACAGAATGTGGTGAAACGCGTTGCTGAAATATACATCAATATCGCGATTAAAAAACAATTAAACAATGACCATGTCTCTGATTCAGACTTTTCTGTTACGTTTCAAATCTGTTCCATCTTTAATACAGACATAAAAAAATTTTGTCTTTAAGGTCAAAGGTTCAGACAGGAAGTCTTTTCATAGTTATGTACGGCCATGTGTGTGTGTGTGTGTGTGTGTGTGTGTCTCCACGCCATTAGAAATAGGAAAATCCAGTGTTTGCTCAAGAAAGTGGAGGAGGAGGAGGAGGAGGAGGAGGAGAAGGATGAGGAGGGAGAGTGACAATGGCAGGTCTTCTCTTCTTTCAAAACCAGAGAACGTTATTATTTTTTGCTGTGCAAAGGGACAAAACGCATGCCTAAACAACAGTCGGAAAGAACTCCTCTGTGAGCTCCAGCCGTATTAAAGACACAACATCCAATCCAGTTTATGTTGAAGATTAATCAGACTCCGGACAGTTGAAACTTCATCTGTACTGCGTGTGTGTGTGTGTGTGTGTGTGTGTGTGTGTGTGTTTGGCTCTGTCGCTTTTCATCATGAATATGATTGTAGACGTCGATTCTACGTGATGCGTCCAGTTCTTGTAACTTCTTTTTGACTGGGAGGAAGACACCAAGGGCGGACACCTGTTGAGGGACGAAGAGAGTTGTGGACGTGTTCTTTGTGAAGGTGAACGTGACTTTAAACCGGGTGGCGGTTTGGTGTCTGGTTAGTGCAGCGGGATGGGTCAACAGGGTGGTTTAGGGAACGCAGAAGTCAGGAGGAAGGGCGGAGGGGGATGGGGTGGGTGGGCGGGTGTTTGGGTGGGGTGGGGAGAGGGTTGGAGCAACGATAGTTCGCCCTAGGGCGTACAGTCTTTGGTTGGAGGCAGGTGGGTGGGAGGGAGTGTGGAAGGGGGGGGGGGAGGAGCAGAGGGGCAAGTGAGTGCTATATATGCCTGAC
>CM031595.1:131331832-131499332 GCA_018398815.1 Conus ventricosus | reverse complement strand
TAACATGCGCGCGTGACCTCAAGTTTTATGATGCATGCGGCACCCATTTACCTGGAGCACAGACAGGCAAGAAGCACACAGAACAAACAAGGAAGAATCCCTCAGGTTTTAACGTCCTCATCCCCCCTCAGATGATATTGGTAAAACGGAGATAAGTATCCCATGAGTGGAGTGGGGGGGGGGAAATGGGGAGAGAGAGGGCGACGGGAAGAAGGAGCGGGACGGGGGGGGGGGGGGGGGGGGGGGGGGGGCATCAACACTACAGGGACACATGTCAGCCCCGGCTAAGTGTCAGTAAGGATTCAAACCTCACAGTTACCCAGGAACATGGTGCTCTAATACGCTCTCGTCACCTACTCCTCTTCTTCCTCTCCTCCCGTTCCTCCTTTTCATTCCTTTATCCCCCCTTCTTCCCTTTCTCCCCAAAAAAAAGTGAGTAAGATACACGTTTGTCCATTTTTTCTGAGCGGATGAGGGCCCCACAAACCACGACAGAAGAAACATTTTTTTTTAAAAAGAAAGAAAAAAGAAAAGAAAAAGAATATAAAAGAAAAAAAAAACAGTATTCAAGACCTGAACGACTTTGGATCTTAAACATCGCCAGACAGAAAAAACAACAAAAAAGAACAAAATACAGGTAACCTCACTTTGGGCTATATGAAAAGGACTTCAACTGAGGCGGAGAGACGTGAACCGTAGATAACTAGGGAAAGGCATTTCAGGGAGAGAGAGCGCAAAACCCCCGGTCCCAAAGTTGATCGGATCATGGATCCGCCTCTTGTCCGTATCCCCACCACACGATTCACACCAAATCTTAACGGGTTGGTCCTAGGGTCACAATTCAGCTTTCCGCCAAGTTTCGTTAAAGTCGGTCTGTTTGCTTTTGCGTAACCTTGCCGACATACAGAAAAGAAACAGACGGCTGAATGACAGACAGAAAAAGAAACAGACGGCTGAATGACAGACAGAAAAAAGAAACAAAGGCGGCTGAATGACAGACAGACAAAAGAAGCAAAGACGGCTGAATGACAGAAAAGAAACAAAGGCGGCTGAATGACAGAAAAAGAAAAAAAGACGGCTGAATGACAGAAAACGAAACAAGACGGCTGAATGACAGAAAAAGAAACAAAGACGGCTGAATGACAGACAGAAAAAAGAAACAAAGGCGGCTGAATGACAGACAGAAAAAGAAACAAAGGCGGCTGAATGACAGAAAAAGAAACAAAGGCGGCTGAATGACAGACAGAAAAAGAAACAAAGGCGACTGAATGACAGACAGAAAAAGAAACAAAGGCGACTGAATGAGAGACAGAAAAGAAACAAAGACGGCTGAATGACAGACAGAAAAGAAACAAAGGCGGACTGAATGACAGACAGAAAAAGAAACAAGGCGGCTGAATGACAGACAGAAAAAGAAACAAAGGCGGCTGAATGACAGACAGAAAAAGAAACAAAGGCGGCTGAATGACAGACAGAAAAAGAAACAAAGGCGGCTGAATGACAGACAGAAAAAGAAACAAAGCGGCTGAATGACGGACAGAAAAAGAAACAAAGGACGGCTGAATGACGGACAGAAAAAGAAGCAAAGGCGGCTGAATGACAGACAGAAAAAGAAACAAAGACGGCTGAATGACGGACAGAAAAAGAAACAAAGACGGCTGAATGACGGACAGAAAAAGAAGCAAAGACGGCTGAATGACGGACAGAAAAAGAAGCAAAGGCGGCTGAATGACGGACAGAAAAAGAAGCAAAGGCGGCTGAATGACGGACAGAAAAAGAAGCAAAGGCGGCTGAATGACGACAGAAAAAAAGCAAAGACGGTTAAAAAACGTTACGTCTCGGTAAAGAAAAGAACCAAGGGAGATAACTTTTGCTCCAGTTTGTTGTGATAAGACCCGTGTACCCATAATAAAGTGAAATTGGATGAGGCATCTCCATCGTAACTCCAATGTGGATCAACTGAATTAAATCTCGATTTTGTGGCCAGCGTATGTCTTGCTGGGCCAAAAAAAAAAACATCTAAACACAGAAAAGTATACCTTCAAACAGATTGCCCTCGTTCTTTTGAACATTTTCGGACACCCACCGTTCTGGCATTAAGACGTCCTTGGAATCCGGGGCAGCCAATACCCAGAAAACTGCAGACTGCTAGATACTCGTGAGGTATTGTCCTTACACAGTTCTTCCAATCAAACTCATGTCCATCGTGAAAAAGGTCTACCCAGATTGCCCCGGTCCTTACAGACGAGTACCGGTAAGTTTGGGATAGGATCCTTGTGCAGTGGCATGAACCATTGACTCCCAAGCAAGACCTGTAGCAACAGAATAATTCATTTTTTACAAATTCCAGAAGCTAATAACACTCCTAGAAATCGAAGAACCAAAACTTGCAGTCAGAGAAAAGGAGATGTGGAGAGAAAGGGAACGGGGTACTGGAGTGACTTTTTTTTTAATAAAACAAATGATATCAGTAATCCGAAATACACAGAGCTGAAGAAAACTAAATCAGGTCAGCTCGTTCATGCCCCAGCCAACAACAAAACACATTAGGAAACTGAAGTGAATGTAATGCCTGTAAAAGAATGCAATGGTGAGTGACAATTAAAATAAAAAGTAGTGGAATACACAACTGATGTAATATACGTTTGAAACATACTGATGGATATAGAGGGACTGGAACAAATACGTTCGACTTGAATAAAGATTTTTTGTAACTCAGCGAAAGAACCACTGCTGAATATAATGATGAAGACACTGGCTGCGTATGTATTGTTAGTCTGGAATGAAACTATAATTCGATGTATTTGTTCGTATTCACACTTATACATGGGTCTTATTTCTACATGTCTTCGGGGAATATTTCTACTATGCGAGTTGACTTCAACGCGGTGACCGCCCTGATATGACCCTTAGCGGTCGGCAACATTACCTTACCTTACCTATCAGGATCTACTTCAGCGGAACATACAGTCGGATCACAGTGAGACAAGCACAGAACACAAGAGATGCCATTAGGAATGACCTGAGTGAGGTGATCTGAATGTAGGCATGATGAGATCGTACGGCACGCGATCCGAGTACCAATCAGACCGGACACCTGTGAACCTCAGAGAACCTCGGAGAACAGAACGCCACCTAAGTGACCCGTCTCCTCAGCTGGGTGGTCTTGTGAACACATAACATTAATAACTCCCTGTGGGGTAGCAGTTTGGGGGCTACGAAAGGCCGAGCCTGAAGGCCGCGAGTATGATGGAAGCTGGGATAAGTGGCGCGAGAGCACTGCTGCGGAGAGAATGCGGAAGATTAAAAATATAAAGCAAAACAGGAGGGGAAAAAAAAGACCTGTCATGGCACACTGTTTAGATACCGTGACAGCACCTCTCACCCTGTGGTCTGTAACAGGCACGCTCGGTGCCGATCGGTGTCTTCTCTCCTTCATTCCTCAGCGGGCAGTGAGCAAGCCAGCATCTGATCTCTCCTCGGAAGCGGCTGGGCCGCTCGGTCTTGTCAACGAGATCGGAACTCGAGGAGAACTATCGGGACCAGATCGTCTTGGCATGCGTTCCAGATTACCAGGACCATATGGCATCTTGGCATACCTTCAAGACGCTGTCGGTATCATCTGGTTCTTGCTGTTAACGGTCCCTCCACGTCACAGCGGGGCTTGGGTATGGCAAAGTACTGGCTTCAAAAGGATATTAAACCGAAACTGTTCCCTTTGCGAAAATTGTAATTTTGAAGCCAGCAGTGGTGATTATTGTTTTCGTATGAAAACAGTACAGTTTTAGTCTTGTTGCTTCAAGATGATACGTTTTCTTGCTGATCAACACGATCACTACAAAATCGTCAATTCTCACTCATGAAAATGTATGATTATGCCTCATGCTTCAAGATGATACGTTTTCTTGCTGATCAACACGATCACTACAAAATCGTCAATTCTCACTCATGAAAATGTATGATTATGCCTCATGAATGACAGTAAATAAAGACTCACAGGCATGCACCCTAGTATCATTGGTATAATTTTGCGTAAGATCTGTCTTTAAAAGATTGTTTTACATAGACGCAGAATGCCGAAAGCTGGTAATAATTAACTGTTTTCTCCGTTCATGGATCAGTAAGTTCACAAGGTTTTCGTTCCGTCGACTCATTATTCCATGTTTCACATCATAATTACCGCCTGCCTTCTTTCGGAGTTTAGGACTGTTTTCACGTGAAAACGGTAGTCATCAGCTTTTCAATGATGATTAGTGTTTGCATCAGGAAAACGGATGTTCTTTATGCTCTTTTATCTTCTGTGAAACCCCAGTGGCATTGCCACCACGCCGGCCATTCTGGCTCCCCGTCCATTGCCACACCCTGGTCTCTCCCACCGTCGCCCAGGCACCAGCAATCCACAGGGAGCTGTCAATACCTACTCGTCATGAGGTAACCCCCACCATAGGACAGTCACTTCGGTGGTGTTCAGTGGTGTTTGTTCTGATCCGGCATACAAAAGACGCCACATCCTGAGCCCTCTATCGGCGAAAACAATTGCTTAGTCGCGGAGCCAGTGTGGGTGACATCCCTCTCGGGAGAACGTTACCATGCCCATCCAACGACAGTCCCCATGAATTTGCCGACACCGACGACCTCAACACAAACTCATCAAGAGTATATAGACGTGAAGATTTCTTGTCTTTAAATGCTGAGGATGAGGATAATGAAGATTACCCTATGGAGTTCCTTCTGGTCAGTGACGACACGACAGGGTTGTATTTTATGCTTATTTTCACTATTATATTCCGGCTTCAACCAGGCCTGAGAGACACGAACACCTACAGTGTTGGTAGAAAATTTGAGCATCACTCTTTAAGAGACGCATCTGTTAAGTGGATGAAGCTCAGATGTGCCATTCCAGACTTCCCATTTGAGCCCATAGTACAATCTGGGCTGAAAAATCCCACAAGCACATGCCTGTCGGGAATCGAACTCACGACCTCCTCGCCGGCAAACTGCGATGCTAACACTGCGCTACTGCAGCAGGTAAAAATAGTAATGACAAGCAGTGGATATCACTTCTTCCTTAATGAGAATGCTTTAATCATGAAACCAGTATTTATGAATTATGGTAATAATCAATTTTCTTAATTTCTTAATAGTAGTAATCATGATTAACGGCGATCATCACTTTTTTTCTCTCTCTCTCTTTGTGATAGTGTTTCCGCCATGAAGATACTGGTTATGACCTTTTGAAGCTACGACACTTACATAATGTATGTAACTTTGTTAATGTCAAGCGCCACGGTGGGGAGTGTAAGAACCATTTCGGTCTCAACCTTAGAGGCGTTCGTTCAAGCCCCGGCAGCTGTTACTGTGAGAAGTGTGCAACGGGATTTTTCTGTTCTTCCAACAAGTAAATTCACCTGCACACATTCTAGTCACGATGTAGATCCAGAAGGGAGTGAGGTGTGGGGGTGGGGGTGGGGGGTGGGGGTTGTTGGTATCTTCGCCTTTCACCAGTTACAGTCCCAGTACGCTTATAGAAGTCATTCACCACTTTCTGCTTGGATGCTTTCCGTCCACGGATTGCCCGTCTGTTCGCTACGCATCACTGCACTGTTTGTGTCAAATAGTCAAGTCTTCAGCTCACGTAAGAAAGTTTGAGCACGTGGTGAAAGGCACATGCTGACAGTGGGCCGACCTCGCTGAACGCCAGATAACAAGGTGGCATGCATGGTGACTTGAGAGGGCGGCCCAGCCAGTTGAACAATACCTTAGGGGCTTTCTGGGATTGTGGGGCCCGGAAGAGGTTATCGTCTTGCACGGGCGAACGGGAACTCCGTCAAAGGCAAACAGTGGAAATGTCAGATGAGAGACCGATCATCTTTCTCCAGAGTTATGTCTTGACTGAAACCCCTTCGTTTGTATATGCTAACACAAAGAGTAGGTTGGTCTGGTAAGATGCAAAGAGGCACGTGGCCCCGAAAATCTTTGTTGGATGTGCGAGGGTGTGGCAGACAGGGGGTTGGGTGGGGGAGGGGGGTTGGGAGGGGGTGATGAGTTTGACAGCCTTGAAGAGGCCTATATGCGGTCGGCTGGACTATAGTGATTAAAAACTATAAACCAGGCTCCTGGAGTGAAATCAGAGAAAAGCATTAATCTTCAAATGCTGAAATTCTTCGCCGAAGATCAGCCGTTAGTATCTAGCTCTCTTGTGTACAGAAAACGATGTATTGGCCTATAATCATTATTTCTTTTTCGAATAAGCATGGGGGTTTTAAAAATATATTTTCCTCCGCAATTTTAAGATGCATTTGATAGGCCTATAGGCTATCTGGCTCCATTTCCGGATGAGCAGTTTTAACACTTTCACCCTCCCTATGAACAGTCCACGAGATTTCGGTGTTGCACGGGTGTCAGCCGTGGACGTGTCTGTGTGAGCGAGGGGTGTTGTCACACTGTCGCTCAACGTCGACAGTTCAGGACCCAACTGTGCACAAAAACAGACGAGAGAGAGAGAGAGAGAGAAAGGGGCGACCAAAAAAAGTTCCTGTCCAGCTGTCCGGGAAATGTGTGCCGTGGTACACTACAAAAGCCTAGATGGAAAGATTCCATTTTGTACCTCCCATCATGTGGAAGAACTTTCTTTGATTAAAATTCAAGGTCAGTTTGGTCAGCTAGTTAGTCATAGGAGGGTGCGTAGCGCATCACTACGTATCTAAAGCACTACCAGTTATTAGCCCTACGACCAATAGATCTACGTGTCGTAAACCATACGACCCTTTAAGACTACGCGTCTATATCATTACAATTGACCATGTATCGAAAAAGCTAGATTCGTGTTCTCTAGAACTACGTGTCTATATCGCTATGCCCGTTTGCTCTACAGCAGAAAGAAAGAAAAATAGTGACAACGGCCCGTTTGTATGGGGAATGGTGTAGCGCAATCACTACTGGATAATGTCAGTAGGTCCCCATTAGGGGAGGCGCCATATGTTCCCCCATGTCTATGTTCCCCCAGGTCTATGTTCCCCCACCTCCAGATTCCCCCAGGTCTATGTTCCACCCCCTACCTACCGTGCCGTACGTGACCTCGTGTCGTACGTGACCACGTGCCGTGCGTGACCTCGTGTCACTTGTGACCTCATGTTGTTTGTGATCACATGTCGCTTGTGACCTCGTGCCGTACGTGTCCACGTGACTTCGTGTCGTACGTGACATCGTGTCGTACGTGACATCGTGCCGTACGTGACCTCGTGCTATAACGTCTCCTCGTGCCATACGTGACCTCGTGTCGTACGTCACCTCGTGTCGTACGTCACATCGTGCCGTACGTCACATCGTGCCATACGTGTCCTCGTGCCATACGTGACTCGTGTCGTGTGTGACATCGTGCCGTACGTGATCTCGTGCCTACGTGTCCTCGTGCCATACGTGACCTCGTGTCGTATGTGACATCGTGCCGTACGTGATCTCGTGCCGTACGTGTCCTCGTGCCATTCGTGACCTCGTGTCGTATGTGACATCGTGCCGTACGTGACCTCGTGCCGTACGTGTCCTCGTGCCATACGTGTCCTCGTGCCTATACGTGACCTTGTGTCGTACGTCACATCGTGCCGTACGTGATCTCGTATCGTACGTGACCGGATTGTCATACTTGTTACAGAATCTAAGTTGTATCCTGACTAGATATGTTGGAATGTTCATATTTTATGCTTTAAACCCGGGAAAAAGAGACGGAATACATTTAAATGTTACAAGATTGTATTGATCCTTTCTTTGCTTTGTTTTGTTTTTCTCTGTATTTGGTGACAGGAGTCTGTCAACCTCGGGTGATGTCGATGGAGGAAGGACTAGCGCACAGCCAAACACACTCACAGCTTGCTTACGATTTCATTCATATATCATGCATTCGTCACATCAAACCACTAGTAAAGTCTATAACTTTACTACACATGATCATAGAACGAAACATCAATGCATATGGAATCAAACAAAATAAAACATTCTCTCTTTCCTGAACTTCACAAAATCATTTATCTAAAACATCATTAACTAACCCGGGTATAAATAGATTTCTACTTTACCTGGCCAGGTGATCTTAACTATTCACGAATCACTGTCTTTCTTTTCTTTTTTTTTTTTTTTTCACTGTCACTTTCACAAGCACGACAAAAATTTTGGCATTGGTCAGGTTAGACTCTGGCGCGGGCGGGGACTCCCGGGCACGGTCAGGTTAGACTGCTGGCCTGGCTTTGGTTGTGGGTTCACTTGACGAGTAACGCTGCCGGGTGGGGTCGAACTCCTTTTAAGAGGAACAGTGAATAACATCGATTGTTCTCCTTTTTTCCCTTCCTGCTTAAGCTTTGCAACCTCTCTCTCTCTTTATCTGCTCTATCAAAGGACGGGTTTGCTTTTCTTTTCTTTTTTTTTTTTCTTTTTTTTCCCTTTTTTATTAAGCAACCCTCTCTCCACATCTCTCCTTAGCCCTTCCCTCTGCAGACATCTCGTGCAAATCTCTCAATTGGTTTTTCCCCTCTCCTCCCCTCATCTCTCTCTTCTCTCTCCACAGCCCTACACCCAAAACCCTCTTCCCTCTTCTCTCTCTTTTTTCTCCTCCCTCTTCATCACACAACTTTATTCCCTCCTACGTGTCCAAAGGTGGTCCCTTGGTCAGTTTTTTTAAAAGCCTTGTCCCGAATTTTCTCCCTCAAATTTTCCATTGGATATTCAAATCAGAAGTCCGCCTACACGTTTACTCCTTGGGGGTCTTTGGTCTTTTTAATTTGATTAGCGATTTCACCCCCCCCACCCACTACCCCCCCTCTCTTCGTTCCGGCGACGTGAAATTGGCTAATCATCTGTCCGGCGCGAGATCGTCTACCGACCGGGGCGTGGGTCACTACTTATCTGACTGGCGGACCGACCGTCTCCGGAGGTTAGGTTAGTCCCCTCGCTGGCCCAAATTGGGCGGGTGATCTGACCCGGGCGTCGAACTCTTTGACAGACATCGAGGCGTCCGGTCACTTTTATCCGTCGGGGGCGCTAAAAATTTTTGATTTTTGAGCTTATGTCCCAAACCCTGGCCCACGACTTTGGTTGTTTTTTTTTTTTGTCCGTGCAGAGTCATTGTTATCATTAATTTGTTTTTCTTTCATTTCAAATGTTAAATGTGTCAGTACACGTTTTTCCATACTATTCGGGTTACGTTAAAATTTCCCGGGAAATTCTGATTTTATTGGAGGTTTTAGTGCGTCAAAATATATTTTTTTAAATCATTTTTTTTCCCTAGTTCCACCCTCCCGCATTAGGGCCCAAAAGACCCCGGGCCCAAAGGCCAAGTCAATAAAAGTTCAATTTTCCGAGTTGTATTAAATACGTTAATTGAAATTCCCAAAATACAAAAATCGAGAAGAGAGAGAGAAGAGAGAGAGACAAAAGGATAATTTAAGAGATAATTAGAGAGAGAAAAGAGAGAGAGAGAGGAGAGAGAGGAGAGAGAGAGGAAAAGGGAGAAGAGAGAGATTCAGAGAGACAGAAGAGCTAATTAAAACTCTCTCCTCTCCTCTCTCTCTCTCCCCTCTCTCTCCTCCTCCTCTCCCCTCTTTCTCAAAAGGGGGGCGGGCTTTGCGCCCAAACGTACGGTATTAATTGTGATGAGTACTGGGCCTGTCTGTTCAATAAAAAAATCAGCGTGCCAGTGCGCGTTCACATTTCATCAGAAGCTATTGCCACGTAGTGCTAAAGAAGAAATAGAAAACAAAAACACAAAAGATGTAGACCTGTACGTAGTGCAAAAAAAGAAAAGAAAACAAAACACACGAAAGTAGTAGAGCTACTGCCACTAGTGCAAAAGGACATAGCCAATAGAGATCGCAAGTCACCTTCGGCTTCTTGCTTTTTTTTTTTCCATCTAATAGAGCAAAATCAAAAATCCATTAGTGACAGAGGGGGCTTTTAGCTACTTTTTTTTTATTTCTGATAAAAACAAGGTAGAGTTTGAAACTAGTGCTTTTGTACATACAAAGGAAACTTCTCTTCTCCTCTCTCTCCTCTCTCTCCCCTCCTTCTCCCTTCCCCTCTCCCCTCCTCTCTCCCATTATATATTTATTCAGGATATTCATGAAAATTTTATATGGGCAAAAAAAAAACCAAAACAAAACAAAACAAACAAACAAAAAAAAACAAAAAAAAGAAATGGGCTTATTGAAAATTTAGACTCTTGAACAAGGGGGAATGAGAAAGAGAAGAGAGAAAAAGAGAGAGGAGAGAGAGAGAGAGAGAGAAAAGAGGGGAAAGAGAGCGTGAAATGCAAAAATTCCTTTTCCGTCCGAAAATCGTTTTTTCATCAAATAAAATTATTTCAGGCAAATTATTGATCATTTTAGGCCCCCGATAATCAAAACCAGGCGCAAATAACGCCTTAATCGATTATCGAACCGGTTTTATTGTTTTTGAACCAAATTTGATTTTGGTAAAAAAGTTGCACAAAAAATTGATTTTTGGGCCCTTATTGTTTTATCGGGGCCGGTTAAAATTTCCGGCGTATTTTGGACCTGGTTATTGATTATGGGGTCTATTGAAAAGAAATTTGACTAAAATCGATTTCGTACTGTGAAAAACGATTTTTTTGAAAATGCACACAATTCACTTTCCCCCCCGAAAATCAATTTTCTAGTTGAAAATCAATTCATTTTTTAAACAAATTACTTACCAATAGGCCCCCAAAACAATAACCAGGTCCAAAGAACGTTGTAATCGATTTGGGGACCGGTTTTTTGATTTTTACACCTAACATTGATTTTGGTAATAATTTGCACAAAAAATGATTTCGCCCATTTTTGATTGTTGGGGGCCCGTTATTTAATTTCCGGCGTTTTTGCCCGGTTTTTGATTATTGGGGCCCATTTAATAAGTAATTTGCAAGAAAATCGATTTTCATACATGAAATTGATTTTCGGGGCCCAAAATTTAAATTTTGTGAATTTCACGCTTTACACAGAGAGAGAGGAGAAGAGAGGAGAGAGAGAGAGAGAAAGAGAGAGAGGAGAGAGAGAGAGAGAGAAAAAGAGGAGAAGAGAGAGAGAGAGAAGAGAGAGAGAGGAGAGGAGAGAGAGTTTTTTATAGTTACTGCATGCCCTTTAAAAAAATACCAACAATTGCAAAAAAGAATTTTAAAAGGAGAGGGAGGAGAGAGAGAGGAGAGAGAGAGGGGAAGGGGGAGAGAGAGCGACGTTATATAAATACTGTCAGTTATTTGGCTGCGTCGCAGCAGTTATACAAATGGGAGGGGGGGGGGGGGGGGGAGAGAGAAAAAGGCGAAAGAAAGTGTTTGTCATGCCCCTTAAAAAAATACCCCAAAAGCAAAAAGAAATTTAAAGGGGAGAGGGGAGAGAGATAGAGAGGAGAGAGAGAGAGAGAGAGAGAACTGAACTAATATTTTACCAGTATTACGTTGACAGGGGAAAGGAGAGAGAGAGAGAGAGGAGAGAGAGAGGAAGAGAGAGAGAGAGAGAGAGAGAGAGATTGACGAAATTTCCCGTGCGTGCGCCCCGGCGCGCCACACACACACCACCCACACACACACCCCACACCCACACGCAGGCCGCAGGGACGACGCACGCATCACTCGCACGCACGCACGCACACACACACACACAACACACCACACACACACACGACATTCTTTCGTAATTTCTTTCATTTTTTTTTTAAAAACGTAGTGATATAGAGTGACATAGGACTAGCGAAAGACGGTGTCTGGAAATCGTAGTGGTGACATAAATAGTTGTATAGGTGGTACAAGTTTTGAAGGGGAAATGTCCCCCCGGGGGGAATGACCGTAGTGTACGGGGGAAAAGCGTTTTGGGTATGTAATTGTGTTTCCCCTAAGCTTTAGCCCGTTAGTGATATTGACACGTAGTGATTACGGGATGTCCCCCTATAGGATACGTTTTTCTAAAGCAGGTGAAATTTGCCAAAGGGAAAAGACTGGGAATTTTTTGAGGGAATTTTGTTCTAGTGGAAAGTGATTTTGCTCGTAAATAATTCGGTTCAGTATCAATCTATTGGTGAAAAACCCATGTGTTTTGCGTCCGTGCAAAATTTTAGGTCAAATGTCGGTTTAACAGGGGCATTTAATGTCAAAGGTTAACGTGTATACGCAAGTTACAAAATTTGAAGCTTTCGAAAGAGTGAGTGGGGGGGGGGGGGGAGGGAAAGAGGGGGGGTTGGGGAAAGGAAGGTTCATGGGTGTGTGTGTCGCACGCCGCGCGTGTGTTGTTAAGCTTTACGGTTTATTAATTCCCCCCCTTCTTTTTGACAGAAGTTTGCAATGGGGTTGGTAAACTTGCTTAGGATTTCAAAGGGAAATGCATAGATAAAACATGTACATATCATTGTATGATTTTTTTTTTTAGGCGTTTTCACTTTTTTTCCCCGTTTTAAAGGGGTTTTAGAAGTATTTATGCCAATGAATGACAATTGGGTGGCATTCCCCTAATCCTAGGTCGAAACACTAACGGGCTAAAAATCTACGGGCACTAATCACAATCCAAACGACTATTAACCGAAATTTACTACAGTGTCAATCGAAAGAATTTCCCCTTTAAACTTGCCTATACAATTTTTATGATTACCACTACGATTTCCAGACACCGTCTTTATCGCTACGTCTCTATGTCACTCTATATCACTACGATTTAAAAGAAAAATGAAACAAATTACGAAAGAATGTCAGTGTTGTGTGTGTGTGTGTGTGTGTGTGTGTGTGTGCCGCGTGCGAGTGAGTGCGTGCGTGCGTGCGTGCGTTGCGTGCGTGCGTGCTGTGTGTGTGTGTGTGTGTGTGTGTGTGTGTGTGTGTGTGTGCGCGCGCGCGCACGTGCGCAATGTCTGTCAATCTCTCTCTCTCTCTCTCTCTCTCTCTCTCTCTCTCTCCTCTCTCTCTCTCTCTCTCTCTCTCTCCTCTTCCTGTCAACGTAATACTGTAAAATATTAGTTCAGTTCTCTCTCTCTCTCTCTCTCTCTCTCCCTTTTAATTTCTTTTTGCTAATAGTTGGTATTGTTTTAAGGCATGACAGATACACTTTCTTTCGACCATTCTCTCTCGTCCCCCCCCCCCCCCCCCCCCCCCCCCCCCATTTGCCACCTCGCCCACAGCAGCCAAAAACGACATTACTAAAACGCTCTCTCTCTCTCCCTCCTCTCCCCCTCTCTACATCTCTCTCTCTCTCTCTCGCCTTTTAAAATCTTTTGCATACTGTGCGTAGTCTTTAACATGACAGATACACATATATAAACTCCTCTTCTCTCTCTCTCTCCTCTCTCTCTCTCTCTCTCTCTCTCTCTCTCCTCTCCTTTGTTTCTGTTTGATGTTTGGATGTTTAAGCGTGACAATTCACATATATAACTCTCTCTCTCCTCTCTCTCTTCTCTCTCAATCTCTCTCTCTTATGTATGAAATATCGTTTTGTCTGTGTTTTGTGGAAATAAACTTCACTTAATTTTCCGCCCGAATAATCAATTCATGGTGAAATTCGTGTGTATGTGAATATACTTAGGCCCAAACAATCAATAATCGGGCAAATATCTATTAATTAACTAGTGCAACAATCATATTTAATGGGCCGAAAATCTATTTATGTGCAATATTACCAAAATCAATGATTAGGGTAAAATCATAACCGTCCGCTAATCGATTATCAGACGTTCTTTGGACCTGGTTATTGATTATTGGGCCTATTGTAAGTAATTTGCTTATAAAATTGAATTGACACGAGGTCACGTATGGCACGAGGAGACGTATAGCACGATGTCACGTACGCACGATGTCACGTACGACACGATGTCACGTACGACACGAAGTCACGTGGACACGTACGGCCGAGGTCACAAGCGACATGTGATCACAAACAACATGTCACAAGTGACACGAGGTCACGCACGGCACGTGGTCATGTACGACACGAGGTCACGTACGGCACGGTAGGTAGGGGGTGGAACATAGACCTGGGGGAATCTGGAGGTGGGGAACATAGACCTGGGGGAACATAGACATGGGGAACATAGACATGGGGAACATATGGCGCCTCCCCTAATGGGACCTACTGACATTATCCAGTAGTGATTGCGCTACACCATCCCCATACAAACGGGCCGTTGTCACTTTTTTCTTTCTTTCTGCTGTAGAGCAAACGGGCATAGCGATATAGACACGTAGTTCTAGAGAACGCGAACATGAATAGCTTTTTCGATACATGGTCAATTGTAATGATATAGACGCGTAGTCTTAAAGGGTCGTATGGTTTACGACACGTAGATCTATTGGTCGGAGGGCTAATAACTGGTAGTGCTTTAGATACGTAGTGATTGCGCTACGCACCCGTGCATTCCAGTAAAATGTAATTCTGTCACTAAGACATTTCTTCGAATATTAATCCTTGAAGAATTGATAGTTTGTCAGTGGCAATCCTTAATACATCAGAGTAAGGCTTTGTGAACATACTCTTGGGGTCCGATTTGTCTGTGCCGTTGAGTGTTTTAAATCTTGTGTAAGGTCAGCTCTTACTCTACAGAATTTGGATGAAGGTAAGTATTGTATTCAGTCTGTCATCAGAATAATTTATGTGCCTCTTTCAGTATCACTGGTGAAATATTATGTGGTCCACCAGCCTTACTAGGGTTTATACTCCTAAGTTTATTTCAACTGATTTTTTTTAGTTCTGAAAACTGTTAAAGACAGATTTTGAAGTCGTAACATTATTCTCAGTTTCCGTACGGGAAACGCTACAAAAGAATGGATTTAAACTCACCTACCTTTTGTGCGTCAGTTACTGTCATTTTCCCAATCTCTTCCTCAAAAGGCCTGATGCTTGTGTATATATTCATTTTATTTCTAACGTACTTCCAAAAACGCTTGGAATAAAGTTCAACCTTTTCGGCTCTTTCGGTTTTCATGTTCTTTCTTTGCCAGTTTCACCCCTTTCGTGCACTGATTTCGCCCGTTTAATGAAGCGCTGATCATCACTACCATCTTAAATAGTTGAAAATTTAAAAAAAAAATTTAAACCCTACTATACGCATATATTTCTTTTACTTTCTGCAGTAATAATCTATTTATCCATCCGGATATTATCTTACTAATACCACTTCATTTTTTTAAAAAGTACATTGACCTCGGGGGTTAGTGGGATGGATGGATAGATAGATAACATCAGCATTTTTGCATTGCCACAGCGTTTCATTTCAGTAGGGCCCAGTCTGTTTGGCTGGGTTCTTTCCTAGTGTTCGCCTTATCTCTCTCTCTCTCTCTCTCTCTCTCTCTCTCTCTCTCTCTCCTCTCTCTCTCTCTCTCTCTCTCTCTGTTTTCCTCCTTGACGCATAAATCAAACATAAGGATGCCACGGCCACTCTTTCCCGCATGGAGGATACAAGAAGATAAGAAATAATAGGGGTGGGTGGGTGGGGGATACCTTAGAAGAGCACGATTAAATTCAGGCTCTTCAAAATTTCTTTTCAGTTATTCCTTACAAATTTCTTTTCAGTTATTCCATACAAATTTCTTTTCAGTTATCCTTACGATACCGTTTTGAGGCATAGGCTCTTCCCATGTAGAGACTGCTTTGTCCGTTTTTCAGTCGGTGACGAAATAAACCCGAATTAAAAAGAAAAATGTAGGTTGGCGAAATTTCGTAGCACCATGTCTCTCTCTGTCCGTGTCTGTCTGTCTCTGTCTCTCTCTCTGTCTCTTTCTCTCTGTATCTTTCACGCGCACACACACACACACACACCACACACACACACACACACACACACACACACACACACACGCACACACACACACACAAACGCACACACACTCATGTATACACGCACACACACACACACGCACGCACACACACGCACGCACGCGCGCACACACGTACACAACACATACCCAAGAGGCTATGAAATACATCATTGAAATCGGTCATAGGTGGGTATGCTGACATCCTAGTCTGACTTGTGCATCCGAGAGATCCTAGGTCTCAAATCTCTCATTTTTCCTTCAAAGCTGCAAGCAAAGCTCACGTCCACGTTTTATGAAAAAAGGTTTTCTTGGAATATCAAATTACAGGCCTACTGTTAAACATAGACAAACATGAATTTCAAATTGATGGATTTGGAGTGAGCAATACAGCAAACCTTGTGTTAAAAAAAAAACACCTAAAAATTAAAAAAAAAAAAAAAAAAAGCCGAGCCCGTTTTAAAACATTGTAACCATGAAGATGGAGCGCGCACGCGCGCGCGCATGTGTGTGTGTGGGGGGGGGGGGGGGGGGGGGGGGGGGGGGAGTGTGTGTGTATAGTGTGTGTATGTGTGAACGCAGTGGCAAAACTAGCGTAAGGGAAGGTACTCGTCTAAAAATGGGAACATCATATCCAGTAGACTGTCTCCCTTGGTTACTTTGATTTTTGGGGGAGGGAGTGGGGGGGGGGGGGGGGAGTGAATGGCATGGAGGAACGAAGGGGTAATTTTGTGGGGAGTTCTGTTTAAATCACGCTTCACTTTAAATGGTAAGGCGGAGAACAGATCATTCTGAGTTGCTCAGAGGTTTATTGTTTCCTCTGTTAGGATGAGGTATCCCGGAATTCCATCTTACTGTCCAGCACAGTTGTAAACGAATAAAACGTTCAACACGATCAAAAAATCGGGGGGGGGGGGGGGGGGGGGGGGGACGAGAAAAACAAATATTGGAAAAGGGAAACTCCCGCTGGCTCCGCGTCCCAGCAATTACTGACATCAAAAACAGCTAGAGTGTCCTGCGAAAATGGGATCAGAACGGACACCATTGAAGACGCGCACGAAGTGACCCGGCAGCGGTGCAGTGTGTTCTCAGGTGGATTGCCTCTTGTCGACCTGGCTATTGGTGTATGGTTTAAACCCTCGATTGTTTTGACCTTCGCTGATTAGGCTTACGTGCCGTGGACATGGAAAATATTGTTTCTGCTGCTTGCTTCTTTTCCTCTGAGTCGGATGTTAAAGTGCCATAACTTTAATGGCCGTAGAGACGGAGAGCTGTAAGAGATTAGTCGTATTCAAGTCACGGCATAAGGAAAGTCGCAGCCCCCATCACCCATCTTCCTGCCTTAATCTCCTCTGCACTGAACCAGGTACCCATTTGCTGTTGGATGGTTTATGGGTTTCAAGCCGTAAAAAGCCGGTACAGTGGGTGGTTCGAACTTACGACGTCAGCTCAAAGCCGAACACTCTAACCAGTTGAGTACATACCCCTTTTCTTATTTATGTAAACTTCCGCGCGCGTGCGCGCGCGCGCGCACACACACACACACACACACACACACACACACACACACACACACACACAACTAACAACTACGGCTGTAGATCAGACAACAGCATGCTGATAGGTTTTTTAAATTTTTTTATTCATTAGTTCAGATCGAAAGCTAATGTTTCTTTCTTTTTCATTTTCTTTTCTTTTTCTTTTTTTCTTTTTAAAGATTCGGTCTATACTGAAGCACAACTGTGTAAACCATGTGCTCAGTAAGATATACATGCCTGAGCATGAAAATGGCTAAACTACTGGATGCGTGTGCGTATGTCTGCGCGCGCAAGTATGTCTTTTAAAAGGGGTCGTGGTTTGTTTTCAAAACAAAAGTGACTACTTCGAACAAATCGCATGACTGGAGGACAACGGCTACAGCGGTCCGTCCATGGTGTTGGCCAGCTCGCAGAACCAGACCGGAATCTCCGCCGTCTGGTCCAGGCCAGGTTGGGTGCCCAGGTCTCGCAGCATGTCGCCCTCGCTCGTTTGCAGCGAGAGCAGGTGGCGGACGCATCTGGCGCACATCTCGCGGTACTGGTGCTTTCCTGTAGCCAGGGCCACGAGCCCCGCCCCCCAGGCCACCTTGTGGTTGAGGAAGTGGGTGTAGAAGCCTTCGTGGCAGGTCAGCAAGAAGTCCAGGATCTTCTCCGCGCTGCGGAGGTACTTCGCCTGCCTGGTGACCCGGTACAGGTGGTGGAGAAAGTACACGGGGTAGCCCAGCTGGTAGAAGAGCTCCTGGGAAACAGACAGACGCACGCACACACCCCACCCACCCCCACACACACAGAGCCACACGCATATGCACGCATGCGCGGGAACACACACACATACACACACATGCGCGCGTGCACGCTGATTTTTTCTTAAAACTACACTGCTTCACAACGAACGTGGGGGAACAAAAGAGATGCTAAACCTAAAACGGAACTGAGAATATAATAATTACAACGAAACCATTTCATCCTATCTCGACATAACGCTGTAGTTTCTTCGAATAGATTTCTTCATTTTTATTTTTATTTTATTTATTTATTTGAATTTGCTCTTCTTGTCTGAACATTGATTGCATTCAAGTGTCATGACAGAACATTCACTTCAAACCCAGTCCTCTTCGATAATCTCCCTTCATCAAAATATCGAACGAAAAAATCTTGCCGTTGCCTTCGATCATATGTAAATATGATTTTTTAGTTCATCAGCCCATTTATTGTAGCACGGGGATATATATTTACGTGAGTACAACCTTTTTTTTTTCTTTAAGTAATAGACTTTCGGATTCTGATTGAACACACCTGTAGGCTACATGGAGTGTTTATTACGCTTGAAATACTTTTTTTTCCCCAGAATACATGCTGGCCCATTTTCATCTAACTAATCTATGTTGGGACACAAAGAATGCAGTATTCTTTTCCATCCGCGACATCGTGTGTGTCCCTTTTCGTATAATCAATGCTATTTTCACAGGTTGCATTCTATGTCTTCACATTAGCGATACCAAAACCACCATTTCCTTAATGTTGCATAATTAGCTATGACTTTTTTTTGGGGGGGGGGGGGGGGGGTACGGGAGTGGGGGGGGGGGGGTATGACAGACAAAATCGATGGATGTATTCCTAACAGTTACCTGGGAATCGGGAGGCCTTGGAGACATTAATCCGTGGGTACACTTTCGACAGTAGTAATGATTTGAGAACAAGTTGCTATACCTACCCGTGTGATTATTCTCCCCGATCAGTTTCCAGCGTCTGATTTTTTTTTTTTATTTGCCAAGTCGAAAACATCTGTATAGTGTCTGTCTGTCTCTTCCCCTCCCCCTCTCTCTCTCTCTCTCTCTCTCTCTCTCTCTCTCTCTCTGTCTCTCTCTCTCTGTCTGTCTCCTCTCTCGCTTTTTTTCTCTCTTGGAAGATGAAACACATTAACATAAAAATTTTGAGGGAAAACAAATCCAGGAAACTGTTCTTCCGTTAGTAATTTAGTCAGTGACTAGGACAGATTTAGCAGAGATGGACATTAGAAACAAAGGAGGGAAAGGACGAGGTGAGAGGGGGAGGGGAGGGGGCAGGATAAACATGTAGGCGTCAAAGTGTAAACATGAACGCGTGCTCTTGGAGAGGGCAGCCGCTTAGGTCTGTATTGAGGATAGAACCATTTGAAACGCCTGTCTAGTGGCTTCTTCGTGTGTGTGTGTGTGTTTGTGTGGTGTGTGTGGTGTGTGTGTGTGTGTGTGTGTGTGGTGTGTGCGCGCACGCGTGCAAGCGTGTGTTGTGTGTGCGTGTGTGTGTGTGTAAGTCACCTACCTTAGGCTCGTTTCTCATCAGTCGATAGTAAAGCCGACGTTCCTTCGGTCCCTCAGACACCAGCTGGCCCGTCTTCCGTTGACGTGCAGCAGGAAATACTGGTCCAGAGCTGGCTGTTGGTCCACCATCCTCACCAGCAGCTCACCGCTGCTCTTCGCCTTCTCCAGGTCTGTGGCAGACAAGTGTGGATCTCTGTGTGTACGAGGTTTATAGGCCTAACCCGTTTCCTCGCATAAAACTTTCCGTGGTCCTCTTTGGTCGTTGTGTTCACGTCCTCCTTTTGAATCATCGTCGTCATCATCATCGCGCGCGCGCGCGCGCGCACACACACACACACACACACACACACCACACACACCACACACACAACACCACATCCGGTTCAGAAAAGGTGATGGTGGTATCGGCGAGTTAATTGGGATTATGGCTGGACGGACATGGTGGCGCCGTGGGGCCGGAATGAGTGACGTGGGGGTAATGCCAGCGGAATGGCACAGAAGATGAGAGCAAATCAGTCGAACTTACAACCCAACCAACAGACGCGGGTAAAACGCGACGTCCGGGCTGGGGTTATAAACAAGGTAAATAACTCGACAAAGGGCGTGGGTTTTATAATTAGAGTGAAAATTAGCTCCCTTGTTTGTTCCTGATTATTGCTATGTTGGGCGTTATACAGAGTCCGTAACACTCGCAATGGGTCGCTTAAATTCTTTTAGATGTTTTGTAACCACGGTGCCCAGGAATCTGAGATGTGGCAGCGGTTTGTATACCTTGGACTCCAAACTAATAACACATCATTCAGGATTAAAACTTAATGAAACACAAGATCACAGTATGGCTTTGCTCGTCTGTTCCCACACAGGTGTCTTTAATTATAAAGTAGGCTATGTCGTAGGCATTGGGCACGTTTTGGTGCGGACCAACATGCACACACACACTTGCTGAAAAGCTTGCTCGAATCTCTGTCCCGAGTATTATGTGTGTGTGACTGCGCTTAATAGTGAAAGAATAGCGCCCCCCCCCCCCGATGGGCACACAAAATTTTGCCAACGAATGGTTCCGTTTTTGTTTTTTTTTCAAGACGCTGGTTCAGACCCTCGTTTCTCGTCATTATTTTCATTATCTGTCCTTTTGTTTACTATTGTTTGCTTGTTTACTTCGTTGGTGATCAGTCTGCAGGTTGTGCAAACCTTCGTTGGCTGATCAGTCTGCAGGTTGTGCAAACCTTCGTTGGCTGATCAGTTGCAGGTTGTGCAAACCTCGTTGGCTGATCAGTCTGCAGGTTGTGCAAACCTTCGTTGGCTGATCGTCTGAGGTTGTGCAAACTTCGTTGGCTGTCAGTCTGCAGTTGTGCAAACCTTCGTTGGCTGATCAGTCTGCAGGTTGTGCAACTTCGTTGGCTGATCAGTCTGCAGGTTGTGCAAACTTCGTTGGCTGATCAGTTGCAGGTTGTGCAAACCGAGGGAAAATGGATCTTAAGTCAGACAGGAGAAGCAAATGGTGAATAGCAAGGAGAGCGTGGGCACAACAATTGCGGAGAAAACAAATTGTGAATAACAAGAAAAGCGTGGGCACAACAATTCTAAACCATTCCTGTTCATGTCTCCAGTTCGGCGGGCACAAATATAGATATTAGGCCCTCAGAAGAAACGAGGAAATGTCTACAAAAATGAGTTCCAGGCTGGTTCATATGCCCAAAACAGGCACATGCGGATAACAAACATAGCTCAGTGCGAAAAAAAAAAAAAAACCCGAAAAATTTGACCGATGCCTTTCGGTCTTGAACATTGTGAAACAGGACAGAGAGTAGAGCAGAAACAAAAAAAAAAAGGCTAACCTTGTCATGACATGAGGGAAATATGCAAGGATGGCCCACCTACCCCCCATGAAGAGAGCCATCAGGGCGAGGTGTGACGTCATAAAAATTCCAACGTCATATCTGCTTCCCCCGCTCCACATCACCATCCCGTCATCCATGGTGGGTTTGACGTCATAGCGTCCGCTCGTGCCAAAGCCCCCCACAACTGGATTGTAGAACTGTTTCAGGAATTCCCAGGCAGGGTAGGAGATGTCAAATCTGAAAATCCACCGGAGACGGGGGTCATTCATGATTAGTTCCCAGGAAATGTGATTTTTCATGTCAGAAAAGAAAGGCAACATGGATGAAAAAGCAGATGTGACGTACAGTAGGTTTGAGCGGTGGTGAATTCGTGAATAACGTGAATGTAACTAATTTTTTTAATTTTTTTTATAAAGAATGTGTCAAATGTGAATGAGTACTTTTTGAGAAAAAGCATGCAACGTGAACAAAATCATGACTGGAGTTAAAAATGGATCTACTATACAAATTCTGTCCAATATAAAGACCTTATCTGAGAGTCCAGTCTAGTGAGTCGGCAACATGAAAAAGCGAGAATCACACAGAGAGAGAGAGAGAGAGAGAGAGAGAGAGAGGATTATGATGAAAATGCAAGTCAAATCTGTATGGTGCTGTGAATGTCGGATACGAGCCATCAACAGACTACCTGGGAAATAATGCTTACGCAAGGAAAGTCAGTTTTGCACCCTTTGTTGAACAATTGGAAAAGTGACAAGCGCCTATCACTTTTAAACGATGCTACTTGGCATTTTCAACCACTGCGTCAGACTCATGGGACGGCGACGGGCAGGCGCCCAGTCTGACCGATCGAATGGCGTTCTCTGACAAGCTACGTGGCATTTTTGACCACCGCTTCCGACTCGTGGAATAGCGATAAGGAAACGCCGAATAGTAGTAACTTACCCTGACATGTACAAAATGTGAGGGAGAGGGGGAAATCAAACAGAAAGCTGAGGGAACTCAAGTCTCTGATTCAGCTCGTTTCCTTTCATATTTACCCCCCTTTGAATGAAGTCTTATCATCGGAAAGTCATTCTCCAACTCTCCTTCTCCCGCTCACCACCAGAAAGAAGCAGGAAGACAAACGCAGGACGGTTCCGCCATACCTGCCCAGTCTGTGCGCCGCCATGGCTACCCAGGCGTTCATGTACGACCAGTACTCGGTCTGCTCCTGGTTGTCCGATTTCCGACCGTTCCCCGTTCTGTCCGGGTACGAGAGAAAGTCGCCGTCCTCCTGCATGAAGCGGGCTACGATGTCGTTGAGCACCTGGACAATATATAAATTATATGAAAGGGGAGTGGGCGGGTAAGAGTGCAGTGGGTTATTAGCTGGCGGTCGAGACATTGATTTTGTGGTGTCTATGGAGAGGTAATGAAAGGTTATTTCACAATGCGCACACGCTGGCGCGCTTGCAGAACACGCACAAACACCACACACACACTTCATAAAAACGCGCACACGCTGGTGCGCTTGCAAACACACACACACACACACACGTGCGCGCGCGCGCGCACACATGCATACACACTCATGCACACGCGCGCGCGTACTCACGTACAGATACATGCACACTCGCACACGCACACACTGGTATACAGAGAGCCTCGCCGGGACAAAATCTCTGATACGAGTGGGTCGCTTCGTCTGAGAGGTTGGGAAGGGAGGAGAGAGGTATTCAAACGGTGCCAAGGTCCATTATATTTTCGACAAAACTTTGTATTTCTATGGCGATGGTATTTTACTCGGAATGTGTTTTTCGAGGCGCCTTCCGATTTATTTTATTTGTTTTCAGTTTTATTATTTTTACGGAATGGGTCCGGGGCGGGAAGGTCCGGAATTTGGGGGCATCTCTTATCAATCCCAAATCCCTCTCTTGCATTTGTTTTTTTTTTTCCTGGATACTGAATCACATAGGGCCTGCAATAGCCCTATGCCTAATACATTTGGTGCGAAGGATATTGGCGTGTGTACGTGCGCGCATGTGTGTGTGGTGCGTGCGTGCGTGGTGTGTGTGTGTGTGTGTGTAGGCGCGTGCGTGCATGCGTACGTGTGTGTGTGTGTGTGTGCGTGCGGAGATGCTTGTGCGTGCATTCTCTGTGTGTGCGTGTGCGAGCGCGCGCGTGCGTGTGGTGGTTTGTGCGCACGCGAGTTGAGTGTGTGTGTGTGTGTGTGTGTGTGTGTGTGTGTGTTGTGGGGGGGGGGGGGCTTGTTCTTGTTCATCACACGATACCTTTTGATCACTTTTTTTTTTTGCTCACCTTGTGTGCCAGACGACCGTTCCCAGTGAGGACGAGCAGCAGGGGCAGTTTGTAGACGGCGCCCAGTTCCCCCACCACCTCCTGGTTCTTCAGGCGACCCTCGTCATCCAGCTGACGGGCGAAGAACGCCACCGCCTTCTCACTGGCCTCCCTCAGCGTCTGCAGCTCCATCCCCCGCCCTACAGGTAAGGTCAGACAGCACGCAGTGTCCGCACCCACATTTAGGTAGTGTGACGGCAGACGGGGGGGGGGGGGGGGGGGGGATAAATCCTAGGAGAGTACGGGCTAAGGGAGGGAACTCGGCCTAACATGTCCTCTTTACCAACGACAGCCAGCAAAAATAACAAATTTTCAATTCAGCGTCAGCAAACCCCCACAGGACAGCACGAGGGAGGGAGGGATTCCGGCGTTTCTGGACACAGGCACGCCCATACCCCACCATCTCCCCGTCCCTTTTGGCTGGCTATGACGGCATTTTTGGAACGCTCCCCTCCTCCTGCCCCGAGTCCCACCGTGCCCCCACTGGGGCAAACCTCCGCACTTTCTTTTTGGACATCAGTCTCGTCGCTCTGAGGCCAGTGTGAACGGGCTTCTTTGCACGGAATATGCTAAATTGTTTATCCAAGCCTAAAACGCAGGCCCGGAGGTGGGTCACTTTGTCCAGGACCGGAGCGGGGACAGGCAGGAGTGGGTTGGGATCCGGTTTCTATCAGTAGGACTGCTGTGTCAAGAAAGAACCGTCTAGTGGAGGGTAGGGGTGGGGATAGAAAGATAAAATGTTGCTTGTAGTCCAAAGGGCCATATCAGGGCCGCAAAGGGCCATATTAGGGCTGTCTCTCCCTTTGCAGAGGTGGGGATAGCAGCTAGGCATTTTTTGTTTGTTAAACTAATAAAGTAACACTTGCCAAAAAACTGGAACATTCTTTTGGGAGGGTGGACGGATGAAGCAGGCACTCAGAATCTACATAGTCTACAATATTTGGCGGACGAGTCTCCTCTCCACCCACCCACCCCAGGAATATGCTCTTTGAATCGCTGTCTGATTTACTTTAAGGAATTGAAGTCGGATAGTTTGCGATTGAATTCGTTGTCTTCACTTCCTCCTCCATTTCCTTTCATACAGTATTCTAATGGGCGACAATCACGCCTTTCTTGTCGGTCATAATGTATAAGAGGATTTGTATCAGCGTTATTGCCCTCTGCGGACGCGTATAGTCATAGAATGGTCAGATTTTGTCCATACCTGTGAGTTCAGAGTATGGTGTCTGCTTGGAGTCTGTGCCGGCCTTTCCATTTCTTTGCTCATTATGTCGTATCTTTGAATTTGCATGGTTTCGCAAACGGTTCCAAACATGTATTTTAGAGAATGACAACACTGGAGATGATCTCCAAACAACTGTGAGAGTGTGCCGCCTCCCGTGTGTGCTGTTTCAGCATCTGTGTGAAAAATATAAAGCTGTAAATGATTAGGACTTCAACGATTTCGTATCCATTTGAGGAAGGCCTTTGTGCAGACTGTGTTTTGCTGATAACTTGAACCAACTGTGAGGCAGGGTAAAAAACGAACAAACAAAAAGCATCGGCACCAAACTGTAGGAAGTATCTAGCCCATATGGAATTGTAGTCCACTTGAAGAAAAGCGAAACCAGGAGTTTCAGGCAACAGCTGGAAACCAGCACGATGCTGAACGGACAGACAGTGGAAGAATGTGGATCACTTCAAAAACATTTGGTTCTGGACAGTATCATTGAAGGTCAAGCCAAGGACTGTCTAGGGCGTTTTTGCCAAGACTGAATCTCGTGCAGAAAACCAGGTCAATTGCCATTCCGTGGAGAGAAAACTCGAGTCGCTGGTGATATCCATCCTTGTCTATAGATGCAAGAGCTAGACTGACAATAGACAACCCTTACCCCTAACAAAAAACAAAACAAAACACACTGAAAACAAATACATAACAAAAATCCACATAAAGCTTTAAAAAACAGGCGTTGGAGAAAAGAAATGACGGAATCATTCTGCACATTGGCCTGCAGTTACGTACGCTTGAACTTTGGAACCCAACTTCAGTCAGAATTGAACTTCTCAAACCAAAAACTCTCTCTCCCCCAAGTTATCGTAATTAGCGAAAGTTAATTAGACAAACCGCTATGCCGACGACATTGATTGGTAGTGTGACTGTGTGTCGTTTATGATGAGCTGTGCTCTCCAGAAGCCGGCCACGCACACATTCAATCTGCTTGTGATGCACACTGTGCTGACACTGGCGCGACGAGCAGCTGGCCCGTTGTGGAGCGAGAAGGGGGGGGGGGGGGGGGGGGGGCGGGTGAGGGATAGTGAGTGAACGTGGGACCAAAGACAATACAATTTGTACATAGACCAAAGACTACAGTTTGCATAGGACCAAACACTATACAATCTGAATATAGGAGTTAATACAGGAGATAAAGGGGGCCAGGGAAAGGAGAGGGGGATACAGGAAGAATGTAGTGCCCAAATTATTTGAAGGGAGTTTTTTCTTCCATGGAGAAAGAACCGAGCTTCGTTCGTTCAGCTTTGTCGTCTGTGCAGAGCACAGGTTAATGCTGGTGTCTGCATGTACATCGTGCTGCGGCACAAGCTCTGGCATTTTTTAATTGGACATATTTTGCCATGCCTCCTTGTCCAAGCCATTTTACAGGGTGTTGTGAAAGGTGGACGTTGCCAAAATGGACCAAAGGAATCGAGGGTGGGCAACATGAAAATCTGTACTGCAATACCTCAGCCCTGTTAAACAATAAAAAAATAAATAAAAAACCTGTTCAACATGAACAGGGATATAGGGCTGTGGAGATCCTTGACCGCCAGAGTGGTCCATAGCGCCAACCCCACTACCTACTGTCGTGACAGTAAAAATAGATGATAATCCACTGTTACTATCCATCTTTGTTGTTGGCTCAGTGTAGGCTGACTGATTTCCACTGTCATGACATTAACAATGATAATCCACAATTACTATCAGTCATTGTTGTTGGCTCGCTGCAGGTTAAGCAGGCTGACTGATTTCCACTGTCATGACAATAATAAATGATAATCCACTGTTACTATCCATCATTGTTTTTGGCACAGTGCAGAGTAAGCAGGCTGACTGATTCCCACCCAGTTGCACGAAGTGTCGTTGACCGAGCTATTGATGGAGCGTGGATTTGCTAACAATGGCTCTGCGGCAATGATCCACGTCATCTGCAGAGTCGTTCATTCCAAATCAATTTCGGCTCTAGTTTGGCAAAAGGGAGAGATGGAAGATTGGAGGAGGGAGTGGCCGGGCGTTTTCAGCTAAGACTGGGAAAAATATCCGGCCTATGTTGATGGGTGGGCAGTTTAGTCCACACCTGCAAGTTTTTGAAGCGTCGTCAGGTATGTTAGTTTGTTCGTTCTTATGTCTTTTCACCATAAGTGATATTAGACCAATGCTAGTTTGTGTTCCCTCCCATGCGTTGGACTTGTCACACTACAGAATGTGTAAGATGTTCACGGTACAGTCACAGATTGTTCGGCCACTGTCCTGACTGCCGGAGAACGTGTAAGATCACACATTGCCCAACCACTGCCATGTTCTGTTGTGCTGCAGGATGTGTATGACCTTCACGGTGAGGTCACTTATCGACCAGCCATTGTCTCGATCTGTCGTGTTGTCCGATGTGTATGGACTTCACAGAAAGGTCCTATAGACATGCCAGCGTCTTGATCGGCCATGTTGCCTTTGTGTATGGCTTTTACAATACAGTCGCATATCGACCGGCCATTGTCTTGATCTGCCATCTTGCTTATGTGTAAGGCCTTTTAAATAGTTGCATAACGACTGGCTATTGTCTTGATTTATGTTGCTTCTGTGTACAGCCTTTACCGTACAGTCACATTTCAAGCTGCCATCGTCTTGATCGGTCATGTTGCTTATGTGTATGACCTTTTCAATAGTCACATATCGACCAGCCATTGTCTCGATATGTCATGTTGCCTACGTGTACAGCCTTTACCATACAGTCACATTTCGAGCAGCCATGGGCTCAATCTGTCATGTTGCCTATGTGTACAGCCTTTACAGTACAGTCACATTTCGAGCAGCCATTGTCTCGATCCGTCATGTTGCCCGATATGTTTGTCCTTCAGTGACGCATATCGACCAGCCACTGTCTTCACCCGTCATGCGCTGCCCAATATGTATGGCCTTCACAATGTCACATCTCTACCGACCACTGCCTTAATTTGTCATTCCACAGTACTGGTACGGCCTTCAAACTACTGATGTGTGTAGCCTTCGCAGTAAGGTCACATACTGACTGGCCATATTGTCTTGATCAGTCATGCTGCCTGCTGTGTATGGCCTTAACAGTACTATCACACATGTATGGCCACCCGTCTATCATGCCACATAATGTGTGTGGTCTTAACAGTAAGGTGGCATGTTGGCCCACCCACTACCCTGCTACAGGATGTGTATGTTCATGGCAATAAGATCACGTTCGATACGCCTATGTCCCAATACGTGATGCTACAGATTGTGTATGGCCGTAAGTCCAGACCTGTGTACCCTTACGATTTTGCTGTAATTTTTACGGGAAAAAAATCCAAATTACGGCCCCTCCCCCTCCGAAAAAAAAATGAATTACAGGGAAAAAATCAGAAAGAAAATTGTTCAACGTGAAGTTTCGTCTGCTACCGTTTCAGTCAGAAGACATTTCCCAGTCTTTTCCCAGTGTCTTGTGTCTTTTACCTCGTCAAAGATGGCGATGAAGCGGTCTTGCACGCCAACAGCCGACTCTTCCAAATCTTCAAAAGTTGCGAAAGTATTACCATAGTGAAGATTACAGGGTTGTTTTTTTCCCTCCAAATTACAGATTTTCGTCCGAGATATTACAGGTGCACAAATTTGGGGTAAACACGTCTGCCGTAACTGTCCTGCTACAGGATATGCATGGCCTTTACAATAAGTTCACGCTTGCCCCGCCACTGTCCTGCTACAGGATATGTATGTTCTTTCCATAACATCAACATTTCCCAGCCTCTGTCCTGACCCCATCATGCAGAATATAAAATGATCTTCACAATACAGTCACACATTGCCTTGCTTTATTATGATCTGCTCTACTGCAGAATGTTCATGGCATCCACAATAAGATCACATGTCGCCCGACTGCTGCCCTGAATTGTCATTGTACAGAATGTTTCGGCTTTCACAGGGCGGTCAAACATTCCCCAGCCTTTGTTCTGATCTGCCATACGTTCATGGCATCCACAACAAGATCACACATCGCCTGACCACTGTTCTAAACCATGATACAAAATGTCTTGCACAGTGCAGTCACACATTGTCCCTCCTTGGTTCTGATCTGTGATGCATGATAGCTTTTCTCGCAGAAAGTCCGATATTTCTGCATTGTCATGGAAAGGCTGTGATAGTCAGGTCTATGCTTTTCCAACAGAAAACCTGTGACAGTGTCATGTTTTGGGCATTTCCTTTTTAACAAAAAGCCTGTGGCAGCAGCATCTTTGTTTTTCTCACTCTTTGAAAGCCTGTTATGGTGCTGTCATATTTTATACTCTTCAGACAGAAAGGCTGTGATAATGTCGTATGTTTTTCTCATAGAAATCAACTTTTTCCAATTTCAAATACACACAATATAGTGATACATATGTATTACAATATCCATCCATTTTTCTGATTATTGAACACTTTACATAGGATTCCAACATTTTGTATGATAAGTGTAGGCTGTGTGCATGTAAAGCATATCAATTTTAATACTATAAGTAATTCTACACTGTGCGTAGGATATCGGTATTTAAACTGTTGTTCTGTGTAAATGTAGACCATACATATCGCCGCCCAGAAATCCAACTGCTGTAAGTCCGAAAATCAAATTTTACAGGAGACATAAAAACTGATTACTTATCCCACAAGATATACTGTGAGCCGAGTCATGGTACAAGTATTTTTTTTATTACAGCATGTTTATTTTTAGGATAATGTGATTGGGACTTGGCTACGTTATGCCCCTTGGTCTGCTCTTATTGTGTACCAAAAATTCTTAAAATCTAATTACGGCAGTTGCATTTCCAGGTGGCGCATTATGTTATTATATGCATGACTTTTGCAAATTTTTACTGTAGAACATGAATTTATAAATGCATTTGCCCTACAGGCTAGCAATGTTTGAATTAATGTTACATACAGCTCCATACTACATGTAGGATTTCAGAATTTAAAGTAATAATTGCATGTTGAATATAGGATATTGGTTATTTACATTTCTGAATTACTGTGCACTGCATACAAATATTTCTCTTGTTTATGCATAAATGACAAGTGACTTCTTTTTTTTATCCTTTTGTTAGTGTGGTGGCAAAGTCTGTGTTTGAGCTAGGCTATAAATATAGATTGCCGACTCAACACAACATTTAAAAAAAGGAAATGGAAAAAAAGGCATACCTGAACAATCGCTTGCACACTGCCAGTACAGTATACACACTGAAAGTGACCATGCACAGTATTGTCAGACCACTATCGGCTCACTCCCAATCTCAGACCTGACCTTGGGCTAGCTTTATCAGACAATGGGTCAAGAGGTGTTTGTTCAACATGTCACTCCACTGTTAGTGGCAAATGATTAAGTTGGCACGTATATGACTAACATGCTTGGGGCATAATGGGTAAGTTGGCACGTATATGACTGTAACATGCTTGGGGCATAATGGGTTATCATCCAGTGTTGTCCATAGGTGTTGCTTGATCAGTCATTTATCAGTTGAATCATGCAGGTAGTGTTTTTTGAATCAATGCATTTGATACTACTCTAAACATGCAGATTTGAGGATTTCTATTGTTTGGGAAGTCTTTTCTCTGGTATTGATTTCTTGGACTCCTGGGAAATAGGAAAACCACCCATAGATCAATCCAGTATTGACAGAAAACAGTGTCATCCACTGATCAATCCAGTACTGGCAGAAAACGGTCATCCATAGATCAATCCAGTACTGGCAGAAAACAGAGCCATCCATAGGTCAGTCCAGTACTGGCAGAAAACGGTCATCCATAGATCAATCCAGTGCTGGCAGAAAACAGAGCCATCCATAGGTCAGTCCAGTACTGGCAGAAAACAGAGCCATCCATAGGTCAGTCCAGTACTGGCAGAAAACGGTCATCCATAGATCAATCCAGTGCTGGCAGAAAACAGAGCCATCCATAGGTCAGTCCAGTACTGGCAGAAAACAGAGCCATCCATAGGTCAGTCCAGTACTGGCAGAAAACGGTCATCCATAGATCAATCCAGTGCTGGCAGAAAACAGAGCCATCCATAGGTCAGTCCAGTACTGGCAGAAAACGGTCATCCATAGATCAATCCAGTGCTGGCAGAAAACGGAGCCATCCAGTGCTGGCAGAAACCAGAGCCAGCCATAGGTCAGTCCAGTACTGGCAGAAAACAGAGCCATCCAGAGGTCAGTCCAGTACTGGCAGAAAACAGTCATCCATAGATCAATCCAGTACTGGCAGATAAGTCATCCATAGATCAATCCAGTGCTGGCAGAAAGTTTAAGTGACAGTGAACAAGGCAAAGGAAAACCTTAAGATTGGAGAAATAACAAGACACACAACCAACAGACAAGGGGGTGGGATCAGTGGTTGAAAGCAAAAGACATGGCAAAGAGAAACATAATAAAGGAACTGAAGAAAGAAGAGGATGCCAAGAGAATCCAGAGACAGCAGTCAAGCAAGACCAACAAGGACAGTGGACTTTGCGGGGAAAACACTCCAAAGAAGTCGGAGCTGGAATGACATGGCACCTCTCAGGATCAACTTTATCATCAGATCTGTATACAACTTCTTGCCATCGAATTCACGCCTGGTGAAATGAGGAAAATCTGATCTTATGTTCCTCCCTCTCAGGACAAATAAAGGGCAGAACATGTCCCGAGTTTATGAAAAGCAACACTAACCCAGGAAAGTACACACAGAGACACAACCAAGTGCTCAAAAAGATAGCAGTTAGATCTGCCAGAGGAAACGCTAAACCACAGAGGTCCCAGGGGTCTACATGGCATGCAGGAAAGCGACAGATCGTGGTCTGAAACAGCAACGAAATCAAGATGGAGTGAACGACTAGGAGTGCACGCAACGGCCCTCCAGAGCAGAAAAACTATTCAGGGATCATAAGGAAGAGTAGCATGAGACCATGTATTGCACTCCGCTCAGGTTTAGCAAAACAAGTGATTCTGGTGGAACTCGCTGTGCAGTACGAAAGCAGATATGAAGCTAGCTCACATCTGTGACCGAGAACTTGGCCAGTCTAGCTAGCAGCTTGAGAGAATCGGGTTTCCAAGCCAAAGTCCCTGTCAATGGAGCAAGCAGATGTGCAGGTTCATCAGCTTATATATCATGAAACAGTTTGTGATTTCAGATAGAGCACCAGATCAAAGATGGCAGAAGCACTGAAAAGAGTTCTAGCCGAATCTGGTGGAGGAGCAGCAAAACTAAAGGTTCAGATTTCCCAACCAAGAACAGGTGTCAACTATTTTTCATAAATGGACAATGTATGAATGGCTATCGCTGAACAAGCACTCAAAATGGTTATCACCTACAATATACTGTAAAAAAAAAAAACAACGGTTGACAAGACAAAACCCATGTGTATGGACAGTTGTTCATGTCTTTCCTTGTGGCTGGTGTAACATTAAAGATTGCCAGTGCACATCAAAGCTGATAGAGCATGCAAAATAATTGAATTGCGTATATTTGGTTTTTATTTCAATAGCTTTAGTATGAAGGCGTCTTATGAGGGTCATGGCCTTTGATCAAGACTAGTCGATGCCCAAAGGAAAACGCAATGGGCGCATTCAAGCAAGCACCTCTGCTATGAATGACAAAAACCACTTCCAAGATGGGTGTTTCAGTCGCCATGTTGAGCCCGAATTCATTTATCTTTAACCACCTTTTTTCAGTAAGATGCGTTTCATCTCACTGTGATAAATTGCTGCATCAAGACTGATTTCAATGGCAGTCAGCACTTGCTCTTATCTATGCATTTTTCCGCTCTGATTAGTCATTCCATTCAGATATATACAAGCGAACTGAAGAAAAAGCGGCCAACACCACTGATGGATGTAGCACTCTTCACCACAATGAGAAAAAGCTGAAATATGGAGATGGTGACAAGATCAAGTGAACTTGGCAACCATCATCCAGGGAACGGTGCAGGCACCGTTCAGACAACCAGGTACTTGTCCACACCCCCAGAGTTATTGTAGGAAATGAATAAATTTTGCCAGTTGGTTTACCTACCAGTGGATATTTAAAAAAAAATTACATTCAGAACTGTCTGGCAATGCACTGTTCTTAGGTCAGAATATTTTTATATACTCCTAAAGCATGATTTCAGTGTTCCTTCTACCCCAACTTGCTATAAATGTAACTGGAAAATGAATATCTGCTCGACCTGACATTCATCTGCAAGCCAGATTATTACATCCGGTCCAGAATATTAATTACATCTAACATTTTTATACATGTACCTCTCCCAGTTCCACTTACAAAACTACTGGTGCTCTAACTAGTATTTCCTCCTTGGTAGTTCTCATTACACATCCATTGTCAAGAAAGAAAGTCACTTGCCCATTATTGCTTGTGAATTTATATTATCAAACTGCCAAATACTGTCATATATAAAAACAAGAATGCAATACTTTCACAAAATTGAGGACATAATTGAGGAATAATAGAAACTCCTGAATAAACACTGGGGACAACTATAGAGTCCTGGGAATAATATACAAAAAAACAGGAAAAATCATTGCAGCATTAAAACTGCTGCATCACCGGCCAAAAACAGAAATACAAGCTGAAAGGCTAAATGGACACAAGAAAGCTGCCAGTGCCATGTATACCATACAAGCCAGCAAACAAGCCATACATATAAACTTGGATGTTTGCAGATGCACACATGTTGGCGAAGACATGTCACAGGGTGTCCTTGTCCACTAAGGCATTAGCCAGCTCACGGAACCACACACCAATCTCTGCAGTCTGGTCCAGACTGCCTCGTGGACCCAGTTCTCGCAGCATATCCCCCTCATTGGTCTGCAGCGACAGGAGGTACTTCGCCACTCTTGCACTCATCTCCCGATACTTCTGCTTTCCTGTTGACGAGGCCACCACCGCTGCTCCAAAGGCCACCTTGTGGCTGAGGAAGGAGGAATAGAATCCTTCACTGCAGGTTAGAACGAAGTCCAGGATCTTCTCAGCAGTGTGGAGATACTTCTCCTGCTTGGTGAGCATATGCAGCTGATGAAGAAAATACACAGGAAAGCCCAATTGGAAGAACAGCTCCTGTAAAACATGAACACACATTTTAACTACATGTTACAGTGATCTTCCCTTCTCCCTTCGCTCTCCATTTTTCTTTTTCAATCTCTTCTTCACTCGCTTATTGCTCCCTTTTCTTACTCCGTTATATCTATGTTCTCCCTCTTTAAACACATACACTATCTCTTGTGTATGTGTGCGCTTCCCCCTATATCAATATCATCATTACTACTACTATCATAATTACTATAGTCATAATCGTTTCATTTTCTGAATTCCTGCGCATTAATGTATAATACTATCCCATTTTCTAATATTATTCTCATTGTTGTCATTATTATCCAAGGGCATAATTCGATTACATAATGCTCTTTCCCTGTCATCTATATCCTTTTTCCTCTCCTCTATCATTTTTACTAAAACCATATTGTAAATATCCTCCGACTCCTAGCATACCTCCTCTCCTATTAATATTACTATTTCATGATTATACTACAATTATTGGTGATAATAGTATTTCATTTCACCATCATGTTAACCAATATTGTCTCCCCTTCTGCCTTAGCTCCATTCTGTAGTCTTGGCACCCAGTTTATTCCTTCATTTGGCAGCACAGTACTTCAGTCTTCATTCTCGTTTCAATTCTGTCTTCACTCTCGTTTTAATTCTCCGTCTTCACTCTCGTTTTAATTCTCCGTCTTCACTCTCGTTTCAATTCTCTGTCTTCACTCTCGTTTCAATTCTCCGTCTTCACTCTCGTTTTAATTCTTCCTCCTCAACACCATCATCTGCATTTCCCCCCTTTTTCCTTTTGATTCGCTTAATCTTCCTTCCTCTGTCTGCCTTCAATCCCTTTTACATTTTTTTTTGTTCAACATGAACAGGTTTGGGTATTTGCTATCCCTAATCTACCTGCTTAACAGTCGCCCTCTCTCCTAGATACGGATCCACTCCATTACAGCCAAGCCCATCAAGGGCCTCTTGTGGGGCTCCCACCCCAGATGATCATTCGGATTATGAATGTTACAGTATACTCTGAAGATACGTGAGAATCAAGCGGACGGTTAAGCGACTGCAGTCATGTGCTGAAGCTAAAGAAAACTGGAATACTAGCCAATCAAATATAAATGGGATTAACGAAGTGGCTAGCTAAATGGATGGGATGAACAAAGTGTCTGCTCTGAATTGAAACACGTGTTCCATACTTTGGATGGTGTGGACAATCACTTTCTTGTTCTACTGACACAAAAGCGGCTCGAAAATAAAACCAACCAGAAGGGCACTTTGTAGAGTGCAGATCACTACCAATGTCAATGGAATCCAGTATATACCCTTGATCAGTCTCAGTAAAAATGAACTCTTGTCACAAATGGGGGTGAAAAATGTACATACAGATTTAAAGTTGCTTTCCAAGTACTTAACAGAATATGGAATACATAACATGTCAACATTGATTGGAAAATTACAATATTTCATAAAACATTTACTTTATAATCAGTAATGCTCGTAATCAACGGTTCACTCGTAATCAACGGTTCATAAGTTTTTTTTTTTTTTTAAGTGTTCGTATGTACTGAAAAAACAGTGTAATAACTGATTTGACATGGTTTGTTCTTGAATCACATTCCATCTTTGCACCAAATTTTTTTTGAACAGAACCACAGCTACACCACCAGGTACTCACCCCTGCTCCAAACCCAACTGCAAAATCTGCCCCCTCACCAAACCAGACACCATCCTACAGGGCCCCAAAGACTCCTTCACAGTAAAACGCACATTCTCATGTCAGAGCCGCAACATTATATATGCCATCCACTGCCAGCTGTGTGGCAAGATCTACATAGGGGAAACGTCACGCACACTCGAAACACGCATCTCTGAACACCTGGCCGATATCCGCCACCACCGACCCAAACCCGTCGCCCTACACTTCAACCACACCCAACACAACATCGACCATGTCAAAGTCATGGCACTCTGGCAGTCACAGAGTGACAGCTTTGAACGCACAACTCAAGAATCCCATCTCATTGCCAAACTGGGCACACTACACCCCCAAGGCATCAATATCCAACAATAACCAAACACACATACTCACCTCTTCCACACCAGTTGGCAAAATCCCCTACCAACACACACACATACACACACACTTACATACACCACCACCACATCCCCTTCACTCACTTCATACAGTAGTTACAGCAACCCTCTATCTATTTAATCTTAGTTTTGTATTATCCTTCCCCTTAAATCCCCCCCCACCCCTTTTTTTTTTTTTTTTTTTCCCCTTACCATTATTATCAATCCACCATTACCACAACCATCACAAAGATATCACACCATCCCAATAAACTGGACACACAACCCTATCATATCACACACACACACCTCCCCTGACGCAACCCCCCCCCCCCCCCCCCCCCTCCGTTTCCTCTCCCATAATCCCCCTGGCCACATGTCATTTCCGCCCACCAAACACATGGCCAAGAACGGATAAGTCATTTTCATTCTTTTTTCGTTTTTCGTTGTTTGTACTGTCCCACATGTTAAATGTGATTTATTTTTTCGCCTGAAGAAGACCCAAGTGGTTGAAATGCATCGTGTCTTGTCTTGTGCTTTGTTTGTCAATGTCATTGGCGGTAAGTTCTAAACAACTCTATTCCTAATCTTTTTTTTTTTAGGTAATCTTGCCAACAATCCCTTTGGAAGAGGTGAAAAGTGGTGATGATGCAGCCCTGGATTTGGTTTCTATTCATTGCATGGGTATGGATGTATACATGTAAAGTGGGGTGGTGGTGGACAGACAAATTTGTATCGACAGTACCATACCTGTGGTTCATTTGTCAACAAACGATAGAATGGGCGAAGATCCTTGGGTCCTTCTGACACCAGCTGGCCGGTCTCCCCGCCGACATGCAGCAGGAAATACTGGTCCAGGGCTGGCTGTTGGTCCATCATCCTCACCAGCAGCTCTCCGCTGCTCTTCGCCTTCTCCAGGTCTGCAAAAGACGGGTATGGGTCTGGGGGTACACTTATTTTTTTTCTTAGTTGCCTTTCTTAAACAGCATTTATAAACTTTTCTACTCTCTCCGAATAGGGTGGTAAATTATGTGCCTGTGGTAGCTGGTCTTTCCCCGTTTCATTTTTGCCATTCTTCTCAATCTTTCCTATTTTTCTTTATCAAATTTCCTGCGTTTGATATACAAAACCAAGCAACACCACAAATAAATCAAATTACCTACCTGATCATGTAACTGTTGATCATATTTGACTGATCGGTTAAAAAAAAAAAAAGACAAACATTAAAGTATATATTATGGAGAAATCGGGTTTTGTGGAGAGACAAAGGCCAATTCATCTTTCCTGTATGTCTTGCTTTCCTGTAAAGTCAAATCTTCAGAAACATGGGAAACTGGGCCAGCAACGCATCTGCATGCAATGGGTCATACTCTGAACTCAAAAACAGGTTACATTTTTTTCTCTGGTAGGCTATTTTTAACCAGTTTTATGAACTGATCCGTCTTTTTTCGGTGCATCCCTTACAATATTTGTAGCATGTGAAATAAACCAATTACACCCCAAGTATTATTAGTTCACTTTGTTTTCCTTTTTTTCTGTCGCAGTTCAGACAAATGACTGTTTCTCTTTTTAAAAAAAAATTCTCACATTATACCCGTTTGTGAAATTAACTGATCAACCACATTGGGGTTATATTTGCATTTGACATTCCTTTACAATTTCTGGAATGAAGTTCTCTTTATGTTTGTATGTTTCTGGGTACACAAATCAGATGAAACAAGCAGACAAGCCTGGAATGTCTTTCTCGGAGTTTGGAAGTTTTTGCATTTGTTCTGTGTGCTTTTCGTTTATACATGGGCAAGCTGACTAGATATCATACCAGTACTGGCATGGAGCCGTGTATCATCAAGTTATTATGGAAGCAAAAGTTACTGCACTTGTTCACCAATTTCTTCTTGTGCAGTCGATTTTCTTTTGGATTGCATCAGATCTTCAATCCTGTCACCATGATGAAACCCACAGTCTTCTCAAGGTCTCTACGACTGCCCCAAAGCTGCATTTGCAGTGCTACACCCTCTGGCCAGGTTTGACACTGTAGAACATCATGGGCTGGACAGTGTTAAAGGAAGTGTGCTGGGGGCTTCTCCCTTAGACTTAAAAAGTCCTACCCTGTGAGCACAGGGGGATAGTTTCTTCACTGGGGTGTCCTTCCCCAGGGCTGAGTTTATAGCGTGGCTCTTGATCGCCGACGCTCCCCCAAATGGTGCATTAAACTTGCCAGAATGCTGAAGAGATTATCCATTAAAAAAATCAATAGTACATCATTGCACAGAAATCATGATTTCCCAGGTCGAACCACTGGAAAGGCTGACCCTTGCTTTACATTTGTCGCTTGTTTAACAAATTGGTTTGACCAATGGCTATAACATTTTGACCTGCAGCTTTACGTCGTTCTTTTACAATACAGTTTCACTTCTAGATGATGTATGCAGTTTTCCCACTTTATTGGACATGAGTAGTCCCGTCATGCAGTTTTCCATCTGGCAAGTAAATAAGCTATCATAAAATAGTCTGTACTTCACCAAGACAGAGAGACTTGTCAAAGTAACTGCTGCTTACTGATGAGTACCCTCCCATCTTGCTCGCATCTCTCCACACCCCCCACCCTATATTACAAACTTTACTAATAGCGCAGTGCTCTTTAATTAAAATCAAAGTTATCAAAATGGCTGCTTCTCTGTGACAGCTACCCTCACTATTCTCCACTACATGTCTTCCCAGCACTCGCTCTGATCACACTTTCTCTTACTGGACATCTGCCAATCGTATTTTTTCAACTGGCTTTTGTATTTTAACAGTTGTCATCTAGGTGGCCGAGTGTTGTTGGTCTGTTCGTTGCTCATTTGGCTGCTTGTTTGTGGTGCATGTGGGCAGGGTGTACAAGTAAAAAGGATATGGACTGCCGTGGAACCACAAATTACCACCGAAAAGGAGAGCCATGAAACCAAAAAATGATGATACAAAGAATCCAACATCGTATTTGCTGCCCCCGCTCCACATCACCATTCCGTCTGCCATGGTGGGTGTGGTGTCATAGCGGCCGCTGGTGGCAAACCCCCCGACCACTGGATTGTAGAACTGTTGGATGAACTCCCAAGCCGGGTAGGAGATGTCAAATCTGGAAATTCACTGTAGGTGTGTGGCACATTTTCATTTGTTAAAAACATTTATATCTACTTCATACAAATGATTGGGGGTATATCATGGATTTGTATGTGGCGTGAAGTTTGTGGGTGTGCGCGACAGAGAGAAATGTGCCTCTGCACCATCACTTTGATGTTAATAGAATGTTGCACAACACAAGAGAAATGAGCAACTGGGTTATATAACTGAATGACAGACCAGAAACAAAGCAAGAGAGAGAGAGAGGGGGAGATTTATCAGGTCCACCAGGTTTGTATGCTTCCAGACTTTGTGTGCCATTTGTGCGTGTGTGTGTGTCCGAGTGGGAAGGGTGGGTGGTTGTGTGCAGGAATACTACGCTATTAATATACAGCACAAATTTAGTTTTTATACATGGATCAATCACAAGAAATTCTAACACTGCTTTAGGAAGTCCTGATCTTAATGAATTCAGCAACAACAAAGATGCAATTCAAGTCCAGAAAGTTGCTTGTAGGAATTTCTGATCCAAATACATTCAACAGGAAAAATGTATTTCATATGACGAGAAGTTGCTTGATCTTCAGTAATGAAATCCTTACATCCAAGGTAGCTTTAAACTTCTAACGTGTCATCGTTCGATGAAAAGGAAATCTATGACGTCAACAGGCAACCACTTTTCTCATTGTATACAGCTTTGGATGCAACAGATGAGATGGGTAAAATTAGTGCCGTAATGAAAGCTAATGCCATCAATAACACGTCGACAAAAAACTACTTGTAGAAACAAAAGTTGAAAACGAAGAATACATTAGTGCCCTTGGGTTGATGCACCAATGTGAAAAGAAGCGTCATAGGTTTTTTTATGAAGTCAAAGAACATCTATCAAAGAAATAAAATTGTGATAACTAAAGCAGTAAAAACTACAGTTAGTAAAATGTATATGAAATAAAAACTCATCAAAAAGCAGTTCAGATTGTATTGGTCCAATTGCTAGATTAAAACATCAAAAGACGGGGTGCAATGACCCAATAACATACTGAAAATAAATGGAACAAAAACTGAAAAGTCTGAGAGAATAGCATCCAAGACATTTTTTGAACAGTGAAAGAATTTAAATAAGTTTGAAGAAGGGAACAAAAATCTTTGCAAACGACAGGCTTGGTGCTTAAGAAAAAGTATTGAAGCAAAAATTTAGACTAGGTCAAACAAGCAATACATAAAATAAATGAAATCAGGTTAGGCATGTGGCCAATATCAATTAAATTATATTGAAGCATCACATAAACAAATTAATGCACTGAAGCATCACATGGCAAAATGTTACAAAACCGTACATGGGTCAGAGAGGGTGAATATCCGTCTTCTTTGCTCTATGCTATGTATTTTAATGATCTAGACATATTCAGAGGATAAATACCTCTGGTGTTATCACATTAGGACGGGAGACGAGAGTACTGGGTGGGAAAGAGAAGGTGAAGCCTTAATGTAATGTTAAAAATGTTCCTTTTGTTATAAGCAGAAGATACACTTATTTGTGCTGAACCAGCGGATGATCTGCCAACAGCATTAGATGCCATGTCAGAATTTTGTGACGACTGGAGTTTAGGAATCGATACTTCCAAAAAGAAAGAATTTTCAGGAGGAAGAATCCGAAACATCACATTTTCTGAATGCATGGCAAAATGATGAGGTAGCGTTTGGCTTTCAATACTTGGGTATGCAGTTTAAACTTCAACATTAAGATCCATGTATTGCAAAAACAACAGTATGATGGAGCTTCAAGAGCCTCCTTTGGACTTAAGAAATACAAAAAAAAAACACTGATGTTATCTCTAGATATTAAACTTGAACTTTCTGATAGAATTATTTTCATATAGTTGTGAGGTTTGGTGCCCAATCATTATAGAGTTAGCAACAAAGCTGCACTTTAATTTTATGAGCATGGTAACTCTTTAATTTTCTCTAGAATTCAACGAGGGGAACGTCAACCATCTGATTCAAATTAGTGGATATGAATTACAGATCAAAAGTCAAGCACTATGTACTGATTTCTGTATGAGTTACACATACAAAAGCAGCATCATTCCACTGTACTTGCTTCAGTAAATGTAGCATTAAATGAAACCCCCCCCAAAAAAAAATCAGTATAAAAAAAGTGTGTCTGAACCCCTTTTAAAACAATTCAAAGAGTCATTTTTTTTCCAGTCTGGAAGTCAGCAATCCACTCAAAGTGGCAACATCAAACCGAAACTTTTATCACATGGAATCAGACTTGCTTGTTTACAGGCAACGATGTGAACAAGACTGTAGCTTTATTTTCCTAGGGTTTGTAGTCATAAAACTTAACCCGAGCCACTGGTTCCCTCACTGGCAACATGACAGACTGTGGCTTCTTTCTTGAGTCTGTTTTTCTAAACCTTAAACCGGCTGCTGCACAACAGTCCTGAGAGCAAAATCCACCACTCTGACCCCATGCAGAAAAACTGCTTCAAACTGCAAGTTCACCAAAGCCTGTGCTACACCTCTGACAATACCGAACAAGAACGTGAAGATGTCAGCTATACTTACCATTTAGTGCTACAAACATTCAATATCTAACAGCTACTTGATTGTTAAAATACTATCCAAGTCCTTTAAAAAAAAAACCAAAACAAAAAATTTGGAAAAATAAACAAACATACATACCATGCAACTCAAAATCAACTAGAACGAATGAAAAAAAATGTGTCTGCAGTAACAATAAGTTTTTCCTGCTTATAGCAAACTCACAGGTAACAAATTTCACTCAAAGCACACAAAAGAAGAAAACCCGGCCAACCACGACTATAAACTCCCCATTTTGCACAAACTTGGTTATAACAAATCCTCGCAGCATCCATTGATTTTTTTTTTCTTCATTCTCCTGGCATGCTCATCCTTGAATACAGCAAATCATTTGCAGGGCCATTACAGCATCAAAATATAGCTGATGCAAGACACCCAGACATGGGCTTTCTCTGCATAGGTATTTGCATCTAGGATCTTGTGGATCTATATAACATCTTCCTTCATTTTTGTTTTGCGTATGTAAAATGAGACTGTTCCATCTGTAAAGTGCTTTGTTTTAAGAAACTTTGTTTTAAGCGACTTTAGCTACAATACCAAAGAACAAGAACTTTGGAGAACAGTTCTACCACAGCACTGCTGATGCCTCACAGCAATGGGTTCAATGTTGTTAACAATCAGCTTGTCAGATTCTGCTACACATGTGCTCACTCTCTCTCTCTCCATACCGAATGAAAAACAAGGTTTTTGTCGTTTTAATCAAATCTAAAGCAGACAGCCACTGTATGGTAATGCATGTGACCATTTTCAGTTTTATCGAGGTTTCATATGTACAATGCAAGTAGAACTTCAATGAGACTGAAATAAGAAACTTTTGGAATGAAATGGTACAGTTTTCGTTTGGTTTAAACATCATTCGTACTTTTACAGACCATTGTATTTTAAATCCACAAGCAAGATTGAACAACTGTACCTGAAGCTGAAGAATCGGAAAACGCGTACAGTTTTTTTCCCAATTGTTCTAAATACAGCTATATCCAACAAAATGTTCTCAATCACTATCGTGAGAGAAAAAACACACCCTTTTTTATCTTGATCGCTATAATCAGTTCAACATCACCGTGTGTAACACTATGTGTGAATCCGATGTACAGGGGAAAATCTGTCAATAGCCAGCCAAACAACTAGCTTGGTTCATTGTGTCACAGTGTAGATTAAAAATATAATTGAGATTCTGACAGTAAAATTTTGGAATCATACCTAGCTTGTGATCATGGCTAGCCTAAAGTTGTTGAAGTTCTGAATTCTGTCTAAACCCTCCCACTTCACCTTCTCTCTCTCTCTCTCTCTCTCTCTCTCTCTCTCTCTCTCTCTCTCTCTCTCTCTCTCTCTGTGTGTGTCTCTGGTGCTCAGGTGGCTCTGAATTATGGGCAATGAAAAAAGCATTGAAATTGAAGGAATCCTCTTTTTTTGCATTTGAATGCTTGTCGAACTTTAGCTCTGAAACGCCACATCAAATGGAATTCAGGAAACTTGGCCGATTCCTACTTTCTGTTCTTGCCTCAGATGACCTTATTTTAGATTACCGTCCGACAGACTTGCTAACATGGCATAGTACATACTGAAAGAAGAGGATGAAAGGGGAAAACAGACATGGGTATCCAATATAAAGACTAGTGGTTTCAATATGATCGAGTTTGTATAATTTCCACAGAGTGTTAGAAACAATCTGGTGTGGTGTTATGAAAAAAAAGCAGATGTGTAAAGGATGCCCCACATTTGTGTGTATGGCGAGTTGGATAGATGGTGGATGGATGAGCAATATATGCCTGTGTGTGTGCGCGTGTGTATGCGTGTGTGCGAGTTTGCTTTTCTCTACTGTCTAAAATCATTTTTGACAAAATGTAAACTCCCACCTCTCCTACCCCCTACCCTAATTTGTAAAATGCTCACCACATTCTCTAAATATTTATTTTGACACATTACCAGTCGGAGTCTCTCTCTCTCTCCCTCCCCTTCTCTCTCTCCCCCTCTCTTCTCCCACATACATATTGAACATTTTTGCTAGGCTTGTGCGAGTTTGTTTTTAAGTGCATGTGTTGCATGTGAAAACACCCTATGTTCCACTCGAGATGGAGCATCATATACATCTATATCAAGACAAAACCCTATTTCAAGAGTTAGAGGATGTTTTCAGGTTCATCTTTTATATTACCTTCTTTCAATAAACTGATGTTTAAATTAAAAGAGTTTCCTCACATCTTACAAAACAACCCCAGACATATGTATTATCTGAGGACCCCAGCTATAGCAAACCTCAGATAAAGTATAATACAAAAAAAATCCCTTTTAATTTGTTATAAGCAGTTAGCACTGTATAAAAAACCAACTTACACTAGTAACAGGTGTCAGTGGAATAACCTTTGACAAAAAGGAAAGAAACAAAATACATATGTCAGCAGTATACCAGTAAGGTCTGTGGAATAAATCTTGGACAATGCCCTGAAAATACCAAAAACAATTTTCAACATTTTGTTTGTTCAAAAATCAAAAGAAAAAATAAACACTGTTCTAGTTAACAGCAGTTGATGGTGTGTGTGTGTGTGTGTGTGTGTGTGTGCGACTGCGAGACTTGTAATTTTCTTGTTATTGATAGCATTTTTATGATACAATTTTCCAATTTCTTTGAGTATTAAATTGTTAGTATAGATGAATATGTAATACTGATGATGCAACCCAACTTTATTGAATTTCCTGGAGAAAGGAAATTAAGTTCCTGATAAAAGATAAGTATATTCACACCACCGTATATTTCATTGATGAAATAATTGATAAATATCTTCAAGACAATTAATGTACATAATCCATCTTAATTTTGCCTGACGGCTAATGATTAAAGGTAAGTATATTTACACCACCGTATATTTCATTGATGAAATAAGAATTGATAAATATCTTCAAGACAAAGTACATAATCCATCTTAATTTTGTCTGACGGCTAATCCTTCAGTGGGGTGCCTTTTGTTCAAGAAGCAGCTATGGTCTTGGTTCAGATCTTGCACATATTCTCTGTAGCCGTCCGTGTTCTCATGTACACAAGCATGCATGCAACTTTTATGCAATTCTGATACAAAACTTCTAAACAATTTCATAGATTCAACATAACCTCTCAATTATATTCCCAAAGCATATGATCATTGTCTCCCATCCCTTTTACTGCCTAACACTATATAGGTCCAATGAAAAAGATTTGATGTTTTTTTTCCCTTTTTGAGTGTGGAGAAAATACTGGAAATGAACTGGACTGGGGGCTGGAATTAGCCCAGCTGGTAGAGCGCCGGGCTAGTAATCCAAGGGTTGGGGGTTTTGAATCCCCCACCGGGCCGTTTCGGTACAAGGTTTTTTTACCCTCGTAGTTAACAGTGGTTCTGACTCCATTTCCCATACAGTCCTTCGAACGAGACTATAAACTGGGGTTTCCGTGTGTGAACGCACGCATAACATCTTGCACACACGTAAAATCCCATCACCAATTTTTAGAAGAGAAGGCCAGTTTTGCCATTGGTATGGATGACACCTTACACATAGCATGCACATTCCGAGGATGGAGTATGGCTGCCTTAATAGCAGGATAAAAAAACGGTCATGCACACAAAACTCCAATCCCCTCGTTAGGCAGATGGGATTAATAGTTGCCAGTCTATACAGGGAGTGTCCACAGGAGTATCGGCCTGCGTACGCAGAAGAACTGGACCGATTCATAGCAAATCAATGTGTAACTGAATGCAACTAAATTACTGATACGAGCATTTGCACTATTACACAAGGGACACATTCAAATTTGAATAAATAATTAAAACATCTTAAATATAAAAGCACAGTTTAAACACCCTTCCCCAAGATGATCTGCTCGAGTTGAAATTTTCTTCTAGTCTAAAAAGAAATTACATACATAAATCATTAACATTAGACTTCGGTAGTATCTGAGCATCGGCATATTTCAAAGTATTATGTATAAAAAAAAAATCTAGAAACAACTTGCCATATGAAAAAAGAAATTCTATCATCAGCCATGCCCTTTCATCAACTGCAACCTGAAAAAGTCAGCCATGGCTTCACACACACATGCACCCCCCATCCCGCCAACATACTGCACTTTCACATCACACCTTCCAAAACTGCTTGTGCGAATTCTGGCACAACAGTTGCTTTCCTTGTGCTGGTAACAAGATTATCTGCTATTGGCTCACCTCCAGGACTTCTATACATACAATAAAAAATTTTAAAATCAGAAAATATGTTCCCTTCATTGTATTAGACGGAATGGCCCTAAAACTTTCTACTGTCATTAAACCTGCCCCCTACCCCCCGAACACACACACACACACACACACACAGACTGACCCAAGTGTGGCTGGATATGGGGGAGCCAGAATGAAAATCATGGGAGTCATGCCTCTGAAATTGCATGGAAGATAAGACTGCAAAAAAAACACAGAAAACCCCAACAACAACAACAAAAGAACAAAAAAAAAACCCATCTTGGTTAACATCCGACTCATTTCTTTCCTAACTGTAACATTCTTTTCCCTTTCTTTTATCACACCAATATATGAATCTGTTTTTTTTTCATTCTTAACTCCATATTCTCTCCATCTGGCATCACATCCAATGTTATGAAGGGCCTATAATTACACTTTCAACTTTTATTACAGTTAAGGGAAGACAGAAGAACAGGATAGGGTGATAAAACTCGTACCTGCCCAGTCTGTGCGCTGCCATGGCAATCCAGGCGTTCATGTAGGCCCAGTGCTGGCCAAGCTCTGTGGCCACAGTCTTCCTGTCATTTCCCTTCTTGTCTGGGTACGATATGAAGTCGCCATTCTCCTGCATGAAGCGGGCCTTGATGTCGTTCAGCACCTGAACAATTGGCAGTTATGTTGGGTGGACATGCATGGAGGACTGACAGTCCCTGAAATACTATCATGAAGTAATTTCAAATAATAATACCCACCAAGGCGGGATGCAGGAAGGCCAAGTTAAAGAACTGTTTGTGATTATCCCCTATTCAGATGAGTTTAAACAAAAAATGTTGGCATGCAGGTTGCACCCAATAGCTTATCCAGCTCAACAAATTGGGATAAGTTTATAAGACCTCTAAACATCTGTCATGAGTCGGCCGAATGTTCTCGGGCATTTAGGCAAATTAAGGGTAGTTGCTGTTGTTGAGAGCACGTTCCTTGGGTCTTCAAGTGTGCGAATTCAGGCATCACCAGGGGGGGATACCCCGAGTCGTATACTGAAGGAGGGAGAGTGCTGGGAAGTGTTTCGCATGTCCGAGGGGTAGTGACAAGAGTTGGCGACCTGCCAGTCCTGGGTAGAGAAGAGTGTCCACTTTGAGCGCTGGCTATTCACTGGGCTCTCCCGTGGGCCTGAAAGGAAGGCAATCATGTCAGGTGCCCGGGTCACGGGTAGGTGACCGTCAGCCTGCAGGCAGAGTACAAGCGACCATTCAATCGTCCCTGTTCTGAGGAATGAATGGAAGGCTTCGGCCTATTGAGTGATTCGCACCTTGTTATCTATAGAGGTAGTAAATACTTGAAGCCTCAGTCCTGGCTGTAGAGAAGTCCAGGCTGTTTGTACAATGGGTAGCTTCGGGGAATCGAACATGAGTTTGAATAGGAGGTTATGCATTAACCACTGGGTGCCCAAGTCTTTGTTGGCGCTAGCAGCTGTGGTGTGTGTGTGTATGTGTAGGTGACTAGCGATTCCATTGGCGGAATAAAATAACTTGGGGATTTATTGGTACAAATCGTGTGATGTGTGTGTGCCGGTGATTCCATTGGTTGACCCAGTTAAACTCGGGTTCTCTCTTTCTTTGAGAACGAATATAAGGTGCTTGGAAAAACCAGGAAGTGTGTGACTCACTTAAGGGAAAGTGAACTCGCCCGTCTTGCTGAGGGCTCAAGAAAATACAGCGTGAAGCAGAGGTTAGCTGTCGCCTCGTTGTCTCCTGGGTGGGGACGTATGACAGTGGAGGTTGCTGTAGCCTCGGAGCCGACGACGAGAAGAATTGTCTCCCGTGTGGGACGGTCGACAGCAAGACGTGTAGCCTGTTGGAGCCTAGACAGGGAGCTGCCAGACAACGGTGGGGTTGTTTGCAGCCAGAGAAGACCTGTGGGAGAGGACGACAGGAGCCCTTTCCGGGGAGAGGGCGAAGTACGGTGGAGTCAGGGAGACTCAGTGTGGGGGTGCGACTCAAGCTACGTTGCCAGTGTCCCCCAACTGGGATTTGGCCAATCGGGGGACACAACGGTGTGGCAGCTTCAGCTCGTAGTCGCACAGTGTGATGAGAGAAACTGACGGTCAACCAGGAATGCTGGCAAGTTACGGACGTTTTATTTGTTCTAAGTTTATAAGTGTGCAAACAGAAGTGTGGAATATTGTCTTTCCTGGTTAATGAAGAGTAATTGAAGGAAAGGGGATGCGATTTATGAGATTGTCTGTATGATGTTTTACATTGTTGTATGATACAGATAGTTGTGTTGTGTAGTGACGGGTGGGGGCTCGGAGTCAAGTTAAATAAAGTTGATTATTTTCTATGAAATGTTATTGGTTTCCCGTCACCTTTGTGCGGGCCCGATGTGAGTGACAGAGTGCGTGTGCCTATGCGAGAGCGCATTTTGGTTGTGAAAGCATAAATACTTCTGTCTATAACCCCCTGCATCCCTGAATATGAAAATCATATTTTAATAACGAGGGGGAGCGTCGGGGGACCCGTCACAAATTGGGGGCTCGTCCGGGATGAACATAAATGAGCCATAAGTGATTTTGATTCTGGGTTTTTGTTCAATTGCAAGGGATTTGAAATTGGTCGTAATTGTGGAAACCTAAAATTTTTTTCCTAACCTGGAAAGACGTTAGTCATGTGTTGATTGTTTGATCTTTTTTTTTTCATGACTGGGCCTTGTATTTGAACTTGCTTGATTTGGTTGCTGTTGAGGTTGATTGTGTGTAGCACAACTATTTGATCGCTTATTTACAAGTGATCGTGTGGATATCTCGCTGTTACTGTGGTTGTATTAACTAGCTGATCGAGGGTTAGATAGCTTCAGAATGTCGACTGAAGAGGGTGCTGAGACAATGGGTCCGCTGAAAAAGATGGACCTCATAGAAGAAGGAAAAGCTTTAGGACTAAGGGTCCGGAACTGAAGGCATATGAGATGAGAACTGGCCCGTGTAATCGAGGCCCAGAAAAATACAAAGGGAAAGGCAAGAGAGAGAAAGAGAACGGGAAAAAGAGGAGAGAGAAAGAGAACGGGAAAAAGAGGAGAGAGAAAGAGAACGGGAAAAAGAGGAGAGAGAAAGGGAACGGGAAAAAGAGGAAGAGAAAGGGAACGGAAAAAAGAGGAGAGAGAAAGGGAACGGGAAAAAAGAGGAGAGAGAAAGAGAAAAGGGAAAGAGAGGAGAGAGAACGGGAAAAGGAGGAGAGAGAACGGGAAAGAGAGGAGAGAGAAAGAGAACGGGAAAGAGGGGGAGGAGAAGAGAACGGGAAAGAGAAGAGAGAGAAAGAGAGAAGATAAGGCAGTTTGAGTTAGAAAAAATTAAAATTGGAGAAAGAACGGGACGTGGACGCAAAACCTCAAGTGAACTTTGCACCACATGTCAGTCCCTTGATCAATATGCCAAGGTTCGATGATAATCCCGACCATTTAGAAGACTTCATTTCGCAATTTGAAAGGATTGCCAAAGATCAGGGCTTACCGAAGAACGGTGGGCCACAAATTTGTCTGCGCTGCTGACACCAAAGCTAGGGATGCTTTTTTCTGCTTACCACCGGAAAAACAGACAGATTAGAGTCGGTGCGCGATGCTTTGTTTCAGAGGTACCAGGTAACCGCCGATAGATATAGGAAATTGTTCAGAGAAACCGTTCGTAAATCAGGTGAGACGCACGTACAGTTCCTTTATCGGCTTAGGGCTCTCTTTGACAAATGGATAAGGTTAGGGAACATCGAACAAACTTTTGAATCTTTGAGGGAGGAGATCGTTAAGGAGCAAATTCTCTCCACTTGTCGGAAGGATCTCACAGTATTTTTGCGGAAAGAGAATTAGGAAGTTTAGAGGAGTTAGTGAAAGTTGCAGACAGGTATGAATCTGCCCATGATCAGCGTAATGGGATGAAGGGATCGAAACCAGTCGACCGTAATGCCCAGACCACACAGTCAGGGAGTGATTCGCCGACTCCCTACAAACAGGAGGCGAGACCGCAGTTAGAAACGCATTCTAAGTCTCGTGGCAACAGTGGGACTCAAGAGAATGTTAGAGTGAAACACACATGTTTCAAATGTGGGCGAGAGGGTCATATCGCCAAGGAATGTAGCGGACTGCGAATACATTCCGTTGTTGCCGTTGATACAATTCAACAGCAAGGCAGAGTACCACCACCAACTACTAGGGCAGTAGTAAAGGGAAGCCGGTGACCTGCTTATTAGATACAGGACTGACTCTAGCGGCAATGGTAAAAGCCCGGTTTTGTGAGAGAGACAGACTATACCGGGGAAACCACCTGCGTGCGATATGCAGATGGAAGAATTAATCGGCTACCTTTGGCCCGTGTCAAAGTAGAGTCAGAGTTTGTCAGGAGTACTCTCACTGCAGCAGTGCAAAACAATCTTCCCTATCCAGCTTTGTTAGGGGGTAGGTATTTTCACCCCGAAGCCTAACCAGGCTGCCAGTCAAGTGGGAAAGCAAGGGCAGTGCAGGGTAGGAAGGTAAACAGAAAGCAGGTGAGTGCACAGGCGCCGCTAGCAGTAGGGCTAGTGTAGGCCATGAAGGTGGCCGTGGTGGTGGGGCAATGGACCATGAAATAGGCCCTTAGTGGCAGTGCCGTAGGCCATGGTGGCCATAGTGGTGGTTCAAAAAGTTGTTGGCGTTGCCATGGTAGTCAGAAATGTAGGAGCCACGGTGGCGGACCCAGGGTCGGGGCCAAAATGGACCACAGAGTAACTGGAACCAGCAGCTGGGTTGGGGCCAGGGAGGCAGTAATAACGCATGGCAAAAGGGCGAGGTGACCAGCTATCGTTAGGAAACGCCAAAGACAGTCAGCTCAAAGGAGCAGATAATCCAGTGTCAGGAAAGGGTAAAGTAAATAAGGCTCATCAAGTAATGGGCATAGGCCATGAAGCGGGATTCGAACCAGGAATTTCCACACAGAAAAAGAAAATCGGTTCGGATAAGATGAGTGAGGGATCATCTCATAACATTTTGAAAGGGGAGATGATCGTCGTCGCAGTGCATGGTGCGACAGGCTAGAAGAGGATCGCGCAGATTTTCACGCGCTCCTTTAAGGACTAAACTGTGTGAAAGGTGCGCTGACTCTCTTGTAAAGCCTGGAATGCGCAAACTATCTGCTCCAGGTACTATTGGCGAGCCACAAACGGCGGTCAAAATTGAGAGGGGCAGGAGTAGGTCAAGGGTTGGAGTGATGTCTCCAGGTGTTTGCTGTTGTATTGTGAACAACAGAAATAGAACAATGGTAGGAGCGATGCCTACGGGCTGCTGTTGTGGTGGTGGTGGTGTTTAGCAGTCAGCTGTTCCAGACAGCTACTGTGTAAATAATGTAGCTGGCCAGTTGTGGTATTGATTTTTGATTGCCCAGTACAGGGCGGGGTTGGCCTATGTTCATGTGTTATTTTTCAGTTTCTGATTTATGTTGCTTTTGTTCACTGCCCATTATGGAGCGGGATCAGTACATGCTCACGTGTTATGATTTATGATTTTTCTGATTGATATCTGTTTGCTCATGTTGTTTTGTCACAGCTCAGTAAAATGTACTTAAGTTGTGACATCAGGATGAATGTTTGATTTGCATATTGTGTGCGAGACCGTGTGAACAGACTGTGGCCACACGCCTGAATTTGATTTTGACGTTATGTAGGTTGGGGCACACGTCTGAATTTGAATGTTGTCTTTGTGGATTGTGGCTACACGCCTGAATTTGATTTTGATGTTAAGTAGGCTGGGCCACACACCTGAATTTGAATCTTGATTAGCAGAATAGGCCACACACCTGAATTTGGATCTTGTGGTAATCATGGTTGTGCTATAATAGAAGTGAATGGAATGATTAATTAATATGTATGGACATGCGATAGCTAACGCCATGGAGAGAGTTCTTGATTATATGTGGGCCAATTTAGAGTTAAATGTGTGCACAGTCGTTATGACTGACCAAAGAGTGATGTTTGGATTACCTGATTGATTTATTGGTTTTAATTGGGTACATTATCCATGTTAGAGATGTTGATGGAATGATGTCTTGAAGCATGGGGGTAGTACTGTTATATCGACCCATGCAACTGAGTTTGTTTTATCCAATCTGAGAACATTCGTCCTGGAGGAAATGTTGATTGGAACAACATTCTTAGGTACGGGGGTGTCATGAGTCGGCCGAATGTTCTCGGGCATTTAGGCAAATTAAGGGTAGTTGCTGTTGTTGAGAGCACGTTCCTTGGGTCTTCAAGTGTGCGAATTCAGGCATCACCAGGGGGGGATACCCCGAGTCGTATACTGAAGGAGGGAGAGTGCTGGGAAGTGTTTCGCATGTCCCAGGGTTGTGACAAGGGTTGGCGACCTGCCAGTCCTGGGTAGAGAAGAGTGTCCACTTTGAGCGCTGGCTATTCACTGGGCTCTCCCGTGGGCCTGAAAGGAAGGCAATCATGTCAGGTGGGCCGTCACGGGTAGGTGACCGTCAGCCTGCAGGCAGAGTACAGCGACCATTCAGTCGTCCCTGTTCTGAGGAATGAATGGAAGGCTTCGGCCTATTGAGTGATTCGCACCTTGTTATCTATAGAGGTAGTAAATACTTGAAGCCTCAGTCCTGGCTGTAGAGAAGTCCAGGCTGTTTGTACAATGGGTAGCTTGGGAATCGAACATGAGTTTGAATAGGAGGTTATGCATTAACCACTGGGTGCCCAAGTCTTTGTTGGCGCTAGCAGCTGTGGTGTGTGTGTGTATGTGTAGGTGACTAGCGATTCCATTGGCGGAATAAAAATAACTTGGGGATTTATTGGTACAAATCGTGTGATGTGTGTGTGCCGGTGATTCCATTGGTTGAGCCAGTTAAACTCGGGTTCTCTCTTTCTTTGAGAACGAATATAAGGTGCTTGGAAAACCAGGAAGTGTGTGACTCACTTAAGGGAAAGTGAACTCGCCGTCTTGCTGAGGGCTCAAGAAAATTACAGCGTGAAGCAGAGGTTAGCTGTCGCCTCGTTGTCTCCTGGGGGGGGACGTTATGACAGTGGAGGTTGCTGTAGCCTCGGAGCCGACGACGAGAAGAATTGTCTCCCGTGTGGGGATGGTCGACAGCAAGACGTGTAGCCTGTTGGAGCCTAGACAGGGAGCTGCCAGACAACGGTGGGGTGTTTGCAGCCAGAGAAGACCTGTGGGAGAGGACGACAGGAGCCCTTTCCGGGGAGAGGGCGAAGTACGGTGGAGTCGGGAGACTCGGTGTGGGGTGCGACTCAAGCTACGTTGCCAGTGTCCCCCAACTGGGATTTGGCCAATCGGGAGGACACAACGGTGTGGCAGCTTCAGCTCGTAGTCGCACAGTGTGATGAAAAGAAAACTGACGGTCAACCAAGGAATGCTGGCAAGTTACGGCGTTTTATTGTTCTTAAGTTTATAAGTGTGCAAACAGAAGTGTGGAATATTTTCTTTCCTGGTTAATGAAGAGTATTGAAGGAAAGGGATGCGATTTATGAGATTGTCTGTTTTGATGTTTACATTGTTGTATGATACAGATAGTTGTGTTGTGTAGTGACGGGTGGGGGCTCGGAGTCAAGTTAAATAAAGTTGATTATTTTCTATGAAATGTTTTTTGGTTTCCCGTCACCCTTTGTGCGGGCCCGATGTGAGTGACAGAGTGCGTGTGCCTATGCGAGAGCGCATTTTGGTTGTGAAAGCATAAATACTTCTGTCTATAACCCCCTGCATCCCTGAATATGAAAATCATATTTTAATAACGAGGGGGAGCGTCGGAGACCCGTCACAACATCGAATAGTCCATCTACCCACATGGTGCCTAAATATGACAGTGCCCCACTTGAGGGAAAGGCATCAACTCAGAGAAATCTTTGGCAATTCAAGAACATCTACAAGTTTGGATGTTTTGATGATGAAAGAGCAATTTTGGAAGGTTTAACTGTCTACAACAGTGTATTTTTAGCAGGTCAATCACCCCAAGCAGTGAACAGGCTTCACATTCTTTAAAGTCTGGTTTCCTCCTCTAGACTTCTGTTCCATTTTCAATATGACTACAGCAAATTTAGGGAACAGAACCAAACCCTGATGAATGATTGTCATTTCATTTTCTTTAGCCAAATTGCTCAAGTCCAGCATAAAAAATGACATCCAACAAAATTCAAAATTTTGAATTTTGATGCTTTATGCTTTTCCAAACAGAAAAATGAAAGTAATAAACCATGCAGACTTCTTCAATTCTAAATGTATGTAGAGCAATGTGTTTCCTGCTGAAGAACTCTTGTTTTAGAGCCTTAACATAGGCTGACCCTGGAGAAAGGTCCAGTGACGGTGAGGAAAGACCCACTGACCACAGGGAAAGTCCTGTTGACAGTGGAAAGACTACAACTTTGGATTCTCTCTTGAGGCACATAAGACTATGGTGAAAGCTTGGCTGTGTCTGGAGTGGCACTGTCTTCATCTGTCCGTGGGCAGGGGTGGTTGGGTCTGTGGGGTGTGCTCGGCAGCTGGAGGGTGGTGTTTTTCGCCGGTGGGCTCTGCAGTCATGAAATACGGGCTGGTACACCCATGGGGATGGTACTTTAAGGCTGTTATGAGCTGCATCCTGTAGTCCGATTTACCTCTGTTCAGGAGCAGTTATGTCCCTTGATATCTTAATGGAGTGTCCTGTGCGTGCCTGTACCCATCGTCAACACAGCGCAGGCCTCCAAGGTGGTACAGGACTGCTCTAAAGGCGGGCGAAGACAGTGCTTCTCTGGGTCCTCCCAGCACCTTCGGGCGTTTCTTTTTCCCTCTGTTTTAGAGCTGGTATAATTATCCGACTGTATCAGATTTTGTATACTGACCATGAAACATGCAAGGGGACTTGATTCTAAAAACAAAGTGTTCCCTCCAACCTTTGTTTTCTCAAAATGGTCATAGACTTGTTTCAGAGTTCCTATAATCATCCGATCAACTGAAGGAAAAGGAAAATGTTTTAACATAGGATCAAAACGAGGACCTTTAGACCTTCCAGTCTGATGATCTTCCAGCTAAGCTAATTCAGTTGACCGAGCACATGGCACATTTAATCTACATAAATGCCAACGGTAATGGCATGAGCAACTCTTAGAATCCTAACATCACTTTGTTTTTACCATACGGTTGCATTAAAATGTGATCAACTGGCAAACAAGTTATTCCCTCTTGATATAGGCTAATGAGTTATCATGCCAGCTATGGAGAAAATCAATTGTATGAAAACTGAATTTCCACACTTATCAATGAATCTGCAAAGATGCACAAAACACGCTCGGACATACAGACAAAATGCACTTTACAAGCCATTGTATACCTGAGAGAGAACAATTTTCACTCTCGTTCAATATCCACTGTGAAGCAATTTTAAGCCTGCTCATCTGTGCATACACATTCTCCACAGATTAAAATGCACAGGCACACTTTCATATGTGTATGTGTACATACTTTTATGTGCACATGTTTTGCACTGATGATTATTATTAAAATACCAAGTTAACTACTTAATTCTTGTCTCATGAAAAGTTTTTTGCTTGTTTGTTGTTGTTTTCAGTTTAAAGAGTACTGAACCTTCAACTTCAGCACATTTCTTTCGGGCATCTATATCACATGTTGCGCAAATACTGTGCAGGAGCCTCCAAATAATGTTACCACTGCAAAAAAAAAAGAGAAAAACAAACTAAACTAGGAATTTTCAACTACTATTGCAACACTTTCTTTTCATTGATTAGATACGCAGAATTGCATCTATGAAATTTAATAAATAAAATAAATCTCCTGACAACACGCAGTCTAACAGGCGACTGAGGGGAGCAGACTTGAGTAATCAACAGCTTCACTTTTAGTTACCTCAAGGCGTTGTTGTCACCGTGGCGGACTATCCCATAGATGCGACACCACATCTACTAAGCACAAGACCACAGCGCGCAGATGTTTGCGGCTGGATGGATGAACCAAGGTGAAATGAATTTTAGACAAGTTATACAATGAATGAAACTTAGGACTCCTGCCTACGCATGAGCCTAACACACTGATCAGACTTGAATACCTATCTATCGTATGCAGTAAGACTACAGTTCTGTGTGTTTGTGCATGTGTGTGCGATTTGTATGCACATGTGTGTTCGCATGCATGTTGTGTATGCGTGCATGCATGTATGTATGTGTCTGCGTCTATGCGTGTGCATTGCGCGTGCATGCATGTCGTTAATGTGTAAATGCACACATATATATTTGTGTATGTGTGTGTATTTTGAATGTTTAAAACATGACAACCTGTCATGAATAAATAATGGTAACTATAAATATAATGAAAAATAATATTAAAAACAACAGTAGTAAAGTTAATGGCAGTGAAATGAATAACAGTAAGAAAAATAATGCTGACAGAGATGAAAATGCAATCATCTTCATCACCATCATTATAAATAATCATGCACGGAAAGAATAGAATGTGTAAAGAAAAAGCGTACAGCATGCAATAATTACATCTGGTATCACATGATTTTGTGAAATGACGTAAAATAAGACTACCACTACGACTAGTGAAATAAAACAAAAACTGAATTCAAAAAAACAAACACACAAAACAAACAAAAAAATTTTTCTACATTATTATAGAGTGGTGTCCCCTCTTGCTGATTTGCGCTTTCTTTTGGAACCAAGTACAATTACTTTTGCAAGCCTGTATGGCTTACCTAAGTAAAGGTGTATAAACAGTACTATGCAATACATAAAAGTCCAAGATATATTCTTGGTAATGGACTGAGCAGAAAAAGAATTGCTATGTAAAGGTAGAAGCAAAAAAAAAAAACAAAGAAAAAAAAGTTCCCTTCAAAGGGCTTCAAAGAGCTGGGCAAACATTAATTCATAAATTTTTCACATAAAAGAATGTGTAAGAGAGAGAGAGAGAGAGAGAGAGAGAGAGAGAGAGAGAGAGAGAGAGTGTGTGTGTGTGTGTGCGTGCATGTGTGTGCGTACATGTGTGTGTGCGCGTGAGAGCATGTGTATGTGTGCGCGTGTTCCTTTTTGTTACAGAAAACACATTTCAGGAACCAGTTCTTTTTTTTTTAACTCATCAGTTTTGTAATGCTTGTACTATCCTATAAGCTGTATGTTTTGTGTACATGTATTTGTGTGTTTATGTATGTGTGCACCTGCCTGTGGCTAGTGTGAGGATACTATCTGCAAGTCCCAATCCCCTTCCATTCTCTCACCTTATGTGCCAGACGACCATTTCCAGTGAGGAGTAGAAGTTGTGGGAGTTTGTAAACAGCACCCATGTCTTTTGCCACCTCCTCATTTTTAAGCCGGCCCTGGTCATCCAGCTGCTGTGTGAAGAAAGCCGCAATCTTCTCACTGGCCTCTCTAAGCTTCTGCAGCTCCATCTTCAGTCCTTCACCTGTCTGTTCAGAAAGAATAGATATTACAAGTCCCAGCTTTTAATATATTTGCCTGCGGAAAGGGTAGCAAGAAAGGTGGGCAGGATTCAACATGAGTATTCATGTACACAGTCTAAAGGGATTTAATGCACACCAAACCAATGCAGATGTTTTACCCAGTTCAGGTATTACCAACAACGCGTGAAAAAAATGGAAAGTTTTGTTTTTTTAAAATAGGATTCACTAACCTTAGTCTCTGCAGGCATATCAGGTATCATATGACTGGTTTGACTAAACAGTCTTTGCCTGTTCAAGTATGTCCTTTTTTTTGATGATGATAATCACTGAGGGTGCACTGCACATTCTTCATCGTCCATCTTCATCCATCTGATGGCCATAATCAACATACTGATTACTCTGCCATTTGTCTATATAAATCAACAGGAAAGATAAGATAAGATAATGTTGCTTATAGCCCAGCCGACCGCAAAGGGCCATATCAGGGCTGTCACCACGTTAAAATCAACTCATCAGTCATAAAAAAATTTAAAAAAAAAAAAAAAAAAAAAACCACTTTCATACATCTCATTAAATGACATCGTCTACAAACGCACCAGAAACTTTGTTAAAAATCTTTCTTCCGTAAAATCTTAAACCAGATGAAAAATATTAATCTCTCTCAAAAACTCAAGGATCACATCAGGCGGGACATCCCTGAACAGGATCTTCATGGACTCCGCTGTAAAATGTTTGTGTCTCACATCGTGCAAGTCCCAACACTCTAAAAGAACATGTTTCATTGTGAGTGGCGCATGACATGGAATGCACCACGGAGCTTCTTCACTCTTTAAAAGGTAAGCATGGGTAAAATACGAATGGCCGGTGTGCAGCCGGCACAGAACCGTTTCCTCTTTACGACCTCCCGACGTGGATGGGAGGAAGTCCTTAAGGTTTGGACGGATCTGAAAGAGTTTGTTACTCGTCTGTGTGTTCCAATCCTCCTGCCAGAGGTCTCTCACATAATCGTTAACTTTGGGTTTCACATCTGAACAGGGGATATAAATGTTGGACAGTTTCTCTCTGCTCGTGGACATCAGAGAGAGTGGTGCCAACCCGGACCTGAAACTGTCGTTCTGCCAAAAAATTTTGAATAAAAAGCGGAAGATGACCTCGAAAACCCAGATCGTGGAGATCATGAAGTATCCCCGACTTCCAGGTGGTATCGTAGGCCTTCTCCAAATCAAAGAAAATTGCCACTGCATGCTCAACAGGAAAGAAAAAGACCTAACAAGGTGAGAATTCTAAAACTTCAGCCTACTATATGTGGGTTTATCAGAAAGCTGCTACTTTCCAACTTGCTGCCTTTAAATCTGGGCACTCTTGATGTGAAGAGTCACGGCTGACAAGCTAACAGAGCTATTTCTGGCAGCTTGTTCAAGTCAACGATAGTTGTGGGAAGAAATTACTCTTACATGTTTGGCACTGGATCTGACACCGCTGATGGGGATGGCTTCTGGGCTGCCGAGCTGGAGCAATGGTGATTTTACACTTGCTCACAGCTGCCTTGTGCTTAATTCTCTCGTGCAGCATTGCCAGCTTAGATAAGATAAGATAATGTTGCTTATAGCCCAGCCGACCGCAAAGGGCCACATCAGGGCTGTCACCACGTCAAAATCAACCCACCAGTCATAAAAAAAAAACTAAAAAAAACCAAAAAAAAAACCACCTTTCACACATCTCATTAAATGACATCGTCTACAAACGCACCAGAAATTGCATTAAAAATCTTTCTTCCGTAAAATCTTAAATCAGATGAAAAATGTTAATCTCTCTCAAAAACTCAAGGATCACATCAGGTGGGACATCCCTGAACAGGATCTTCATGGACTCCGCTGTAAAATGTTTGTGTCTCACATCGTGCAAGTCCCAACACTCTAAAAGAACATGTTTCATTGTGAGTGGTGCATGACATGGAATACACCACGGAGCTTCTTCACTCTTTAAAAGGTAAGAATGGGTAAAATAACGAATGGCCGGTGTGCAGCCGGCACAGAACCGTTTCTTCTTTACGACCTCCCGACGTAGATGGGAGTAAGTCCTTAAGGTTTGGACGGATCTGAAAGAGTTTGTTATTCGTCTGTGTGTTCCAATCCTCCTGCCAGAGGTCTCTCACATAATCGTTAATTTTGGGTTTCACATCTGAGCAGGGATATAAGTGTTGGACAGTTTCTCTCTTGTGGCGTTCTTGGCTAAACGATCAACCATTTCGTTCCCGCCGATGCCAACATGACCAGGAACCCAAGCAAGAGTAATGTTGTAACCGTCCGCCTTCAACGTACTAAAAAGTTAAAAAAAAAAAAAAAGTTCTGGATGCTGAAGGTTGCGGCCAGCTATGGCCTCCAAAGCTGACAGCGAATCCGACAGAACCAGAAAGTCCCTCTTTGAAGAATGTGAGATTATCTTCAAAGCCAAAACCAGAGCAGTAAGTTCAGCAGAATAGACAGAAGCATCTGAATGAATATGTTCCAACAGTATCTGAGAAGGAGCCCCAGGGCAATAGGCTGCACAGGTCACTCCATCTTCAGACTTGGAACCGTCAGTAAAAACTTTTTGACAGGATGGGAATTTCAAACAGAGCTCAGCATACAATGCCTTGTACGCCAGAGAGCTGGTAGACTCTTGCGAAAAGCTGCAAGATCAAAACGAATCTCTGGTGTGAAGAAGGTCCACGGTGGTTGATCCGGAAACTTGGAAAAATCAGATACTACACCTAGGTCTAGACCTGCATTCCGCACGTGAGGCTGCATACGAAGACCAAACGGCGGAATACATTTAGGGTTGTTTTCAAACTTACTTTGGAACGGAGGGTCAAAGACACAGTCATAGGCAGGTTTTCTGGTTCCGAGAACAGTCTGATGTAATAAATTCAAAGACAGTTTCAGCCTGCGGATGGACAGTGAAGGTTCACCCGCCTCTGCGTACAGGCTGTAGACAGGGTGGTGCGGAACGCTCCAAGACAGAGATGAAGCCCTTGATGGTGGATAGGGTCCAAGAGTTTGAGGTAAGAAGATCTTGCGGAGCCGTAGACAGCACAACCGTAGTCCAGTTTGGAACGGACCAGGCTCTGTAGAGGTGCAACAAAGTTTTCTTATCAGTGCCCCAGTCGGTGTGCGCTACGACCCGCAGAATATTCAGTGCTTTCTGGCAAGCAGTTTTGAGTTTTTAATATGGCTGAGAAAGTTAAGTTTTTGGTCAAAAATGACTCCCAGAAATTATGGCCTCTTTAACAGCTGGAATAGGAGATTTCCCTACTTGAAGTTCAGGATCTGGAAAAAAACTGACGGAAATTATGGAAGTGAATACACTGCGTCTTTGTTGGAGAAAAGGTGAAACCGTTTTCATCTGCCCACCGATGGATTTTATCTACGCAAAGCTGGAGCCTGCGCTGGACACTCGGTACAGGCTTCCAGTTGCGTAGACAGCAAAATCATCCACAAACAATGAGCAGTCTGAACCCTGCTGAACTGATTGAACAATGTTGTTGATTTTAATACTAAAGAGGCAGGAGACAGTATGCTCCCCTGTGGAACACCCAACTCCTGCTCGTGGACATCAGAGAGAGTGGTGCCAACCCGGACCTGAAACTGTCGTTCTGCCAAAAAAAATTTGAATAAAAGCGAAAGATGACCTCGAAAACCCAGATCGTGGAGATCATGAAGTATCCCCGACTTCCAGTGGTATCGTAGGCCTTCTCCAAGTCGAAGAAAATTGCCACTGCATGCTGTTTGTTCAGAAAGGCATTCCGAAGTGTAGATTCCAGACGAATCAAATGGTCAACTGTAGTCCTATGTTTGCGGAAACCACACTGTTCTTTTCGCCAAAAGGCCATCGGTTTCGAGTTTCCACATGAGCCTAGCGTTGACCATTTTCTCCATCAATTTGCAGACACAGCTGGTCAAAGCTATGGGACGGTAGTTTGATGGTTAGAAAGATCTTTTCCAGGTTTGGGGATGGGAATAATAAGGGCTTTCCGCCAAGAGGGTGGAAAGAAACCTGTAGTCCACACATGGTTGTATACCTGTAGCAGTATGTTCAGACCTTCTTGCGGAAGATGTTTTCAACAGTTGATAATGAATTTCATCCATACCTGGAGAAGAATCGCTGCAAGAAAGTAAGGCAGATTTCAGCTCGTTTAACGTGAAAGGAAGATTGTAGTCTTCCATGTTGTCGGACGAAAAGTTGCAGGGTGATTTTTCTTTTAGGGCTTTGTTTTTGACAAAAGTGGCTGATTTGTTAGAAGAGGAGAATTCTTTTCAATGTTGAAGCCAGCAGATTAGCAACTGCTTTTTTGTCTGTTATTAAAGAGTCAGAAAACTTGAGATGGTTCACAGTGGGACAGGTGTTCTTCCCTTTGATTTTCTTAATGATGTTCCACACTTTTTTCTTGGAAGTTTTCGATGTCAGCCTGGAGCAGAAGCTTCTCCAGGACCGACGTTTACTGATTTTAAAAGTGTGTCTCGATTTGGCACGGAGTTTTTGATGGGCTCGAGCGTTGGGACCCGAAGGTCGTTGGTATACCTGACGCTGAGCCCATTTCGAACTTTGGAAATTTGTTGGCAGTCTGAATCAAACCAGGTGTTTTTGGCATTTGAAGTTTATCGGAAGACACTGGAATACAAACTTTAGCACACTTGATCATAGTGTTTGTCAGTGATTCTGCTGGGTCCGGACTCTGAAGAAAGTCAGTGTCCTGGAATTCTTTAGAAATAGTGGCTGCAAATAGATCCCAGTTTGCTTTCTTATAATTTTAGATGTTGAGAGACAGAGACGTGTTCAGTTATTACAGGTTGTAGAAGGACAGGAAATGGTCACTTCCGTGCAGATCGTCATGGACAGACCACTCATAGTCCAGGACCAGCGAGGGGTCACAAACCGACAAATCTAAACACGAAAGTGAACCTGTGGAAGAGTGGAGGTAAGTTGCAGATCCGTCGTTCAGACAACACAAATCCAAATCCGAAAGGACATCCTCAATTAGCAGACCTCTGGATGACGTACGGACACTACCCCAAAGAGGATTGTGACCGTTAAAGTCACCCAACAGCAAAAAAGGTCGAGGAAGTTCTTCTATCAGACTGACAAGGTCCTGACGACAAACCGGGACAGAAGGAGGTAAATAAAGAGAACAGATTGTCACAGTCTTGTGGAGAGTGACTCTCGCAGCAACAGCTTGAAGGGAGGTAGACAGAGCGACAGGACTATACAGTAGAGTTCTGTGTATGAGAAGGGCAACACCGCCCGACCGTCCCAACGTGGATGGTTGTGCAGGATTTGAAAGAATATTAAAGCCAGAAAGAGTAAAGGTCTTCTGGCTTTGAATTTGAGTTTCCTGAAGAGCCACGATGGAAGGTTTTAATAGATTGGCACAAAAGCTGCAGCTCCTCAAAGTTGGAATTTAGTCCACGGATATTCCAATGAAATAATGTATTATCCATGTGCAGAGGGTGAAAAGGAGAGAGATCAGTCATCTCCTCTTCAACGTCTGGTGCTAAAGGTGTAAATTTATTTGAGGTTTGTACTGGACTGTGTTGGTCTTCAGACCTGCTGGCAGACTTGCCAACAGGTGAAGAAGGAGGTCTGGATTTGGGAGAACGGTGGAGGCTTCTTCCTCATCTCCACCATCTCCACACTGGTGGAACTCCCTTGCCCGCACGGGCACTGGACAGAGGAGTTCGAGGGGAATTGCTGGTTTTTTAATCTGCCCAGCAGCAGATGTTGTAGACTGCTGGGCAGTCTGAGGGGTGGCGGATTTTTTGCCTCCACCAGGGCAGTCACTTTGGGTTGCAAGGTGGTGGACCTGCTACCACCAGAACTGACAGATCTTACTTGCAATGTCTTCGAAAACATGAATTCATCAGTCTGGCAGCAGACTGACCGAGTTGGGACTGTGGGAACTTTCTTTACAGCCGAAGCATAGGAAGAAGCTGTTGGCGTCTGACTGCCCACAACCTGTTTCCGGGCTTCAAAAAAGGAGATCTTTTCCGTTTTTGATACGTTGTATAGCAGATTCTTGAATCCAAAGAGGACAGTTTCGTGAAGAGGAGGGATGGTCGCCACCGCAGTTAGCACAATGTGCCGGATCATGACACGGCCCATCATGGGTTGCCTTGCAGCAAATACCACACACCTCCTGCCCAGAACAGCGGTCCCTGACATGGCCAAACCTCTGGCACCTAAAGCACCTCAACGGGGACGGCACATACAGATGAACACGAACATTCAGATAGCCTACTTTGATGACCGGAGGCAGCACAGGGTTGCAGAAGGTCAGAAAGAGGGTGTTGGTGGCCACTCTTTCTGCACCCTTCTTTACTGTCACCCTGCGCACCTCCGTCACACCCTGGGACGTCAGCTCCGTTTTTTATTTCTGCCTCTGAAACACCTGCTAATTCTCGGCAGCGAATCACACCTTTTGACGAATTCAACTGCTTATGGGGAGTCGCCCTGATCTCCCTGTCCACTAATTTTGTTGCCCTCAACAGCTGTTCAGATTGTTTTTTGCGATTTACATTGAATGAGGAACGAGCCGTTCCTCAACCTCTTGATAGACCGAGGGTCACCTGCCAAACCTTGAAAGCCCTTTTGTATGCAAAAGGGCTCAGAGCTGAAAGGGGTCTTTCCTGCTCCGTCCCCTCCATCACGAGCCAGGAAGCCCAGAATCCTGTCCTCTGTCGTACCTCCCTATCGGAATCGCTATCTGAATCAAAATTCCCTGAAATAGGGATGCAGCCTTCCTCTTCTTTTTGGGGGGGAAGTTTTTAGAAAAAGCCATATTGAGTTAATTATGTTTCATCTCCCCCTTACCCACCCACCTTGGAGTCCAACTAAGGGGCCAGGGCCAAGAAACCAATGTCTTGACCCCTTCCAGGCTTCGGGAGAGACATACGCAAACAGAAGCCACCATCCCTATCCCCCCTGATCATGCTCAACTCCCGGAACAGAGAGCTGAGCACTGCAGGGGTTAACTTGGCCAGCAGGGGAACTGTCTGTCTTGACCCAGCCCCAAGAAGGGAGCCGATTAGTACACCCGGGCCAAAGTGTACTCCCCGTCTAGGAGAGGTCCGAGCCAAAGTGATGTGTTGAGAGCGCTGGCCCTCTCAATCACCAGGATCTCATTCCCCTCCGACACAGGTCGCACCGCACGGCAAACGCGGCGGATCTTAAGGAGACCACAGAGAGAAAAGGAGTGTGGAAAAAGAAGACTTGAAGGGGAGACGAAGATAGAAAAGGGCCAAATAAGGGAGGCAGAAAACAAGAAAAGGAGAAAGGCGGGTTACTCTTAGTCAGGATCCTCACCCTTAGCCTATCTGACATGGGAAGCCCTACCAGGGGCATCAACTCCTTACCACGTTACGCTTAGGCCAGACGGCATCTTCACCTCTCAGGCCTAGAAGCAGTTTGAAAAGCATTGCCAGCTTTGCCACCTTTCTATGAAGCTGGAGGTAAGGCCACTCCAATTTCTCAACCATTGCTGAGACACTTGACAAGTGGTCTTACAACTCTTTAGATAGCCACAATCATGTTGACGCTACACTGGTGTGGGTGTCCCATTCTGCACATGAACATAACTGCCAAACTCCCAGACTCGAAATTCCGGAACCAGGGGATGAATGGAATGGTGAAGTGAAAAGGGGTAGTTCAGTTTTCGACTGGAAACATTTCTATCATTGCGTTTCAGTTGATAAATGTAGCGTTTAAGCAGAAAATGTATTTTCCATTCATATAACTGCCAACATCCATATTACATCATTTGGCCTTTTTTCTGCTGTACTTTGTCATCCTTATTTCTTTTAATTACCTCCTAACTGCACATTTGTAAATAAATGTGAAATTCTGGATTTTCTTTTGATAAATACAGGAACTTGGGAATAATTTCTCAATTAGGGAAATTCCAGAAAAATTTGGGAGAGTTGGCAGCTACGCATACATTCTCAAGTATGGCTGAACAACTGTTTTTGTAGGCAACCTCCTTTCAATGGCCTGCACCAATCTTTTGACAGCGCCATAAAAAGCTGCAAATCTTACCAACTTTTTATATTTGCTTGTCCCAGTTGAGATCTCGGGTGATAGGAGCACCAAGATGAGCCATGTCCTGAAACTGGGGAACAAGTCTGATGCTGTGTACCACATGACTGAAGCAAACATCGAAGGTGAGACATGTACCACAACTCTATCTGAAAGTGAAGTTGAGAAGGACCTTGGGGTTTACATTAACAAACTGAATTTCAGAGAACATGTGGCCAAGGCAACTGCTAAAGCGAATAGAGTTGTTGGTATCATCCGTCGCTCCTTTGACTTCCTGACTGAAGACATTTTCCTACAACTGCACAAGTCTCTTCTACGACCAGTACTAGAGTACGGACATTCTGTCTGGCAACCCTACCACAAAACACTGTGCCAGGATGTAGAAGATGTTCAGCGCAGAGCAACTAAACTTTTAGCATCTCTTAAAGATAAACCATACCCTGAGCGTCTCTCTACTCTCAAACTTCCAAGCCTGGAGCACAGAAGAAAAGGGGTGACACGATAGACTTGTACAAGTTTATGTATGGCATTTACCAGAGTGATAAACCACGGTTTGAACAATTTACCAACAGGGACAGCAGAGGACACTCCTTGAAACTATCCAAAGTTCATCACAGACTGAACATCAGGGGAAACAACTTTTCTCTTCGAGTGATTGATATTTGGAATGGTCTTCCTGACCCCGTAGTAACAGCCCCTACAGCCAACATCTTCAAATCACGTTTAGACACTCATTGGCAGGAACTTCCGACAAAATACAATCCGGAATGTTATCAACCTAGATAGTCTCAGTAGGTGACTCTCTTCCTTCCACGCATGCGGAGTTTTATCTCAATGTTATATATTAGAATTGTGAACAGGCCTCTTAAGGCCTCTAACACCTACAAGTTCAAGTTCAAGATACTTGGCAGATGAGACTATTAAAGGCCTGGCAGTCATTTTAAGTTATGATTCGTCTGCAATGTTTTCTAATTTTCTTATACACTTTCAAATGATATAGATGTATAGTCATCCCTCCTCTCCCTCATCCCCAACCGAGTACCACTGCCAAGTTTATAATTTATTGAACTCATTCAATTCATTCCTTGTCGGGAGATGTTGAGTTGTAAATGCGAACAACTTCTGCAAAGAATCATCGTCACGCTGAATCGTTAGTGAAAAAAGAAAGTACGCCTTATTTCAACAACTTTACCGTAACATTTTATGGATTAACATGCGTAGATTTCACAGGAGTGAGCTTCATCTCTTGTTCTAATAAGACTGTGTCTAAGTAGGGGGGCCGATAGCTCAGTTGGTAGAGCGCCGGACTCGTGATCCTGGGGTTGCGGGTTCGAATTTCGGTATAGGGGGATTTTTCCCTCGGGAGTTAACATTGGTTCTGACTCCATCCCCCCCCCCCCCCTCCCCCCCCTATAGTCGTTCGGATGGGACTATAAACCGAGGTCTAGTCTGTGTCACATGTGCACTAAAGACCATATACGGACTCTAAAGATCCCGATGCTCATGTCCTAAGACGGGTGAGTACCGGCTACACGAAAATACACAATGCATGCAACCTGTGTGCCAGAATAGTCTACTTGAAGACTGTGGGCACGGGGCAGGTTAAACATCCCCATCTGGAAGAAGAAGAAGTAGATTCTACTTCACCTGACACACTGTCATGTAAGACGGTACTGTTTTTGGTGTTATGGTCATACAGTTATTTCGGCAGAAGTGGCCGAGTTACAAAGATTAACATATTCGTTAGTAGCAAAATGCAAATCAGAATCTTGTCACTAAAACTGGGTGTGAACCGTATTATTTTGTCAGCACCTTTCTGCTCACTTGCAAGGTCTTTCGTCTGTGCGTTTCTTTTATTTTCAACGAGTATGATTCTCGAAAGCCTTGCTGAATAGGGCCTATAGGATGAGAGTAGCAGTCCCTTAGGTCAGAGTTCACGGTTATACTGCTATGGGGTCATGCGGTTTACAGTTTACCGGTGTAACGATCCATTTTAACTCCCTCCACTTTTTAACTCCCCGGGAGTTAGAATTAGTACGTGCCAATTTTAACTCCCCGGGAATTAATACAAACCACGCCAGAATGACCCCCCCCCCCCCCCCCCCCCCCGTTTTCGATTAACTCCCCCACCCCAAAACATTCAGTTTTATGTGTTAGTCACGATATGATAAATAAACATTTAATATACACCCCCCTCCCTCCCCCTCTCTGTCTGTCTGCCTGTCTCCCCCCCCCCCCCCCAACTTTCTATCAGTCTCTCGCTCACTCTCACTCTCCTTGCTTGTCTGTCTGCCTTTTTGCTTGCCCGTCTGTTTGTCTCTCTTAATCTCTCTCCCTCTCTCTTTGCTTGTCTGTCTGCCCGTCTGTTTATCTCAGTGTCTCTAGTGTCCCCCCACTCCCGCCCTCTGTTTTTCTTTTTCTTTTACCCCCCCTCTCTCTCTCTCTCTTTCTCTCCTCCTCCCCCCCCCCCCCCCCCCTCCTCTCTCTCTCTTCTGCATGCTTCTAGTCAGCTTTGTTTACTATTATTAGTGTTTATCAAAGACAGATTGGATTAATAGGCTTTTGTGTTAGCCTAGGATCTTTACCCTTGTCAAGTAATGTTTTCAAGTGAGTGTCATGTGTCAAGTGTCTGTCGTGTGAGTGTGTGTGTGTGTGTGTGGGGGGGGGGCAGTCCTGGCATAAGGCCTGAATGACTACCCCCCCCCCCCTTTCTATTTTTTAACTCCCCGTCAATCTGGATCAACATTTCTTGATCGAAAGTAACTCCCCGGGAGTTAGTTTAGGCACGTGCGTATTTTAACTCTACCCCCGAGTCCATGCATTTCAGTTTTCAGATGAATCATTAACTATCCCGTAGTGGCAGCGGTAATGGTAGTAGAAATCTAGTCGTAACAGTATTGTTAATTTAATGTGGCGCGCGCGCGCCTGTGTGTGCGCGCGCGCGCGCGTGTTTGTGTGTGCGCGCGTGCATGCGTGCGTGCGCACGAGTGTGCGTGTGTGTGCGCGCGCGTTCGCACGCACTCACTCGCAGTGTGTGTGTGTGTGTGTGTGTGTGTGTGTGTGTGTGTGGTGTGTGTGTGTGTGTGTGTGTTCGCGCGCGCCGGCATGTGCACGCAGACAACTAGTAAACCGACAACCTGAAGCATCAAGAAGTCTGCTTCACGATATCATGAGAGGGTGGGAAGGGTAGTTTGTTGTCCGTCGAGACGACTAAGACCATCTAGTCATCCTGGGATCGGGGGCGAGTACGTAGATGGCTGGTCAGGCCGATCTGCGCCCGGAAAGATCTATCACAGTACTGACAGGGGATGGTGGCAGCAGCTGGAGATCTGTTGACACTGGTCTTCCTGATCATCCTGCGCTGCTCAGCTTCAGCAGTTCTGTTGCTTTCACAGGTCTCCACCTTTGCGGACAGCTGATCGACACCCATCTCTGTCCTGGGCAGTCTGCTCCCATGTTGTGTGGCTGATGTTGAAGGCCTTCAGGGAGGATTTGAGGTTGTCTTTGAAAGGCTTCCTCTGGCCTCCATGACAGCGTTTGCCCTGCTGCAATTCGCCAAACAATAGTTTCTTTGGCAGCCGATGGTCAAACATGCGAACTACGTGACCTGCCCAGCGAAGCTGTGACTGCATCAGGGTTGTGAAGATGCTAGGCAGGCCAGCACAAGTGAGGACTTCAGTGTCCGGAATCTTGTCTTGCCACTTAATGCCCATGAGTCTTCCGAGGCAAGTGGTGTGGAAATGGTTCAGTTTCCTGGCGTGATGCTGGTAAACAGACTATGTTTCACAGCGCTAGAGCAGTGTGCATGGTGAGAACTATGGCCCGATACACCTTGATCTTGGTCTCTAGGGCGATGCTCTCCTCTTCCATACGTTCTTGTGGAGTCTGCCAAAAGCGGCACTGGCTTTGGCGAGCCGGGCATTCACCTCATCATCGATGACGTTTCTGGACAGAGTGCTGCCTAGGTTGGTGAACTTATCCACCGCGTTCAGTTGCTGTCAAGTGATGGCGATGACTGGTTCAACGTATGGCTTTCCCGGGGCTGGCTGGTGCATCACTTCAGTCTTTTTCGTATTGATTGATCAAGAAGTCTGCTTCACGATATCATGAGGATGGGAAGGGTACGGGGCGGGTCGTTAAGGTGGGGCCGGATAGGAGGGAAGGTGTTCAGGTTGGGGGACATCTCCAGTAATCACAGAGGTATTGCGCTTGCACTGGGGGACGGGTGGGAAGAAGAGGCCGCGGGGACGGGACTGGAGTGTATGTAGGCCTATGTGTTTTCGCAGGGTGTGGAGGGGTAGGTGGAGAGGGGGGGCGGGTGTAAGAGTGGATAAGTACTGGCTGTGCTCCCTCCCCGTCCCTTGGTGGTTTTTGTTTTTCACCCACGGCAAGGACGGCCTTGAGGGAATGCTCATACACTAAGGTCGACGGGTGGAAGGGGAGACGGCCACGAAGAATCAAAGATGTCTTTTCAACCATGCGCACACATCACATATACTGCTTAGACGAACAATTCGCGCCTGCACCGAGACTTTTAACTTGTAATTAAACTATAGCTATTCTGGTTATGAGTATGCCTGCGCACTTGCAAAGTTTGCATTAGAGTGTCCAATAATGGACAAGTCAGAATAATCAACTTGATTTTGGACACTCAATGGATGATGATCTGCAGGGTACGAGAGAGTCTGGAGAAAAACAAAGAAACAAACAAAGCAAAACAAAATAAACAAAAAAAGGGTGGGAAAAATAGGATGGAGGCTCCACCTTAAAAAAAAAGAAGAAAGAAAAACACGAAAAAAAGTACTGATGGAAAGCAGCTTCGTGAATCTTTATCCCTTGACCTTTTTCAGTTCTCAGTTCTGTCAATCTCTTATGGCGATAAATCAATGGGAGTCCGCTAGAAGAACGACGTTTTAAAGTAACCACCCCGTCCCCAACTCCATCTCTCATGTAGTAGTAGTAGTAGTAGTAGGTAGGGACCGGCTTTTTGGCCTTCGGCCTTACGGCCTATTTGCGTCCCCTCGTTATTTTTCAAATTTTATTTCAGTCTGGTTGCATGCCTTTCTTCTAAAATAACATATTCAATCCACACTAAAGAAAAGGTCTTTCAATTTAGGGTCTTCATGTAGGAGGAGTTTTTTTTAAGCTGTGGTGTCTGGACAGCAACTCATGTAACATTTGTACTCCACCAATGGGTTTGTATAGTAACGACGTCATTCTTGGCTAAGGTCGTATACCAGCAACCTAAGCTGGTATACCAGCAACGAATTTGACTGGAGCAACGAATTTGACCGCGGCACGTGGGTACAGGACTGCTCTAAAGGCAGGTGAAGACAGTGCTTCTCTGGGTCCTCCAGCACCTCGGGTGTTTCTTTTTCTTCTTGCCTTAACTAGGCTGACCCTGGAGAAGGTCCAGTGACGGTGAGGAAAAGACCCACTGACACAGGGAAAGTCTGTTGACAGTGGGAAGACTACAACTTTGGATTCTCTCTTGAGGGCACATAAGACCGTTGGCGAAAGACTGGTTGTGTCTGGAGTGGCACTGTCTTCATCTGTCCGTGGGCAGGGTGTTGGTCTGTGGGGTTGTGCCTGGCAGCTGGGGGTGGTGTTTTTTCGCTGTGGAGCTCTGCAGTCATGAAATACGGCTGGTACACCCATGGGGATTTGCTACTTTAAGGCTGTTTATGAGCTGCATCCTGTAGTCTAATTTACCTCTGTTCAGAGCATTTATGTCCCTTGATATCTTAATGGAGTGTCCTGTGCGTGCCTGTAACCCATCGTCAACACAGCGCAGGCCTCCAAGGGTGGTACAGGACTGCTCTAAAGGCAGGTGAAGACAGTGCTTCTCTGGGTCCTCCCAGCACTTCGGGTGTTTCTTTTCTTCTTTGCCTTAACTAGGCTGACCCTGGACAGAAGAAGGTCCAGTGACGGTGAGGAAAGACCCACTGACCACAGGGAAAGTCCTGTTGACAGTGGGAAAGACTACAACTTTGGATTCTCTCTTGAGGGCACATAAGACCGTATGGCGAAAGCTTGGCTGTGTCTGGAGTGGCACTGTCTTCATCTGTCCGTGGGCAGGGGTGGTTGGGTCTGTGGGGTGTGCTCGGCAGCTGGAGGGTGGTGTTTTTCGCTGATGGGCTCTGCAGTCATGAAATACGGGCTGGTACACCCATGGGGATGCTACTTTAAGGCTGTTATGAGCTGCATCCTGTAGTCTAATTTACCTCTGTTCAGGAGCAGTTATGTCCCTTGATATCTTAATGGAGTGTCCTGTGCGTGCCTGTACCCATCGTCAACACAGCGCAGGCCTCCAAGGGTGGTACAGGACTGCTCTAAAGGCAGGTGAAGACAGTGCTTCTCTGGGTCCTCCCCAGCACCTTCGGGTGTTTCTTTTTCTTTTCTTCAATCAAAAATACTGAGGATCGAAACCCATAGGCCATTAGTCTTCACGGATTGGCAAGTCGAATTATATAGGATCGAAGGAGGTCCGAAAAGGTATCTTTAGCCACGACGTCTAACGTGCACTACAAAAGGAAACTGAATTTAACAAACCGATAGAAACCACTGAAACACATAGATAAATAAGTAGCCTAAATGAAATCTTGCCGCGAAGCGTCACAAAGCAGACTGACCTGAATAACACACCGAAGCTGCGTACGTCTATCGTTGTTCTTCAACTGGCTGTCTGGTTGTAGATCTAGGTCGCCTGAGAGAACTTGATCAGAATGATTAATTAAATGCAAATGGGCGACTGTTCATTTCGTGTCACAACTGCGCAGCGCTCTAACCGAGACGAGGTGAGAGCTAATAAACAGCACTTTTTGGATGGTGACGTGCTTTCCTATGACCAGTCCGCGTCAGTGGCAGCTGGAGCAGTCCGGTGATATTAGAATCTGCTCACAAAGCCGGCGGGTCGTGTAAACTGTTTCAAGCTGTTGAAACTAAGCCGGTTGTGTAAACTGTTTCAAGCTGTTGAAATTTAGACAGCCGTGACAGTGACGGAACACGTGAAATACGGGTAACATGCACACACCTCGTTCTTGCTCGCTCACGGTATCTGACAGCTTTAACCCACGTGATTCACGAAGGATAGTATTCCAAGCCAGCTGTCTGAAAGCCCTGCTAATAAGATCCCTGTTTAACAAGTCACTGGGCAGTTTCCGCGGGGGTGGTGTCCTAGCCGACAAAAGTAATACATGGGCAGGTCAGTGTGTGACGGAACTGCGGAGAGGGAGAACCAGGGAGCTCGCGGCAATCTTGTGTGCGCGCGCGTGTATGTGTTTGTGTTATCTGAAGATACAATATTTATTTTAAATGTTTTGTATTGTGCGTTAATAAGCATGGCATAACAACCTGTTTTGTATGTATCATTATATCACAAGAACTGGTGAACCACGATCAGAGTTTGGTTCCTCTCCCTCAGTTCCTCTCTTCCTCTTCTTGTGTCTGTCTGCCAGTCTGTTACACACACACACACCACACACACACACACACACACACTGCCAGTCTGTCTGTTACACACACACACACACACACACACTCTCTCTCTCTCTCTCAACTCCACAAACTGGCCAGGCGCATCAAATTTTCAAAAGGGTTTTTAAAAATGATTGTAATTTACAGACAAAATGAAATTTTCAGAAGTGCAATTTCAACAAAAAAAAGTTTTTCTTTCAGTGAATGTTGCATGACATTTTTAGAACCTCTTATTGACATATTTTCCAAAAAGTCATTTTAAAGGAAATAAAGTTGATTTCTATCAATAAATTACCTTTTAGGAAGACCTTTATCATTTCCAAAATGTTTCAAAAAATGAAAACAAAATAATGTTCAGAAAAGAATGTGAAGTATATATTTGCTCTTTTGACAGAAAAGTTGCATATCTTAGTAAAATGTGAACGCTCTTTTTAAAAAATTGTTTTGACATTAAATTTTTTCTTATATGATTAAAAAAAAAACGCAATCATTAAATGGTTTATTAATTTATTTACTTCTTTTTTTTTAAGGAATTATGGCCATTTAGAAGGTCTATATCAGTTTGAAAATATTTTTGACAAAAGAAATATGCCAGGATTTGTCAAAACTAACTGGGTTTATGAAAAAAGTGGAAGATGAAAAATAATCCCATTTTCAGGGTATCTAACCAATCAGTAAACCCACTTTACTGGTTTGGCATACACAATATACAATACTTATTCTTTTTGCCCCTTTTGCAGTATGGAGGAAGGGTGAGTTTAAAGCAATGACAGGAAAAGGAAAACAAACAAGCAAAGATAAACACACACACACACACACACACACACACACACACACACACCACACACAATTACTCATATACATGAACACAAAGAGTAAAAGTATGTATTTATTTGAATCATAAAAATCTTACAGAAAAAAATTCATAAAAGAATAGCCTTCCATATACGTGAATACAATTCCAGAGAAAAAAAATGGACGGTTTCTTTATTCCAAAAGGGACTTCATTACAGATTATCTGAGAAAGAATTTTAAAGCAAGGGATCCATCAAATACAAACTTCATCAATTCTGAATATGTGACAGACATGGTTTTCTGTAGATCATGATACATCTTTACTGTTTTAGGATGTGCTTTTTTCCCAAAAAAATCTTATGAGCCTGGCTGCCTACTCATAGATATTATTTTCCACCTAAAGCTTTGACCATTTGGAAATATAACTGTAATGTAATGGTAATCAAACAAAAACATAGTTGTTGACTACACTTACTGGTCACGCATACAGCAAGGTGATGTTGTTCATAGGCCAGCTGACCACGCTAACGCCGATTACATCTATCAGGAAAGTTGTGTTTTTTAACCCACATCCGTTTGTTTGTTGGCCTGTCAACAATACTACACAGAAATAATAATACTACTTCTAACCAAACTTGAGGGGAAAATAGCATGCTGTCCAAGAATGAACACGCTACATGTTGGTGCCGATTTGTGTCACAGATTCATAAGTTATCACATTACTGTAGGATCCCTTCAGTGAGATCATTACAAATGTTTCACTGATTATGAACTTTTCACATGGTATTATATCTTTTTGGTGATATAAACACTGGCATTTTGGTATTGTTCATATGTATTACATGTTTCAAAAAAAGAAAAAAAAAGAAAAGAAAAAGCACATGGGAGGTAACAATCTCAGTTCAAATCTACTATTACTTCCCTGATGGAAAAAAATCTTGTTACTCAAAGAGCAGACCAAGGATCTGTTCAACCTTTGTGGAGGTCTGTGCTTTCCTGCATGCCATTTTACTTTGGTTATGTATCTTAATCACAGTTGATGACAACATATTTTGTGTGCAATGCTTTGGTTGCAAGACAAAATAAATGAGCCATCACTTACATATTCATCTGTGAGATAAAAGGTTTTGCCTCCCCTGCACACTGTTGTGAGAAAACACAAAGATGTCTTCAAAAGCATCAAGAATTATTACTGAACGAGTGTCTGAGGCCGTTTTCTTTAGAATCTTTAACAGTTATGTTTGTCTTTGGCTGCACAACATGAACTATTTCTTAGCGCAGAATCAAAATCTTCCCGAACAGCAAATAATTCATTTCAATATTCTGCACCCTACATCCAACCTTTCAGTTACTGTTTAGTAGTGCCATCAACACTACTAAGAATTGCATCAACTGCTTTGATATCACAGACTGGGTTTCGTCATTCAAGCTTTAAACACACACACACACACACACACACACACACAAATACTGCATAATCAGAACAACTTCTGATCACAAGCAACATACCAACAATCAATACTGCAACAGGTAAACATTATGCCACATGCCCAACCTCAACAGGATAACATACTTTGCAGTGACAAAAGATAGTTAAATCATATGCTGGTAACATCTAAAGAGTTATGATGCATTCCTCATTGGTCCAATTTTGGCCTTGTGTTCTACAGAAGCTGAGAAATAAATGCTGTCATGTAAAAAAACAAACAACATTCTCCTGCTAATCTCTTTTGCAACTTTTCTAAATTCTCATGTTTGGAAACAGGAACCGAGCCTGACAGTATCTACGTTTATTCATTCTTTTGCCATATAGTAACAACACTAGCAAACACTTTTTGCAATCATGATATACATAATGTTAACAAACTGATCACAGATTGACATAAAAGTTTGGCTATCACAAATTGGTTACAAATGCCTCTGGAAATTACACATTCAGTTTTATTTGAACATACTCGGCAAGAACACTTGCACAATGACTACAGAACTCATGGCATTGATTTATGTTCCATTTTCTTCGTAATAAAACATAGTTATTGCCACGCATAAAAAAAAGTACAAAGAATCTCTATGATCACTTCAATTCAGAATGTGTCTGAAAAATGAAATCTATAAATATTGCCAAACAGGAGAAGAGGCTGGGAGACAGAGGAAGGGAGTTTGGGCAAGAAACATTAAACAAAAAAAGATGAAAAAGGACTTTATGCATAAAAGGTAAAGGTTCGTTTCACATCAGGAAAAAAAAGCTTCCTGCCTAAATTCTAATGTATCTAAAACTCATGTGTTCTTCAGTACTGTAATACTCAATACCCATCATTGTCAATACCAACTAAAACTTAATTGGAAAGATCGGTTTAAAAGAGTAAATCTTTTTTACTCTCCAAAATATCCATCTTATTATTTTACCACCAAATATCCATCCTAACTTTTTGACTAGGTAAGCAGAATACAGTGTTTTTCAGGTGCTTTGGTTTTCTTTTCCTATGAAATTCTGCTTAATTAAAAAAAACAACCCATACACACAATACAAAAAGTAAACATATGTAGCAGTTTTTACATCAGAAGAAGGTGTCCCCACTACCATTTTCTGCAAAACAACATAAATAATAGGAAAATTCAAGCAGAATGAGACTATTTCTCAAACAAACAGCATGACAGCAGAGTATTTCACATAATCCTTTGCCTTCCATTCTCTGCTGACTGGATGCTCATTCACACCAAAAGTACCAAAGCAACCTCATTCAACAACAGAACAAAAAGTCAGTCAAGCCAGCAGACAGCACATAACCCCTCTCTGCAAGTCCTTGTCTTTACAACGGCTGACCCAACTTGGCCAATTCAAACTCTGGAATGTCCAGACCGAGCCACTGCAAGAGCTCGAAGTAAGAGAACACAAAGGCACGGTTGATATCATGTGTGTGGTCTAGGCCGCTGGCCTCCACTTGAAGGGCACGGTTGAACTTCAGCCTCGCTTCCAGTTCAGCCTGCTTGCGGGCCATCTCTTCGGCCAGCCTCCTGGCCTCTTCCATGGCCTTCCTGGCCTCCTCCTCTCGCTTCAGTCTGAAAAAACAAACAAGCAAATAAACCATCTTTGTTCACAGCCAGTTACTTGAAAAGGTGCCTGTAGAAAATAAACCGGTAATTTTAGCGTGTGTGTGTGTGTGTGTGTGTGTGTGTGTGTGTGTGTGTGTGTGTGTGTGTGTGTGTGTGTGTGTGCGCGCACATGTATGAGAAAGAGTGAGAGAATGTGTGTGTGTGTGTGTGTGTGCGTAAGTGCACACATAAGCGTGTGTGTGTGTCAAGTCAAGTCAAGTCAAGTCAAAATGATCTTTAATGAGGGTAAAAGAGTAAGCGATACAGCTTTTTTACATCCTGCCCTGTGTGTGTGTGTGTGTGTGTGTGTGTGTGTGTGGTGTGTGTGTGTGTGTGTGTGTGTGTGTGTGTGTGTGTGAGTGTGCATGTGAACATGCATGCTTGCAAACATTTGTATGCATGCATGTGTATGCAGCATATGATTGTGTGAGTGTGCATGCATGCGTCCATGTGTGTATATGTTGGCACGTAAATGAGTGTGTGTTTGTGTGCATGCATGCCAGTGTGCCCCTGTATGCACGTTTAATTATCTGATTTTTTTCTTTCTTTCTTCTATTTAAAGAAGGTCTTTAAGACATCAATTGTTTTTACCTTATACCTATTGCCACTGTCCTATTGTCAGAAATCAAATGAGGAGCTGGGTGCATATGGTGTACATTGCTCACCTCTCCTCTTCTTCTTTTCTCTTTCTCTCTTCCTCCTCCTCTCTCTTCTTTCTCTCATATTCCAAGCGCTCTTGTTCTGCCATCTGGGACATCAACAACTCCTCCTCTGCACGTCTCTCCTCTTCTTCCTTCTTCTTTTGAAGCAATATTCTGAAAAAAGCCAGTAAAACCGAAGACATTAGTGATTCTTGGAGATCTGAATATGAAAGAACAAACAAGTGCAACTGCCTTGAGAAACAAAATTATATAACCAATGATGATTACACTATCATTCAGTTAGCACAAATGTAATAAGCATCTGGAAAATGATAAATGTTTCAGATTAAACTGCTCTGCAGTTTATTTAACTGCCTGTTAACTTCTTTAAATCAAAATGCAAAGGTGATTGATGTTTACCTGTAATCAATGCCATCAAGCAATCTCTCAAAGGTAGATATGTATCAGAACAACATAACTGCGATTTTGAATATGGCATGTCATAAATTTGTTACAAACTGGTTGTCGTATGGCTCAGAAACATAACCTAGAAATAATACTGAAAGAATCTCTGGCTAACATTTTGAAGCGTAATGATTTGATTATTGTTTTGGTTCTGCTTTCCACTATCATATGACAGAAAGAGAAAATATCCTTGTGGAAAAGGATGGTTTGATGCAATAAAAAAATGCAAACTCAGTTTTAACAATTTAATCTATTCATCTTCAACTGGAGTGTGTGTATGTGCACATGTGTGCATGCATACAAACTAGTGTCAAACACACAGCATATACCTCTATACACCATACTTCTTTTTTCTTACAAGTAAACATCTGATGCCTTTTCTGTCATGTTAAGACACCAATTATCATAATTTGTTTCCGTGCTGTTTAAGCAATATTCGTTTGGATGAAGTATTACGAGATAACCGTGTCATGCTATTCTTGCAAATTTTTCCATGCATGTTTAAAAATTCTGTAAACAAGCTGACCAGGTAGCAAAGGCAGCAGGGATTGTGTTGTGTCTTGTGATTCGTTTGTCTATGGTTTTTGGCGGAGCTTTAAAAATACTTTTGAAAAATTGTTTAGATTTCCGCCTGCAGTCGCCTCACTTTGCAGCTATGAATCATTTCTTACATATTCATAACTTTTAATAGGGTATTTTCTGTTTAGTGGTCAAGTTCATCAATTTTCAACAGTAAATGCTTCCAATGCCCAGAATTCACAATAGTTTTGAACAATTTTCTGCCCTAAAAAAGCCCCCATCTTTTCATTTTGAAATATTTTGAACATGTGTATATATCAAGATTTTTAAAGAAATTAAATGGCTGCAACCTGAATTAATTTCAACTGTGAATGTTTAAAAAAATTCTGATGTAACAGTTCATTGAATATTAATTTACACTATGGAAAACTTCAACTACAGAAATTAGCAAACAGTTCAAATGTTATTTTAAAACCTATACACCCCTTCAAGACTTTGATATATGAGGACGGTTTTGTTAACTGAGAAATTAAAGCTTTAAACACATTAGTAATCTTATCTTTGATGTTAACAGAAGACTAAAAGACAACTGTGATGATGATAATCATTACTGATTTTGTTGATGCTTGTAGTTTGTCTTTCTTCTTGTTTTACTTTTCAGCTATATGAAAAAGATTTTTTCTTATGTTAAAAAGCTTATTATCTATGGGATTGGTTTGTTTGTTTTGTAGGTCCTCCAACCTCCAATTTTCCCCATCTTTCTTTCACTTTTTTTTTCTCTTTTAAGTGGTGCCTTCATCTTCATATTTTCCCTCTTTTCGTCTTTTTTTCGCCCACTGTTTAAAAGACGCCCACTGACCATCCACAATCTGCATGTTTTATTATTGATGGATGATGGACATTGGCTTGCTGATTTTAATATTCAGACAAACAATACAAAGCGTCTGGATTTATTACTATACTAATGTGTGATGTGCCGACACATTCATATAGCTACATCCATTGCTTTTAACAAAATAAACAAAAACGGCGAAAGAAACCTATCTTTAAAATACAGCGGACATATAATAGTGTTTCAAGTAAGACATATAATGTAATTTTGGTTTTCAAGGAAAACATGATCAATGCTGAGAAATAAGATTATTATCTGAGGAAGAAAATGTATATGAATGTGTGAGTGTGTGTAAATGTCTTGTGAGTGTGATTGAGTGTGTGTGTGTGTGTGTGTGTGTGTGGTGTGTGTGTGTGTGTGTGTGTGTGTGTGTGTGTGTGTGTATATATGTGTGTGTGTGTGTGTGTGTGTGTGTGTGTGTGTGTGTGTGTGTGTGTGTGTGTGTGTGATCCACAAGTTTTGTTTTGGGGGCTAAATTTACTGTTTCTCACATACACACAAGTGCGCTCATACGCACACTAAATACATGCTCATGCACTTATGCACACACACACACACAGCTACCAAGTGTCAAATAGGTGTCATACCCATTCTCTTGGCTTCCTCTTCAATCTGGTTCCTCCTCATTTCTTCTAACTTTCTCTGGTACTCCTCCTTGGCTCTCCTTTCCTTCTCCTCGGCCAGTCGTTTCTTCCTCTCTGCTTCTTCCTTTGCCCTCTCCTGTCTCAAAACTTCCTCTTCTGCTTGCTGCTTCTTCAATCTGCAGTACATGAAAAAAGATGTTGCTAATACTTTGAAAAGGTGCAAGATAGAAATTAATGATGACAACAGAAGACACCATGATGCTCAAACATATCAACAGATTCATCAACCAAAAAATGAATCATTTAAGACAACTGCAATGCGCTGTTTACTTGACAATTGCTTTTCACCACAGATAGGCCCATGTAGACAAATAGATACAGGGATATAGACACATGCAGAGGCGCATTCGTTGGCGAGCGGGCACACACACACACACATACATGTATATAGACAAACATGCGTAAAACACACACACACTCATACACACACACACCACACACACACACACACACACACACACACACACACACACACACACACACAGGGTTTCAGTGTCTATTTCAAGAAGAAACTTCATGTCACTGCCTGATAATTAGTCCATATATACTATATCATGTCTGCAAAGCTTCGCAAAAGCAAAGGCTTACCTGATGAAATTAGCTCAATCAATCAAACAACAACAACAAATATAACAATACAAACAACAGAATCACCAAGATAGAGTAACAAGAGTAACAAATATAAAAGACAAAGGATTGAGAAACAAAGATAAAGGACAGAGTTACAAACATAAATGACAGAGTAACAAACATACAGGCTGGAGAAGAGTTAGAGTGAGGGGTCATAAAGTAGATTCATTAGATGCTCACGTATCTAGTAGATAGGCCAAGAGTGAAACACACACACACACACACACACACACACACACACACACACACACACACATACACTGTGCTTACACTGACCTTTTATATTTACAGTCAAAGCCAGACAGGCCCTTGTTCATCATCTCACCCAAAAAACTAGCCTTCAGTTCACCCTATAAAATAAAGTGGGGAAATGGGAAAAGAAAAATCTACTTCATACTAGAATCGAACCACAGACCTGTGATCTGGTTGCTTTCGAGGCAAGTACGCTATTCATCCAACCCGCCACTTCATGTAAGTGAATATGCAATATGTTGTCACAAATTTCTGTTATCTTCTTTCTATCTCTTTTCTCTTATAGTAATGGCCACCATAATGTATGAAAAAATGCTCCAAAATGCAAACTTGCACTTAGGCAAAGATCACACGGCTGTAAAAAAAAAAAGGAAGAGATGAAAAACAATCCTCTCATACCAGTTTACTGTTACTTTGTGTGTGCATTTCAAAGGACCATCTTTTTTTCACATGAAACATTTTAGCAATGAGTCTCTAACCTTCTTTCCTCCTCTCTCTTCTTCATTGCTGTTTCCATCTCTTTCTTGAGCTGCTCCTGCCTCTCCTGTTCTTCCTTCTCACGCTTCAGCTGCTCTTCTCTTTCCCGTCGGCGTTTCTCCACTTCCTCTTTACGCTTGGCTGCAGCTGCTGCACGTTTGGCAGCACGAGCTTCACGGTTGGAGATAGATTTTAGGTTGCCATCAGCCTGCACAAACAGTTGGTACGTGAAAGCATTGGCATTTGGGAAAAATAGGAAAGATTCATAACTACCAGCCCCTGGCTGTAAAACATTAGGAATAAGAGGACAAAAATGGAAGTTTAGTGTGTAACCAAATTTTTCAATTCCCCAGATAGTTTAAATTGATTAATTTAACTACAGACATTTGCAGAACATCACCATGAATATGCAACACAATATTTCAATCCTCCCTTAAAGAAACTGTCTTTTCTAAACAGTAAGATTTAGAAATCTGGGATTTCTTCACCACATATACAGCTTTCAGGAATGATTCTGGAAACGGACAATTATAACTACAAATCTACAAAAATTACATCTATGAAGATGGTATCCATGCAGTTTAGAGGATCATTATATTCAATATACTATAGCAACTGATCTTTGCATAAATCTAAAATTTGTCATAATGTGATATAGTTGGTTTTTTAATTGATCTGATCATTATCTGCTTCCTTCTCATATTGTTTCTGGCAATTTTCTTAGACCAACAGGTCCAAACATAAAAAGAAATAATTTGGTAACTTTCGGAAATCAAAAGTATATGTCTGATATTGTGCAGTATCTCACAAAAATTGAAATATGTGTTTAATACTATACCTCATACTCTTGTGGATTAAATCTATGAGTTATAAAAACATGGCTTAACTCTACAAGACAACTGGTCTTCTACATGAAAATCTTAGAAACAGACATTGCATTTTCAAATAATATATTCGGATTATGGGATTGTAGACATGCACATTCCAGGAAACATGATATTTTATTTTGCTTTATTTTCTTCTATTCTTCTCTTTCCTCTTTTTCCAAGTTCACCAAAGATCAGCAAGACAATAATAGGTCAGAGGCAACAGGCCACCATATTATATTTTTTCTTCTCATTTTGTACCAATGCAATCTCCAAGCAGTGAAAGACACAAGCAGAGAGTGAATTGTCAATGAGGTGAACTTTCTGAGTGAACTAACAAGGTGAACTTTCTCAGGGAAGAACACTTGTGCCACAATGAACTGCAATTAAATCAGTGTAAAAAAAACACTGAGGCAGAGGCTGACATGCACATGATTAGGCATGCACAAAAAATTCTAGCTTCTTGTAAAGCCAATTCAGAATTAGAGCGCAATCTGAAATGCACGCCTGTTTGTTAGAAGCACATGTTTTTTTGTAGTCATGCACTTAATCCACATGTATGAAAATGTACTGAAAAGATCGATGTTTCACAGTGTCCATATTTCTTCATACATCTGTGTCTTCATGCTGTCATACAAGAAAACAGGAGAATATACAACAATCCTTGAACAAAGACACTACCACAGATATCACTTTAGTTCTATAACTATCCCTGATGACCAAACCCTAGATTTAAATGTTCGTGGGGTTCTCTCCACTTGTTCAGGATCTTTAATATCTCCTTTCTATACATACTCCATGAACAATCAAGAACATCAGTAAAAAGACAGAAACAGACTGAAGCATTGCCGAAAACAAGCCAAAACACAACTGAACACACAAAACAAAGTGCAAAGCAACATATGCTTATTTAACTGACAATACAAATAAGACAAATGAATTTTCAACTTCTACATTCTTTTCAGATGTCACAAGTAACAGACATAAATAATGCACAGAGTAGTTCTGCCCAGACAGCGGTCAGTAGGCAAATGGAAAATTAACTTCTTTGTTTAGTACTGTATGTTAACCTTTACCGGATCACGACTTTGACTACAAGGAAGCGATCGCACGGGTACACACACCCATGCTCGTCAAATAGCACAAATTTAACTATCACTAAAGCGATCGCACGGGTGCACAAACACCCACTCTCGTCAAAGAGCCTTTTCAGGCATATGAAGATCCTTGCTATGTGGGTGCGCGTACACCCAGACTCATTATACAGCCCGCAATGCGGGCCAGCCTGTGCCGGTGCTAAACACCGCGGTGTGCCTTTTACACACTTTAATAAAATTTTCTGAGCTCAAAGACTTTAAGGTTCTTGAGGAACTCTTAAAATTTCAGAGCGATACATAAAGGAGTTTTCGAGATATTTCACTTTTATTGTGCGTCTGGGTGTCGGCACACCAACATTCAACCTTTACCGGATCACGACTTTGACTACACGGAAGCGATCGCACGGGTACACACACACCCATGCTCGTCAAATAGCACAAATTTAACTATCACTAAAGCGATCGCACGGGTGCACAAACACCCACTCTCGTCAAAGAGCCTTTTCAGGCATATGAAGATCCTTGCTATGTGGGTGCGCGTACACCCAGACTCATTATACAGCCGGCAATGTGGGCCAGCCTGTGCCGGTGCTAAACACCGCGGTGTGCCTTTCCCTTTACTCTTTAAAAAGTATGGGTGTACCAGCACCCGTGACGTCGTTTCCCACTATTTCAAACGATGCACTCAATTACGTCATTATTTTTTTACACACTTTAATAAAATTTTCTGAGCTCAAAGACTTTAAGGTTCTTGAGGAACTCTTAAAATTTCAGAGCGATACATAAAGGAGTTTTCGAGATATTTCACTTTTATTGTGTGTCTGGGTGTGGGCACACCCACATTCAACGGTAAAGGTTAAATAGGCCTTGCTTTCCATTATAACTTATTTGTATTTTTGCTGATTGTCAGTAAGAGCTCTTAGATATATCAGTCTGGTTAAAGTTATGGGTTATTGCATTTGCTGAATTCTATCAGTTTTGTTAAAACTGCAGCTGACCCAGCTCCATTTAGTATAGTAACTTGCAATGAATTTTAGTCACAAAAATTATTATCTCACCTTCTCTTTTACAGAAATCATAAAGGAAAACATGATAATCAACAATAAATAAAATTTTCCTTGCCAACATGCACATTTTTGAAATTCTAAACTTTATTTGAAGTTCACAGAATTACTATATTCAAGATTATAACAACAAACTGTAGCAGCAGTGAAATTCATTAACACAAAAGCTGTGAAACTTTGAAAAATTTTCAAAAACAATAAACATGCAACCAAACAAATGATCAAACAAATGACAATCAAAAGTGCACATAACAAATACAACACAAACAACCTAAGAATAAAGTAAATATTCACACTGATTTTGCACAATTTTTTTTTGTACTCCTACATCAAGCAATACAATATCAGCAATTCAGTTATCTTTGTTCATATCCCTATTATTTCAACAACCAGTTACAAAAATATAGCACCCATCTCTGTTAGAATCCTGTTGTTAAAAACTTTAATTTTCAAATTAATTTATGTCAAATTTGATACCTACGACATACAATAAAAAGATCAAAACACATTTGAGCACATTACTGCTCAGAGTCAAATACTTCACAAATTTTTCCATGTATTAAGTCCTAGACGCATCTAGCACCACTTTTGTTCATAAAATGTCAGATCGTCAAAAGCTGTTGTTCAGTAAAATACCTGTATTCAGCTCTTCTATGTTGTAGTATAATAAAGCAACATAGACATATATCAAAGTAATTTTCATTTATACTAGATATACATTCAGACTAAAACGGTGAAGAAATAATCGTCATCAATTCCACACGCAAACAAAGAGGACAGATTTGAACATATTCTCTCTCTCAAACTCTGATAAATCTTGCCTACATCATTTTCTATGTTTCATTGTCTGCACCCTTTTCCAATAAACCACACAAGCTAACCCATCACAAATGCTACAGCTACTGAGACAGTACTATTTCACACACACATGCACATGTGTGCACGCACTAACAACTCACAGAGAGAGAGAGAGAGAGAGAGAGAGAAACATCTACTGTACAACCTATTTGATACATTCAAATATACATCTACAAACTGCATGGTTTGGGCTACTGTGCTATTTGCCACAATTAACTATTGTACATATATTCAAGTATATTCAAGTAGTTCTACACAGATTATGACTACAGTACATATTAGGCTGAAATTTAAAGATCTGTGTTCCATTTTTTTTTCCTTTAGGTCAGTCAAGTTTCTGGTAAGACAAATAATATCGTTGAAACCAACCATTCCACTTCCATTAATGTTTTAAGACATTCTTTTAACAGACAGACTGTATGCAACTAAGATACTACTTCTAATGTCCTATATATGCAGACATATTACCAGTTTACAGACATATTACCAGTTTATCACAGATTAAACATGTTTTGAAGTGTTCATGGTGATGTTGCCCAGCATACTTGTATTTCTTATTTTTCTGTTAACATCCACAAGACTGAAGAAAAGCAGAGTTTAGCACTGAGACAATGCTATACATAATTCTCTTAATGAAACTTGAATTATGCTGAACACACACTCCAACTATCTGTCACCCAAGATTGCTGTTAGTAAAACTTTGGTTAACATTTCAGTCATGAAAGCAGAGAAACAGCTGATCATTATGTTACCTTCTTTTTCGGCTTCTTAAATGGAAAACAAACAAACAAACAATACAACAACAAATGAATGAAACACATACACTTATGTAATCTGGGTTACATTTGTCACAAGTTCATGCAGTACAGGGCTAAAACATGTGTGAAAGACACAAGACCATTCACCCACTGGAAAAGATCAATGTTTTCTATTGCGAAGCAGAAAACAATCAATGTTTAAACGCTGCATCATAATCCTAGAAGAAAACATGCACTCTTTTACATTTTTCTCTATACTTTGGGGGGGGGGGCAGGGTTCTCTAATATTTTCAAACACACTCTTTCCTCAGAACATCTTAAAGGTGACGAGAAGACATTAATTGTAAATAGAGGGAGGTCACTTTTGCCCAAAGATGAAACAATTACATAACATAACTCCAAATTAATGCTGTTTAAGACAAAATTCACCGAACACAGATGCAGACACAAGGGATACAAATAGAACAAACCAAAACAAAAAGAAACACCCTCAAGAAAGGATGTTTCCAGCAAGCCCATATACCGTGCACATGGGCAGAGCAACTGCAACTGAAGACAACAACAAACACAAATTAACACCTTGACTGCCTCGGTATGTATCTCATTTGTAGGTGATCATCAGACATCACAGTGTGTGTCTCGTGCATAGCAGTTTCTCATGTGAATTTCTGAGAAAACTACAGGTGGGGGTGTTCTAACACAGTTTAGTCAGCTGGCTGACTCATATGCATTAATTATAAATGACCAATGAGACCCAGTTGCAGAATGCAATCCTGTTAGTGCCTGAGATTCCCATCCCTCTTCGTCAGTCATGACCAAACATTAGCTTGAGCCAGTAGCTGTGTAATGACAGATCTCATAATGCTGGCACACTCAAAGTCAACATTTAGAACAGTTTTTGCCGTGGAGTTCAACTAACATGTTCAGTTCATGTTTCTCTTGAATTAGTATGCGAAGCGTCTGACCCAGATAAGAGGCATGGTGCTAGCATTAAGTTCACTCACTGGCTACAAGGAGTTCAAAATACTGGAAGTGCACTAGTTTTCATCTCATTTCTCTCCACAAATCATGTGGATTGGCTGGGGTTTGTTTCTTGTGTGTTTTGGGGGCTTTTCTGACAGTAGAGGGATTGAACAAAAATTCAGGTTTTGATCTGGCATACAGGAGTTTAAAATAGCAATAAATCTTTGGCAGTCAAGAGGTTAGCATTCATTCAAAAGTGACTGACACCTTCTGATTTTCACTATTGCCAAACAGAATGCACATTCTTCTCACTTCATCCAGACATAGGTTCTGACAAGCGAAAAACATAAATCTCTGTGTTCCAGTCCCAAACCACACAATCCTATCTTCCTAGTATTTAGTAACAGTTAAAACAACAGATACTGACGCCAGCTATGGGTGAATCTACTGAACACCACATTTGCATAAAACCGTTATCAAATAATGCAAGGTTACAAACCACCACAGTGCACAGGCTAGCATCAAGGACTGGTGACAGGAAGTTCTGGGTTCAACCCAGTTGTAGGCACATACTGTGAGATTTTTCAGACTCAGCAGAATGAACTGTGGCTTCCAATGGGAAAACCTGGGCTATATAATTCAATGTCATCCACAGATCTGTGTTTGAGAATGTTGAAATCCCTGAGACCCATACTGTCACGATACAGGGTTAGATTGTTCTTCCATCGTGTGATGATAGCTAGGCTTAAAGGAAAACATTGTGTTTGGAAGTTGTGTGCCTGTGCATGTTATTTTTAGTTGCATGCAAGCGTAGCGTGTGTCTTCCTTAGATACTTCGTTCCCAGAGTCCAACAAACCGGTTTGAATTTTGACGTGGCCTGAACTGAGTTCAGGTAGACAGGGGAGGTCACTTGTGTGTGACGAGTCAGCGGAGTGACTAGAAGTTTCCCTCACACGACGAAGCTGTGTTCGGCTTGGAGCTCCTGTTCCCCCACAGTGGTGGAGTTGTGGCGTGGACATTATTGTCCCCCAATTTCGTGGGCGTTTCAACAGTTTTTCTGTGCGCCTGGTCGTGGTCCGTCTCGGGTTTCAGGTTTGGAACTTTTGCCGTTGTTCGTCTCTGGGATTCGGAAGTCTTTGTTTGTGCGTTTGTCTCTGTGTGCGCATGGTTCAATGTATTCAGTTACAATTTTCCTCTTTTGTTTCATGCTTTCTGGCATTTATGGTTTTATGCATGTGTATTTTAACGTGACTGCGAGAAAAGTGTGGTAGAAAGCGTGTGTATTTGTGAACGTGTGAGATTTGGGAGAGTTTTACTTTGCGGTGATGAGACGGAGTAACTTCCCTTCGCCCGGTTTTAATTTTGTTATGTATTTTAGTAGAAATAAGAAGGGAACAGTGTTCTTTTCCGTGAAGCTGGGAAAAGCAAGTGATAGTTATATTGAACTAGTCTGTATGTTTTGCATTGAGGGTTGTTTGTTTTTGAGAAAAAAAACACATTTAATTTGTAGTTAAGTGTTGGAAGTCAGTAGTATTGTATAATTTTTTGCTTTATATAAATTTCGGTTGTTATTTAAACGGCACGTGCCGACATTTTGACAATTAGGCCTAGTTCTCTTTGCTGTTGCAACTTGTTATAATTGGCCAAGGTCATGATGACCGGGGAGGTTGACCTTCAAGGTCAATGTCATACATATAAACACTTGTTGAATTATTTCCCTTTGAATAACATTGTCAAAATTTGTTTAAGTTAATTCTATATTAATGTTATTGTCTTCTTTCTTGAGGAAATTAAAAGGGTGTTTTGCATTTTTTCTTGTTTGGGAAAGAAAGATAGTGTTTTAATTAAATTTTACCTATGTTTTTTCAAGTAGTTGGGACTTAGGTTTTCCTTGGGGAGACTCGGGTTAGTATTACCTGTCAGTTTAATGTCATCCCAGAACCTGATTAGTTGCTGTGCCGTGGTCCCCTTCCGCACCTGAGCTGGTGAGAGTGGGCCGTTGTCAAGCTGGTGCCGACTGACGGTTGGGTGACGTCTGTTGTCTGAAGGACAGGAGCGGCGTGGAAGGAGTGACTCCATTGACTCCTCGTTTTAGCAAGGACTTCTGGTCTTGGGCTTCCTGACTAGGGAGCGGGTGAATGGACCGATGTAAGTAGTGGAGAGTGGATGAATGCGGAGAATAGAATGTGTCATCGAGCGGAAAGCGGAGAGACTGTAGAGAACGAGGAATCAACGCTGACAAGGAATGTGAATGAACTTCTTTGTTGAAGGCTCGACTCATATTCGCCTCTGCCAACATACCTGTGGACACTCATGTTAGTTTTTTTTTGTTCATCTGCTTAGTTTTGATTGTGCTCCATCGTCTTGGCGTTGTGAGCTCCATGAACTTTGAACAGAACACGTCGGAAAGCTTCATCGCTTTGGACTTTGGTTTCACCTTCGTTGAAGGAACTACATTAGTAATGACCATAGTTTGTGATGATTTTGCTTGTCTGAAATTCTGAGTTATTGTGATTCGTGCTTTGCTGCATGTTGGAATGATTTGAATACTCTGTTGTTGTCGGGTGCATACATTTTTTGAAATCTTTTGGCTGATATTGATTGTTGTGTGCATTCACAGGTTTTTGTACACAGAGAAGGAAGCAGAGCGGTCGGCAGTGTGTGTGTGTGTCTATCGCGTACGCGTGGCCTTGTTAATGTAATTTTGTGCGCTGTTTGGTTTTAGCAAATTATTGGTTGTTGTTTTTCTTGTGGAGCGCATGTTGTGGTGTGATTAATAAATTTAGTTAGTTTGTGTTACATTTGGTGTGAGTGTGGTTAGGGTGAATCTTAGTTGAGTGTTTGGGCTTGTGGATGAAGGTGAAATGTGGGCCTGATCGTTGGAGTGTGAACGCGGAGTGAAGCCCCTGGCTTGGTGTTTGCCATCTCCCTCGGCGACGTGACACATACTGCTGGTGATTCTATCCTCTGGTGTGGTCAATGAGGGATTCTGTTATTAAAGGATGCATGCCGTTTAACTGTCACACACTCTCTTTAAGTCAGAAAAACAAGCAGCATCAGCATCATCATCGATGTCATCCTCATGAACAAACACAAATAAATAAAAGGTCTTAGATCCTTCATGGCTCTCTGTTTCCAACTTCAAAGTTTGTGTCAACGATTTTGTAGTTGGTAGATTCATGGGAGGTGATTACTAAAGTAGCGTTGGTCTTCTCATCATTATGAAGGATGCTCCTTCATTCTGCCTGTTACGTCAACAGGCATAAGAGAGGCTTCATGATGCCTAACACTGGTAGCCCTATTGGATACTGTGACTATGAAAGAATGAGCCTAGACATGGCTGTGTGTGGGAAATATTGGAATTATATCACTGACCAGCATCGTTTGCAGAAAAAAAAAATTGTGAGGTTCTAATATATGAGTGATGTCAATCAACAAAAGAAGTGTAATAAATGGTCAAAAGAAAACATAAAACTGAATAAGAACAAATTTAGGATTCTCACAAATTATGACTGCACAAAAACCACTGAATTAAACACGTCTCTAAATCACACCAAACTGTGATCAAAGATACTGAAAACGAAATAAAAAAGGTCAATATGCAGACATACATCAAACAGACATTTAAACAAATTCAGACGATATAACTTACAGCATCATTTGCTGCTTCCTCTTCTTCCTCCTCCTCCTCTTCCTCTTCGGGGAATGGTGGCGGGATATTAAGCCTTTGAGGTGGCTCAGGCTCAGGGCTCGACTCCTCTCTGACGATGTTAAACTCCATTTCATCGTCAGTCCTGGTCAGCTCTGGAGACGACTATAAAAAGAAAAGAAGAGAAAGAAAAGAGAGAAACTGATGACTTCCATACTTTCTCTCTGTTTTGTCTGGTCTTCCCCCTCTCTCTGTCTCCCCCTCCCCCCATCCCCCCCCCCCCCCCCCCCCCCATGCCTCCTCTTCCAACTCTGCCCTATCCTCTCCCTTTTCATACCTTTTGTGGAGCTTGCACCGTGTCAATAAGACAGTTCACTTGATTACATTCACATTTTAATGCTCGTGGTTTTCTTAGGCCAAGCATTTCAATTTAGAATCAAAACAACAACAAAACCTGCTGGTAGAATCTCTTGAATCTCTCAACATCAAATTTGGAAGGAGGGGTGGGAATGGGTGGGTGGAGGGGTGGGTGGGTGTTGACCTTTTATCATTAAAATGCATCATTCTTCAGTTCTTGTAGTCTGTGGCTCATTTTCCGAGTTCAAACTCACTTTAAAAAAAATCCAAACATTATATTACACATGCCAAATTCTTAAATTGTGATATGAATTTTTAAAAAAAGATCTTCTTGCCACTTTGCTCTGTCCAAAAAAAAGAGAAAAGCTTAAGAAACATCTGTAGATACTCACATTACTCACATTATGCAAAAATCTAATCAAGTTAATGAGATTCTGTGATCAAGAGATCTTGACATAAGGCAGAATTAGGCAAACCAAAGGCATGAAAACAGAGGGGGGAGGGGCTGCAGCTCCACCTGTGTGAGACCAGCACTGATAATCATATCATGCTGGGTACTGTTTTTGTACCATTTTCCTTTAAATCTGAATTTTAAAAAATGTGCACAAACCTGCTAACTCTGATTTTGGTAGATCTATTCCCTAACTTAACTATTTCTCTCATGCTGGTGGTGGTGGTGGTGGCGTGCGTGTGTGCGTGTGCGCACATGTGTGTGCATGAATGTATGCGTGTGTGTATGTGTGTGTGCGTGAATGTGTGTGTGCGTGCGTGCACGTGCGTGCATGTGTGTGTGTGTGTGTGTGTTGGTGGGTGTGTTGTGGGTGCGTTAGTGTGTGTGTGTGTGTGTGTGTGTGTGTGTGTGTGCATGTGTGTGTGTGTGTGTGTGTGTGTGTGTGTGTCTGTGTCTCTGTGTGTGTGTGTGTCTGTGTGTGTGCTTGTACTTGCATAGGTATGTTACTTGCACATACTCATTTAATAACAAAATATTCAGCAACAGAATTGCTTTTATGTGTCCAAAGTATATCTACAGATGTTTCTTAAGCTTTTCTCTTTTTTTTTGGACAGAGCAAAACAATTTTCCAATAAAGGAAGACCATTCAATTATCTCGTATCTTGTTACCGGTAAAGGAGGTCTATCTGAAGATGAAGCAGTCATTGGTTTTGGAGGTTCTGGTTCTCGAGGAGTTGGTACTGGTGTGGGTTCCTTAGGCTCAGGCTCTGCCACTGGGGCTGAAGTAGGAGGAACAGGTGCCGGAGTTTCTTCCGTGACTTCGGGTGTCGGCTCCTCTTCCTTCTTGCCCTTCTTCTTTGCCTTGCCTGTCTTCTTCTTGCTTTTCTCTTTCTTCTCCTCCTTTTTGGACTTTTTGCCTTTTACTGTGGAACAAACGAGAAAGGAAAATACATTCCGTACATACACAGATGCGAAGAATCATCCAGAATTTAAGATGACTCTTTTCGCTGTCTGAATTCCATCATGATTGCTATTGACGTCAGTTCTGTTGAGACAAAAACAAATTTGGTAGCTAGGCCGGTGTTCCACAATAAATCCTTACATTAAAAAGCCCAAGGCTTTAACAGTGCTGGACAGGAAACTGAAGAAACACACTCAAGACTGTCCCTGTGAAGCAGATAACAGCTAACCAACCTTTAGCTCCAGGTTTCTGTTTGTGCTAACAGCTCACTGAACTCAAAGATGAGCTAATTGGAACCCAAGATTCCACCCTGTGATTCAGTTCTGGATAGGAGATCAATGAGTAAAAAAAAACAACAACACAAACAAACAAGACAAAACAACACCAACACACCATGCTCTGCCTTCAATTCAATTATGGGTGGGACTGATCCTGTTGGGTCCTATCAATGTCACGGGCCTGTGATTTAATTATGGGCAAGTATCAATCCTGTTGAACCCAATTAATTCCATGTGTCTATAATTCAATTCTGGGTGGGACCGATCCCATATGGATCCCCAAACTTTCACTATGTTTGTGCCTCAGTCATGGATAAGTGCTCCTGTTTAGATGAAAAATAAACCTACTGAGCCTGTGATTCAGTTATGGGCTAGATTAGTCTTGGTGGGGTTCAAACATTTTCCTTTGCCTTTAATACAGATGGAAGCACGACTGGTCCTGTTGAGGCCAATTAGTCCCACATGCCTGTGATTCAGCTATGGGTTGGACTGATCCTGTTGGGGCCCAAAAAATCTCCCTATAACTGTGGCTCAGTTATGGATAGGACTGATTCTGTTTGACCTGTGGCCTAATAATTTCATTGCGTTTGTGGTTCAGTTACGGACAAGACAGATGTCGTTGGTGCAAAACAATCTCATTATTCCTGTAACTGTTGGGCCGAACTAATTCAATATTCCTGATTGTTAGAGCCATCAGCAGGACTGATCCTGTCTGGATCTAAATAATCTGACTATGCCAGCAGGTCAATTATCAGTAGGACTGAACTTGTTGAGACGAAATAATCTCATCATGTCTGTGCTTCAATTGAGCTTGAAGGCAAGAAAAATAATCTCACCATGCCTGCAATTCAGTTATTAATGGAACAGCTCCCCTGAGACTAACCAGTTTCATTTTGCTGTGGGCAGGAGCCAGCTTGAGATTTTGTGTGTGATTCTGTTATTCATAGGAGTCAGTTGATGGAAAAAGAAAATTTCTACACTGATTGCAAGTCAGTTATAGGTACAGTGGAACCTGTTGGAACAGAAAATAAAAATTACTCTGAGCTTGTTACTTAGTTCTTTCAAGTATTACCATTCTCATGCTGACAGTGAACTGAGATGTACTTTTTTGCTCACGTTTGACATCTGTTATTTGTTACATCTACAGAAAGCATACACAGAACGTTTACTTGTCTGTTTTGTATTATGATTAAATAAGTATTAGTTACTTCACACACGGTTTTCTATGCTTCTCTACATTTTGGCTTGAAAGGTCAGTGGTTCAGCTGTAGATAGAGGATAGCCAGGGCCAAAAATCCTTCAGTGAGATGTCTGCGGTTTCAAATCTAAGTATGGGCTTTCAAAGGTAAGAGTGAATTATGGCCCAAAGAAACTGATATGATAAGCCTGCTATTCCATTGTGGGTACAAGCCATTTGGGGCTCAAAATTGCACTATGCAATGCTGTGGATAGGATTTACCTGGTACTAAAACCCTTTACCAGTTCAGCCAATGACTCCACACTGGGTAAGAGCCAACCACTGAAAAAACACACACTTGTAATGATTTCCTTGTGAATTAACGGAGGAAAGAAGCCAACAGACCTGCTCCAGATAATAATCAGGGGAAGATAATGCTATTCTTTCCAATGTAAACAGAGTTACCTTTCCTCACTTTATGGATCAAGTAAATAAATCTAGAGAGTCAAATATTCTATTTGAAGTGCATGCCAGGACAAGAAGTAGGATACTGACTGTCTGTTAATACAGGGGCATCTTTTCACATCCATGTTTTTGGTATATTCTCCCTAAGACTTAACTGTTAGGCTGACTGACAGGGCAAAATTGTTTTAAGAGTAGTATCACCAGTGGTATCTGTCTAATGAAAACGGTGGACTCATTCTCTCTGACACATGTTACTTCGCTTGTTTGGGCAAATAAATCCCTTAATAATATGCTGGTCATTGGCCTTTTAACAGTGAACTCAAAGTTGTCAGCCTATGATTCTAATAAGCATCCCTAAGCAGCTGTTGAATGCTTTCTTGTTTGTCATGCAGATGACCAAGTCTTCGTGATCATCAAATCATATTTGGTGCAACTCTACATACATCTCTTTAAACAATGACAAAACTGGTGTATATCACATGCACACTCAACATACACATATGCAGACAAACATGCACATTCACAACACATACACAAATGACACTTGTACATTACACATAAACTGAGAAAGAAAGATGGAGCAGGAGTGATGGGGGGGGAGGGGGGGGGGGGGGGGGGGGGGAGAGTGTAACCTGTCAGGATTCACAGGTTACTAAGGTTTTAAGCGATTTTAGTATGTTTTAAAGAACTTTCATTAGCAGTGATGGTATTATTTTGAGGTAAAGGCTGATTTTAGTATTAAGACACTTTTTATTTCCTGTTTGGCCATTTCCTGTTGCCTGGCCTCTTCCTGCAAATGTGTTGAGCCAGACAGACAGGTTGTGGAAATGCTCTGCGTAGCTTGGGGATGCTAATCCAGGTTAGCTACTCTAAGTATTAAAATTATGCTTCTAAAAGATACCAACTGTACCGATTCTTTTCCTTTAGAATTGCAGTACATTTTTTACGCTGTTGGCTGGATGGCATTGATTTTTGGTGGATTTTCCTACAAAAATTGCACTTGGCTTTAGCTGTTTTTAGTTGCTAGATTTTAGGCCCACATGTTGAATTAGATTTAAACCTAACTGTATTATTCGAAGGTGAGTTCTGGTTATTATTCATTGTTGCTTTAGAATGTGGTTCACACCACATTGTTTCAGTCACATTTTGAGAGATTGTGTTTTAGACCACATGGTCCTAAATAATTCTCATTTCCCCTTGTCCTTGGCAGAAAATGTTAATGGCACCACATGGTCCTAGACATAATTTTGTAAGAATGGAATCTTGGCCACATGGTCCCAAATGTATCTTACCTTTTTGTTCCTTGCAGAAATATAGTGTTTGTCACATCACAGAATGAAGTTTTGGCCACATGGTCCCAAACGTATCTTACGTCTTTGTTTCTTGCAGTAAAATAGTGTTTGTCACATCACATGGTTTTAGTGGAGGAAATGTCTACATCACATGGTTCTTTGTGTTTTAATCAAGGCACATGTGTTAAGTTTGGTACATGGTTCTTTGTGTTTTAATCATGGCACAAGTGTTAGGTTTGGTACATGATTCTTTGTGGCTTAATCATGGCACATGTGTTAAGTTGGTACATGATTCTTTGTGTTTTAATCATGGCACATATGTTAAGTTTGGAGAAGTTTTCCTTAAATTTCAGAGGATGTTTTTATTTTTGCCTTCTCAGTTGAAAAGGAAAAAATACTTGCTTTTAAGGATTACTGTTATCCTTAAAATTATTTTATTAGTGTCAGTTTAGCGACTGCTTTTAATCAAAATGGCTATGGTAGTATGAAATTAGTTTTATGGGGACATCTGTTGGAAACCTGGGAGAGGAGTGTTTGATCTGGCTTGCTGCCTACTGGTTCAGTTGGATGACTGATAAAGGATGTAAGCAGATTTGCTGCCATGGTCAGGTGGCCGATTGATAGCAAAGAGCTTTCAGTATATTGGTATGCAACTCACTGTATTCAGTTTGACACTGGATCGGATCAAAGTGTGTTTGGCATTACCATAACCAGGGTCAAGTGGATTTGAACTTGATAAGATCACAACTACTTTATTAGTGACACATTGTCCCTCATTGTGTGTTTCCCAGTTGAGATGTTTGCTGAAGGTCTTTGATGGCTTTTGGTTTGGTCATTGTTATCATTTGTTTTTTTTCACACACAGTCCTGTACAGATTTTTGTTCTGTATTCTTTTGCAGTGCCCCCTTTTGTGTTTTCCTCTCCTTTTTTCTTCTCTCTGTCACAACCCAAAAAGTTCTTTGTCATTAACTATCTGAAGGTTGAATCAGTCCATGTTTAGAATTAATACTGTTGTTTGGATTTCTGCCTATTTACAGCATTAATAAAAAATTGGAGGAGTAATCGTACAGTCAGAGTTTTGGTTATTTGTGGTCTGGGTCTGTGCGTTAGGAACCTGGGTTACAAGAAAGGAGAGAGAGAGAGAGAGAGAGAGAGAGAGAGAGAGAGAGAGAGAGAGAGAGAATAGAGAGAGAGAGACAGGCAGACAGACCGACAGACAGACAGAGGAGGAGAGAAAGAGAGAGAGAGAGGGAAGAATGAGAGAGACAGACAGAAAAGAGAGAAGACAGAGAGACAGAGACAGGCATAGGAAAAGACAGAGCGAGACAGAGAGAGAGACAGAGACAGAGAGAGAGAGAGAGAGACAGACAGACAGACAGACAGAGCACTGTCCCATTGTCCTACCAGGTGACTTGGTCTCCACTTTAGCCGAAGGGAGAGTGCCAGGTCCCTGGGCGCCATACAACTTGGACAGCTCCGCTTTGTGATCCACAAGGCCTGAAATTCATCCCAACATTGTTGTTTAATCATGTCTGCACATGTTTTTACTACACACAGGTAGAAACAGTATGTCGAAGCAGATAACATACAAATAAAGAAACTTGTTACATACCGGGATTCTAATTGGCAAGCTTAAGTAACTCTGTGGCCCTCTCCTACTTCAGAGCTTATTACCTCTATGAGAGTTTTCTTTCTTGTTTAATTTAAAAAAAAAAAAAAAAATTTCAACATTTTAGCAACAACGATGGGGGAGGGAGGGGGAAATAAGAAAACGAAATAAACAATATGTAATCCACTGTGTGCTGTGCGTGCGCATGTGTGTGTGTGTGTGTGTGTGTGTGTGTGTGTGTGTGTGTGTGTGTGTGTGTGTGTGTGTGTGAGAGAGAGAGAGAGAGAGAGAGAGAGAGAGAGAGAGAGAGAGAGAGGTGCAGAGAAAGAGAGAGAGAGTATGTCTGCATGTGTCCTGTGTGAGCATGCGAATGAAGAATTCATTCATGAACTGCATGGCAAAGTGTATTTAACAGGCCAATAAAAGTGCTAGCACAAAAAGCGAGTTGCTGTCTCTATGCATATAACATATGTGTGTGCGTGTGTATGTGTGTGTGTGTGTGTGTGTGTGTGCACGCGTTCTTGCGTGCATGCGTGCGTGTGTGTGTGCAGTCAATGATAAGGAAATCTAAGAAATACAGATCATATGCATGCCTTTCTTTGTATCTAAGTGACAATTAATAGGCAAAAATGAATAAAATCTATCAGTGAATATTGTGTAAAAAAAGGAAAACAGAAGAGATTTTATATAAGTGACAAGACAGATGACAAGAGTGAAAGACAGAAGAAGAGAGTCAGAGAGAGAGAGGGGGGGGGGGAGAACAGAAAGAGAGGGAGGGAGGGAAGGAGGGACGGTGAGAGAGAGAGAGAGAGAGAGAGAGAGAGAGGGACAGAGAGAGAGAGAGAAAGAGAGTGATAGAGACAGAGAGAGAGACAGAGACAGGGAGAGGATGGGATGGGGGTTGTGGATAGGCAGAAAGGCACAGACTGAGAGAGAGAGAGAGATGGGGGGAGAGGAGATAAATGACCCTGGAGACCGGAAGGAGACAAGGGAATTACAGCAGTAACCCTCATACACACTTAAATCATAATGCATGGATCTAGTCAGATTACTTACCAACTCAACTAAAACAGCATCCACAAGAACAGAAAAAGACACCCCCCCCCCCCCCCCCTCCCGATGCATTTAACATTTAGATTTGAGTGAAAGAAAAGGATACAAATAAGAAAGAAAGAATCAATTTATTAAACTTCGGGCCGGGCACATTAACACCATACTCTGAAAACCAGCAACAACAAAACATGAAATGCAACCAATGTGTGTTACGCAGAATATTCATAGTCAATGTATTTTCAGTCAAACTGATTGCTATAGAACAAAGAACATATTTATCAAGTACAAATATATCCACAATGAAGAACAAAAGCAATGAATATCAATGCACTTGCAAAAATGGTTTTCCTTTTTCACATTCATTTTTATTGCATAATACATTCTGCGGCTTGGAACCATGCACATATAATGAATGAGTAATCAAGAAAAGCAATTTGCGAAATTTATTTGTACACATAAAGTCAATCTTTGGGTTGCTAATGTTTTGAATCCTCTTGCTTTAAAATGGTCTGCTCTAAATCTGCATGGAACCTCATGTCTTTATAGTTTTATTTATTGGAAAATTTTGTGTATCAGGTGTTCTTTAGGTTAGATTACTTCTTTTAAGATGTAATAACAATAAGTACACAACAACGTGAGATAAGTTTCAACTTATTACAGACTGAGCAATGGCTATGATTTAGGAAATGACGTATTAAACGCTAACATAACCCACAAACTAAAATACCTGTCATGAAGGTGCATACATTTTAAATGACCCACATGGAAAACCATTCGGGATAGCAAGATGTGGAATCTGACATTTTGATTTGAAAATGTTGTTCACAACCTCACAGTTATATGCACCTGTGAAAATATGTTTAAGCGTAATTTCATTCTAATTACTCTAAAGTACACTATGCCCTCATCACAAAATGAAGAAGTTTGAAAGTCTCTGGTTAACTGATGTCCCGATTTGCTCTTTTCAACTTCATAAATTTCAAACAAACTATAGTTATTCCTGTTTAATAACAGCAGATCATTTTCAAACCTATTATCACTGCTACATAAAATTTTATCAAAAGAAAGAACCCTGCAAATGAACCAGGACACAACAATTCGGCTGTCTTAATTTTGAAAATGCACATGTGGTTTTTAATATCAGATATACAAAAAAAAATGACAGTCCAGCAAACTGTACAGAACAATATCAGGACTGTTACCATGTAAAAAGGAAAAGTCACAAGATATACACACATACACACACTTCTATAGACCTCACCGGCTCGCGGCTCGCGCGGGCCTCATTATCATAGAGTTGCTAGGGGGCCACAAGCTCTCGCGGGAGGCTGAAACAATGGCGGCTGATACGAACAGCGCGACAGACTCGCTCGAAGGCATCCATGATTCCGTCGGCCCTCATTACCTTCAAAGTACAGCACGCTCTCAAAAAACTGTACTTGATCGAGGAAAAAAAACAAGTTTGCATCCTGTTTTATTGATAACATCAAGATTTTCCATACAAATGGAAGCGAGAAGGTGGAGGTGTGTGCCACGTGTTACCGCTCCTACCACAAGAAAGCATGCAGCACCCCACAAAATGGTCCTTGAAATCGACAACAAGAGGCAGCTTGTCGTGGAAGCTAAATGTGAATGCAAAGCTGGGTAAGTGTCTTGTTTTCTAACATATTTAATGCATGTTTTCTTTGTACCAAGTACTGCAAAAGTGAGCCTATGTAAACTGACTGATCAGGTTTGTCACACGTGTAGCGACTTTCCTTCCATACTCCCTGAAGAAGCCCTAACTGGTTTTAGCTTGTGGATTGTTAATAATTATAGTAATAATAATAATAATAGTAATAATAATATAATAACATTATTATTATTATCATTATTATTATCAAGGCATTTGATCATGAAAATATACTGATACAGGCCATGGTTCTAGGTCTTTGAATGAAATTCTGTTACATATATACAGATTCTACAAGCTGTCAGAGAGAGTGAGAGAGGGAGTGAGAGAGAGAGAGAGAGAGAGGGAGAGAGAGAGAGAGAGGGAGAGAGAGAGGGAGAGAGAGAGGGGGGTGCTTGGGTAGCTGCCAGTCATTTTTGTTTTCCTTGAATGTCTTAACCTAAAATAATGCATACTTGTCTGTGTTGTAACTGGGGGTGGGTAGTTTGGATTGCTGTGCCAGCATAGCTGCACACTTTTTTTGCTAATTGTTTCAGACTGGAAGGTCACTGCTCACACATCATTGGCCTGCTGAAAACACTTCAGTATTTCAAACTGCAGAACATGACCCATGTACCAGACAGGCTGAGCTGCACCAGCATGCCCCAAGCTTGGGGAGCGGCAGCACCAAGGGGAACTAAGATTGACCCAGTCCCAATCACCACGCACGCACGCACGCACGCACGCGCACACACACACACACACACACACACACACACACACACACACACACACACACAAGATATCACGCGCACAAACACAGACACACAGAGAAACACACACACACACACAGACGCACACACACACACACACACTCACTCTCTCTCTCTCTCTCTCACACACACACACACACACGTAAATAATCGATAATATCACACACACACACACACACACACACACACACACACACACACACACAAAATATCACGCGCACAAACACAGACACACAGAGAAAAACACACACACGCACACACACAGACACACTCTCTCTCTCACACACACACACACACACACACACACACAGACGTAAATGAGAATATCACCCTCACACACACACACACACACACACACACACAATCACGCGTGCTGTCGTGCAGGCACTCAAGCGCATATGATTAATTTTGTAACACACACACACACAACACACACACGCACACACACACACCGATTGATAGGAACACACACACACAAGCGCGCGCAAGCGGTTCTCTGTGCCGCGTACGTTGCTACGGTTGTAGCTTGTGGCCCCCACTTCTATGCTGCCTGCGGCAAGGCGCGCACCGAATGTGACCTATTTTCTGATCGGCTGAAAATCCTTTCTCCGGTGAGGTCTATGTACAAAACACACAACTCAGAACACTGGTATTAGCTTAACAATTGACATCCTCAATGAATAAAGAGTGCGGTCATATGAGTGTGCCAGACATTCTGCTGGCATTATCATACCAAAATTGAACAAATTCAAACAAGAACATTTCAGTGCCAGAAAAAGTACAAACAAGGCTGTATCAGCAAACAACACTGCAGAACAGACTGCTATGATCCACTCTGGATAGTGTGTACAACCTCCACTACCTAGTAGTCTGACCACCATGGAAACGAATACACATTAGAATTATAGCAAGACAAAAAATAAGGACAAAAGAATTTCTATTACAAAAAAGGTGAATGGGACACAAAAAAAAGGAAATGAACAGAAAATGAAATGAAAATGTACTCTCCATATAGCTTTCAAGTACCAAAATATAAAAAAGAAAGAAAAAGATAATAATAAAATAAACCTTAGGGAAAGCCAAAGTGAAGAACTGTTGTGTAAAGGAGGGGGAGGGTAAAACATGCAAGGGCAATCTCTTTGCCATCCCCTCCAACTTCATCACCTGTTTGCTTACTAAAATCATGTTTTGTCAACAATGCAGCGCACAGTGCCAAAAAGCCTGTCGTGGGGGAATGTGTGAATATTATTGTAGACCCAACCTGCAATTGCAAGTACTGTGTGTAGAGTATGCCTTAGTGCAGGAAGCTGGAAGTCATCACTGCACTGCAAGATTATCTGCGTGCAGGAAACTCCTTGGTGCCATTGTGTCAAGTACACGAAAAAGTGTTGTTTGTGATGACCACACCATAACCTCACCCTCTGTCTTTGTGTCGGTCTCTAGAGTTTCAGCCGGTTTTGTACTGGGTGCTGTTGCTTCAGGAACTTTAGGTTCAACCTTCTTTTCTTCTGTTTGTTCACAGGTTTCCCACCGTTTTTTCCACAGGTTTCTCCACCGTTTTTTCCACAGGTTTTTCCTCGGGTTTCTCCACAGGCTTTTCCACATGTTTTTCCTCTGGTTGTTCCTGTACATCTACAGTATCTGCTTCACTTCCCAAAAGAGATGCTGAAGCTTCCTTCTCCTTTTCAACTCTAGCCTTTAGTTCTGCTTCCAAAGCTCGTGATCCACGCCTGGGGTTGGATGTCTTCTCTTTTTTTTTTACGCCGAGCACGTTTTGGGGCTGGTGACAGGTTATTATGGCTGGTATGATTTTGATGTGCAATGAATTGGTAAACTACAGTCCATTCAAATTTGATTTGATACTGTCCATTACACATGCCCTAGATCTGAACTGCACCATGTTTAGAAACGTTTACAAAATTAAACAGATACTAATCATACAGTTAATTTAATGACATTCATGCATTATTTCATATCACTGTCTACTTTTAGACTGGTTACAATAAAACTGATGTACAGGGTCAAAATAGTATGCTGGAAAAAAAGAAGCTATGAGCATAATCACAGACACACATGCAAATACTGGTAATTCAAAACAAGCCAAAAATGTGTGTACTAAGATGGATGACTCTTTTATTTTCTCTCTCTCTTCCATCTGAAATCTTTTAAAAAAGAAAAATAAGAACATTTTAAACTAGAGAGACCCTAAGCAAAACAGATAACCAAGGCTCAATTGGCTAATACAGTCGTGATGCCAATGCATAAAACAATTATCTTAACTCCTAACAATACAAAATAAAACAAGGCAACATTTGTTGTTTTTTCTCTTGACTTGCATGTGGCAAATAATACCACAGGAAGACTAAGGACAAAATGAGAAACAATAAATTGATGGGAAGGGAGACAGGTAAGCAGAATCCAAATCTAATGCAATAAATCACAGCTACAGGGTGCATGCTTTTGTGAAAGTCAAAGAACATGTACAGTCAGTACTCTGAGCCAGACACTTGCTTGGGGCTGGTGAAGATGCAGGTAGAAGGCTGGTGAGTGGAGAGGAGTGGGAGAAGAGGGGTGCGGAGGGTGAAGCGAGATGGAGGAGCTCGGTTGTCGACATGCTCTCAATTAGCACTCTAGTATGAAAGGCAATGCGTGCTGCTTCTGACTTTGTTCAGACAGACATTTTCCTCTCACTTTACTTGACAGGAAGTTTTACGATGTAGGAAAATTCAAGTCATATTCAGGAGTCTTTTTCTTTTGAAATTTGTTTTCTTGAAATAAGTAGACTGTTTCCTTTGTTCCATCACCACAGCTTTACTTGTTTGACCATAAAAGATAAACTTGTACTGTCTAACTCAGCTATAGTTGGCAAGAAATGTTAGTGGCATATCTATATCTCTAATTCTGCACCTCTGTTTTGGTAGAATTCACAGTAAATGAATTTGATAGAATGTAATCAGTATTTGTTATAGTACTCATGTAAAATAACACTGAAACACATCTTTTACTAAGTATCAAGCAGTTACTGTACTCATAATAATTCATTCAAAATTGCTTAGTTTTGTTCAACTAAAAATGGATGAAAAGGGCAGATTCACGGATTGATATTGATGACATCATTATGCAAGGGATGGTTGGAAATTATTTTAATATTTATTGTTCTGCCAGTTTTGGTTACACCAGTGCTTGTAATCGCCATGAAAACTGCAACGTTGAAAAATGAGACATACACACGCATACACACACACACACACACACTCCAAATACGGTGATTATACATACTTACTTGCTTTACACAAGTGAGTCAATGACAAAATACTCAGACCTGTATTTTACATATGGATAACCTACTGGCTCAACATGGTAACCACAAGTTCTGCAAGTCTGCCTTCCTTTGAATACCGTTTTTACACTGCTTGGAATATATAACCTCATCACAAAGCATGATCGCTGAGAAAAGACATGCAGACTGAGAATGAAATGATTATTAATGATGATGCAGCCTTGATCAACCATACATATGATGTGCATATAGCCAGCGCTACCATTAGACTGAGAATGAAATGATTATTTAATGATGATGCAAGCCTTGATCAACCACACATATGATGTGCATATAGCCAGCGCTACCATTTCCTTCCTTTTTCCCAAATAAGTAGCTGTTGTATGTTTGTTGAGTCAAATATGACTTTCAACAAGCTGCGAGATGTGAACAAAGCAGACAAAGCCGCTTTTGTCTGTTAGTTCATATCGTAACTTACGTAAGTAGTTAGATGACAACATAAGACACAAGGTTTCTTTCGACAACTTGACTGACAGCTATATATCAAATGTTTTAATGCGGTCATATGAATAATACGAATAGAAAATGCAAATCACATTTGAACTGAATCAGTTACCTGTAATGAGTCGGCCGAATGTTCTCGAGCATTTAGGCAAATTAAGGGTAGTTGCTGTTGTTGGAGCACGTTCCTTGGGTCTTCAAGTGTGCGAATTCGGGCATCACCAGGGGGGGATACCCCGAGTCGTATACTGAAGGAGGGAGAGTGCTGGGAAGTGTTTCGCATGTCCGAGGGGTAGTGACAAGGAGTTGGCGACCTGCCAGTCCTGGGTAGAGAAGAGTGTCCACTTTGAGCACTGGCTATTCACTGGGCTCTCCGTGGGCCTGAAAGGGAAGGCGATCGTGTCAGGTGACCGTCACGGGTAGGTGACCGTCAGCCTGCCGGCAGAGTACAGCGACCATTCAGTCGTCCCTGTTCTGAGGAATGAATGGAAGGCTGCGGCCCTATCGAGTGGTTTGCGCCTTGTTGTCTATAGAGGTAGTAAATACTTGAAGCATCAGTCATGGCTGGTAGAGAGGCCCAGGCTGTAGTTCAATGGGTAGCTTGGGGAATCGAACATGAGTTTGAATGGGAGGTTATGCATTAACCACTGGGTGCCCAAGTCTTTGTTGGCGCTAGCAGCTGTGGTGTGTGTGTATGTGTAGGTGACTAGTGATTCCATTGGTGGAATAAAATAAACTTGGGGATTTATTGGTACAAATCGTGTGATGTGTGTGTGCCAGTGATTCCATTGGTTGAGCCAGTTAAACTCGGGTTCTCTCTTTCTTGAGAACGAATATAAGGTGCTTGGAAAACCAGGAAGGGTGTGACTCACTTAAGGGAAAGTGAACTCGCCCGTCTTGCTGAGGGCTCGATAAATACAGCGTGAAGCAGAGGTTAGCTGTCGCCTCGTTGTCTCCTGGGTTGGGACGTAAGACAGTGGAGGTTTCTGTAGCCTCGGAGCCGACGACGAGAAGAATTGTCTTCCGTTGGGGACGGTCGACAGCAAGACGTGTCAGCCTGTTGGGGCCTAGACAGGGAGCTGCCAGACAACGTGGGGTGTTTGCAGCCAGAGGAGACCTGTGGGAGAGGGCCGACAGGAGCCCTTTCGTGGAGAGGGCGAAGTACGGTGGAGTCCGGGAGACTTGGTGTGAGGGGTGCGACTCAAGCTACGTTGCCAGTGTCCCCCAACTGGGATTTGGCCAATCGGGAGGACACAACAGTGTGGCAGCTTCAGCTCGTGGTCGTACAGTGGATGAGAGAAACTGACGATCAACCAAGGAATGCTGGCAAGTTATGGACGTTTAATTGCTCTTAAGGTTATAAGTGTGCAAACAGAATAGTGGAATATTGTTCTTTCCTGGCTAAGTAAGAATAACTGAAGAAAAGGGATGCGATTTATGAAATTGTCTGTATGCTGTTTACATTGTTGTATGATACAGATAGTTGTGTTGTGTAGTGACGGGTGGGGGCTCGGAGTCAAGTTAAATAAAGTTGATTATTTTCTATGAAATGTTATTGGTTTCCCGTCACCTTTGTGCGGGCCCGTTTGTGAGTGACAGAGTGCGTGTGCCTATGCGAGAGCGCATTTTGGTTGTGAAAGCGTAAATACTTCTGTCTATAACCCCTGCATCCTGAATATGGAAATCATATTTTAATAACGAGGGGTAGCGTCGGAGACCCGTCACAAATTGGGGACTGTCGTCCGGGATGAACATAAAGAGCCATAAGTGATTTTGATTCTGGGTTTTGTTCAATTGCAAGGATTTGAAATTTGTCGTAATTGTGGGAAACCTAGATTTTTTTTTCTTACCGGGAAGACGTTAGTCATGTGTTGATTGTTTTGATCTTTTTTTTGACTGGGCCTTGTATTTGAACTTGCTTGATTTGGTTGCTGTTGAGGTTGATTGTGTGTAGCACAACTATTTGATCGCTTATTTACAAGTGATCGTGTGGATATCTCGCTTGTTTACTGTGGTTGTATTAAACTAGCTGATCGAGGGTTAGATAGCTTCAGAATGTCGACTGAAGAGGTGCTGAGACAATGGGTCCGCTGAAAAAGATGGACCTCATAGAAGAAGGAAAAGCTTTAAGACTAAAGGGTCCGGAACTGAAGGCATATGTAGATGAGAACTGGCCTCGTGTAATCGAGGCCCAGAAAATACAAAGGGAACGGGAAAAAGAGGGAGAGAGAAAGAGAACGGGAAAAGGAGGAGAAAGAACGGGAAAAAGAGGAGAGAGAAAGGGAACGGGAAAAAGAGGAGAGAGAAAGAGAACGGGAAAAAAGAGGAGAGAGAAAGAGAACGGGAAAAAGAGAGAGAGAAAGGGAACGGGAAAAGGAGGAGAGAGAACGGGAAAAGAGGAGAGAGAAAGGGACGGGAAAAAGAGGAGAGAGAACGGGAAAAAGAGGAGAAAGAACGGGAAAAAGAGGAGAGAGAAAGAGAACGGGAAAGAGAGAGAGAAAGGGATAAGGAGGAAAGAGAGGAGAGAGAAAGAGAACGGGAAAGAGAGAGAGAGAAGAGAGAAGATACGGCAGTTTGAGTTAGAAAAATTAAAATTGGAGAAAGAACGGGACGGGGACGCAAAACCTCAAGTGAACTTTGCACCACATGTCGTCCCTTGATCAATATGCCAAGGTTCGATGATAATCGGACCATTTAGAGGATTTCATTTCGCAATTTGAAAGGATTGCCAAAGATCAGGGCTTACCCGAAGAACGGTTGGCCACAAATTTGTCTGCGGCTGCTGACACCCAAGCTAGGGATGCTTTTTTCTGCTTACCACCGGAAAAACAGACAGATTATGAGTCGGTGCGCGATGCTTTGTTTCGAGGTACCAGGTAACGCCGATAGATATAGGAAATTGTTCAGAGAAACCGTTCGTAAATCAGGTGAGACGCACGTACAGTTTCTTTATCGGCTTAGGGCTCTCTTTGACAAATGGATAAGGTTAGGAAACATTGAACAAACATTTGAATCTTTGAGGGAGGAGATCGTTAAGGAGCAAATTCTCTCCACTTGTCGGAAGGATCTCACAGTATTCTTGGCGGAAAGAGAATTAGGAAGTTTAGAGAGTTAGTGAAAGTTGCAGACAGGTATGAATCTGCCCATGATCAGCGTAATGGGATGAAGGGATCGAACCAGTCGACCCGTAATGCCCAGACCACACAGTCAGGGAGTGATTCGCCGACTCCCCACAAACAGGAGGCGAGACCGCATGTTAGAAACGCATTCTAAGTCCGTGGCAACAGTGGGACTCAAGAGAATGTTAGAGTGAAACGCACATGTTTCAAATTGTGGGCGAGAGGGTCATATCGCCAAGGAATGTAGCGGACTGCGAATACATTCGTTGTTGCCATTGATACAATTCAACAGCAAGGCAGAGTACACCACCAACTACTAGGGCAGTAGTAAACGGGAAGCCGGTGACCTGCTTATTAGATACAGGACTGACTCTAGCGGCAATGGTAGAGGCCCGGTTTTGTGAGAGAGACAGACTATACCAGGGAAACCACCTGCGTGCGATATGCAGATGGAAGACTTAATCGGCTACCTTGGCCCGTGTCAAAGTGGAGTCAGAGTTTGTCAGAGTACTCTCACTGCAGCAGTGCAAAACAATCTTCCTATCCAGCTTTGTTAGGGGGCAGGTATATCTCCCGAAGCCTAACCAGCTGCCAGTCAAGTGGGGAAAGCAAGGGCGGTGCAGGGTAGGAAAGTAAAACAACGCAGGTGGAGTGCACAGCGCTGCTGGCAGTAGAGCTAGCGTAGGCCATGAAGGTGCCGTGGGGGTGGTGCAATAGACCATGAAATAGGTCGTAGTGGCGGTGCCGTAGGCCATGGAGGTGGCCGTAGTGGCGGTGCTGTAGGCCATGGAGGTGGCCGTAGTGGCGGTGCTGTAGGCATGGAGGTGGCCGTAGTGGCGGTGCTGTAGGCCATGGAGGTGGCCGTCATGGCGGTGCCGTGGGCCATGGTGGCCGTAGTGGTGGTTCAAAAAGTTGTTGGCGTTGCCGTGGTAGTCAGAAATGTAGGAGCCACGGTGGCGGACCTCAGGGTCGGGGCCAAGATGGACCACAGAGTAACTGGAACCAGCAGCTGGGTTGGGACCAGGGAGGCAGTAATAACGCATGGCAAGAAGGTCGAGGTGACCAGCTATCGTTAGGAAATGCCAAAGACAGTCAGCTCAAAGGAGCAGATAATCCAGTGTCAGGAAGGGGTAAAGTAAATAAGGCTCATCAAGTAATGGGCATAGGCCATGAGCGGGATTCGAACCAAGGAATTTCCACAGAGAGAAGGAAATCGGTTCGGATAAGATGAGCAAGGGATCATCTCTTAACATTTTGGAAAGGGGAGATGATCGTCGTCGCAGTGAATGGGTGCGACAGGCTAGAAGAGGATCGCGCAGATTTTCACGCGCTCCTTTAAGGATTAAAATGTGTGAAAGGTGCGCTGACTCTCTTGTAAAGCCTGGAATGCGCAAACTATCTACCCAAGGTACTATTGGCGAGCCACAAACGGCGGTCAAGATTGAGAGGGCAGGAGTAGGTCAAGGGTTGGAGTAATGCCTCCTGGGTGTTTGCTCTTGTAGTGTGAACAACAGAAGCAGGACAATGGTAGGAGCAATGCCTACGGGCTGCTGTTGTGGTGGTGGTGGTGTGAGCAGTCATCTGTTCCAGACAGCTACTGTGTAAATATGTAGCTGGCCAGTTGTGTATTGATTTTGATTGCCCAGTATAGGGCGGGGTTGAGTCTTTGTTCATTTGTTGTTTTAATTTTTTGATAATGGTTATCAGTTGATGTTGCTTTTGTTCACTGTCATTATGTTGAGTGCATGCTCGTGTGTTATGATTTATGATTTTCTGGTTGATATTGTTGCTTATGTTGGCTTGTTCACTGATCGGTAAAGTGTGAAAATGTCTTATTTTGTGACATCATGATAAGTGGTGATTTGCATATTGTGTGTGAGACCGTGTAAGCAGCTTGTGGCCACACGCCTGAATTTCATTTTGATGTTAGGTAGGCTGGGCCACACGCCTGAATTTGAATGTTGTCTCTGTGAATTGTGGCTACACGCCTGGATTTGATTTTGATGTTAAGTAGGCTGGGCCACACACCTGAATTTGAATCTTGATTAGCAGAGTAGGCCATACTCCTGGATTTGGATCTTGTGTTAATCACGGTTGTGCTATATTAGAAGTGAATGGAATGATTAATTAACATGTATGGACATGCTGATAGCTAACGCTATAGAGAGAGAGTTCTGGATATATGGAGCCAGTTTAGAGTTAAATGTTGTGCACAGTCGTTTATGACTGACCAAAGAGTGATCTATGGACTATTGATTAATTTATTGGTTTTAATTGGGTACATTATTCATGTTAGAGATGTTGATGGAAAAGATGTTATAAAGCATAGAGGTAGTACTGTTATATCGACCCATGCAACTGAGTTTGTTTTATCCAATTGGAGAACATTCGTCCTGGAGAAAATGTTGATTGGAACAACATTCTTAGGTACGGGGGTTGTAATGAGTCGGCCGAATGTTCTCGAGCATTTAGGCAAATTAAGGGTAGTTGCTGTTGTTGAGAGCACGTTCCTTGGGTCTTCAAGTGTGCGAATTCGGGCATCACCAGGGGGGATACCCCGAGTCGTATACTGAAGGAGGGAGAGTGCTGGGAAGTGTTTCGCATGTCCGAGGGGTAGTGACAAGGAGTTGGCGACCTGCCAGTCCTGGGTTAGAGAAGAGTGTCCACTTTGAGCACTGGCTATTCACTGGGCTCTCCCGTGGGCCTGAAAGGAAGGCGATCGTGTCAGGTGACCGTCACGGGTAGGTGACCGTCAGCCTGCCGGCAGAGTACAGCGACCATTCAGTCGTCCTGTTCTGAGGAATGAATGGAAGGCTGCGGCCTATCGAGTGGTTTGCGCCTTGTTGTCTATAGAGGTAGTAAATACTTGAAGCATCAGTCATGGCTGGTAGAGAGGCCCAGGCTGTTAGTTCAATGGGTAGCTTGGGGGAATCGAACATGAGTTTGAATGGGAGGTTATGCATTAACCACTGGGTGCCCAAGTCTTTGTTGGCGCTAGCAGCTGTGGTGTGTGTGTATGTGTAGGTGACTAGTGATTCCATTGGTGGAATAAAAATAACTTGGGATTTATTGGTACAAATCGTGTGATGTGTGTGTGCCAGTGATTCCATTGGTTGAGCCAGTTTAAACTCGGGTTCTCTCTTCTTTGAGAACGAATATAAGGTGCTTGGAAAACCAGGAAGGGTGTGACTCACTTAAGGGAAAGTGAACTCGCCCGTCTGCTGAGGGCTCGATAAAATACAGCGTGAAGCAGAGGTTAGCTGTCGCCTCGTTGTCTCCTGGGTTGGGACGTAAGACAGTGGAGGTTTCTGTAGCCTCGGAGCCGACGACGAGAAGAATTGTCTCCCGTGTGGGGACGGTCGACAGCAAGACGTGTCAGCCTGTTGGGGCCTAGACAGGGAGCTGCCAGACACGGTGGGGTGTTTGCAGCCAGAGGAGACCTGTGGGAGAGGCCGACAGGAGCCCTTTCCGTGGAGAGGCGAAGTACGGTGGAGTCCGGGAGACTTGGTGTGAGGGTGCGACTCAAGCTACGTTGCCAGTGTCCCCCAACTGGGATTTGGCCAATCAGGAGACACAACAGTGTGGCAGCTTTCAGCTCGTGGTCGTACAGTGGATGAGAGAAACTGACGATCAACCAGGAATGCTGGCAAGTTATGGACGTTTAATTGCTCTTAAGGTTATAAGTGTGCAAACAGAATAGTGGAATATTGTCTTTCCTGGCTAAGTAAGAATAACTGAAGAACAGGGGATGCGATTTATGAAATTGTCTGTATGCTGTTTACATTGTTGTATGATACAGATAGTTGTGTTGTGTAGTGACGGGTGGGAGCTCGGAGTCAAGTTAAATAAAGTTGATTATTTTCTATGAAATGTTATTGGTTTCCCGTCACCTTTGTGCGGGCCCGATGTGAGTGACAGAGTGCGTGTGCCTATGCGAGAGCGCATTTTGGTTGTGAAAGCGTAAATACTTCTGTCTATAACCCCCTGCATCCCTGAATATGGAAATCATATTTTAATAACGAGAGGGGAGCGTCGGAGAACCCGTCACAGTACCCATTACATTATACACTTTCCAACTCAGTTCAATCTTCTAATTAATGCTTTGTTGAGGAAAACCAGACAACAGAAAATGTAAAACATGCCATCAGCGCTCTTCTGCCTGTCAATTCCTTGACCAAAGATAGAAAAAAGTGGAGACAGTTCTACTAACTGGAAGATAGCTGCTGTAGTTTGAATAATACTGGCAGCAATTAAGACATACTAAGGTAGGAAAAGGTAATGCCGGCTCATCTCTCCAGTTTAGCAAAGGAGAAAAATAGTTTTGGTAAGCACTGAAACAAAAGATGGACGAGAGGTACATGAGTTTCCTGCAAAACAATTAACATCCATTGAAAAAAAGGACAAACATTTTAAAAATATGCACAAAATTTTGCTGACTTTGCCTTCATTTGCCACGGTATCGTCTCTTTTCTATAGCGTCTGCTTTGCTAGAATTTAATAAGTTGAATGAAAAAAAAACCCTGAAACACACACACCAAAGACTTGATTTTATCACTGTTTACATCATTATTCAGTGGGTATGAACTAATAACATTGACATTTTTCAGGTCGCTGTGTCGTCAACACACCACACCATTCTCACCCTTCTCTGGCTTTTCTTTAGGGAGGTACTGCTTCCAAAGTTTCTTCGCCGGCTGGCTCAGGTTGAGGTGTTTTGTTTGGTTTGGGTGGGTGACGGCGGCTTATCTTGCTGCGGAGGGGAAATTTTCTTTGGTGAAGGAGAATTTTTCCTTGGGTGGGTTACTTTGACTGGTGAACGTGGGTTTTTTTCTGACTTGCGAGGAGATACCTCCGGAGGAAGAGGTGGAGACTTTTCTGTCGGTTTGGTCTCAGCTTTGCCTTTGTCTGCTCAGGTTAAGTCAATGTTTTCTAAGTACTTATTTGTAACTTTTTTTTATTGTTAATAAAACATCCTGTTATCATTTAAAAAAGAAAAAGAAAAAAAAAAGAAAACCATTCAGTCATGTTCCTTAGCATTACATTGTTTAAATGATAGAAAAAAAATTCAGATCAATAAACTGTGATAGGAAATAACCAAGTATAATCTTTACGGTTAGAAACGCGACAAAATCAAGAGGCAAATTGCAACGAAAACTTTAATATGATACCATTTCATTCACAGGTAGACATATTTCAAAGCGGTTTTTTGCATAGCATTGATTGAAATTTGATCTTTTCAGATAAAACTAAGCACGTATTGTCACTGTAAAGTTTTCAAGAGTTTTCGCCCTGGGATCCAGGCACCCACGCAAAGGCCTCAATATCGGATGTGGCCACCTCCAGCAATCACGGTGAGATTGCACCGATTTGGCATGGAGTTGACAAGTCGATCAAGAAAGGCCTGAGGGACTTGGTTCCACTGACGCTGGATCTACCGTCTCAGAGCCACAGCATTGTGAGGGTGGTTGGGCTGCTCGTTGATGCGGCGTTTCAGGAAGGCCCACAACTGTTCGATAGGGTTCAAGTCTGGACTTAGAGCAGGCCAGTCCATCATCTGGACATTGTTCTGCTGAAGGAAGGCTTGTGTGACCTGTGCTCTGTGGGCCGGGGCGTTGTCTTGCTGGAAAACATATTGGCGGCGTCTTGCAAACAAGGGCACTACGACAGGGCGCAGGACCTGTGCTATGTAGCGAAGGGCAGTGACTCCACCGCCACGACCTGGCTGCAGGTTGAAGAACACTGGTCCAATGAGTCTGTTGCCACACATTGCCCCCCACATCATGACGGACTGGCCGCCCCACAGGTTGTGCTGCTGCACGTACTGACCAGCAAAGCGCTGGCCACGAGGACGATACACGTGAACACGCCTGTCAATCTGATCCAGACAGAATCGAACCTCGTCGCTGAACACGACAGTTCTCCAGTTTGTGTTCCTGTGCCTGTGAACCCAATTCAACCGGGCAGCACGATGCTGTGGCAACAGATAGTGACCATGGTAGGGTCGGCGGCAGTACAGCTGGTGGCGTCTGAGAAGCTGCAGGATGATACTGGGGCGAATTACCCTGTTGCCAGGTCCATGAATCTGTCGTCCCACTAAAGAGGCACTTTGGAAAGGGTTTGCCCTGAAGCTACGCACCACATATCGCTCCTGGCGAGCAGTGAGGACGCGTGGCCGACCAGGTCTGGGGGCATCACGGACAGTCCCAGTGGCTTGCTGGCGATTTGCAAGATGATAAATGTTCGACTGGTGCACATTTAGCGCCCTAGCGACGTCTTGCACTGTTTCTAGCCTCCAACATGCCGATGGCTCGCCAGCGCTCAGGTGACGTCATACGCGGCATCCTTTGGTGTTGTGGTGTTGAGGGAGAAAGTAACCTTTTTTGTGAGTTGTTTTTTACCCACTGACACCAAACATTGTGGCTTTGCATTTTACTCACCTGTAGTGTGTCCTCTGCTTTTTCACGAGGACACAATTTTCACGTGAATCTGACCTCAGTTAACGACACAGTGGCACTTTGCCGAGTAAGGTGAAATGCGGCAACTTGGGGACAGGGCCATAACTCGTCCGTGACAAATTGATCTGCCCGGCCTTTTCGTGATCAGAACAGAAAAGGCCTAGTTGCACTCAGCACATTTTGCAGTTTGTACAATAACCTGCCAGGCTATGTCGGATTTTCCAAATATTGCAACATTTTGGAGCGGCCGTGTCGCTTTTCTAAACGTAAAGACTATATATGCACTACATCACTTACATCATTGTCCTGAGCTCTCAGATTACCCTTTTTTTAATAAACATCAAACCGCAAAAATCAAAATTAATCAATGACAAGTGTAATGTAGAACATTTCAAATATTGATTGATGATCAAGAAAAAAACAGCAATCTTAAAAGCACAATCTGAGTAAAACAGTGCTCTGTGTCAACATCTATTTTATGTGAATTTAAACATTCCTCTCATCTGGTGCAAAGTAAATCCAAGTGTTCCTTCAAGAAAAAAAAAAGGTCATTCACAAAAACATCTCACCAAGTGTCACAAGTGGGAAAAACAATAAAATACCTCACAGGAGAAGTGCAACAAGTGTCTGAATTATAAACACAGCACACATGCACATGATTCATCTTTCTTCTAAAATATCTGCTATCGGTGCTAAATGTGCAATGATCCATGGGTTGCTTTGAAGTTAAGCTACCTAACCTTTCTCTCTCTTTCTCTTCTCTCCCCACACCCCTCTCTCTATAGATAAAAAGATTGACAAGTAAACAGACAGACAGATGGACAGACAGATAGATAAACAGATAGACATCATATGAGAGTGAGAATCTGTAAGCCCAAATGGGGCTGTTATCTAGGAAACAGTCCCACAGATTCAGGATTGGTTACCAGAAAACATAGGTCAAGTATACTATCCCAACAATACCAAAAAAATTCATGCTCTCCAAACTCATCAGTTATCAAAAACGTACATGATGTCATATTCTTTTCTGATCTGTCAGCGCTAACTCAAGAGAGAGAGAGAGAGAGAGAGAGAGAGAGAGAGAGAGAGAATGTGAGCGTGTGTGTGTATTCATGCGGGTTTGTCAGCATGTAGTGTTGAGACATTTGCTTTCATGCCTCTGTGTGTGTATGCAGGTAACATTTAATGTTACCAATACGCTTGTAAAACAAACTGCATAAAAAGAAAGGAGTAGATCTCATTCTTACAATACAAAGATTCTGAACAAAGCTCACTTTACTTTTTTCATCTACCATTTTTGCTGTCTCATCTTCCCTTCTTTCTTGATGGTATTCTTTCCCTCTTGTCATTCTGGCTCCCTACAAACAGTATACTTAAACTAGTCCTGTCACATAGCCCTGATGTGGCCCTCTGCGGTCGGCTGGGCTATAAGCAACATTATCTTATCTTATCTAGTCCTGTCACAGCCCCGGTACTTCACAAGAAGGAACCATCATCAGGTCGTCATAATGCAACCAGCCAGAGAAGACACTGCATTACTGCTGAGCATGTCAGCAGCGTCCAGTGGAGTCAGTTTTGATCCAGCATATGCAGGACACTACCTACGAAGCCCCCTACAAACTATAACAATGGGTTTATTGCTGAGCTCAAGTGGGTCTGCGTCCCATTCTGGAGCATGCGATCAGGTCCATCTGAAGCCAGTCCTCATGTATTTTTATATTTCAATAGTGATAGTCCTGTAATAATGTACACAAACATGGAAAAAATATCTTCAAGTGCCCAATGCATTTCTTTTAAACACAATATTTTTATCAAATATGGTTTATATTTGAGCAAAAATATGCCTTAGCTCTGATAAAACTAGATTTCATCAATTTTGAATCTCTGAATGCATGAACAAACATGATGGTTAAAAAAGACACTATTCTCTACGTATTTAAGCACTGGTTTTCATCAAATGTGACTGTTAGAACAATGGTCAATCTCTGTTCTTTATGTTAGAACAAAATGGTGCTTTACCTCTGCTGAAATCCAACAAATCTCTCCATGAAGACAACAAACATTAAAAACTATTAATCAAAATGTTAACCACAGACAATCACCCAGTGTCCTCTGCATACCCAGTGCCTCCATCACACACGTTTTAATTACTTGCAGGCGTGAAAGTCAATCTTAAGTGAAGCTGCAGTGATTAAACAATAAATAAGACACAGATACAGTGATCTTAGTTCCTGACATCTAACAGAGGCAAATGCCTTCAAGGATTCAATGTGTATCATTTTACTGGATACTGAAGTATTTAAAAGAGATTTGGTAGACTAAGCATAACAGCGAATTACATGAAATAAAGCGATATGAATAAAGCAATATGCACTAACTCACAGAAATATACTACATATTCTGTCACTCAGTAAATTATGTGAAACAATCCAGTTTGTACTGAAGAGAACATTTAATTTCTAATTTTCAAACATATTTTTCCAGTATTCAGTATTCAGTGCTAATCTACTACACGAGTCAGCAAAATCTGAGCCATCAATTTTTATCTGTCTTGTATAGGACAAATATAATGTGATCAGCTTTTGAACCAAGAGAGAAATACAAATCTAAAATGTCAACTTATCAAATATGAAGAAATATTACAACAAATCACTTCTACAGCCACCAGCTGTATTCCTAACAAACTACTCTTCTCTTTACAACAGTCACTGACAAGTGCATTGTGATATCAAACGGAGAGAATTCTGGATAAAAGAAAAGCCACATGAAAAATAGAAACTGCAATTTAACAACATTGTTTGAATTGCAATTTAACAGCAAGAATCTGCACGAAAAGGAACCATAATTTATCAATTTTCTGATGACTTGTTTAGAATACAATAGCATTAAGACATGTCAATGTTGGCCTGCAATATGTCATGATGAGACACTGGATATGTCCTAGGGCTCTTTAATAATTACTACAATACTAAGGCCTGTGTGGAGTTGCCTGCATTATTTAGACCTCATTTTTAAGCAGCAGTTGATAAAATTTCAAAGTTAAATTATCTTAGCATGAACAGAGCAGACTTTAAAAAAATCTAACCTACAATAATCATTTCAATATTTTTCTATCAATTAAATGGCTGCTGTATATTCATGTCCATATTTACCATCCTTCAAGAATTAAATTAATATAATAAAGGGAGGTATATCTGTCCATGAACAAAAATCAAAATTTGTTCCATTTTCAACTGAAAATCAAGATATTCAGCATGTATCCAGCAAACAAATAAAGTTACAGATGAAGGCACAGACACATAAACACGTACATGCACAGACACACACATATGGCACTTTATCAGTTTTAAAGACTTATCCAAAATCAGATCACATCAGAATGGTCTACACCTTTGTACAACTTTGTAACCAGCGCCACCATGACACAGCTTTAACATCAAAAATAGAGCAGTGACCAAACAAAACTGCAGTACATCTCTCCGATCTTGCAAAACCCTGGTACATCTTGGATGCCAACCAATATGCTGGTACACTCTGAGATCAAGCAACATCTTGCCATACCTTACATTTGAGCAACACTGGTACAGTTTCATGGCCATGCAATTCACTGGTACCCCTTGGATAACAAACACTGACACCCTGGTACATCTAAGCAACACCCTGCTAAACTTTGGATACCATGCAACAACCTGAGATCGAGGAACATCCTGAAACGCCTTCTGGTCAAGCAACACCCTAGTAGAACTTAGTGACTGAACAATACCCTGGTACACCTTGGGTAAAAACACCAACACCCTGGGTAACTTTGGACACCGAGCATCACACTGGTAAATTTTGGATACCAAACGAAAACCTTGTAAAGTCTGGATACAGAATAATACCCTGGTGCACTTAAGATACTTTACACCACTCTGGTACCCTTTAGATACCAAACAATGACCTGGTATGGTTTGGATATCAAACAACACCCTTGTACACTTCAGATATAAGGCAAAACCCTGTTACACTTTGAATACTAAGTAACACTGGTACACTTTAGATACCAGTCCTCAGCCTTAGCCCATATGGAGCCTCTGTAGTCAGCTTGGCTACAAACATTATGGTGTGACTGTATAACTTGGATACCAACCAACATCTTTGATACCAAACAACATCCTGGTATACCTCAAATACCAAACAACATCCTGGTGCACCTTGAATGCAAAACAATACCCTGGCACACTTTGAATACCAAACACCATGGTACAGCTTGGATACCAAATAATTCCCTGGTACTCTTTTATACCAAACAACACCCTGGTAATCCTGGATACCAAACAACACCCTGGTACAACTTGCGACACCAAACAACATCCTAGTACAGCTTAGATCCCAAACAACACCCTGGTGCATCTTGGATACCAAACAACATCCTGGTACACCTTGGATACCAAACAACATCCTGGTATACCTTGGATACCAAGCAATGCCTTAGTACACCTTGGATACCAAGCAACACTTTGGTACATCATGGATACCAAGCAACATCCTGGTACACCTTGGATATCAAGCAACACCCTAATATATCTTGGATACCAAGCAACAGTCCGATACATCTTTAATACAAAAAACACTGTTACATCTTGGATACAAAGCAACATCCTTACTCTTTGGCTACTAAACACCTCAGTACAAATTAAATACTAACCAAGATGCTGTTACAATCTGGATATCCAGCAATACCCTGGTACATCTTTGATACCAAGCAATATTATAGTAACCTTGCATACAAAACTACATTCTTGCACACTTCAGATGCCAAGGAATACTCTGATACAGCTTGGATACCAAGCATCACCCTGACACATCTTTGATACCAACCAACACCCTTGGAATGCCTTGGATGCTGAGCAACATCCTAATTCCCCTTGGATACCAAGCAACACACTGTTACACCTGAATATCTCATAACACCCTGGTACACCTCCGATACCAAGTAACACCCTGAGGAACCTTGAATACCAAGGAACATCCTGATATACCTCGGATACCAGGCATCACCTGGATACACTTTAGATACCAGACATCACCCTAATACACCTGGATACCAAGTAACACCCTAAAACACCTCGGATACCAAGTAAAACCTGATACACCTTGGATACCAACTAATGCTGACGCAGCCTTGATACCAAGTAACACCCTGATACACCTTGGATACGAGACAACTTGTCACACCTTTGATACCAAACACCACCTTAGTACACTCTGAATACCAAGCAACATCTTGATATAGCCTGGATACTGAGTAACAATCTGATACATCATTGATATCAACATAGGTTGGACATCAGGCAGCACCCAATTCAACACTCTGAATACCGAGCAACATCCTGATATAGCCTGAATACTGAGTAACAATCTGATACATCATTGATATCAACATAGGTTGGACATCAGGCAGCACCCAATTCACCTCAGATACCAGTTATCACCCTGATGCATGTTGGATACTAAATAATACCTTGATACATTCTGGAACACTTTGGATAGCAAGCTGCACCCCGGTAGACATTTCTAAATAACAAACATACCACCCTAGTACACTTTGGATACCAAGTCACATCCTGGTACACCTTGGATGCCCCAAATGATACACTGGTACTTTTAGGATAGCAGTCAACACCCTGGCACACCTTGAATACCAAACATTAACATGGCAAAACCTTGGTACCTATTCAATACTCCACCATTGCAGCAGACCTCTGAACCCTCTGAAAATCATGACCCAACCAGCAGATACCATAAAAGCAGCAACATCCTGTCAAAAATGCAACACCGATCATGACCAGGAAAGCGATGAAATCAGCAGCCAGCTTTCTTGATCAGGTTACAAAAACTAGTTGCAGTCCACAGCTAATTCTGTATGAAGGGCCATGAGGATACTGCAGTTTGTAGATCACCTTCACTGCAGCAGTTCCTTCCCCTGCCGTTATTGAAAGGCAATGAAACACTTAGCAGTCTAAAGTTAGCCTTATCAAAAGATTATGAAAGTATTGCAGTTCATTGCTAGCCTTATCTAAAAGGCTTCGAAGCTTGCCTTCACCTAAAGGCAATGAAACTATTGTGGTTTGTAGCTTGTCTTATTCAAAAGACTATAACACTACTACAGCTCACTGCTTGCCTTATTAAAGGGCAAAATAAATATTGCAGTTCATGGTATGCTTTATTTTTCAAAAACGAGGTATATAGAGTAAGGCATATACCAGTCATTCAAATGATAAATTTCAAGGAGAGAATACACACTAGTCATTCAAATGATAAATTTCAAGAAGAGAACACACACTAGTCATTCAAATGATAAATTTCCAGGAGAAAAACAATCAGGCAGTCCATGCCTTCTCTTCACATTAACTAAAAATCTATAAGTTGAAAAGTTTTGTTCCATATTTAGATGATAAATTCTCCTGCAATAAAAGTTATTATTAACAAAAGATATAGCACATGACCAAACTGCTCTGATTCATTAAAACAAAGCATTTCCTATGTGACTGGAACAAAATGGTCAGTAACACCAACAGCAAAACAGCACAAACATGTACTCATTCAATTTTTTAAACAATAAACTCACAAATGAATTAAAACTTCATTCTTTTCTGCCATCCCACATCACAATGCAACCCCATGCGCGTGAGTTCTCACTCCTTTTCCAAACAAAATCCATATCCCATGCGTTTAAAACCACAAAATCCATTCCCTCTCAAACATGCAAGATTTTCATATTTCATGCATGTGGTTCATTATTCATTCACACGGCACAGCAAAGATGTGCTCTGAAAAACTGGTATCTCACCCTTCTTTTTAGGAGGCTGTTCAACTGGACTGTAGAGTTTCTCTAAGTCTCCTTTCTTATCTGGTTTGCCTACCATCATAAGTCTTTCTTCATCATATAAGTATTCATTATTATTATTATTATCACACGGAACACTTAATATACTAATCAGTGTGTCCCACCAAGTGATATAGACATTCATATATGCATGTGCGTGTGTGTGTGTGTGTGTGTGTGTGTGTGTGTGTGTGTGTGTGTGTGTAATAAATAGACAGATAGAAGTTAGGTATGTTTTATATGTTGATGATATCCTGATGTAAGTAAACATGTGATGACTGTATCACCATAATGTCTTGTTGACGTCATATATACCCCTTTAAACAGTAAGATCATGTGCTCAGACACCATGCATTGTGTTTTGACAATGAATACAACACACAGTATCTATTTCACCTTGTAACTTTATGCCAGTCAAATATACTAAAATGAAAAAATGCATTCAGAGTTGATCTAAACATTGCTGAGAACACTGGCTCATCTTCCCCTTGTTGTTTGTCTGATCAGCAGACTAAATGGAAGGTTTGCAGACCAAGTGAGCAGCACCCTTTCTAAAGCAGAACTGTCAAGATTGATTCTGGAATCAGCAAGCGACTGAAAAGAACTGAAAGGAGTTGTGAAGAATTATGACAGAAATGTTACAACCATAATGAGTAGACAATGAAACAGAATATTGGGGATAGACAAAGAAAAAAGACAAAACAGCTAAAATACAGTACATCATAAAAAGTGGTCAGAAAGAGGGATTTAGAGGAAAACAGAAAATAAAGAGGGAGAAAACCCAGGAAAATAAAGAGAGGGAGACACTTTGTGATACAATGAAAGAGAGAGAGAGAGAGAGAGAGAGAGAGAGAGAGAGAGAGAGAGAGAGAGAGAGAGCAAATAAAAGCTAAAAGAGAAAGGTGGGAGGGGAAGAGAGAGAGAGAGAGAGAGAGAGAGAGAGAGAGAGAGAGAGAGAGAGAGAGAGAGAGAGAGAAAGAGAGAGAAATGCAGGAGGGGAATACAAAGATCCACATTTAAGCATTTAATTTCGACTTACCAACAACAAATGGCTCCTCTGGTGTCTTGGCTTTCTTCTCCTTTTTCTTAGAATCATCGCTTTTCTCCGTCTTCTGGGAAACTCCCGTTTTGGCGCTCTTCTCACTCTGCCTGTCCTGCTCCGGACGCACCTTTGGTGAGCCGTCACCTGGTAAAACTGGTGGCGCTTGCTCCTCTTCCTTGATGGAACTCTTTACAGATGCTGTCTTTCCATCCCCATCATCTTTCTCCTTTTAAACAATTAGAACAAAACATTAGCATAAAAGATTTATTATATGCGATACATCCCTCTGGAGATGTGTTACAATTTTACAAGTAGTGTTGTTTAGCAGTGTGTTCACTTTGGAACAACAGGTAAAAATCTGTTTGTGGGTGAAAATCATGGGAAGAATGCGTACCACTCAAACGACTTTCTTCTTTGTGTTGTACTTTCTATTTTAAATGAACAACACCATGGCAAAAAACAAAAAAGCGGCATGTGTAGAAAATGTTCTGCATCTTGATCACCTTTCATATTACATCCCATAGTAGTAATGCCTACAGACAGGGATATGCACACATGCTGCATAGCAAATTATTACAATTTTACATATATGTAAATAGGTACAGGAAGAACTCCCCTCCATCTCCTTATCTTAGAAAGAAGCGACCACATAGTAAGCATGTTTCAATTTATGACATACTGAAAAGTGTGTAATCAGAAAAGATATCCTATCTGATAGAAATTATCTCAGAACATGAGATAAACGTCTTGTTAGCCAAAGGCTTTTAGAGACAAGTTTTTCGCTGACTGAAGTTCATTGAGAGTTTTAGTAAAAGATCCTGGTTACACCGAGTAGTAGGTTAATTTGATACTGAAAGAAGCTGAATCAATGAAAAGTTACACAACTTTTCTCTTTCTTTATCATCTCTCTCTCTCTTTTGCTTATATCTATTAAAGATATTTGGAGGGATACTTGATATGCGAAGTTTTGTAAACTTCTTTTTCATGATTGGTGTCACCTTGGTACACTGTCTATTTGTTGGACTTTCAAAGAAAAAAAACACACTCTTAAAGTAAATACACATAACCAGAATTAATTCTGTTTATTTACTTTCTACATCCATTTGTTACTTGCACACACGCACACACACACATAGACAAACACACACACACACATATAAGAAAGCATCCTCAAACAGACTACACCATGGAAGACACATACTTTCTTCGTTATGCTGCTGACATAATAAACATCAATGGCAGCATATTACTAACTGGGATGCGTGTGCAGCCTCCTAACTTCATTTGAACAAGTTTGCGCGCATGCTGGCACACACACACAGACACACACACACACACACAAACACACACACACAGACACGCACACACACACACACATACACACACACACACACACACACACACACACACACACACACACACACACACACACACACAAACACACACACACACACACACACACCTTCTCTAGCTGCTGCAGTCTCTGTTTGAACTCATCATCAGCATCAGGGAGGTGTCTCCTGATGTCTTGGCCACTTCCACGGGATGGTCCTTCAGGTCCGCAATTGTGCCCCCAGCAATGGAGCCTGAAACACAACCCATTTGACATCTATGGTGGAAGCACCTGCAGGAGAACATGGAACACAATTTGTTTCATGCCTGTGGGTGCATCACTGACAATACATCAAACTGTTTTGAGTCAGAGGCTATATCATCAGCAACAGACCTTGAACCAAAACTATTTCATATCTGTAGCTGTGTTATAAACAGCAAGTCGCAAAACATGTACCATTTCACATTTACATTGGTCAGTATCATGAAATCCTGAAATACACATCACTTCAGTAAGAGACAATGAAACAATGCGATTTACATCTGCAGTTGTATTAAAAAAAAAGTTACCACAGCCCAATTGCTGTAGGGGTATTCAACCGTTTCAGACTCACCGTATCTAAAGCATGGAATCATACAAGACAGTGCCCACCCTTCTGCTATAGTCACGTTCACCTCGCCCCCTCCAGTATTTACTCACCACAGTTATGTGTTACCAAAGTTAAAATGACTGTTTCTCTGCAGTAGCATCAACAGCATGAAATCCTCAAGTATATACTGCTTCATTTCCATGGTGGCTTTATGTGAAAAAGATTTAAAAAAATCATTTCACGTCTACTGTGTAGTTAGCGGCAACAGACTTGACACAAACCATTTGTCCATGGTGGTGTCACAAACAAAAGACCATAAAACAAAAACCAAGTCATAATCACGGTGGCATCAGCAGCAGGCAACCATGAAATACACACTGTTTTTACCTGCAGCCATGTCAACAACCGTAGACTATGCAACATATCACATCCACGGTGTTATCATCAGCAAAAGAAACCATAAAACATGTCCTGAAACATAAAATTTTTCAGGTAGTTTATTGCTAACTCAGTCAAGCTGTGGTGCTAAAACATACGTCAGCACTTTGGTTTATTGATTCTGGCTGTGTTGAAGAATTATGTCCTGTGAAATCCACAGCTTCCCTCACCACCCTTTGGGGACGTTTTCATCTTTGTTCAGTGTGCTTTGTGTCACAATTCTGCTGGTGAATTGCATCATAAGCAGCATTAATTTGGAGTTGGACATGTGACTGTCTCCTCATGGGAACAATACTTGTCTTTTTTCTTTATTTTATTTTATTTTTTGCTGTCTTTTTCCTGTCTCATTTGAATTTAAACAGATTGTTTCATCTGAAATTTAACAGATTGTATCATTTGAAATAAAAATCATAGTTTCACTTTGGCACTGATCTTGATGACATATTGTGTTCCAGTCAGTGGCTATTTCTGACTCTTAGACATATCACAGTAGGTGATACTTTACCAAGTACTCTCGATGATCAGGAATAAACTGTTCATTTTTTAAAAGTTTGTGTCCAGTTCTATCAACTTGTTTGATGTTAATATGGCATCCAGTTAACGTTTTTGCATTAATGAAAAAACAAGAGAAACTGGCCAAATGTTGAGTGAATTGCAAGGAAGTACTCTCCGCAAGAGATTCTGAAGCTGGAGTTCCTTCCACAGACCACAACTAACAGCAAATGCCACTCGAAAGGAAGTTCAGCTGCCTTATCCGGGGCTTTAAAAAAAAAGATGAAGTAACTGAACATGTGCAGGTATGGCAACTGTCTCTGTTTTTTGTGGATTTCTTACTTCTGTTCATTAGGATAGGTAAAAAACAACAACAACAAAAATTCCTGTCAAAAAACCTATGCTCTGAAAGTTTTAAAAAAACCTGATCAAAACCTTTGTAAATGCAGATTCACATATATTAGTTATCTAAATTTCATCCAATGGAAGGAAATGGAAGTGCGCCTTTTGAACGTTTTCCTGACCACACAAATCAATAAAAGCCTAAAAATTAATGGCCATCAGTAGTTTTTTTTTTTTTGCTGGGGTAGGGTTTGGGTGTGGATGGGCTGGTGGGTGCTTACTGTGAGTATTTATTTCACCTTTCAATTTCAACAAACTTATAACACAGTTTCATTCTTCAGAGTATTCATTCAATCAGTCATAAAATATCTACCTTAGATTGTAATCAAATGGTAAGTCAGCTTCTTTTACACCACAATCACATGCTCACCAGGTTTAGATCCAGCCTTTGACCTTCCCGCAGGACGACCTCGCTCTGACATGACCTCTGTTCCTCCATAGCTAATGACATCATACTCCATATTGTCTACAAGTGAGGCTCGGTCAGCTGGGATGGACATCTGGCGCTTTATACCTACTTCTGAGCCTGCATAACTACCACCTGTTGAAGCATGGGTACACAACCAGCATAGAGAATCAACACATCCAAATGTGTAGTACAGAAATAGCATGAAATGATTTAAGAGAATATATGAAAGAAAATAATGGGAGTACACACACAGACACACACAATATACAAATTCCCTAAATCTTCCTTTCTTCTCTGTGATATTGAATTTTAAGTCATATAAAAACAAAACTCAGTCTTGTCAATAAAACCTTTATCGGAAAACAAATTGAGCTTAAACATTGTCACTTCATTTGGTACAAGATCAAACTGGGACATCCCACTGAAACCAATGGCACAACTACAAATACTGATTTTATGGACAAAGGCATGCGAGAAAAAAATGAAACAATACAAAACTGCATCAAGTTTGTCCAGGACACACTACACGATAAACAGATCACCTTTATCCTTACTTGCATTGCTTGTTAAACTGTGACCGTCACATCAGCTTTGTGTGCCTGCCCAACAAGGCTGTCACTTGAGTCCCAACCAACTTGTCAGGATATATATAATTCTGACATCTGTAAAATTCTCATCCATGACAGTCACTTTACTTGCCACACTATCCTTACTCTATCCCTTGTCCCACCACATTTGGTTGGCAGATGTGATAACAAAGTTGGACAACTGTGCACACAGCTGAATCTGAAAATATCAAACTGTAAGCCCTGCCTATTCATAAGTTTGCTGGAACATTTTTGTCACAAACTATCAAACTGTAAACCCTGCCTATTCATCAATTTTCTGGCAAACTTCTGTCATGTAGAACAGTATAAAACCTATCAATCTTTGCAAACCTCTGCCATTTGGTGCCACATAGATGTGCCCCTCTGCCACACCACCCAGTGCCTGGGTCATCTCCTGCCTTGACTTGATGACCGGACGTCCCGTCTCTTCATCGCGGAAGATGGCGATGTCGTTCGGAGACAGTTTCTGACTGGCTAGAGCATCCAGCAGGTCTGGGCTGATCTCAGCATCTTCAGGAACGCTCTCAGGATCTAGCCCTGCAGCCTTGGCCACTGGCAAGGTGACACGTGTGAACAAAATTACTGTTATACCACCATCACCACAATGGTTATATGACAACTCCTATCCCATTGAATCACTGTGCGATTTTGACTGTGAATGCGATGTGTATGATGTGTGTGTGTGTGTGTGTGATGTGTGTGTGTGTGTGCACACATGCGCATGTGTTTGTGTGTTTGCTCACATGTATATGTACATGTGGATGAGTATGTGCATGCATGCATGTGTGCATGCACGAGAGTGTGTGTGCATGCATGTGCATTTGTCTGTGTACAGAAAGGAAAGGGACTTAGGGAAGAGTGATGAAAAAGACATTTCAAAGATGTTCCCCTTCGCTTCTTGTCATCCCCCCTCTCCTCTTTCACAGCACACTCCCCCTCCCTTCCTCTGCCAACATCCTTCACATCTCCTCACCCCACTAATGTGCTCACTCGCACAAACAGTCCTGTGCGTGTCCACTTCCTCACCTGCTGTGGTCAAAGACTGTCCTCACCCCACTAATGTGCTCACTCACACAAACAGTCCTGTGCGTGTCCACTCACTCACCTGCTGTGGTCAAAGACTGTCCTCACCTCACTAATGTGCTCACTCACACAAACAGTCCTGTGCGTGTCCACTCACTCACCCGCTGTGGTCAAAGACTGACGGATCAGATCCTTGTATTCCTCAGTTGTGGGGCCAGCACTGCTTGCCCGCCTCTGGGATTGCATAATCTGGTCTACTGCCCCTGTGCAAGGAGAACGATAGGAGGTTGTACATCCGACCTTCATGACACAATCTGTGAAAAATACTCACCGTTTCCTATCCCAACCTTTCTGAAATAATCTGTGAAATGGACTCATTTGTTTCCTATCAGTTTGGAAATTGCTTCACGCTTTCAACATCTTGGGATCGAAACGTTTCTTTCCATTCTCAAAAGCAAAACTCAAGAGCATTAGCTTTATGGCATGTGTAAACTAGATTTCAAATACATACATCCATTCTTTCACCACAGACTTAAAAATTCATCTTTTCATCCCACACTTAACTTTATTCAATGCATTTTTATAATATCTGAATATAAAAAGAACCATTAAAATAACACCTTTTTTCACGTTCAGTTTATAATTCAGCTAACATGTTTTTGATATGTTGTGCTGATTTCACTGTTACCAAATAGCAACTAAACACCTTTGTGTGTATCCATGGTTACCTTCACTGACAAAAAACAGATAAAACAAGAATAGTGACAAGGTTATCTCTGTTCTAGTCATATTGCATTGCTCTGCTGGTTCCACAATCACTTTCATTATTTATGATCCAACAGTAGTAAACCATAATTGTCTGATACTACAGTTTTTTTCTTTTCTTTCTTTCTTTTTCCCCCTCCTTTTCATCTGATTGGCTTTACATGTTTTTCCTTGCCTACCATGCCTTGTTTTTTCTTCAGTCAAAAAATTGTTTCAAAGTAGAGAGAAAAGTTGAAAGGTTAAAGAGAGACATAGAGACAGGGAGAGAGAGAGACAGAGAGAGACAGACACAGGAGAGAGAAAGAGAGAGAGAGAGAGGAGAGAGAGAGAGAGAGAGAGAGAGAGAGAGAGAGAGAGAGAGAGGAAGAGTCAGACAGACAGACAGAGAGAGAGAGAGAGAGAGAGAGAGAGAGAGAGAGAGAGAGAGAGAGAGAGAGAGAGAGAGAGAGAGAGAGAGAGAGAGAGCTTGTGCAAACAGGCAGAGGAACAATACCGGTATTTAGCTCTGTGACAAAGAACCAGAAGAGGAAGTAGACAAAACACCAAAGCCCAGCCCAGAGCCAGCATATAAAGTGAAGGATACAAAGCAAAAGAATGAGCTACATTCATTATCATGTTGTCCTCTCCTTCCCCCTCTTTTTGTCACGCCATTAGTAATACAGTTCATGCCCCCAACACCATTAAATTCAAATAAGATTTTAAAAAAAGAAAAGAATCTGTTAGAGAGACAATAACATATTCAAAACCAAATGTTCAGAACCCCCTGAAACATTTTTCTTCATACTGCAGTTAGTTATTTTTCTGAATTCGCTCATGATTCCTGGTGGTCCACACCTGTGTGACTGCCTCCCACTTTGACTGATGCTGAACTGATGGTTATTTAACGGACTACTGATTGTTATTAAACTGACTGGTTGTTATTTAACAGGCTGACTAACTGCATTTAAGTGCAATGGATATTACAGTGTCAAATCTTGAATGAACCTGCTTTCAAGGAATATGAAATGTCATATATTTGTAATAAAGGTAAATTATTACGAAATGTATACCTCTGGTATTGTTTGTTGCAAATCAATTTAGTCAGTGGGAAATTCATCACAGGACAAACAATTCCTGATTCCGTTTGTTCATCTTGTCTTCTTGGCTATCACTATCTTTGACTTACGTATTTTCTTGACCAAAGTCATATTGCAAAACAAATGTACCCCTGCAAATGTTAGTGTACATAGTACTGACCCATGAGGTTTCTCTGACTTTCTTAGCATAATTGCATGTTGCATCATTTTCATTTTTGTTCTGGGGAAAAAATCGTGACAGCACTGTTTTAATAGACATTTTTGTCTTTCAGAAAACAAGTTCTTTACAAAGTATATACAGTATTAAACTGTTTGAAGAGTCAAGCTATTTAGGATTATATATATGAGAGAGAGAGAGAGAGAGAGAGAGAGAGAGAGAGAGAGAGAGAGAGAGAGAGAGAGAGAGAGAGAGAGAGAGAGAAGGACTGAGTGACAGACAGAAAGACAGAGGGAGAGAGACAGGTAGACAAAGACACATACAGAGAGACTGAGAGAGAGAATACAGGAACATTTATCTCATAGGGGAATTTAACGATTCTGGTGTGAACTTAGAGAGAGAGAGAGAGAGAGAGAGAGAGAGAGAGAGAGAGAGAGAGAGAGAGAGAGAGAGAGAGAGAGAGAGAGAGAATGTGAAAGGCTGTGTGGGAGGGAAGATATCAGAAAGAGAATGCAGGCACAACAATCAATCACTTGAGAATATATCAATTTTAGGACAAACTTACACCTTAGACAAACATTACTTTCATTAGAGTTATTCTGACAAAAGCATAGTGATGAAATGTAAGTGAGGAATAATCTTGTCTCTTTTTCCTCCTCAACAAACCTCAAACATGGCAACGCTCATCTAAAACAAATCAAGAACAAAATGGTTTCAAAATAAATATGTGCTCACATGCTTTATCAGCAAACACAAAGACTATAAATTAAAAACCTTGATCATCTGTACTGAACAAAACAAAAAGTATATGCAAACATCAATACTGGTTCTCTGAATTTGCAGACATAAAATAATGGCTGAATAGAAAAGGGTGCTCGTAACTGAGAAGAAAAGGGAGTTGGTAACTGAGAAGAAAAGGGAGTTTGTGCAGTACATTTGTAGGCTGACATTTGTGCAGGTAGGAAAAAACCATGCAGTTCAGAAGCTGTCCAATGATCTTGGAAGAACAATATATGCAAAATACAAAAGCATGCATACATGCACAAGTTAATGCAAAAGGCCAAAGGCATGTGTAGATATACATAGGTGTACACATATATGTATATACATGTATATAAGTGGACATGCATAATACATGCATGCAGTGCTGTGAACACAAACAGTAATGCATCAATTTAAAAGAAAAAAAATAGTACTATATACGTTGCTTTCTTTTGTACTCCCAGTTCTTAAAGAACAGGGAGTACTTTAGAATGGGAACAAAGAAATGCTGTCTGTGTGTGTGTGTCTGTGTGTGTGTGTGTGTGTGTGTGTGTGTGTGTGTGTGTGTGTGTGTGTGTGTGTGTGTGTGTCTGTGTCCGTGGTCAAAAATGTGTTCCACTCGCTCCAGACAAAACTACTGGGCTGATCTTTCTGAAAATTTGTAGGTGTGTTCATTATGGATCAAGGATGATGCCCAACGTTTTAGTTTACCGTTACAGCCGTTACTAACGGCTGTAACGGCCTGTAACGCTTTTTCTTCTTTATGGAATATCTCAGAAAGTACTTGGCCGATCTTTCTGAAAATTTGTAGGTATGTTCATTTTGGGTCACAAATAATGCCCAATGTTTTAGTTTACCGTTATAACCGTTACTAACGGCTGTAACGGCCTGTAACGGTTTTTCTTCTTTATGGAATATCTCAGAAAGTACTTGGCCGACCTTTATGAAAATTAGCAGGAATGTTCATTATGGGTCACGGATGATGCCTGATGTTTTAGTTTGCCCCGTTATAGCCGTTACTAACGGTTGTAACGGCTTGTAACGGTTTTTCTTCTTTATGGAATATCTCAGAAAGTACTTGGCCAATTTATAAGCGGTATGGATGATCTTGTGACAAATCGGATCCTCTGTCCATATGTAAGTGATGTAATGCTGAAAATGGATTAAACAACCGTTAAAAACCGGTATTCTGCCGTTATTTCTTATATATAGGTCGATTTTAATGAAATTTGGTATATAGAAAGGTTATCACACACAAATGGCACTTCTATATAGTGTTCCAAAATTTGACCGTTAAAAACCGTTATTCTTGACATATTGTCCAATTTGGATGAAATTTGATATCTACACAGGCTTTAGCCCAGTGAGGACTAAAATACCGGTTTCAAAAGTGCATATCGGTTATATAACCGTTAAACCGTTATTTTGCCGTTATTTTTTATATATTGGTGGGTTTTAAGGCAATTTTGTATATAGAAAGGTTATCACACACAAATGGCACTTCCATGCAGTGTTTCAAAATCTGACCGTTAAAAACCGTTATTCTTGACATATTGTCCGATTTGGATGAAATTTGGTATGTACACAGGCTTTAGCCCAGTGAGGACTAAAATACCAGTTTCAAAAGTGTATATCGGTTATATAACCGATAAACCGTTATTTTGCCGTTATTTTTTTTATATATTGGTGGATTTTAATGCAATTTTGTATATAGAAAGGTCATCACACACAAATGGCACTTCCATGCAGTGTTTCAAAATCTGACCGTTAAAAACCGTTATTCTTGACATATTGTCCGATTTGGATGAAATTTGGTATGTACACAGGCTTTAGCCCAGTGAGGACTAAAATACCAGTTTCAAAAGTGTACATCGGTTAAATAAACGTTAAAATCGTTATTTCGCCTTTATTTCTTATCTCATAAAGCACTTGGCTGATTTATAAGCGGTTTGGAAAACTGGCAGTACGTTTATATGCTTCGCATCTTGTTTCTACTTGCATGCGTTTTGACCTTGACAATTCTTTTTTTTCCCTAGAGCGTATCTCTGCTCACCACTAAATGATCATGTATATATTATGCATGGGTAGCATATATGTACTGGATTTGTATCTGCAGAAAACAAAATGTGACAAAGACAAAGAGTAATCTAACCAGCACAACTGGCAAGAAAGACTGCAAACAAACTGTTGAAAAGAAATCAGGAGAAATGGAAGCAATACGCTTTTTAATTTTTTTTTTTCAAACTGATTTTATCCCTGAAAAGGTTTCTGCTGTAGTGGGTTGTTTGTGAGATGTCAGTATTTGATCTGATGTGAAGAAGCAGAACTCTCAGAGCGACCATCCACTGAAGTAAACAGTTCGATTCCTAGCCTGTGGTAAATCTGATGTGATATGAAACACTTTTCTTGGCCACGAGGTCTACTAATCAGACAACATGGACATTCTTTCTTGCTGCTGCCTATATGGCATCTGTGCAACATCAAACACTGACGAAAAGAACATGCGTTGGTAACTGGCACGAAAAATCAATCATGGTGTCTCAGGCTGCACCAAAAAGTATATATGCAAATGGGAAGACAATGGCATGCCCAGTTTCAAAAACTTAATAGAAAAAAAGGTTTGGGAATAAATTTCAAATAAAATCTTGGGGAGCCAATCTTTGTTGGAGAAAACAGTTGAAGAAGAAATCACAAATATGATGATCCAATCCTAACATATTTCATAAAAGAGTGGATTGAATCAGCGCCACATAGAAAAACTTCCGCACTGCACATAGGGACAGTTCATACTGCAAAACATTCATGGAAGCTGGCATAATGTAACTTCATCTGCCAGTTTCTACAATTTGTATGTAAATAACATGACCATACTGTTAATAATAATATATGCATTACAACTGATATCAGTACAACAGTGGCACTATCACAGACAGACAGACAGACACACACACACACACACACACACACACACACACACACACACACACACACACACACACACACAGACACATGCACACACACACACACACTTATATATACATGGAGAGGGAGATATATGTATATATACACACTCACACAAACGAGAAGAATAAACAAATTCATTACAGCTTCAACAGTACAAAACCACAAACCAACACGCCAGTCCACAAAACAAACAAATCAACCCTCAAAACAGCTAAAACTGTACCAGAATCAACAAACAATGCAAGTAACTGCTCCTCAAGAGAAAAGGCAAACTGTGGAAAGCTGCAGGGAAGATTCACGAGTGTATCTATCCGCTACAGACATGAACAGGCAAAAGGCAACACTGGCCCAACACCACTGTAGTTATTCTGCGTGTGCAGGTGCATACCCACTACCAAACAACACGAACCAGTCGGACCCCCAACATTCTGTGCCTTAGGTATTGGTCAACAAAGCTGAAGTTAAAAATTAAAAGACAGAAAATCTATTGCACATACATGGCATTTAAAAAAAAAAGTCACATTACCTTGATCTGAGCAATAATAAGGTCAACAAAGTTGAAGTTAAAAATTAAAAGACAGAAAATCTATTGCATATACATGGCATTTTTTTTAACAAGTCACATTACCTTGATCTAAACAATAATAAGGTCAACAAAGTTGAAGTTAGAAATTAAAAGACAGAGAATTTATTACATATATAATGCATCTTTTAAGGCACATTACCTTGACCTGAGCAATAATAAGACATATTAAAGGAACTACTTTGTGAAGCTAAGTATTTGTTAAAAGAGAGACACCAAGTTAATCACCAGTGTTAGATGTGCACGATAGAGGCTGATATTCACAGTTCATTATTCAGGTAGTGACTTATGACAAATCAGTATTAACAGACTGAGATCCTATCTAAGACAGAAAAGAAAAAACTCTGTTCCAAAATATAGGAAAATATGTACTGTCACTTTCTTTTCAAATATGTTACATGCATGCCTACAATTATAATTCATTTCCTTCTGAGATTTCTATATCAAATACAACTGGATAATTCTGTGTTAATTTACATCAAAACCGTAAAAACAATATAGAAGAGATGAATAGGACCCAGTTATGAAGTGTTCAACTTTAAAAGCTAGGCTAGAATTACATGCAGCAACTTATAAAGATGACATTCAAGCTCATTAAATCACTGTTAATGTTACAGGCTTCTACTGTCAGTCTGAATGTAACTGACAGCGTTGACAGGTGAACAACTAAGGCACAGAATGATGGCTACGTCCAACTCCTCTTGCCCAGAAGCTGACAGTCTTACAGGCATTAAGTTATCCTGTACAGAGTGACTGCGTGAAATGTCACGAGTCGGATGTGAAGTCATCCACAAATCCGCTGCATTCTAAAAAGGGATAATCAGACAAATCAGTCAAAACAATGGTTAATCTTGGTTTACCATAATTTACCACACATGGCATGTTGTTTTGTCTGGCTGTTCACAACAATGGTGACAACAACACTGATATGTAAGATTACAAAATTTGAAACAAACAAAGAAACAAACAAAACAAAAATACTTTCAAAACCAGCTATAAATTATTGTGAACTTTTTACACTACAGTTGAGAATTCTTATGAATATATAGAATAAAACAAACTACTTCAAATTACATCAAAGTAAAAAGAAAAAGTGAACATTGCAAAAAAAAAAAAATTATGTACATTCAGTGCCTCTATTCTTGATCTCTCTAATATCCCCCAAGTCCTAATAACAGTAACAGTGATCTATGTACAAGACAAAAGATTAAAACTGACTTTAAAAATTTTTTATGTCAATTTTATCTTGTCAATTTAGACATTTTTGTCATTCCAAACCATTTTCCAAATAAGAACAAAATGCAAATCAAGTCTTTGAATTACTACACAAGTCTCATTTTGGTACTTTTCAAGTGTCCTTTTTATTACATTTTCTTATTTAAAGTGACACCTGGGACAGCCCAGACCTCTGCAAAACAAAACCATTCATCAGGGAAGTAACTGTGGGTAATACTAATGGACGGTACTTGTTTTCACCTGTGTCTGTTTGTTTCTTTCTTTGTTAGAAATACTATGCAATAAAACCAATGAGCCATTTTTAGTGAAACTTAGTGAATAGATAGAATGTAGCCCTATCTAAAAAAAAAAAAAAAAGAACAAAAAACACATTAATCTTGGTGTGGATACCTGTTGCTGCTCTGGATCAAAGGGCATGTACAGTATCTGTTCAGCAAGATTAAAACAATTTTTTAACTGAACATGAACACTGTGAATTTACTCTTTATAAACTGATATATCTAAATAGAGTAATTTATTGTAATAAAGTATTACAGCTGCCACGTTTTCCATATCACAAAAAACTCCTTCTGTCCATATTCTATCACTTCCTCTGGTGGATAAATAACTTTTCAGGATTCAATCAACTCTGGTGGAGGTCTGTGCTTTCCCAAGAGCTTTTCTAGTTGTGTAATAGTTATAGCTAGTGTCTGTAAGGCATTTTCCAACACAAATGTGGAATCTGATCCTGTCTGAATACATCAAAAGAAGAATGACGGTTGGATCAAAATCAGCCTTATCCACAAGATCTATCATTTTTACATGCTCTCACCATTTTGTGCTCTCACACATAATAACCTAATGCGACTTATTCCTTATTCCTTGTTGAAAGACAACAAACAGCTAACACCACAGGTCACTGTTTATCATACCAATTATCACATTTGGTAGTCCATCTTTAGTTTCTTTCTTTAACCTATCTGCTTTTGATCTGATAAAAAAAAAAATGGAAAGGAAAAAAAAATCACAACATTGATACCCAGAAGCAAAAGTTACAGACTGTGTTTGGCAGTGACCTACCCTGATGTCTTGCTCCAGATCCTGTCCAGCCTGGTTATGGCTCAGAACACTGTCGGCAATTCTCTTGGCATGCTCCGTCAGTGTGTCCAAAATGTCCTGCTCTGTGACGCTGGACTGACGAGAAGCTATAGACAGGTTGAAAATAAGGCAACAGAATCAGGCTGTGCAAAACATCACTAAGGTTGTTGTGAACTATAATTTGGGAAAAAAGATCAATTGAAGGGCTTTTTTCTCATTAATTTGGGTCGAAAACAGCTTACACAAAATCATCATGTATCATGACAAAATACAAAACGTTTTAAAGACAGTCTAATAGAAGACCTTTATCAAAGGCATCTAAAAATAGTTCACTTCATATACAAATATGTACCAAGCCATGTAAGTTAATGCCATGTGTACTTGGCCCTAACAAGAAAATAAGTTAGAAAATCATTTGGTTTACTTTATGCTTTAAAATGAGGTAACATTTCCCATTAATTTTCATCAAAGCATGACAATACAAACAGAACACTTCTAATTAATCTTGACAGATATCAACAGCTGCAAAAACGGTGACAGGAATCACCGACATTAGTAGGAGAAACAAATATTCTTATGCAGGAAGTGTTCACTTGTTCTCACCCCCTCTCAGCTCCCACAGCTGAAACAAGAAGTCAGCATCGCTAACACAACACCACAATTCCATTTCCTTTATCCATTTGTTTTAACTAAAAGTAGAAATGAAACAGAAGCTACAGAATTCAGAGTCCTCAGATTCTTTTTAGGGCCTGCGAAAAGTAGGCATAAAGTGTAATCCATGCCAGCACAATTGACAGCTTCTATGCTCTTGGTGGACAGTAACTGTTGCCAATAGCAGAGAAAAAATCACAACATAAAAAAGCAACAACCAAACAACAACAAAAAAGAGAAAAAGCCCTCGAAATTTGGGGTGGACACCATTCACAACATTAGAGGTTTTTCTGGTTTGAGACTGCTTACTCTCAAATTTGTTTGCTACACCATAACTTATAGAGAGGAGGAAGGTTTTCAGTCCTGTTTATTTTGTTTATGGCGCTCTATCCACAAGATTTCTCAAAACTTACACTTTGGATCTTCATCAAATCCTACAGGATTCTTTGCCAGCTTGGTGTCTATTGATTTTGCAGATACTACAGTTTAAAGTGATAAAATGCAACAAGAAAAAACTTTCACAAATGTATAAAATCAGTGCTTCAGAGGGATACAATACTACTTAGGAGAGTGAGTAACTTCAGTGTAGGCAATGTAATAAATCTATCCAAGACAAAACGGATCACTATGGGCAGATAAGACACACTCAGTTCTTCTTATCAGAAGATATAAAGAAAGAAACTTAGGACACCCTGCATATGTTTCTTCCTCTGGGAAAAATATTTTATAGAAGTATAGGTGACAAAAAACAGTTTCTATTTATGACACATTTTTCGTATAGTAAGGAAGCATTTTCCTCCAAGCATCTGATGCAAGTTATCTACATCATAACCATGTCTCAAAACTGGTATGGTAACACAAATACATACATATTTTTTTCTCTTACAAATTTGAAAAGAGTCTTGAACAGACAGGCATGCAGCACAGATGTACATGTCTTTGGAGAGAAACTACAGAAGCAAAGACTGCAAATAGTACATACATTCATGAAGCTTGTTACTTTAAATCAGTAATCAAACATTAAATTTTTTTTTGAATCATGAAAAAGCGAAAGGGTCAGGTAAATAAATGATCCTGCAGGAAACAGCATGCATTATCATTTCATTGCTACATCAACAACAGGATATTTACCATATTTCAGGGAACAGAGTCAAATATATCAGCATACAAAGTTTGCCACGCTGGGTACTGCTGCAAAATTTAAGACAACAGCTCTGCAAATGTGCAGTGCACAAAATGAATATCACGGCAACAGTGAAATCACATTGTGGTTGAGTCACGTTTTAATACTTTTCTCTGACAGGCATAGCCTTGATAAAAATTTGTGAATGTTTGCGTCACTCACATTCATGTACATGTTAAGTTGTGTGTAAGAGAAACACTGTGCATTCATCATGTTATCTAGCATACCATTAGTGAAACAAACTGTTTATTTCAGTTACTAATACACAGTCATGTTAATTTCATTTCACAGGTCTGTGACTGATGTTACAGAAACGTGGTGACATCTCCTCAGGTTGTGCAGCTGTTTGGCATTATAACACATCAATGCAAGCTATCCTACCTATTGTGACAGTCTCAGTTTCAGCTTGCTCCTCCATGACCGACTCCTGCATGGTCATTCTGGTGCGATGACCATGTGACGGTGATGCAGGAGGAGTCAGAAGCTGTGTGCCCTCCACTGACAATGCCACACCCTGAGTGGGTGGCTCCTCATCAGACACTCTGGCAGCTCCCTCTGTGGCTGATGAAGGGGTGGAAGGAGGTCGGTGATCTTCCATGGGTACCTCGGCTGGCTCATGTTCTGCATACTCAGGACCATTCTCATCCCAACGTTGATCTCTTGCTTCCTCGGGTGGAGGTGGTGTTGTCATTCTAGCTTCCGACAAACGGGTGCTGACAGCCCTTGAGCCATCCTTGGCACGACTCTTCACCTGACTGTGACGCGACATCTTACTGCTGGTCGCCCTGGATCCACTCTCTTTCGCACTACTTGTAGGCTTCAGTGAAGCTGATGCCTGACCAGTCTGCACTGTGTCGACTTTATCAGAAGACTTTGCTGAGGACCTAACATCAGACTCCTTTGACTGCCTGCCAAGCTGAGCTGATGGAACTTGAGATCTTGGTTTGCTGGGACCTTGAGTTTTTGTTTCAGATTCTGCTCTTGGAGAGGGCCCTGTCTTGCTGCTTGATTTCTCTGATCTTGATGAGACTCGTTCTTTAGGAACACTGTTAATGTCTTCAACTTCATCCTCATCCTCCTTTTCTTGGTACATCTCTGCCGAAGTGGCCCCTTGTCTTTCTCTGTGTTCTTCCTGTGCTGACGGTGTTCTGAGTTCAGTGATGTGCGTCTCCTCTTTGATCATGCTGGGCTCAACATGTGGCTGATCCACCACACCCGAACTTGTCCTACTGGCTGCTCTCTTGCTTGATGTTGCTCTGCTCTTGCTTGCTTTGCTGCTACCTTGTCGGCTCTCTGCTCGACTTTCAGGTTTTCTGCTTTCAGCCTTACTGTCTGGTTTTCTACTCTCATTAGCCGTTTGTGCACGAGACTGGTTGGGAGTGACAGTTTTGTCAGCTGCAGAACTGGCAATACGACTTACCGAGGCACTCCCTTTGTGAGATTCTTCGGGCACAACATCCAAAGGATCTTTTCCTGTAGGCCACTGTTCTTCAACTACTTCACTTTCTTCCTCTCCATTCTCCTTTGCTGATTCTCTGCGTGGAGTGGAAGTAGAGGGTGATCAAGGAGTTGGTTGTTCAGGAGTTGCAGAATCAGTTTGCATTGCCACAGATCTTGATCTGGAAGATTCTACCTGTGCATGATTATCCTCTGGCTCATCTTCAGACCATGGAAGGGACATAGGTGCTGGTGTTGCTCTGGGCTCACTGGCATTGGAAGGCAGTTCAGTGCTATGCATATCTCTTGGGGTTAGCAATGCTCCTGGTGTGGTATGTTTAGATGGTGGAGGGGCTGGCTGTTTGGGCGATGGACCAGGCGTTGCATGCTTTGATAGGGATCTTGGGGTTGTGTGCTTAGATGCTGGAGTTGGCCCTCCATCCCCTGGGCTGAGCTGATCATCTTCTGGTGGATTATAAGACTCTTGTGACTCAGCACTGCCATCTGCGTGGGCAGTCTGATCTTCTGGAGAAGAATCCGCAGAGACAGTCTGATATTTCGGAGAAGGCTCTCCACTTATGTTCTCATCTGCAGGAGATGGGTGACTGCTGCTTTGTTCGCTGGTGGGTGCAGCATATTTTTGTGGGGAAAGGTAAGCTTCCTGAGGGATGGCATCCTGAGTGGGTTCTCGGCTCATGTTGGGCACCTCCTCCTCCTCTGGTCTCTCTGTGATACGGGCCCACCTCTCATCTTCTCCCTCTGATGCATGCCTTCATCACATGTGTGGTCAGCCGTGGACAGAGGGTCCTTCGGCCCTGTATGGTGTAAAGCAGCAACAAAACACACTGGTCTTGAAATGAACTGTTCAATTCAAGAGGGAATTATAACATCAACATGCCCCCAAATCTGTTTAGAAGACAGAATCATTACACAGTACTGCTTAAAGAACTGGTATCTAATATTCTTATTCCAGAGAATGTCTCCCATTATTCCATTTTTCTGGATATCCAATATCTGTTTTATGTGATCTCTACAAATATTCTCATACACAAAATAGCTTCTATTTATCCATTCATCTTCTGCTGAGTTACAAATTAAAAAAAGAAGAGTATATCACAAAAATAGTATATTCTTATTTTTGATTTGCTTCTGTGAAGCAGAAGAGAAAGACTTACAGCAGTGTATCAGATGTTCAATTGTTCATATATGATTCTATTGATGAAAAGTGGGAGCAAAGTCTTTTCAGATATCATATGAAAAGAAACATTATACTGATCATAAGTTGATTAAAAAGATGAATTTAGAGCTACTGAAATTTTTTCTTATAAAAAAAATGAAACAATAAATGAAAAGCTTGAACGTTGAAAATATCACTTGATGTTTAAAATGAACATGTAAACCCATACTAATGTACACATACCATTCACGTTAGTCACAATTTTAACAACTGAAAACTAAAAGGCAGCTTGACTGTAACCTAACGGTGACATGACAACACACATGCTATTAGTTACATATAGACAACAGATTCAACATGGCAATCATTCCTACAACCACTCCTTATTTTCTTTCACAAATGTGCCTAGTTGCTTCTTTCTCTCAAGATTCCAACAATAACAAATACTATTTTCCTTTCTTTTTCACAGTTTTTCTCAAGCGTACAGTAAAAAAAAAACAAAAAAAAACAACCAAACTAGTGTTATCCACAAAGCCACCATTTTCTTTTCTTTTTCACAGTTTTTCTCGTCTTTTCAGTTTTTCTCAAGAGTATAGTAAAAAAACAAAACAAAAAAAACTAGTGTTATCCACAAAGCCACCATTTTCAAGTTGTTAAAACATGAACAACAACAACAACAACAGAACTGGACAGCACAGCCACCGCATCACAGTGACCATGTCTACCTCCATCGTGAGAGAGTCCTGGCAGACTGCGCATGCTGCCTGTCTTGACTAACCCACTTTCCCCTTCCTCCCCTTTCTGGACATAGCTCCAGCTATGGATGGACATTGTAGCATCTATATCTCCACTTGTGTAATCGATTTCTGCCAAACAGGAACGGAGAGACAGACAGACAGACAAAGAGACAGACAAAAAGGGTTTGAATGATGCGCCACTGTGTGTCACAGTCAAAACAGATTGAGAGAAAATCCATAATGCATACACGATACCGTCACAGTTTGTCAAGAAAAAAAAACAACAACACACACACACACATGCACAAAAGCAGTAACACAACTATGCAGTCAGTCTTAATGAAATGAAAGCTTGTCTGATCCTGCCCTGTTCTGACACTAGTGACAGCAACAAGATTGTGATGGTCATGTAGATGGCACTACATGTCCTCCATCCATCAGATTTCAATCAGTCTCAGAAATGGAAAAGAGTTCTAATGAAGGAAGATGAGCAGAACATGTGAAGAACATCAACACTCTGAGGAGAGAAAGACAGACAGACCGACAGAGAGAGAGAGAGAGAGAGAGAGAGAGAGAGAGAGAGAGAGAGAGAGAGAGAGAGAGAGAGAGAGAGAGAGAGAGAGAGAGAGAGAGAGAGGGGTGGGGGAGGGGTTGTGAGAGAGAGACAGAGAGAAAATGTGTGTGTGTGTGTGTGTGTGTGTGTGTGTTGTGTGTGTGTGTGTGTGTGGTGTGTGTGTGTGTGCGCGCGCGCGTGCGTACGCATGCATGTGTGTGTGTGTGTGTGCGTGCATCTGTGTGTGTGTGTGTGTATGTGCATGTGTGTGTGTGTGTGTTGTGTGTGTGTGTGTGTGTGTGTGTGTGTGTGTGTGTGTGTGTGTGTGTGTGTGACAGAGAGAGAGAGGGAGAATGGAAGGAAAAGATCATAATAAAAACATAGTTGAGAAGGGGTGGGAGGGGTGAGAGATGGGGAGGGGGTGGGAAGAATGCATTAAATCACATCAATAACAAATGCCACAAGAATGCACGTCCAGGTCAACACTGATAATAGAACGGACCAAAAAGAAATAATATGGAAAAGAAATAAAAATGATACATTCAAAAGTTAAAACAGATTCATAACACAAACAATAACATATATCAGTACACTGATTAGATCTACATTACCGAGCTGAAAATGCAAATATTAATAACAATTAATCAAAGACTCCTTTCACCATAAATATCATAAGTACGGTAATGTTAATAAACTGCGGGAAATAGGAACAAATACATAAAAGAGTTGCCATCATTACAAAAATACACATATTAGAAAACAACTGCGTAAAAGTCATCAGTCATGCAAACCACTGATTGTCTTAGATATCGATGATCCCAACTCTGGAGAATGAATGGGTTAAGTGAGCTCAAGCACCAAATCTGTCCCAAGTAAAAAAAAATTACACCTGAATACTAAAAGGAAAAAAGATCATCAAGGGGAAATTCAAGTGTGTGCACCTGTGCGCTGCACAAAACGCACACACATACACAAAGGAATGCACTCTGAACAGATGATTGACAAAATGCATGCATAAAACATTTACTCAGTAAGCCATACACAATGCACAGATAAAAGCACCCACAAATGTACGCATACATAAAAATCAAAGTAAAGCCACTTTAAAATTCGCAACATTAGAAAAATCATTTGCCCCCAGGCACTAATTTCAGTTTCCAAATTCTTTAAAATTTTGATTATTTGAACTATTCATGATAGGTATTCCCAACATGAGAGAGATAGATGCCAGCTTGTTTATACATACTGCAGCAGAAGATGCCCCATTAGCATGTCAGAGAGCAGAATTTAAAGCAGCAAATGACTGTGCATGTGCAACGGTGCTATAATTTGACAAGTGCAGAGCGAAGTGCACATATCCTTGCTTACTTAGAATATTGTTTAGATACAAGGAGACATGTATGTTTGGTGTTCTGTTGATTGAATCGAAGACAATGCAACCTGAAATGCTGTACAGACTGAGATCCATACATATAATTATGGTCCAGAGATAGATGCCAGCTTGTTATACATATACAGCAGAAGATGCCCCATTAGCATGTCAGAGAGCAGAATTTAAAGCAGCAAATGACTGTGCATGTGCAACGGTGCTATAATTTGACAAGTGCAGAGCCAAGGTTCTTGAAAAAGTTGTTTTGAAACAACTACAAAAGCACATTCTCGATAATAACCTGTTCGAGAATGTTTCAATCTGCATACAGAAGGGATCACAGCACGGAGACCGCCGTGCTGAGCGTCATGAACAGCTTGCTCTTGGAGAGCGATGCCCACAAGGTTTCTGTGATGGCGCTGCTCGACCTCAGTGCGGCGTTCGACACGCTTGATCATTCTGTACTGCTAAAGAGACTAGAGAGAACTTACGGTCTCAGAGGTACGGTGCTTGACTGGTTTTCATCATATGTATGTGATCGAGAACAACGTGTTATCATTGACAGTGTTAAATCATCACCATCTCCTCTTTGTTTGGCGTGCCACAAGGCTCCGTGTTGGGACCTGTGCTTTTTACCCTTTATTCTCAGCCTTTGTCGGATGTCATGTCTCGGAATGATTGTCAGTATCACAAGTATGCTGATGATACTGAAGTATCGTCAAGTAGTGTTCCGCAGGATTTTTCCTAATGTTATTTCTAAAGTTCAAACCTGCGTCCATGACGTATCATCTTGGATGGTTAGCAATAAGCTTAAACTAAACCCAGACAAAACCGAGGTGATCAAGGTGGGTGTTCCATCATGCCTGCGGCAGATTAAAGACAGTTCGATTGAATTGGAAGACAGCTGTATTGATTTTCAAGAAAGTGTGAAATATCTCGGTGTGAAACTAGACAGCACTCTGACTATGAAAGACCACATCAGCAGTGTGTGTCGAGCCTGTTTCCTGGAACTCAGGCGCATTGCTAGCATTAGGCAATATCTCTCAAGAGAAGCAGTGAGAAAACTAGTATCGGCCTCCATTCTGTCACGTATTGATTACTGTAATGCCACTTTCATTGGTATCACAGATGAGCAGCTCTCACGTCTACAACGAATTCAAAATGCTGCTGCTCGGTTAGTTTTGAGAAAACGTAAACGAGACCATGTCTCGCCGATGCTTCGCGAGCTTCACTGGCTGCCAGTCGAAGCTCGTGTACAATACAAAGTGGCTGTTCTGGCTTATCGCCACTTTGAGGGTAGTCTAGCGCCCTGTCTCTCAGTGACCTTGACCACCAGGAACTTTGCTAGAAGTCTGAGATCTTCTTCAGAGAAGCAGTTAGTGCTCCCCAGGTCGAACCTTCAGACAGCTGGGGGGCGTGCCTTTAGTATTGCTGCTCCAAGGATATGGAATAAGTTGCCGGTCAGCCTCAGACACTCACCTTCTCTTAGCACTTTCAAGAGCCATCTGAAAACCTATCTTTTCAAAGCACATTTAGGGTAATGCTTTTTTGTTTTATTCTGTAGTTAGACGTGCTGCTTTTATTTTTTATCTTATTATTTTTGTGCTGTAGATTTTCTATATTAATGATTGTTTCGAATGAATCACAATGTATAAAGGAATGTATGCGTGAGATCAAGCGCAATGAGTAATTTGTTGAATTAGAATTGCGCTATAGAAATGCAATCCATTATTATTATTATTATGCTTGCTTACTTAGAATATTGTTTAGATACAAGGAGACATGTGTGTTTGGTGTTCTGTCGATTGAATCGAAGACAATGCAACCTGAAATGTTGTACAGACTGAGATCCATACATATAATTATGGTCCTAATATTTGTGTTGATCTTCTGATGTGGCAACTCTCAGAATGTTGTGGCAATTCAATAATGAATAAAGGAATCTATGCAGAATACCACATATTCTTTTGTGTTAAAAACTCAAGAACAAGTAAATTTCTCCTGAACTGAAGTTCTTCCGGTCTATCTTTCCAATTCCCTCTCTCTCTCTCTCTCTCTCAGACACACACATGCATGCATGCACATACACACACACACACACACACACACACACACACACACACACACATATGCACACACACGCACACACACAGACACGCGCACACACACACGCACACACACACACACACACACACACACACACACACACACACACACATTCACACACACACACACACTGGATTCAACCATATGTAATCATACAACTGCAGGTTTACTTCTCTCTGTGTTTTCACCCATGTCCCCCCCTCCTGAAATCCATCTCTTTCTCTCTCTTTACTGTTTAACTCTCTCTCCCCTACTTTACTTATCTCTCACTGCCATAGGTTGATAACTCTTATAAAAATACAAAGGAAACTTGAACAAAATGAGAATTCATGCAACATACACATAATCATAAGAACAAAAAAGTCCAGCACCAACTGTTCAACAGATTGATCAGTAAACGGAAAAAAAAAACCCTGTGAATAAACAAATAAATAAACGTAAACAAAAAATACAGAGCATTGCACATGCAGAATACAGGGTTTTGTCAGTGGTTTCCAGCTGTACAGCTGATACAGGCCAGCTCCCAGATGACAACACTTACGTATAGTTGCACTGGCCAGAGAATCACTGTCTGCGTCTACATAAGCAAACAGCAGGAGTCAGGACTTTATCACAAAAAAAGGAAAAAAAAAAAAAAAAGAAGAAACACCTTCCATCATAAATCATGTGTTTTCATCTATCTTTCACCCAGATACATCAACCAACCCATGAAAACAACCCATTGTTTTGTTTGCTGGTTCGGACCCTCTGTGTGTGTGTGTGTGTGTGTGTGTGTGTGTGTGTGTGTGTGTGTGTGTGTGTTGTGTGTGCGCGCGCGTGCATGTGTGTTTAACTGAAGCAATTCAATTCAATTCATATTCTTTACAGCCCAACCGACTGCAAGAGGCCGTTTCAGGGTAGTCAACTTGTCAGTTAGTTTCCTGGAGCAAAATATAGTCAACAAATGCAGATCAGACACACTGATATGCAAGAAGATTCATTTATAAATAAAAATCACTATTAGCATTATAATGGAAAAATATGCAACTTTTTTCTTCATTGTATTATTCACTTCTTTCTATAGAAACCTTCTATAAGGACAGCTGATACCCTGGACACTAAACAAGAAGTACAAATAACCAGTTTGTGGAAAGACTATTTTCTGAGATTATAGCTTTGGCAGTTTCTTTGATTTACAGGACAAAAGCAGATTTGAAAAAGGGACTGAAATATATAAGCACATATTTCACTTAAAAGAACAGAAATGACATAATAGCAACATTCGTCGCCTTCACATTATCCTTGACTCTTCAACATATTACACTTAACAGAGAAACTCCATATAAATAAACTAAATCCATGCAAAACCATATGCCCCCGGTCCCCTCCCTTCTCCCTCCCCTGTTCTTTGCCCTATTCCATCACTTAATATCTACTTATATGTGGTATATGGAAAAATGTCAGCAAAATTATTCGTACACATCAACAAACAGGAATATCAAAACAAGTGTGCTGATCAGAAAGCATGTAAGGTGTGCGCGCGCGCGCGCGAAAGTTTATCTTTGGACTAGCAATTTAACTGGGCTCAAATACAGAGCTGTTATTAGCTTTTTGTATTCATACAATCATGGGCATATTTTGAAATATGAATTTCAGATCTTCATGGAAAAGCATTTCACTAGAGCACAGTTTATAAAGTTTGGATCTGGTTTACCATTAGATAGCTGTTCTATAAAGTTCAGCTTGTATAGCTGTTCTATAAAGTTCAGCTTGTATCTGGAGCAGAAAGAAAATGAGATCCTCAACCATACCACATGCTGAGCATTTTCTGTCTTCTCTTTTGTGTTTTTATATGTCATGAGCACTGATGCAAAGTTGCATGTGTGTGTGTGTGTGTGTGTGTGTGTGTGTGTGTGTGTGTGTGTGTGTGTGTGTGTGTGTGTGTGTGTGTGTGTGCATGTGTGTGTATGAATGTACACGATGAGCATACCTGTGTGAATGCCTGTGTGCATGCCACTGTGTGTGTGTGTGCGTGGATGTGTGTGTGTGTGTTTGTGTGTGTGTGTATGTGTGTGTGTGTTTGTGTGTGTGAATATGTATGTGGTTGCATACATGCACTGAAATCTGGAAGACAAAGAGAGAGAACTAAGCGTCCATGTGTGAATATGGGTGCACACCTTTTTACTCACTTTTTCGTATTTGTTCTATGTCAGTCTTAAATTTCTACCATTACATACTTGTTCTGTCCCAGTCTATATGTTTTACTTATCTCTTAACCTATTGCATAGTAAGTGAGCTTCATGAATACATGCACACTTAAATGAAGGTCAACAGTCTGTTTTGATTATTAAGGTGTTGACTGAAAGGTTATGTGACTGATAACTGAATTTTCAACAATTAATGGTATGGAAATGGTATTAGCAAACAAAACAAAATTAAGCAACAACAACATCAACAAAAAAGCAACGGTGTTAAGATTGTACACGGTCATGGATTCTGTTAGAGTTAAAAACAGTATTGTTCATATTTTGATAGTTAGTATACATAGTAAAAGACTGAGACACTCAGCAAGACAGGAGAGAGAGAAAGAGAGAGAGAGAGAGAGAGAGAGAGAGAGAGAGAGAGAGAAGAGAGAGAAAAGTTTGAGAGAGAGAGAGAGAGAGAGAGAGAGAGAGAGAGAGAGAGAGAGAGAGAGAGAGAGAGAGAGAGAGAGACGGACGGAAGGACAGACAGACAGACAGACAGGCAAGCTGACAGACAAAGACAGGCAGGAAAAGCTAGGATGTAAAAGGTTGTAAGGTGTTGGGAGTTGTTTGGTGGAGGAGTGAGGTAGGCTGCATAAAATTCACAGGCGATGCCATGAGACTGCGCCCTTGACAGAACAGTACAATATTTAAAAGAATAGTGAAGAATAATACTCCATGTAACATTAGAAATTCAATGAAAACTTCCCATAAGATCATCTGATTAAAGCCTCCCTCTCTTTAAAGACTTCTCTGTCAGAAACATTTTTTCATCTTTGTTGACACATTTACCTGATTTTTTACTTGAGAAAAACTCTGTCCCTTTCAAGAACTGATTTTTCTTTTTTTTTTTTTTTTTTTTTTTGGTGTTAAATGTCTTGGAAAGTCCCAGTGAAAGGCTCCACTGTGCTATTTCCTATTTGTTTGCAATGATCAGAGCAATGGTATTAATAAATCTTAACTCAGTAAAACAACCAAAGTTAAAACAAGTTCATATACAAATGACAAACTTTAAAAATATACATAAATTTACAATATAAATGAATTATTGAGGAATGAAATATTCAGATTTGACAGGATTTGGTATCCTTGTCACAGACCTGTAGACTGGGATGTTTAAAAGGGAAAACCTACAAATCTAAGCTGATTCAAAGTTGTTTTCTTCATGTCTTCAACTTCTGTCTCAACAGAATTTTACACATTTCTAGTTAGAATTGATGTTTGTGCTTTGCCTCTAATTCACAGGATATAGTTCATTGTGCTTTCTTTTTTTTCTTTTTTTTCAAATATGCCTTGAAAAATAAGAAGTTATAAAAGGAAAACAAAGGTACATGAATCATGCACTCTAGATCTATACAAAAATACAATTCCTGACAATGACATAAAAAAATAGGAAAGAGAAATACAAACAACTAAAAAAAAAAAAAAAAGGGTAATGCTTCTTTTAGTCTGACAAATCAGACACTGACTTTGTTAAACAATCCACAAAAATTTCTGAAGTATTCTTTTTTCTGTACTTCAATATTGCACACACCACTGTTCCATGATGGTGGGTTTGAGAGGTTCAGGAAAAAATGTTTGGGCAGACAAGGATATACAAAGCTTCATATCCTCAGTCATCCGCCAGACAGAGGGGTTAAAACCAGACCTATTCCTTGAAGTTATCAATTTTGAACTTCTTCAGGCAATGTCCATCTTCCACAGTGTCCTGTAGAATGGTTTTGAGCAGCGAGTCATGGTGGTGCACATGTCCATGCAAAGTCAGCTTACAGAGTCTGAAAACTGCAAGGTGTTTATGCCTGTCATTGTGTCTACTGACTTGCTTTCTGACACTGTCATTCACCTTTTGTTCTTTCTTTCAGATCCAAAGAAATCAGCCTGAAGCATGTATTCTCACATGCCTTTATTTCCTCCTAGTTTTTTTATCCTTCTGCAGCTCTCCAAATGAGTATGCATTCTGGCTAAATTTTGTTCTAAACTCATTTGTTTCAAATAGTAAAAAGTATTATTAGCGAGTCTGTCAAACTAACGGGGATACACAAGTTATTATTCATAAAAGTAAAATTATTTGTTTGTCCCTGTATGTCTGGTGGACTCGCTGACAATTCTTTTTAAAAATTTGTTTCAACTTCTGCCTGCGGTCACCTCACTTTGAAACTCATTTGTTATAATTTCTGAGATAACCTCAGCAATAACACACTTAATATCCAGCAGGGATTTGCAGTTCAACATGTTTTCACATTACTCTTTTCTTATCACTGTCAACTGTAATGCATAATCCTTGTAGTTTGTGTCAGCAAAGCTTTACAAGGGTGTTGAACTGGAAGAGGACAAGGAGGAAGCGACAGTTAAGTTGCTGGTACTGAAGACTGTGAACAGAATTTCTTTTCAAGTCTGATGCTCATTGCTTAACAAAGCAGATGAGCAGGTGCAGACTTGAACAACAGTACTGCCATTCCATGTCAGTGTAACCAACAAAGTGCTGACTAATATCATGCTCTGCCTAATTTGTTCCATCGCAAGGGTGTCACAGTACTTAAAGGGTGAGCATATTCATCACTAGCTGACACTGAAAATAAAACGAAGGTGGAATGCCAAATTAGCTTCTGGTGCATCCTGATTAGCCATTCTATATGCCCACTCATAGTGTCATAACACATGCACAGCATTGCTATATCCACAACAGCCAGCTGTATCTACATCATTTTTCAGTCCAAACTATGCAGACTAACTGATCACATGCACTTTGCCTCCTACAATTCATACCCTTCCGACAGCCCAGAGAAGAATATGAAGCTTGCCAATTTGCCCCTCTGAAGGCAAAACATAATCAGAGAGCAAAATGTTTATGACCGATCTGGGTTTGACTGGATGGCAAAGAATGACGAAAACACAAAAGTCAGTTGCCTTTCTTGATGAAAAGAGGACAGAAAGGTGGGAAAGAAGGAAGGAAGGTAGAACCACAGAAAGAAAGAACGGAAATAAAGATAGATTGATAGATAGCAGATATATATAGATAGATTTAGAGAGATTGATAGGTAAACAGAAGACAGATAAACAGATGGTCAGACAGACAGATAAAAAGACAGACAGACAGAAAGATAGATGGACAAACAGACAGACAAAAAGATAGATGGACAAACAGACAGACAGATACATAGACAGCCAATCAGATAGAGAAAAAGATAGACTAATAGAAAGATAGATATGTAAGAAGACAGAAGAATAGATATTACCACATGTAGACTGACAAATTGAACACAGAGAGAGACACACACATACAAAGAGAAAGAGAGAGAGAGAGAGAGAGAGAGAGAGAGAGAGAGAGAGAGAGAGAGAGAGTGGGGGAGAGATAGGGGGGGAGAGATAGGGGGAGAGAGAGAGAGAGAGAGAGAGAGAGAGAGAGAGAGAGAGAGAGAGAGAGAAAACAAAATGAAGAATTAAGACCAGAAAAAGAGCAAGTGCAACAGACCATAAGAAAATTAGTAAAGCAGCTTCACACACATGCATTTCTTCAAGCATAGCAAAAAAATCTGTTTGAGGAATCTATGAAAAAATGTTAACTTTTCTAAACAGCAAATACACACACAAACAGATAAAACATTATGTTCTTTCACTTTTTCAACAAAAAAGCGCAAACATGTAAAACAAAAATTAATGGGGCTTTTTCATATAAAAGAAAAAGAAAATGCACACAGAAGGGTTTTTTTTTTTTAGCTATGAAATTGATTAAAAGTGATGGGTGACAATAAAAAAAGATCAAACTGCATTAAGTCAAACAACTTAGTTAGTACTCCCAGAACCTCAATTAAGGTATAAAGTAACAAAATGACATAAGAGTCGGAATCAAAACACACATATAATGCTTAAGCATCCATGACCAGCAAAATACTACTGCATGCAGATACAGGTTGCATGAAAGAGAATTCCAACCTTTGGAAGCTATAGGGGATCTCTTTATTACGATACTCCCTCCTGCTCCAGCCTGTTTTTCCTCCCTTTCTGATGAAACCATGCTCTTAGCACCTGACTCCAGGGAGGCTTCAGAGTCTTCCAAAGAAAATTAACATTTCACTTTAGCTGAGAGATGCGATGGATCACTTCAATCATTTTATAGTTAAATCACAGTATGGATGTAAAAGCACAACAAAACCAAACTAAAATCTCAAATAAAAGAGTCTGCATACTGACAGTCAATAAAACAGTGACAATTCAGTTGTGATCAGCAGAAGAAAATACACATTCAATCACATTATCATAACATCTTAATACTTATAACACTCCCTTTTATCACATATTCAAGAAAAAGACATGCAAAGATATAGAGACAACATAAAGAGACCAAAATTTACAAGAATATCAGAGAAGACAGACAGTAATGAGAGAGAAAGTTAACATTATGCACGCACCTCTCTTGCCAACGCTGCGCTTCAGGCTGTCAGAGAGTTTGGAAGACAGCGCTCTTGGTTTCCTCATCCTGCTCCCAGCATGCCACTCATCTGGCTCCTCATCCGACATGCCAGACTCATCCGTCATGTTCACTGCATGGAATAGTTCAACAAAATGTGTGTCAATCAGAAAAAAGAAAGAAATGAATATCAAGAACTAAAAAGCACGACAGTGTTGTTGGTGTCATTTGTATACATGTTTAATGTTTATCCTTATTTGCCTTTAACTTAAAAAAATGTTTCAGAATTTATAAATCAAAGGTTTCAGCCATTGGTGATTTTGTTTAGTTTGCATGGGTATATGCGTTTCTTTTTTTCTTTCATTGCATTTAGTTGATTTATCCAATTTGTAGGTTTCTCTCTAGGTCACTCTCTCTGTCTCTTTCTCTCCTTTCCTCACTCTTATTTTCCATCACTCTGTCTTTTTCTTTAACTATCCATATCTCTCTGTACATTTGTCTGCATTTTTACTTGTTTGCCTCTCTGCTCTACTTTTCTCTTACCATCCACTGGACGTATTTGCGGAGTGACATCACTGATAACCCCAACATCATGAGGTCGGGGCGGACCCACTGAGCCGCCTACACTGATGATCTCACCATCAGGAGCCATAATCATGCTGCCTTTCATTGATTTGGATTCCACACTGCCAGCTGCCAAGCTACGTCCTGTAATCAGTGTAACACCTTAACTGTAATAACCTAACCAGTGAGAGAGAGAGAGAGAGAGAGAGAGAGAGAGAGAGAGAGAGAGAGAGAGAGAGAGAGAGAGAGAGAGAGAGAGAGAGACAGCCAGCCAGAGAGAGAGAGAGAGACAGCCAGCCAGAGAGAGAGAGAGAGACAAAGACAGAGACAGAGACAGAGACAAGGAGAAAGGCAGACAGAGATATGCAAAGGTAGATTGAGAGACTCGGCCACAGACAGACTGAGTAAAAGATTCAATGAGAAAGACAAAAAGAAGAAGAAAAAAAAAGATGAGAAAGAGACAACCTCAACAGACAGGCTCAATATGATCCATGCTGATCCAACACTGCAACTCAAATATTAATGGATGTCAGTTCTTTTACATTCAGTCAATTTTCATTGTACTGTATATTACTGAATTTATAATACACTCTGCATTTGATTATGGTCTAAAACACACACAAACACACACACACAAACACACACACCACACACACACACACACACACACACACACACACACACACACACACACACACACACAACAACAACAACAACAACAACAAAAACACATGTGAGCAAGGCACAAATATTGCGAGTCAACGTCTTTGTCTAAATGTAACGTTACTGTTATTCACAGAAAATAACCTCTTCATGTTATAGATCAAGACAGAATTTTAAGATGCAAACAGACAAATGACCTTTGGTATTTCTCTTCAGAGTTCCCTCTTGAAACAGTGCCTATACCGTTAAACAACATCTGATTTGAGACTGGTTTCAAAGTCGCCACCGCCATAAATTTATTTCTTTTAATTACAGCAAAAATTCCTTTCTCAAAGTCTCTTGAAGGTCTTACTGTTGATACTGCCCACAAAGGTTTAATTTGGAAAGGTTTAGTACAAGATAGATTGATAAAGTGTTTTATTGCTGTAGATACTCCTCACAAAGATTCAATTTGGAAATGGTTTTGGAAGAAAATATGGATAAAGTATTTTATTACTGTAGATACTGCTCACAAAAATGCAATTTGAATAGGTTTAGGAAGAAAAGATTGTTAAAGTGTTTAAGACTTTTTCCTTTTCAAATCCAACCTATTACTATTCATTTAAAATCTCGATAAATCAAAAGCATTTTAAGATCCAAGGATCAAACACATTTTCTATCAAAAAAATGTTAACAATGGAGGAATACACTCAAAAAGACACACATAAAGTCCCACTCACACATACACCCAGACACATACGTGCGTGCGCGCGCGCGCGCACACACACACACACACACACACACACACACACACACACACACACACACACACACACACACACACACACACACACACACACACAGAAGGTCAAAGCGACAAAATCACATTTGAAATTCTGTTTCTAAGAATACCTGTATGATGGCAATGCCAACGCGCATGCAGTTAAGCATGGTATTGGGCAAATTACACAAGTTAAAGAAGCATTCAAAATATCATCTCCATGGATAAATGCAGGACAATTCATATAAAATTTAGAGACTCATTCAAAATTTTACATTTATAGAAATGTTACAGCCAGATCCAAAGCAAAAGCTTGTTAGGGAAGAATTAATGTTAAAGAGAAAAGACAAACTCAGAAAAACGTGTTAAGAGAATTAGGATTAGTATGTTCAGACATCAGCTGGAAGGCGTCTTGATGTTCCTGCTTGTGTTTTTACTTGAAAAGCAAGAAAGTCAAGCACACTGATCTAAATGATTATAGACATGTTCATAGATACATGTGCATTTAAATCAGACCATACATAATATGCAACAAAAAACTTGAAAAATTCTACAGTTCTGTGTTTGGTGCGAAGGGTGGTGGTGTGGGTGTGACGGGCACTGCTTTCTCTCTCTGCAGACTCAAGATTTCTCCCCCATCCCCTCCCCCCCCCTCTCTCTCTGTTCTCTTCTCTTTCCCCTCCACCCTAATTTATCTTACAAATTGTACTTGGACACTTATTTCGGCCAGTGTCCATTTTATCTTCTTCCAATTCAAAAAAATATTAAGTCTTCAATTACAATCATTAAAATCATAATACATAAACTAGGAAATACAATACTATTACTGTCAATATGAGTAACTGCACAAAAATGCTAAGGAAATAAGTGCTACAATGTCTGCATGGTTTATTTGGTGCATGAACAGGCTTACAGCCTAGTCTTTAATCTGTTCTTTTGATAAACAACTATCATTATATGGAAAAAAGACCATCTGAGTGATGAAAACAAAGCTCACAACCACATGCTCTTGACTGCAATCTTGATTTCTTTTATTCTGAGAATCTACATATTGGTAAGCATGAATAAAAAAAAACCCTCACAACTTTGTGGTGCTGATTGCAATTTTGTATTTCCATGTGAAAATCTATATCATTAAGTGCAGTATCTTTCAATCAAATTTCCAACAGTTAACTCAGCCTTTGTTGGGAACTTCAACTGTGACATTTAACTACACAACATCAGTGACAGTTTCATTCACACTGACTACCATGAATGTTACTTTGTCAAATGCAATAGTTAAAGTTACTTATGAAGGTCAGTTTAACCACTGCAACTGCTTCTGACTTAAAGACACTATATTTGGTTATAGAGTTTTTGCAACAGTTAAAGTTACTTATGAAGGTTGTTTTAACCACTGCAACCGCCTCTGATCTAAAAACATTGTACCTTGTTAGAGGAACTGTAACACACTTGTAATCCAGAATCTCAGTATGGCTAAAATTAAGAAAATTAAGGAAACAACAAAACTCAAGAATTTCAATTAGGTTATACAAGTTCATAGATTGTAAGTCCACAGCAAGTTGAAATAAGAGAAACACACCACAGCCCAAGTAACCCACCTATACAAAAAAGGACACGAAAATTCATAGGAGAAAATACGTATTCTGCTGCAGTCTGTTTGAACAATTCTCCTAAGCAACCAACTCCATGTCTGAGTCTACTATCATAATTCTCACCAGCAACCAACTCTGTCTGAGAGCTCTAGTGTGAAAATGCTCCACAAGCTACAAACTCGATCAATCTCAGAGCACTGTTCTAACAATTTTTATTTGTAACAATTTTTATCTGCTACCCACTCTGCCTCACAGTGTGTTTTAACAATGCTCACTAATCATCTATTCCATCTCATAGTCTGTTGTTGCGATTCTCACCAGCTGTTAACTCCATCTCAGAGCCTGTAGTATCAATGCATGCTAGTTGTCAAATCAATCTGTCTATTGTGACAATCCTCAAAACCACCCAACTTCTCTGAGTCTGTTGTAACAATGCTTACCGCTTACTGCCTATAGTCTTATTAGCCTTGAGGACTTCAACAGACAGATTACCATGCTATGAATTTCATGTAAACAAGTACATACAGGTAGTTGTTTACTATTGTTGTTTTGCAAGAAAGGACTTCTTCTTTTTCTGAGCAGTGACAGCTCCAACAAGGCCCTTGTGGTTGACCAGACTATAGGAGCAATGTGGAAAATAAATGAAAGTACTTCCATTTCAATGTCTTTTCTGCTAAATAGAAATGTGGAGAGAGAAAAGAAAAAAATAATCTAAACATTTACTTTCGGCTCCTCAATTTAGCTAGGAATAAACACATGTGGGAATTATCACAATACAAACTGCAGCAGAATGTCTGTTTTTTCTCTTCATTTACAATCCACATTCAGAGATACCTTGACCTGTTTCTGAGCCAAATCCATGTTAATCAGGAAAGTGAATAAGCAGGGAAAAAAAGCTGTTCCAGTTTTGGTCATGATGCCAACCTGTCCTGTGCCCCTGCCCTTCCGTCAAACGACCATGCTCCCACCCATGGCCATGGTGGGGTACAGAGCTAAAGGCAATATGGGATTGCACGTTTGAAGGCCGTTCTGGTGGTTGAAACAAAATACCTTTCCCCCTCGAGCTGGCTTCTGCAAGCCAAGCCACAGAGAAGGGCGGGTCTACGGTCAGTAAGTCATATGCGGAAAAAAGTGGCATCTAAACATTAAAGACAAAACAAGTGAGACTAATAATTATAATCAATCCACACAGTGCAATCTGCTGCATGTGCTACACTCTGCTGAAGCACACAAGGTCATACAAGCAGTGCCAGTTAAAAACATTTCAAAGCACTGCAACTTTTGCATTTACAGGCTACATACGATACTTCTAATCAGAAATGCTTTGTAAATGCTAACAGTCAGTTTACCTTCAGAAATGTAGATTAGTCATCTATTGGTTACAGGGAATTCATAAGCATCTTCAATTATATAAAAATATGTATCTAAAAAAAGGAAGCAGACCAAGCATGTAACCAATCAACCATGGAACCATAAAGTCATCAACATGAACTCTTACTTATGAACAATTACCCAAAAAGTCCACCACCCACTGGAGGGATAAAAAAAAAAAGTTTATGGAAAAATATTGAACAAATCCTTAGCGAACAGGAAGTGTGTTTGTCTCTGGCTAATCCTCCTTTTCCAAAATAATCATATCTGATCCCCACAGAAATCTATGATACAACAGAAATCAAATTCTCTGTTTACAATGATACTAAGGTAGAAAGAGAAATTACACCATGGGTGACATTAAAACCACCTAATGTAATCCATAACTGTTTTATTGACAAACACCGTTACCTTCCCCTCTCCAACAGACTCTGCTCTCCTGCTGCTCATTCCCCCTTCCTTCCTCCCCCATACCCATCCCCCCCCCCCTTCAAAAAAAAGGAAAGACTGTGTCTTCCGGGCCCCCACACCTTCCCCATACCCATCCCCCCCCCCTTCAAAAAAAAAGGAAAGACTGTGTCTTCCGGGCCCCCACACCTTCCCCATACCCATCCTCCCCCTCAAAAAAAAAAAAAAAAAAAAAAGACTGAAAAGAAACACCAGGAACAAGTGTCTGGGTATCCAAGAATCCAACAGTATCATGATGATTAAGAAAGTATCTTTCCAGTGAGTGGAATGGCCTGGTTGGGATATATTATGAAAGTTAAGGTAGAGTACAGCCCTATAATGAAGTCCGAGACCTGAATGGAACTCCTTAGCATGATCATCAGCATCACATAAAACTGTCTCAAATTTTGTGACCCTTCATGACATGCTCTCATGATGACCTCCATTTCGATTTCCTCTCCATGCCTATGCTCTTAGTGAAATTCATGTCCATGCAGCTGGTACCAGCAAATTTATGGGAAATGTAATGGGGATGGATGTGGTGGTGCCCTCCGGAGGGAGAGTTCACTCATGCTGGCTCAGTGACTAGGTAATTATTGTCATCTGTAGGGGCTTAGTGAGTGGTCCTACATATGATGGATCAGACAAACACCAACTGAAGTGATCTGGCAGCAGTGCAGCGTCTCCTCTGGTGAGCTGCCAAATGACAACTTCATACTGACTGCCCCTGTCTGTGGATTGCCAATGCAAGGGCTGTGGTGGGACAAGTCATGTTGTGGATGTGGACAGGGAACCAAAGTGAGCAGCACGGGTGCAAAACGACATGAAGTGTCACAGATGATGAGACTGAAAGGAACAATAACAACAACCCTTTTTCCCTCCAAAGACCCATGCAATCATTCTGCACTCCTTTGGAGATCATTATTGAGAGGTTCCATTGTATTCTGTGTTAAAAACGGCAGAACATTCTCTCGACGACAAATGCCAAAATCAGGAATCAACACCTTGCAAAAACACAACCACTTCCGAAGGAAAAAGGAAGGCCCACCTCCATGCGTGACTTTAGGTCCTTTGTTCCTGCTCTTCTGGCTTGTTCGCTGAGTGAGAGCAGCAGCAGACCCTGTGGGGCTGGTGGCGGTGCTCACCTGCAGTGCACCACCTTCTGTGCCTGTCGCTGTTCAACAGAGAACCTTCCTGTAGCGCAAACACTGCAGAAATGTGGACCGGAACTACTATCAGGTTGGGTCAAAACTACTATCAATTTGGATCAGAACTACCATCTGTTGAAAGTACATTATTTCCTTACTTACGAACATGAGCAACAACTTCTATCACCACAGAGTAACTTAAAGACAATCATCAAGGTCCAACAGGTTCTCATCACAATTTTCACTTAGTTAAAAAAAATAGCAACATCTTGTATCACCACAAATTAACTTCCAGACAATCATCAAGTTTCAACAGGTTCTCCATGTCAGAGTTTATTGTCACAATTTTCACCACCTACCAAGTCCATTTCTCAGCCGATAGTGACAAAACTTGACCCAGAGAGAGAGAGAGAGAGAGAGAGAGAGGAGAGAGAGAGAGAGAGAGAGAGAGAGAGAGAGAGAGAGAGAGAGAGAGAGAGAGAGAGAGAGAGGGAGAGAGAGACAGAGACAGAGAGACAGACAGACAGACAGACAGAAAGACAGACAGAGACAGAAAATGACAGATATACGAGATAAGATAAGATAAGATAATGTTGCTTATAGCCCAGCCGACCGCAAAGGGCCACATCAGGGCTGTGACAGATATACAGACAGAGAAAGTTTGAGTTAAATGTTTTCATAGACCTTGATCCATAATATGAGCAAAAGATACTGAGACAGAGACAGAAACAGAGAGATAGACACAAAGATGGCGAAAGACTCTGAAAAAGAGAGCAAGCAGAAGACTCATGACTTAAATTTAGATTAACTCAAGCTAAAGATTCTAGTCAGTGTCCTAGACTTTTAATCTGTCCTTACTTTTCTCCTATGTTCTACAAAATCATAAAGTAAGACCATATGATGGTAACAAGAGAGAGAGAGAGAGGGGGGGGGGGGGGGGGAAGAAACAGACAGACAGAGAGATAAGATAAGATAAGATAATGTTGCTTATAGCCCAGCCGACCGCAAAGGGCCACATCAGGGCTGTCACCTCGTTAAACAGACAGAGAGACAGACTGAAACAGAGACAGAGATTCAAAGAGACAAAGAAAATAAAGAACACTTCAAGGTTAAAAAGAACAAATGTCCAAGCCAGCACAGCATACAGACAGACACTCACAATCGGCCACCTCCACCACTCTCTTCAAGTCTGTCTGCAGGAGATCACCACCACGTGGTGTGGTCATGGAGGTGAGGATGGACTGCTGGGGTGTGGGGGGCATCACGTTCACTGTGGGCATGCCGCTTTCATCACTCTGCTTCCCTTCTCCTTGGCCATCTGTCATATCACCAACATCATCATCACCAATCATCATAATCACCACCACCATCATCATCATCATCATCATCATCATCACCATCATCATCATCATCACCACCATCATCATCATTTCCATTCTTGTTATCATGAGCGTGACTATCACCTTCGTCACCCTGTGCCCTAGTGAAGCACTGAACATGCTTTCGTTGTCTCTGTGTTCTTATGCTTTCATTGTCTCTGTGTTCTTCAGACACTCCCTGCATAAATAAAAATCTTTGTTACCCCCCTCTGCAAGGAAAAAAACAAAAAGTTTCATTCCCCTTCTAGACCATTTTTCATCATCCTGGTTCTATTAATCTCCCAAACTCAAATTCAGCAGCCTGGGAAAGGAGGTAGTTTGACTTTAAACCAACAGCAACTGCCCCAACTGATCAATGTAGAGTTTAAAAAAAAAGAATCTTCCTCTATGTGTCATTGCCGGTATTCACATACCATCAACTGGGCTTTATTTGGAAACACTTTTATCAGCCTCTTGCAAACATGACCTCTGTGCCATAAAATTCTTGTTTCCAGATTCTTTTTCTTTCCACTTGGGATTTCAGGGATGATTCTTAAAACAAGAAAATTCCTGAGAAAAATTGTTAGAGCCAAACAGAATCGACTTAGATTTTCTTTTTGATTAACTGAATTTTGAATAAGTCAAAAATAATGCTGCTGGGATTGATCAACATGCATTGGCGCTTACTAAAATTTTGGCATAGAACTAGATCTATATTCAGGGGAAATCCAGTCCCCCTACCTCTGTGAATAGGCGGCAAGGTGACAAGCTGGGAGGTCTCGCGGCTGACGTCCCTGATGGGGGAGAGAGGATGCCTGCTGATGGGAGGCAGCTGGGGATGCTGGACTGTGAAGAGGTGGAGGACACGTCTCTAACAGCGGCTACAGGGACATCACCCATGAATTCTTTGTCCTTGCTTCCACCCCCGGACTCCACTGAAGTTGGCCAGCTCCCTCTAGGGGTCTGGCGGGCTGCAATATCAGGAATGGATATTGAAGGACTTCTGTACCTCAGTGCTGCAGAGTCTCCTGACAGGACTTCAGAAGCTGTCAAAAATTGCCAGTGGTATTGAACACGTAAAAGTTACCAATTATGGTTACCGAGTCAAGACTACCTGCATTTGCAGAAGATGCAGATTTGCATGTGCACACACACACCACACACACACACGCACACACACACACACACACACACACACACACACACACGTCAACACACACACACACACACACACACACACACACACAACACACACACACACACACACACATGCATGTGCTTGGGGTTTTTTCACACACATACACACACCAGACATGCATACAGACACAACTACCATATACAATACACACACACACACGCACACACACACACACACACACACTGTTATAGGGACAAAGAGCTGTAGACACACACAAGCTGACAGACTGGAGTAAAGAGGCACAGCTGCAGCAGGGAAAGACAAAAAACATGGTAGGGATGGAGTATTCACTCAGCATGTATGAACAATTTCAACATCAGTCTATCATAACAGCCTCAAGCGGGTGATTACATTTTTCACTGTTTTTCTTTTTTTGACTATTATTGTTGCTCTTCCTTTCTGGCATTTTCCTTAATTAATGCAAACAAACAAGCAAACGAAAACAAGAACAACAAATTTTCATAAGTAAATTTACAATAAGGTGGGGTGGGGGGTGGGGGGATTTTGCTTACCACCCATAGCTCTAACAGCATGCTGAGGAACAGAGCCTCCCTTGAATGAGCCAGTGTGGTCAGAAGAGTGACTCAGAGCGTCCACCTCAGGCAGGTCTCCACCCAACTTATAAGGATCTCCTTTCTGTTTGTCCAGCAGTGACTGCAACATACAGCCAGAAACACATCCCATAGCAGATATATATGTCTTGCCACACAAGACAGGATAAGAAAATCAAGAAGCACAGGTATGCGAGGTCTACAAGACGCATGTGTGACACCAGCTGAAACCAGGATAGAAATTATGAAACATTGGGACAAAAAGTACACTGCAAACTGATTGAGGCATACGCCTGTAAGGAAGACATATTTTGAATGGCATACATTGTGACTTTAACAGTTCATGTTTGACCCTCACTTCCTCAAGGATTCATCATCTGAACATAACCAGTCACTGCACAGAACATGAGCTGTGGGAAGGTCCCCTTTTCTGAGCTCAGTAATGCCTTAAAATCTTCCTGATGCCACTCTGTGACCTTGACCTTTGACATCCAAGACTGACTTTCAATGGGGTTGTTGCTCTCACTATGAGTAACCACTGCATGAAGTCTGATGGGAAACTGATAACTAGACCCAAGGACCATTTACTGTTACAAATTTTCTCTACTTGGTCATGTTCTTGGCTTGAACTTTGATCTCTGACCTTCAGTCCTGCAAAGTTCATGCTCTTATTAGAGGGAGTCACCACACCAATACAACAAAACATTGAGACCAATATATATAATATATCCTTTAATTTCTTTGAGCTTTTTCTGTTACAAAGCCACAATTCTACAAATTCATTAGAGTTTACTCTATCACTGTCAAGATGTTACATTATCCTGGCAAGATTTGTTCTGCTTTACAAACCAGCCAAGCAACCATGCAATAAAGAAAAAGCCATCCAACCAACTAGCCATCCACCCACCCTCCAGGCAAGCTAACCAACAGAATGAAAGAGAGTGAGAGGGAAAGAGAGAGTGAGAGAGACTGAGACAGAGAACAAGACAGAGAGAGACAGAGACAGAGAGACAGACAGACAGGCAGACAAGACAGATAACTTCTGATTCAAATGTTTTCAAAGACCTTAACCCTTTACGTAGAGTATAGGAGCATAATACAACAACAAAAATGAGAGAGAGAGAGAGAGAGAGAGAGAGAGAGAGAGAGAGAGAGAGAGAGAGAGAGAGAGAGAGAGATTTGAATACAAACAATACATAACCTTTTCACTGTCTTTATGCTCATAATCCAAACAAATCATTCAATTACTTGTAAGTTTTAAGCAACTTTCCACATACTGTAATTTGTATAAGTGTTGAACAAAAAAACTTCTGCAATTAGTATCAAATTCAAGTTGAGAGAGGGAAAAGGAGAGACAGAGACATAGAAAGGGAGGGAGGGAGAGAGAGAGAGAGACAGAGATAGACAGAGAGAGAGAGAGACAGAGACAGACAGACACACAGAGAGAGAGAGAGAGAGAGAGAGGAGAGAGAGAGAGAGAGAGAGAGAGAGAGAGAGAGAGAGAGAGAGAGAGAGAGAAAGAGAGAGAGAACTGTCTAAAATTCCAAATGTATAGAATTCTAAATTTTAAATGTTGACCCTGTTCAGGTTTAAAAAACAACAACAGGGTACACTTAAAAGATATACAACATACATGCATGCATTGTGTGCACATTTCCTCAGTCACACAAGCCGTACAGCCTTCCCCAGTTCTGTGAAAAAACTCAACAAATATAACAGAACTAATACTAGCATGGTAACCCGTTTCACGACTGTCTAAAGAGAGTCTCCATGGGTCTCCATGGGTCATCTCAGATACACATGTCCTTCAGGGCCAATGGGTTTGTGGCATATATAACATTGTGAACTGGGTTGAACTTATTCTTTCTTAGAGATACCAACTGAGACATATAATACAATGTTGGTGTTGATACATGCAATGACTATGATCCCATCTTTCCCCCTTAATAATCTCTTCCCATAGAGTTCTGTCTTGTCTTCTTGACCTTATGACTTGAGACTCTGTGCCACTGACCTATTCAGGGAAAAAGCAGCATGTAGAATCCACAGCCCTCAGGTTCAAAGACAGAGAGAGAGAGAGAGAGAGAGAGAGAGAGAGAGAGAGAGAGAGAGAGAGAGAGAGAGAGAGAGAGAGAGAGAGGAGAAAGAGAGAGGGAGAGAGGGAGAGCAAGAGCGAAAGACAGTGACAATGACAATGTTTTAATTGTTTAGGCCTCTGGCCCATAACAATGGACTGGGCCAGAACAAAACAAAATAAAGAAAGATGAAATCATAATTCAAATATTGAGAAAGTGAGAGACAGACAGACAGACAGGCAGACAGTGAAGGAACAGATGTCAGCAAATAGATGGAAAGCTAGACTGATACAGTGACAGGAAAAACAAAAAAACAGTGACAGGAAAAACAAAAACAAAAAGAATAACTAGCTAAATAAACTGGCAGGCAAAAAGCCAATTAATCAAAGAACGCTTCAATTAAAAACCTAATCCATCAACAAAATCTATGAACTAATCAATCATCGTACTTACAAGGTGAATCAGGATACAACTATCGATGACGTCACCCTCCAGTAGTCCTGACCCTAGCCGCCTCAGCCGTAAACAGTCGTCTTTTCTCATCCGAATAACGTAAGGATTTTTACTCGTCCGGCCCGGCTTTCTCTTCTCTTGATGCCGAACATGATGAAGATGCTGACGATGATGATGATGCTGTTGTTGTTGTTGTTGTTGTTGCTGTTGATGATGATGATGATAATGATGATGATGATGATAATGGCTTGGAAGCGTCAGTCTGGGAACCGGCACCACCTTCACAGACGGTAAAATAGAAACACCCATTTCGGCGTTTTATTCTTGGTCTTTCGAGGATTCAACAATGCCTTGTTGTGCAGTCCTGGCGGCTTACTATTCTCCCACTCATTTTTGCTTTTGTTCCACCAGAAACAACCATGTTGGTAGCCGGAGTTTGTTCTTATTCTTTCCCAGGCGTAACAATGCCTTAGTGTGCAGTCCTGTGGTTTTTATTTCCTTTTTCACACTTTTTTTTTCTTTTCTACTTTCCTTTTTTTTAACCAGAGACACAGCAAAAACTTCAGCATTTCAGTATCCTTCGGGTACACACCAGCGTGCTGAATGCACTTCAATCACAACTTGGGATGTCCGTTGCTATTGTCCGCCTGCGATGTTCGCGAGGATAGGGAGACTGACGTACTGCAGTAGCCAATGGCCGCTCTTACGTACAAGTTCTTCCCATTCCAAACTCTGCAGGGAATCGTGGGCCCTCTACGGTAGTCCACTCTCATGTTGCGTCAGTAGTGATACTCTCGTCTGCTCTTCTGCTTGCCAGACTCAATCTGGACCATGCAGTTAATATGCGTCATCAGTGTCATAAATCAAAGAGGAGCCGTCGAAGTGTTTCTTGGTTTTGTTGTCATTGTTTTCGCTCCAAAATAACCGAGACCGTGCATGCGACTATTTCAAAATCCAGGATGAACACAGCGTTTCCTTGTTTTTGCTGTCATTGTTTTTGTTCCAGAGTAATTGAGACCATGCGTGTGGCGGTTTCGTTGGGAAAACAAGTCTAGTTATGATTTGCTTTCAGACCTGTCCTCTACTCCTTTCCTTCCAACATTCGCTTCGACGTTTTGGGGGTTATTTCGGTACCAGTAATCTGATCAAGTCCATGAAAAGACTTCCCGAGATGAAGGCACAAACACTCTGGGTTTCTGCAGAGGCCGACTGTAATAAAACGTTCATGAACAGCTTTTATTGGGAGCAGGAAGGAGGGAGTAGAGGGGAAGAGGGAAGGAGTGAGAGAGAGAGAGAGGTAGAGAAAGTGGGGGAAGGTAACGACTCTGGGGTGGGAAGGGGATTGAGAAGGGGGTGAGTTGGGGGTGGGGGTGGGGGCCCATTGAAAAGCCCAATTTACATAAACCTTACTTCGTATGCCAACCTTGTGAATCATGTACATAAAATCTTCATTCACATATACCAGTCTTGTGTATTTTGAGCAAACTGCAGTGGATTACTTAATATGTGGCACTGTCACACATGCATTAATCATTGGTGCCAATAATTTCATGGTCGAAAGAAAACAACAAAGCATCAGTTTCATACCAACCGCTAAAATTCCATCAGACCGTATCGTTTGGTTTGGTGAGAATTAAAACATTCTGCAAAAGCCTGTCAAAAGGACAAGACAATCGGCCACATAAGAAAAAAAACCGTATCTTATTCTGGGTGTATGAGAATGTCTCTTTATTACAGATTCTTCGCCACTGTCTTTGACAGTCAACGTAATATCTTCCTGAAGTCATCTTTCTTTTTGGATAGTTTCTCGTTCGGCAAGCAAAACGCACGCACACATCTGAGGCTGGAGAGGCGAAAGAGAGAGAGAGAGAGAGAGGAGAGAGAGAGAGAGGAGAGAGAGAGAGAGAGAGAGAGAGAGAAGAGAGAAAGAGAAAGAGAGAGAGAGAGAAGAGAGAGAGAGAGAGAGAGAGAGAGAGATTTAACAAAGAAGTCGCAGAGAACTAAATTCATAAGCATACAGTTTTTAAAATGTTTAAAACTGCAGAAGCGGGGTGCAAATATCAAATGGGCCGATTACTGATTCATGTTCGAAGACTTTCCGATAACACGTCGCTCAAATAACACACTAACAAAATTTATCACAGAAGACCGCGAGGAACCTGACAATCAAATCGCTTCGTTCCCCTCCATTTCGCTTCAGAGCACACTGATGATACGTCCCCGTCCAATTTATAGGTGACTTGAAACTCCAAAGGCAGCGACCTGGCATCCAACACAGTCGACACTGCATGAAAAGAATCCAAGCGTGACAAAGCGCATCAGAACACAACACTATTTCACTACGCCGATAACACGGAAGCACAAGAGAAAACAACTGATTTCACATTCAATAAAAAAAAAAAAAAATCCATGCACTTTCATCCACATAAACCTCCTTCGCTAGGCAGTTCTGCTTTGCTGGACTGTCAATAATGCTTTGCTGCATAGCCATTTCTGCTTTGCTGCATAACCAACCATTTCTGCTTTGCTGCATAGCCATTTCTGCTTTGCTGCATAGCCACTTGTTCACTGTACAGACATTTCTGATCTGCAGGACAGAATCCGAGATGTCAACACGTTGTCCGGCTACCATTTCTTCTTTCGTTCGATCCTGCCAATCCCAGTTAGTTGTATATCGAATCACTTTTGATATACGTTATCATTCTGTGACAAACACTGCCTTCAGCAATAACAGTCAACGGGTAACGTTACACAGTAATACCGCGTACGCCTCTCAGTCAGCAAACAAGATCTGCAGTCCATTCAGACAGAGAACTGGAAAACAATGCAGCCGACAGTCCGTGGCTGTTGCGTGGAAATCATCTCCATGTAAGCCCATTAACACGGAGCTGTGGTTTTGTCTGTGGATGTTGACCGTATCACCAGGAAGTGACAAGCTCATCGATCGACAAGCAACAAACACTCCTCACTCGGCTGAGAAAGTAGCCCAAACATACCCAACGAATACCTCACTGTGGTTTTTTCATTTTCTCTCTCTCCCTCTCTTCGTGGATTTCTTTTCCGAATGCCTTTCAGTAGCTGCGATGGATACGTCACCAATACGGGCACGTCACCAGTTAAACGCCTCAGTCCCACAGCTCAAATTAGCAAAAGGTTATTCGGATCAATGCTCTCCCCTGTCCTAATGCGTTCCACGCACGGAAAGGAGATCCACGAGGACTCGCACCAGTTCCATCCGTTCCGGCTAGATTAGTTCTCTGACATTTGTGGTTATCGCTGGTGACTAAATCAGACACACCAGAAACTGTGCAGACACTCTATAGACCTTTGTCAAATGTTACCACAACTCCATTTCACGACTGGCCTGGTGTGACAACCAATCATAATCAATCACTTCCCCAAACACCGAAGCCTTCAAAGGGCAACAGGCTGTTCAAGAGACGTCCACACCTGACTTTTGACCAAACTGGGACCGTGACTCGCAGTCAACAGTCAGCGCCTTCGCCCTGACACAGTTCTCGGGGTTTACCTT
>CM031595.1:131289332-131329332 GCA_018398815.1 Conus ventricosus | reverse complement strand
TGTGTACGCGCACGCGCGTATGTGACGCGGTGTATATACATGCATTCCGATGACGACTTAAGTTTATTTATGTGTGCGTGTGATTCGGGCGTGTGCCTTGTGTGTATGCATAGGTCATCGTGCATGCATGCCCGGGTGGATGGAAATAGTATAGTTGCCATGCAAGTGTGGAATCCGAGCGTGCGTGCTGTGTTACTGCTATAAAGGCATCCTTTAATGATCTGGACGGTGTTCCAGGCGATCCCCAGAGCGGCAATCAGTGGCTTTGCTGGCACACACAAAGACAGACCATGGCTGTCAGTGACCTGGTGAGTGGAGGGGGCACTTGGGGAACCGCTCAAATAACGGTGTACAAAAACTACTCCACCCAGCTCAAGCAGAAATGGCTATCATTTCAGAGCAACCAGCGGCTGTACAGTGTTTTGTTGACCCTTCTCTGTGATGTCATCTGACACCTTAATTGGTCAGATGGCCGCGGAAACGACGGAAGGCGTGCGTATAGGCGATGAGAACAGAATTGTTTCTCTCTTCTCATGCTGCACGCACAACTTAAAAGCGCGCACGCACTCACGCATACACTGACTTGCAGGCGCGTTTACACACTGCGGACACACACACACACACATCTGTACCAGTATACTCTCTGATACGTGGTATCGCAAAGAAAGAGAGGGGGGGCGGTGAGAGGGGGACAGACAGAAGAAGAAGAGGAAGAGGAAGAGGAAGAAGAAAAAGAAGAAGACGAAAAAGAAGAAGAAGGAAGAGGAGGAGGAGAAGAATAGAGGATGAAGTTTCGCAGACGAAACATTTAGCCAAAAAGACCGGTTCCTCTTAGAAAGGGGTAGACGTTTTACAAATAGCGTAGTCATTTAACATGGAAATATGTTAAGTATCCAGTGTTATGCAGTAACCTTTTTCCCAATCTGAAGACTTTAGGCTCACACCCACGCGGAATTATTTTTACTAATTTTTTGTTCTTTTTCTTCTTTTCTTTCTTTCTTCTTTTTTTCCGTTTTACGATTCCACGAACAAAACTGATTTGAAGAAAACAGTAGTCCACAGCCGGTTCTTGATTGGAATGAATTGCTATCAAACGTCTTGAAATTTAGGATAAGAACGCACATAAGGTTTTCATCTTTTTGATAGTATGGACAGAGAGAGAGAGAGAGAGAGAGAGAGGAGAAAGAGAGAAGGCTCAGGGAGAGGGTAAAGTGCATGGTGTGTGTGTGGGGGGGGGGGGGGGGGGGTCCACAATGGTAATCGAACTTGAAGAAAGGCCGCAATGCCTCAATTATCGCAAATCATGGACTGTCGTTTCTCAGCTTATGAATTATGCTCGAACTAGATCACAATCACAATGAAGTTTGGGTAGCCAGCAAATAGGGTGGTAAGACATATGAATTATCATATGAACACACATCTGTCCACCCCATCCCCAACACCCCACCCTCCCCGCACACACACACATGGTGTGAGCAGAGGGTCCACAATGGTAATCAGACTTGAAGAAAGACGCAATCACTCGATCAACACAAATTACGGACTGTCGTTCCTCGGCATATCAATTATGCTCACGCTAGCTAGCAATCACAAGAAGTTTGGGAATTTGGCAAATAGGGTAATGGACCTCCTACCCACACCTTGCGCACGCGCGCGTGTGTGTGTGTGTGTGTGTGTGTGTGTGTGTGTGTGTGTGAGAGAGAGAGAGAGAGAGAGAGAGAGAGAGAGAGAGAGAGAACGAACGAAATATTTTAATGTGGTAGGCTTTTTGCCCATTCACATGGGGACGATGAGGGGGAAGTGGGCGATGGGTAACTGAACAATACAAACATGTATAATCAAACTTAGATTAGTTAAGTCATCATGACGTGGAAGCCACATCAAGGAAATTCAACTCATTTCATGATCAATCTGCTAAAGTACAATAACAACTTTGCAGTCAATAGTTTACATGAGTTTTTGTACCAAGATCATAACAAGTTCAAATAATGATAAACTTTTCAGTCTGCATCACATGAAGACCAAGATTTCCCTTTTGACAAGAACTCTGATCACAAGTCTAATAGCTGTATAGTAGTTGGGCCATATCTGAAGCATGATTTCCTTTCCAACCTCACTGATGTCTGCACAGTTTAACAAGGAACTTCGTCATGGTTAGGTTGCTTCTAAACCAAGATTTCCTTTGTAATCAGCACTGGTGTCGCATCTGTCTTTTTTCTCTGATCTAAGGGTATTGAGAAGGCTGTCCATTTTCTTTGAGGTATCTTCACAACAGTTCGCAACTGCGTTGTAAAGATCCGTTACACTCAGTTGTGAGGTGTCAGCTGATTCAGGAACATCCGCTGTGTTGTTGCCTGTGCCTTACTTTGCGTCAGTCTCCTGTGGATGGCAAGTCAGGATTTCGCCGCGCTCCCTCTGTGTAACCCACTGCGTACCGTTTTCTAATGTCATGGTATCCGTGGTGTATTCCTCTGACTGGGTTTCGAAATGTTCACAATCGTCACCGATTTTCACTTCTTGAAAGTTAATGTCACTTGCAGCGGCAGGCGATGGACAATACTGTTGATCTCTATCTGTCTGAAGTGCACAACTCTCAACACATGTAGAAATGTCGTCGTGGATAATGTCCGACACATTGTTATTTCCTGTTTCGTAAAACAAACTTGGGGAGTAGGAAGAAATAAGCCACAGGGGGATGAAGAAGAACTTGCCTTCTGTCGTATTCTGTGCTCCTCGGCCCGTCTCCTGTCCTGGAAATCTGTGACGGACATTTTCGACGAAAGACGACAGTGCTGTCTTGGCGAGTGAGCGCCGCGGCGGGCTGTGTTAAACGCAGCACGATGACAGTCTGTGCTCCCCTTCCTTCGATTTTGAACGACGACAGCGACGGTTCTTGTAACAAAGTGTTTAGCATACACTCAAGTGTCGGTGGAAGTCCTATGACTGGCATTGTTACTTATTTTCTTGCCAAAAGAAAACAAAATGGTCAGAAATGCTTCTTGCCGGTAGCCAAGCAAGGGAAGCCACTTCCGAGAGAGAGAGAGAGAGAGAGAGAGGAGTGCGTGTGTGTGTGTGTGTGTGTGTGTGTGTTGTGTGTTTTTGTGTGTTAGTGTTATGTGTGTGTGTGTTGAACGTGCGTGCGGTGTGTGTGTGTGCACGTGCGTGCGTGTGTGTGTGTGTGTGTGGGGTGTGTGTTTTGTGTGTGTGTGTGTGTGTGTGTGTGTGTGTACATATACTGACTTATCTTCTTCTTCTTCCTAAATACTGGTTCACTCAAAAACGAGTAGGTCACCAGCGCGCATGTTAAAAAAGTAAAATAAAATAACATAAACAGTGCGACTCAGCTGTTGGCCCCTGGAGCAAATTTGGAACAAGGGGTCGCACTCGATATTCAAAAAGTTAAAAGCAATGGCCAAACTCAGGCCCAGGTAATGGGGGTCTAGTAAAATATCTGGGGAAGTAAAGTAGAAAACCTTTAAATATGCAAAATCTCAAAACTGTGGGAATCAATCTTTTTTTTGAATGAGATTGCACCCGTGGCAATCTTGATGGCACCGGCAGTGAGTTCCACACCCGTACAGAACTGGGATAAAAAGAATGTAAGTGGCTGTCAATATTTGATGCAGGTATGGTATAACATTGCCCGCCACTCTGGTGTACTTTTATTCATACTAGTTGTTCCTTTGGAATATCAATTACTTTAGCTCTGCCTTTGAAAAAGGTGTTAAGTTTAATAAAAGCTCTTTCTCTCTTCTAAGGGTTTCCATTCAAATTTCCTCATGTTTTTCCTAGTATTCCCCTTTTCTTTGATGTGGTTCCTGTTACGAACCGTGTGCTCTTTCTGAATCTTTTCGAGGTTATCAATGTCCTTTAGATGGTAAGGATCCAAACTGAGCAACCATATTCCAGTACTGGTCTAACCAGTGTTTTGTAGCGTGTTTTTAAACCCTTTTGGGGGCAGTCTTTGATATTCTGTATAAAAAAAGCTAAGATGTTATTTGCTTTCTTACATACTAAATTGTAATGTTCTTTCCATTTGAGACGACTATCTATAATCCGCCTAAATATTTTGCAGCATTAGTTTCTTTTAGAATAGTATTTAGGATAGAATAATCTGATCTAATTGGTGAGCGTTTGTTACATCTACGCAAAAACTTGGCATTTTGGGGATGAAATTCCATTTTCCAAGTTCTTTCCACTCTTGTAACGGTTTGGGATCTTCTTGTGAATGCGTGTATCATTCTTGCTTTGATTGTTCTATATACTAAACTGTCATCTGCAAAAGCCTTATATTTAGTTCCAGGAGAGAGATTTCTATTATGTCATTTATATAAAATTAAGAAAAACAAGGGCCCCAGAACAGTTCCCTGTGGTACACCTGACAAGACTGGTTTACAATGGGATTGACGACCCTTCCACAACAACTTTCTGCGTTCCCCCAAACGAGGAATGATCTACCCCATTTTAGCAAAGAACCGCCAATGCCAATGTGTTCTAATTTAAGCAGCGGGCCCCTCATGGTCAACCTTATCAAAGGCTTTTGAAAAGTCTAATTAAAATTGCATCTATTTGCTGTCTGTTGTTAAGACGTTACTGAAATCATTGAGAGTTGTTATAAGTTGAGTCTCACAACTCCTTCGCTGTCTAAAACCATGCTGGGCGTTATTTAAGAAGTCATATTTGTCAAGATGGTCCATTATGCTACTATATTTTTATGTGTTCAAGTAGTTTAGCTGTATGGATGTAAGAGATACAGGTCTATGTTCTTGCTTTTGTTTTGTCCCCCTTTTTGGGAATAAGGGAACAATGCTCGCATCTCCCCACTCATCAGGTATTACTCCCTGGTCCGGGTGAAGCTTGGTAAAGTAATTGGTTTTACCTCACTCAATTCATTGGCACTAATTTTAAGAGCTTGCCAGGAACGCCATCGGGACCAGTAGCTTTGTTTTCATTGATATTGGTCAGTAACTTAAATACCCCTGCTTTGTTTACTTTGATATTTTGCATTCCAGGGAGTTTTCATCATCCTTTAGTCTAACGTTAATTAGAGGTTTGGGATTTGAGAAAACTGAACAAAACTGTTTGTTTAGTAAGTTTGCTTTCCCTTCAGGGTCCTGTATTAAGTTATTCTGGTTGTTTCTAGGTCTGGAATCCCAATGTTGTCCTGTCTCTTACCCTTATGTAAGACCATAATTTCTTGTTTTGATGTTCACCTTCGAAATCATCGATTAACAAAATTTGGGAAAGTGACCCAAGTCTAATTCTCTCGGGACACCTTCTCTTAATATGTTTTATACCTAGCCAGTAATCTTTCTGAATTAGGATGCAGTTTCAATTTCTTAAAGAAACGATTTTTCCCTCTCAACAAAACGTTTATTTTTTGTAGAAATCCATGGCTGGGTGGTTCTTGCTTGAAGTTATTTTAGTAGGTATTTTTGTCATCCATAATAAATTCCAAAAGTTAGTTTTTTACATTTCCCAAAGGTCACTGACTTATCTTTAACACTATGGAACCTCAAAAAAAAGACGACTGAAATCATGAGTATCCCCGCGCAATTTTTGGTAAATCTGCTTGGTCCGAGTTGATGGTACGTTTAGGGGGTTTTCTTCGAAAAGGTTGAAAGTTGCTCTCTAAGAGAACTATGTCATGATCACCCAGGCCCGCAATTAAATTCCTGATTGCCTAAAGCGCCTGGACAATTGGTAAAAATAAATCCAGGAATGCCCCTTTCCACGGAGTTGGTGATTCAACTGACTGTACTAATCCAAGGTCTTTGGTGGCATCAAAAAACTGAGTATTAAAATTTTACTGTATTGATTACCCAAATTATGGCATCTTCACCCCAATCAAAATCTGGTAAATTAAAGTCTCCCCCAATCCATAATATTGCCTTCTATTGGCCAAAAAAAATGTTAGAAAGTCTTGCAGATTGGGCGAACATACATTTTCATCTGGTCTGGAGGTCTGTAAACTGATCCAACAATGACAGGTCTCTTATTCTTAAAATTAATCCTACAAAATAAACTTTTACTATTTTGCCTTGATATAAAAAATCAGGCTAAGTTTTTCTATGGCAATCAAGACTCCCCCACCCCTTTTTCCAAGTCTGTCCTTTCTATAAATATCAAAATCCTCCATTAGAAGTTCACTGCTGGTGTTCCCGTTTCTAGCAAGTTTTGTTCCAATTACAACATCAATGTTTTTTTCGGTGACTAAATTACTGAATTCTTCCTTTTTCTTGATAAAAGTTGAAAATTTACAACTATGCATTTAAGTTTATCTTTTTCTCTTAATGATTTGGGGTTCAGTTGCACTTTATGATTTGGGATTTTATCAGTTTTAGAATCAGGGGTGGATGCAAACTTAGGACAAAATTTCAAGTTTTCTTTTGGGGATCGGTTGGTGAGATAGGGTCAAAAACGGTTGCTTTTGAAACTGCAGTCTTCAATAGATCTTCAAAAAGTCTGAAAATAAAGTTTGGAAGGGCCCCCAGGTAAAACAAGTCCAAGATATATCACTATTGCATAATGCTTCATAAATGCTGAATTCATCAACTACATTTAGTGTGATACCTTTAATTGCAGACGTCACAGGCAACTGCTTTATGGGTTTTCCCTGTGACTCTCAAATTGCAAACTCCGCATGGATATTTTACTTTAGTGGACGGACCAGGATTGAGTTCAATGTCTCCCGATAGGAATTGGGTTAAAAGCCATGATTTAAATCCTCTATGTCTAATCTTTTAATCAAACAATTCCTTATCACTGTACTTTTTTCTGATGTTAACTGAAATCAGGGGTTCAAATCTGGGCCTAGTAAAAGACGAGGGGAACAGTATTCGGACAGGTGCACACAGGAGACTAACATGGTTCAGGTTGCACAAAGTTTTAAAACCTGCAAAAATGGAACTAAAGGCGTCTACATCTACATCTAAAATTTCAAAATTAAACTGAGTACTAGGAATATGTTGTTCCTGTCACATGTGGAAAGGGCAAGGAAGAATAGAAAACTTTTAACGGGAACCGAGGAACAACACGCCGGTAGCCATCTTGAAAGCCAATTTAAGAAAGACTCACCTTTGAAAGGGTTTAAAAACCAATTTCGTTAAAATAAAAAAAAATTTAGCATTAAACTACCAACAGTGCTGATCATTAAATTCACAGTTACTCGTATGAGTAAAAGATGTAAAATGTAAAGACGTTAAAAGATGTAAAAGTGAATTAAAAACGGGAGCTCCCAAAAACCAGGCAACTCCTCGCTGGACTACCCACCCTATGTCTGATACCCACCCTATTTGCCGCATTTCAAACTTCACTTTAATTGTTACCTAGTATGAGCATAATTCATGTGGCGCGTGTTGTGTGTTCGTGCGTGCGTGTGTGTGTGCTCGCGCCCGTGTGTGTATGAAAAAGAGACAGAGATGATATTAAGACAGAATTAAGCAAGCTAGTCCTGATCGGCTGTAAAATCCCCTTTAAAATCCAAGTACATCTTCCGGATTCAGACCCAACATACACGTCGTCTTTAGGGGCTAGAGGTCGAGAGATCAATCCTCTCTAATCACGTTCAGCCATTCTTGCTACCCATGAACCAGATATGGAAGCATCCGCTCACAGGAAGATGAGACGATCTGATACGTCACTCTTAAAACGAACAGGCATGGACGGGAGGGATCCCCCCCCCCCACCCCCATGGGCTGGCACCACGATTCTTGGGAATGGATGGTTTTTGCCTCGCCTTGAAACTGAACCGCAGTTCCTCAGTTCAAAAATGAACCATACCAGTACAACAGCGAACGCAGTGGTCATCAAACCTAAAGAAAAAAAAAATCGGTCTGGCCATGTTTGTTCAGTACATAGATAGGCTAACTTGCGGCCGCGGTCGAAGGCGGCGACTGGCGCACGCACTATCCACGTTACTAAACCTCGTTCAAAAGTTATTATTCAGGTCTGTGTCAAACACGCTCACGTTGCAGTGCCCGAGGTTTGGACGCTAAGCCAGACAAACATTGACGTTGCCAGTCCGCTGGACCGATGATCTGTGTATGGCAAGAAAACTGGGTGTAAGCAAAGATAGTTCGCCCTACGGGCCCGTGGGCGTACAGTCTTTGGTGAAGGTTGGGAAAGGATAGATCACGACTGTCGGCTCGAGAGTGAGCCTCGTGCGTTTTTGGCTATCCTGCCAGCGTTTATGCAAGTGAAAAATGGCGACTTAGGGGATTCGGGGGAAAGGGGTTACGGCGAGGAAGGGTTATGGAGAGAGAGAGAGAGAGAGAGAGAGAGAAGAGAGAGAGAGAGAAAAGGGGGAGAGAGAGGAGAGAAGAAGAGAAAAGGGGAGAGAGAGAGGGGGGGAGAAGGGGGGGGAGAGAGGAGAGAGGGGGAGAGAGAGAGAGAAGAGAGAGAGAGAGAGAGAGAGAGAGAGAGAGGGGATGGTAGGTAGGTAGCTGTGTGGATCCAAACCCAAGATGTTCAGTTTGCTTCTTAGCTATCCATATGTTCCTTGAAAACCTTCCCCTTGGCAGTCGATCGTATCGCCGTTTTCAAATCGACACACACACACACCCACACACGCACAAACGCGGCGCGCGCACGCACGCGGCCACACACCAAAAAAAAAATCTTGGGTGGGGTCTAGGTGATTAATAGTAAAAAAAAGTCCAAAAAACTAAACATTTATTAACGATTTGGAAAAGATAGTGGAAATAGAATAACGCAAATATTTATTTAAAAGGGGTTCCACTAAAAACAAATCGTTCTACTATGGACCTAAAATCATCTGAGCAAAAATCTAAAAAAAGCAGTGACAGAAAATCGTCAGCATAAAAAGCAAAAATAGGACCTAGACTTAAAAAAAGTTCCCTTGAAAAGATCTGAAAAAATTGGAGAACACCACGCACGCAGCACACACACCGCACGCACACAACAGTGAAAACCACACTGCATCTCTCTTGCAAAAATTTTGTTTTTTACTCCAAAGGGACCAAAATTCTTTGGATTTATTGGTGGTATGACAATAAAGAAAAAACTGCAAAAAAAAATTTATTTTTAATACTGTCACGGACAAAAATAGAAAAACGAACGGGTCAGTCGCCACAGTTTAATCGGACTAAGTCCAACCCAAACATTTGGTCTCAGGCAGACGATTCGGTGTGCGGTCAGCCAATTAGGCACGATAGGCTATTTTAGTCCTCACAGGAACAGCACTGTCCGCGACAGCTAATGGTGGACAGACGCTCAATAGTTGGCAGGGATCTCGGCGCCTGGTCGACTGATCTGCCATTTGCACCAGCCCCACATAAGCCAGTCGTCGCCGGTGAAGTAGGAAGGGGGAGTATTTGTGTGGGGTAAATCAAGCTAATTAATTAAATGACCCATTGACCACCACAGAGAGCAAGGCCAGTAGATGTGACTGTGACGATTTGAACGTCCAATGGAATTAGAAGGGAGGTAACCTTTTACAAGGCGGGAAAAAATTCTGACCAATGGTACTTACCCTTTGACACATAGGAACAGGATAAGAAAGCGAGGGAAGGAGAACAAAGGGGAAGAACAGAACAGACAGAGAGAGAGAGAGAGGTTCTGAGAGTAGTCTCTGCTCGAGAGCAAAGCAGAGAGATGAGGAGGAGGGAAGAGAACCGAGTGGAAGCATTAGCACCGTATAGAGTCTGCAGAGGAAGGACTGAGGAGAGATGTGAGAAAGAGGAGAGAGAGAGTTGCTAATCGATGAAGAGAAAAAAAGAAAAGAATAAAAAGCAACTATGTCCATCTGATAGAGCAGACTAGAAGAGAGAGAGAGTGCAATGCGTTAATGCAGGAAGAAAGAAGGAGAACAGATCAATGTCTGTATGGTAGTCACTGTTCAACTCGAACCGGGGTTCGACGACTTCATACCTGGCAGCGCCACTTTCATCAGGCCAACGCCAGTAACCTGACCAGTGCCAGCAGTCTAACCTGACCAGTGCCAGCAGTCTAACCTGACCAGTGCCAGCAGTCCAACCTGACCAGTGCCAGCAGTTGTGTCGTGACTGGTGTTTGTGAAAGTGACAGTGAAAAGAAAAAAAAAAAGGAAAGGAAAGACAGTGATTCGTAAATAGTTTAAGATCACCTGGCCAGGTAAAGTAGAACATTTATTTATACCGGGTTAGTTATGATGACTTAGATAAATGGTTTTGTGAAGTTCAGGAAAAAGAGAATGTTTTATTTCGTTTGATTCCATGCGCATTGATGTTTTCTATGATATGTGTAGTAAAGTTATAGACTTTACTAGTGGTTTGATTTGACGAATGCATGGTATATGAATGAGATTGTAAGCAAGCTGTGAGTGTGTTTGGGCTGTGCGCTGTCCTTCCTCCACTGACATACCCCGGTTGACAATTTATTGGCGAGCCTGCCAGGATATTCTGGCCCATTTATTATAATTGTTCAACTTCTCAGAGAGGAAGCTGGGTGGGATTCAAGTATTGTAATCTAAGACAAGGTAGTGTCTTACTGTATGTTTCCAAGATAGTTAAAATACTAGGCTTGGCACTGCTTCCAAGATAGTAACACTAGGCTTGGCATTTCAGCCCAGAGTACTTATTTCGCACAGATTGCCTATAATTCGCTCTCATAGTTGGGTCATGCGCTAGGCGTCTTATAAAAACTAATTACGTTGTCCCAAGCTATATTATCATTTCATAGGATTGTGCTATTACGTCACTCGTGTCGGTAACCACCAGTTTGGCTGTCGTAGTAATAAAATCTTGTTCAAAAAAAAAAAAAAAGAAGAGATACAATGGCGGACGAAAAGAACACCCCTATTGAACAACTTGTGAGCGTCGCTCGTGATTTAGGCTACTCGGGAGAAGAGTTGCGAGCATTCGTTGAAACCCAACAAAAGATGGAAAGAGATGAGCGAGCGGAAAGACGCCGTGTCGCAGTAGAAGCGCAGGAAACAGAAAGATTAAGGATTCAGGCTAATGATAATCAGGTTACACAGGAAACAGAAAGAATAAGGCAGGAAACAGAAAGATTAAGGATTCGGGCTAATGATAATCAGGTTACGCAGGAAACAGAAAGAACAAGGCAGGAACAGAAAGAGAAAGGGAAACGCAGGAAACGGAACGATTAAGGATTCAATTAGAGTTAGAGGAGAGTGAGAACACAGAGGGAGACCACTGATGATGGTAGTTCAGTTTCCAGTGACCCTGTGCGCAGTTATGCCCCCCGACCAAAGTTGCCAAAATTCTCTGAAGGATCAGATTCGATTGATGCGTACATCAGTCGTTTGAAACGTTTGCTACTAGTCAGTGTTGGCCTTCAGAAGAATGGGCAGTCATTTTGTCAGCGCTATTGACGGGTAAGGCATTACAGATTTTCACTGCGTTACCAGCAGACCAACAATCTGATTTTGGTGCTGTGAAGGAGTCTTTGATGAAGGGATTTGACCTCACAGAGGAGGGGTTCAGAAAGAGAAATTTCGATCAGCTAGATTACCAAGCAGGTGAAACGTACACTCAGTTTGGTGCACGTTTAGATCACTATTTTGAGAAGTGGTTAGAGTTGAGTGGTACGAGAAAGGAGTTCGCTGAATTGAAAGAGCTGGTTATGAAAGAACAGATTTTGTCAGGTTGCAGCCCAGAGTTAACTATACATTTGAAAGAGAGACAGCCAGAGACAGCAGGGGAGTTGCTGAAGTTAGCAGAGGTGTACAGGGAGGCACGTTTGGGCACTAAGGTGCAGGAGAAACAGGTGCCAGGCACAGGTGAGAAGAGTGCAAGGAGACTATGGGAGTTTTCTGCAAAGTCTGCAAACCCAGTGGTAGGACAGAAAGGAGGACAAAGGGACGATAGGTGTTTCATTTGTCACAAGAAGGGACATGTGGCGAGGGATTGTCGCATGAGGTTCCAGAAGGCAGCAGCCTTGCAAGAGGTTGATAAGGGTCGCCAGGGGAAACGACCGGCAGTGGAACCAAACGGGATCCAATCTGAAGAGGGTGGAGTACGGCCTATGGCTCGTGCTGGACAGCAGTCAGTGTCAGGGATGGAGGGCACTAGGCTGAGTGGTTCATTACAGTGGAAGAGGGTGGATTGGCCAGCAGAGGGTGAAAGTGTTACGGGACACTGGTTGTTCATGTGGTGTAGTAAGAAACACGCTGGTCGAGGAAGGGGATTTGACAGGGCAAATCCAGACCTGTACTCTAATCAATGGCACTGTGAGGGAGTTCCCAGTTGCTAAGATAGAAGTACGTACCCCTTACTTCTCAGGCGAGTTGTCTGCGCTGGTGATGGAGGAACCCCTTTATGATTTGATCATTGGAAAATATTCCAGGTGCAAGGGATCCAGAGTTGTTGACTGCTACAGCTACAGGGGCAGCAGTTCAAACACGGGGCAAGGAGGAGAAAAGGTTGATAAACCGTTAGTCGTTCCAGGAAGGAGTCAGGCATAGATGTGTCGCCTGATGAGTTTAGGGCAGCGCAGGAACAAGACCCTTCGCTCGTGAAGTCTTGGGAGTTGGCAAGAGGTGGAGAGAAACAGGTGGTTAGAGGTGGTGAGACAGAATTTCTGGTGAAAGGCGGGTTGCTGTACCGAGTGTTCACCAAGGGGAAGACAGGTAAGGTGACCACTCAGTTAGAGGTACCAGCATGTTATCGTGACACTGTCATGTCAGTGGGTCCGAGTCGCTCATGGCGGGTCATTCGGCACCAGCAAAACAGCTGACCGAAATCTTTGATGATTTTCATTGGCCAGGGGCAATGGCAGACATAAGCGTTTCTGCATGTCATGTGATGTGTGTCAAAGGTCAGCCACGAGAGGGTGAAGAGGAAGGCGCATCTTAAACAGCCCCCTTTAATTGACACACCATTCAGGAGAGTGGCCGTCGATCTGATTGGCCCAATCTCGCCCTGTTCCAAAGGTGGGCAGAGGTATGAGACATGTAAGGTTGCAAGGGAAGTTTGCAGGAGGCTAGGGTCGTGCAGAAGAAGCAATATGACAGGAGGTGAGGAAGCAATCCCTCAAGGTGGGAGATCAAGTCCTGTTACTGCTTCCCACGGATCACAACAAGCTGCTGATGCATTGGAAAGGACCATTCACATCATTGAAAAGGTAGATCAGGATTACCGAATTGATGTGAATGGGAAACCAAAACTTTTCCATGCGAATTTGCTCCGCAAATATATTCAGCGTGAGATCAGCACATAGGCACTGCAGCCCTACAGGTATCGAGTTCAGTACATCCCAGGTCGACAGAATGTCGGAGCTGACTATTTAAGCCGTGTAGTCTAGCAAGCTGCAACTCAGAGGAAGTCAGTCATATCCGGGGTGCATAGCCACTTTGATAATAATATGTGTTGATTTCAGTGAGATTGAGTGGATATGGGTTCATTCCCACTTGGCTATGGTTCATATTTTCTTTGTGAGACTTGTTCATGTAAATGTAGTTATGTTTGGAGCATACAGTCGCTTGTGTAGTAATGCACTGTTTGCGATAAGTGAGGATGGAGATTCCTCAGTGAGGTGTCATGGATTTGTGATCATATTAGATTGTTCTTTTCATAAAAGTTGTGAAGAGAAGATGTGGCAAATCCGCAGGTAGGGGAATTGCATAGGTGCGCACAGAGGTTATCAGAAAATGAGTTGAAAAAAAAGGCAAAAGCGCACGTCAATGATAACCCATTGGGGTGATTATTTACGAGTGATACATGCTGATAATTTGTAAACCGTTGTGTAAATAATTTTGCAAAAAACTTGCACGTGTAGCTGTGGTGTCAGCAAATTCGGTTGTTGTTTTTTTGTACCGTTGTTTTGAGACAATGCGGAGCATAGTCTTTTGCAAGGGGGAAATTGTCACGGACAAAAATAGAAAAACCGAATTCGTGGTCAGTCGCCAGCCAGTTCAATCGGACATAAGTCCAAACCCAAACATTCTGGTCTCCAGGCAGACGACTTCGGTGTCGCGTCAGCCAATTAGGCACAGCGAATAGGCTATTTTTAGTCCTCACGGAGACAGCACTGTCCAGCAGACAGACTAAGTGGCTGGACAGACGTCTCAATAGGTCTGGCCAGACGGATCTCGGCGCCTGGGTCAGACTGATCTAGCCAATTTGCAACCAGCGCCCACAGTTAAGCCAGACGTCGCTGGTTGAAGTAGGAAGGGGGAAGGTATTGTGTGGTGGGGGTAAAATCAAGCTAATTAATTAAATGACCCATTGACCACCACAGAGAGCAAGGCCAGTAGATGTGACTGTGACGATTTGAACGTCCAATGGAATTAGAAGGGAGGTAACCTTTTACAAGGCGGGAAAAATTCTGACCAATGGTACTCACCCTTTGACACATAGGAACAGGATAAGAAACCGAGGGAAGGAGAACAAAGGGGAAGAACAGAACAGACAGAGAGAGAGAGAGAGGTTCTGAGAGTAGTCTCTGCTCGAGAGCAAAGCAGAGAGATGAGAGGAGGAGGGAAGAGAACCGAGTGGAAGCATTAGCACCGTATAGAGTCTGCAGAGGAAGGACTGAGGAGAGATGTGAGAGAGGAGAGAGAGAGTTGCTAATCGATGAAGAGAAAAAAAGAAAAGAATAAAAAGCAACTATGTCCATCTGATAGAGCAGACTAGAAGAGAGAGAGAGTGCAATGCGTTTAATGCAGGAAGAAAGAAGGAGAACAGATCAATGTCTGTATGGTAGTCATGTTCAACTCGAACCGGGGTTCGACGACTTCATACCTGGCAGCGCCACTTTCATCAGGCCAACGCCAGTAACCTGACCAGTGCCAGCAGTCTAACCTGACCAGTGCCAGCAGTCTAACCTGACCAGTGCCAGCAGTCCAACCTGACCAGTGCCAGCAGTTGTGTCGTGACTGGTGTTTGTGAAAGTGACAGTGAAAAAGAAAAAAAAGGAAGAAAAGGAAAGACAGTGATTCGTAAATAGTTTAAGATCACCTGGCCAGGTAAAGTAGAACATTTATTTATACCGGGTTAGTTATGATGACTTAGATAAATGGTTTTGTGAAGTTCAAGGAAAAAGAGAATGTTTTATTTTGTTTGATTCCATGCGCATTGATGTTTTCTATGATTATGTGTAGTAAAGTTATAGACTTTACTAGTGGTTTGATTTGATGAATGCATGGTATATGAATGAGATTGTAAGCAAGCTGTGAGTGTGTTTGGGCTGTGCGCTAGTCCTTCCTCCACTGACATACCCCGAGGTTGACATATACACAGTAATGCACCTCTCTCTTCGAACGTGGAGAAAACAAAAACCAAACAAGTCTTGAATCTGTATTATCTTCCTCTCTCTCGTCTAAAAAAGTGAGCGCGCGCCCCGGCGCGCACACCGGCCGTGTACTTGTGCCGGAGCGTTCGCGGGTTTTCCCGCGCGCATGTGCGTGTGTGGGGGAGCGCGTGCGTGCCGGCAGCATGCCTCTATCCTCTCCAGTAATGAAATAAGCAATATACAACATTCGATGTAACCCCCCCCCTCTCTCTTTTTCACAAAACACACACACCACATACACACACACACACACACACATATATATATATAGTATATACAGTGGAGGCAATGAAGCCAAAATCAACAAGTTCACAAGGAAATGGCTTGGTGTCCACCTGTCTGACTGACATCGCGCTGTACTGTCGCCAAGCAAAGCTCAAACTACCACTGAAATCCATCTGGAGGAATACAAAGCAGGGAAGATCAGACTTCAAAGCATGCTGGAGGATCAGGAGACAAGGTGGTAGAAGCAATCAAGCCCCAGCTGAAGACAGGCAGAAAATGGAAAGTTCAAGAGGCGATGGATTCTGCAAAAGAAAGTCTCAAGATCAGAGAAATAACAGGACACACAGACCAACAGACAAGGACTGGGGGTGACCAAAACTGAATGGTGGTCAAAGGCCAAAGGAAAAGCCAAAAGGACATGATGATTCAGGAGATGAGAAAAGAAGAAGACCAAAATAAGACCTCCAAAAAGCAGTCCAGCAGAGCCAGCAAGGGCAATGGACAACGTGGGAGAATGCACTCCAAAGAAGTCTAACTTGGAATGACATTTGGCACATGGCCCCTTCCCGGATCAGCTCATTCTCAGATCTGCATATGACCTTCTGCCCTCAAATGCAAACCTGGTGAAGTGGGGGGAAACTGACGATCCTGCATGCCCCCTCTGCCATAAAAAACAAACAGTGGAGCATGTTCTAACTCATGTAAAGTAGCCCTGGCTCAAGGAAGGTACACATGGAGGCACAACCAAGTGCTCAAAGAAAATTGTACAAGTAGTCTGGGCTAGTACCAACACCACAAAAGGGAGAATCAGGACTCCAAAAGCACCCGCAACATTCTTCACGCAGGAGGCAGCAAATCTTGGCCAAGAACAACAGTGGGCCCCTCGAAAACATGCAGGCAGAGTCGTGCTGGATGGGGCAGATGACTGGGAGTGCACTGCAGACCTCCCAGAATGGAAGAGTCACCCAGAGATCATCAGCAAGAGTGGCATGAGACCAGACATAGTAGTCCACTCTAAGTCAACAAGCAGCTGATCATGATCGAGCTCACGGTGCCATATGAGAACAGAATGGAGGCAGCTCAAATCTACAAGACTGAAAAGTATGCTGATCTGGCAAACAGCCTGAGGAGAGAAGGCTATCAGGTCAAAGTCCTCACTGCAGAAATTGGAGCTAGGGGATTTGTAGGAACGTCTGCATACAGCCTCATGAAACAGCTCTCAGTTGCAGGGAAGGAAAAAACCAGAGCCCTGAAAGCAATGGCAGAAGCGGCAGAGAGGTGTTCAAGCTGGATCTGGTCAAGGAGGAACAAAAGTGAACTTCATAAGGCTTAATTTCCCTACAAATATCAGGTGTCCCTGTGGCTCAGTGGTTAAAGCGCGAGTCATTAAGTAGAAAATGAGCATGTCCAGAGGGTCATGGGTTCGAATCCCAGCCATGGCTCGTCCAAGATGGGGGAAAAAAAAAAGGGGCAGCAGAGGGACATCCGGAGTCATGAACCGGGTGTGGCCCAACCCCCTAGAGTGTCAGGAGATAAGGGCCGAAACACTTGCTTGAAGGGGGCTTTCTCTTCTGAGGACTCTCTGCTGCCACCCTCTCCACGAGTTTCTTTCTTAATATATATATATATTATATATATACGTTGCTTCGCAAAGAGTCTCGCACGTGTGCACGTAAACTTACACGCACACATACACACATATATATGGAGAGAGAAAGAGAAAGAGAGAGAGAGAGAAGAGAGAGAGAGAGAGAGAGAGAGAGAGAGAGAGAGAGAGAGAGAAGGAGAGACAGACAGACAGAGACAGACAGAAACACAGAGAGAGAGAGAGAGAGAGAGAGAGAGAGAGAGAGAGAGGAGAGAGAGAGAGAGAAGAGAGAGAGGGGGGGGAGGGAGGAGGGAGGGAGGGAGAGAGAGAGAAGGCACACACCGGAACGTCTGTAAAGGAGAAGAAAAAAAGCCTAATTGTCCAAAGGTACCCTCTACTCACATTCACGACTCTTACCTTCACTTTTTTTTCGTTTGTTTCGCATTCATGTGGAAAACTCCAAAATCAAGTGATGTTCGAATGCTTAACAAGTCTTTCCCTCGGCTCTCTAGGAATTCTCTCGCTTCTCCACGCCATTGCATGGCGTTTCCGGCTGCGGATGGACTGAATATTTGATGGACCCCCTCAACCCACCCGCTCTCCGGACATGGAATCCTCCATCTGATGGGGAAGGGTGGGGGGACGGAGGGGGAGATGGGGGCCGACAGATCGTAAGGTTGGATACTGTATGCCCATTTGGTCATTCATTCATTTATGTCTTAGTGTCCAACCGGAGTGGGTCGCACGGGCGACATGACAAATGCACGGGCATTCATGGGTTTCTATAGGACAATCTGTGTGCAACAGGGCACAGGCGGTCTGATCAGTCAGGTCCTTTACGTTGTCCATCTAAGATTCCTTCGGTCCTCCTCTGGACGTCCATCCTCCACTGTATGCTGTAGAATGGTCTTGGTCAGGGACTGCTTTAGACAGAACGTCCAAAGCCTAACGATCTTCAAAACAAGCTTGAATAAAAAGGTTATGAAACATGCAGCTGTTTTTTTTCCTTTCCAATTTATTCAGAGCAGCGAGGGAAGTAAAATGGAAATGAAGAAAGCTGATAATGATCGAAAAGGCTATGGCATTACATGTTCTGGTCCCAAGTTCATCACCGAAGTCATGACGCCGGACTGACCGTTAAATTGTTCTTATGCGACTAAAAATCTTCGAACGAGTATGCTTCTTTGACTATCAAGATTTTACTTCAGTAATATAATAAATGAATGCATTTCACAATTCTCATGAGCTAAGTTTTAAGGAACTGGACGCGTTTAAGCCACCAGGCCTGGGTTTGAGCCAATCCCTTTACTACGACAAATACACCATCACCACCTCCAACTACTACTACTCGTAGTTTTCCCCCATGACCCACCAGGATCAAATTATCTAAACGTTTATGTTCTTTTACCGCTCAAGGCGCGTGACATTTCACTATTATACTAGAACGACGAGTTGCTTCCTGGCTAGCTCTGGACCTAGCTTTTGATACAGAATAAAAGTGAGTTCATGATTATTAACACTGTAAATAATAATGAAGTTCTGCCATTTTTGCTCCAGTAACGAGACAAAGACACGAAATTCCAAGTAAGTGACGCCAGTGAAAGATGGCAAAACCCCTGATGTAAATCTTATGGGTGGCACAATAGACGTTAGATTGAAGATAATGTCTCCGTCTGTTATTGGTGAAAAAAAAGATACAAAGCTACTTGGTAGTTAAAGTGGCATTGTCTGTCTCACTTTGCGAGCAAAAGGTTACCGTACTAGTTTTGCCACGTGCCAGTTTTGTTTCTCCTCAAAAATACACTCCTTTTACACGAAATCATTTTTTACAAGTGTGGAGGTGATGCCATGGTGCATACCATATTATAAGCCAATCACTGTAAAACGAGGTCTTTTAGAGTGCTGATACTTGCATGACGCCAGACATAAGCACGTTACAATCGACTCCATAAAGACCTTTTTCAAAGATGTTCTACCAGTTGTGGTGGTCGAGTTTCTAGAAATTGGTAAATATTTTCATTTCATCTAAGGTTTTGTGAAAAACAGCCGTTTTGGGCACATTAGAAACGAACTGCTATCGTTGAATTTCTGTTTGTTTATTTTTCGTTTTGATGAATGTCTGAAATCAGTTTTAATATGGTTACAGTCCCGATATGGCGCCCTCTAGTCGGCTGCGCTGTAAACGACATGAAATGCAAATGAAGTTAGATTAATCAATACCCGTTCTGAATCAGTTCTTTTACCGCTGAGCTCAGTGTTATTCAACGCTGAATGAGTAAAACCAGTTATCAGTGAGTCGAAGTGACAACATCTGTCCAGTGACAAAAATCCACGCTTAACGCAAAAGAAGCCTCAAATCCAACAACCAATGTCACGATCTTATGCCATGGAATCTTGCCTTGCCTTGGATTGTTCCCTTGGTTCCGCAGCATTTGTGGAGCGGGCGGGGGGAGGGGGGGGGGGGTTATTGTGCACTGCTACAAGCTGTGCACCAGTCTGTTCCAGCCTTAGCTGATGGCCGTGTCTTTATGAACGTTCTGCCTGTGTGCTCCTCAGCGCTATCTGTTCATCTATTTTTTCAGTCCATTTCGTCGTTACTGCTCCACTGATCCCCAAAGAGTGCTAGTGGTAAGGCCTGTCTATCTTTGTGACGCCTTCACAACGCAATCTGAGTTTCCTTGTCTTCATTGTTGTGAGGTCTTCTTGTGAATTAAATGTGCTGTTGGGTCGTCTTGCGAACCGGCACATATGGGACGTGGTCAGTGTACAAGGTGTGCATGGCGTTATAATAGCGACCATTTCCAGCTCTAATATCTCTCTTTGCAATTCTAATATGAGGCTCCAGGTTTCACCTAAGCGCCAGAAGATGGAGAATATTAATGCGTGAATGATGCATAACGTACACTCGACGTTGATGGTACCCCCTCCCCGCGCGCTAACCTGTATAAGATCTTGAGTTTGCTGGAATACCAATATATGCAGGAGTTTCATACTTTGTATTGACGGTATTGTCCCTTTAAAGGATCTTGAGCCTGACATGAATACTAACGCATGCGGGAACATGAATTTGCATACTTCAGAGCGATGACATAGTCGCGATATATGATCATGAGATACGCGTCTGAATTCTACACATTTCATAGTGACAGTAAGCTTATAGTTCCTCCGAGTCTGAATTGATATACTTCATTTTAACAGAATCGTTCTCCTGTAAGATTTTGAGTTTCAAATGAATGCTAATGCATGCAGAAGTCCGAACTTATTGATCTTATAATATACTTCATGGCGATGGCAGTTTCCCTTCATATTTTCTCCAGTTTTGCAAGTAATGTCATTGTCTGTGTAGCTTTTGCAAAGGTCTCTGGTCCGGACCCCTTATTGCAAACAGTGGCTCCAAGGTCCTTAAAAGTCTGTTCCGTCCACGATTTCTGACACTGGACAGAAATGTCTTTGTGATGACACGGTTGACACGTGCTATCAGTTTTATTTTCTCTGCTCTGATTTCCATTCAAAATCTGGAAGCTCTGTCATACTGGCTGACGAGGTTGCCTCACTTTTTTCCGTGCCAGTCAATCCAAATTGTTTGAGATCTGCCTATCAAAATAATATTGATCATTCAATCTGATCTACACGGCTGTGATTGTTTATCCACGGTCATCGTATAAATTATTCCAGCTTGTCGATGGTGTCATAACTAAATATGTCTGTTATTTTCTTTTTTCAAATTCATGATGAAATCCTGAAACCATCCTACTGGATTTTTGTACAGAGAGCAGTAGTTTTTGCATGCAATCGACGGTGCCTGTTTGCATTGAGAGAGAGAGAGAGAGAGAGAGAGAGAGAGAGGAGAGAGAGAGAGAGAGAGAGAGAGAGAGAGAGAGAGAGGAGAGTGTGTTGTGTGTGTGTGTGTGTGGTGTGTGTGTGTGCGTGCGTGCGTGCGTGCGTGCGTGCGTGCGTGCGTGCGTGCGTGCGTGCGTGCGTGCGTGCGTGTGTGTCTAAAACCTGGGAAGACGTACACGAGGTGAAGGAGATGAAATATAAGTCAATCTTTGTGGACGAAAGCTTCCCCCGTAATGCTCTCACTCTCTATCTTTTAAACTGCCACGACGAGTCTCTCTCTCTCTCTCTCTCTCTCTCTCTCTCTCTCTCTCTCTCTCCTCTCTCTCTCTCTCCATACACACACACTTGTATACACACACACACACACACACACACACACACACACACACTCCCCTCCGCCTTCCAACCTCCACTAATGTCTAGAGCCGTCACACAGCGGGGCTGCTGTGTGACCACAAGAGAGCCATCAACGATCACTAATTAGGCCTGCTTCAAAGATAGTCTGGGTAATACGAGAGCCCTCATCAATTGTTGAGCAGTTTTCAGGCCCAACGGAGAGTCACAAGCGTTATGTTACCAGACGAACATTGCGTGCCGTTGGCTGTAGTCTGTGGTATCGTATGGCTCACTGGGACCATAGAATCCGATTACACGTGTAACGGTGCTCTCTAAGGAAAGGTTGATGGCGTGTTCATGATAATATGAAGGGTTTCAGGCTGGAAATTGGTTACACAGTGAAGCTACTGAACATGTACAAAACGGTGCCTGGTCTAAAAGATGTTCGAAGTTAAGAGATGTGCAAGCTTTCCATTCTGGATGAGCATTTCGGAGTGAAAGTCAAAACAATCTCACCAAGTGATTCAGTATCACGGGCAACATATTCCAATGAAATTGTTAGAGAAACTGAAAAGCAATAAATCGATGATGCTCTTAAATCTACACCGAAAAAGAAATCTTCAAAGAAAGGTTTTTGCAGGTTGACTAAACAATGCTACATGAGTATATATTTACATTATACAACGATGTTTCTAGAATGTACATCTACATTATACAACGATGTTTCTAGATTCGGCTCAATCCATTACCGTACAACTTGGTTTAAAGTGCCTGACACAGACGAAGAAGGCTGGAGGATAGTGTCGTACAGAGAGAGAGAGAGAGAGAGAGAGAGAGAGAGAGAGAGAGAGAGAGAGAGAGAGAGAGAGAGAGAGAGAGCGCTCTATTTACTCACTGGAGAAGAAGGGGGGGGGGGGGGAAAGAGGAGGATGGAGGCCCCACCTAAAAAAATGTTAAAAGAAATTTCATTTATATGAAACAATATGGGGTATGAGGACAAAAAAAAAACAACAACAAAAAACGATGATACTGATGATATGATACGAGTACACGAATATAACGCAGAAGTAGGTGTATGGTAACAGTTACTGGTACACAAACGGCAAAATGAGGTTTAGGGAAGGGAGAAATAAATACGAGGCCAGAGGAGAAAAAAAATCTGTTCATCTGATGTTAGGAAAACTTTCCAGATGCGTATATTGTTTCATGTTATTCAAGCTCTCATCTCATGTCCGTTGAAAAAGTTTTTTTCTTTTAAATCATTTTTTCCCCTTATGTTTAGTGCCTGTAGGAGGCATTGATGTCTGTGGCATGGGAAGGAAATTCGATGACAGACTGGCGAAGCGGGCAGGACATGTATCTCACTTCAATGATGATCAAGGAAAAAAGGAAAACAGTGATTCGTAAATAGTTTAAGATCACCTGGCCAGGTAAAGTAAACATTTATTTAGACCCGGTAGCCTAGTTATTATGACTTAGATAAATGGTTTTGTGAAGTTTCCTAGGAAAAAGAGAATGTTTTATTTTGTTTGATTCCATGCGCATTGATGTTTTTCTATGATTATGTGTAGTAAAGTTATAGACTTTACTAGTGTTTGATTTGATGAATGCATGGTATATGAATGAGATGTAAGCAAGCGGTGAGTGTGTTTGGGCTGTGCGCTAGTCCTTCCTCCACTGACATACCCCGAGGTTGACATATACACAGTAATCAACCTCCTCTCTTCGAACGTGGAGAAAACAAAAACCATACAAGTCTTGAATCTGTATTATCTTCCTCTCTCCTCGTCTAAAAAAGTGAGCGCGCGGCCCCGGCGCGCACTACCGCCGTGGGTGCTTGTGCCGGAGCGTTCGCTGGTTTTCCCGCGCGCCATGTGCGTGTGTTGGGGAGCGCGTGCGTGCCGGCACCATGCCTCTACTCCCCTCCAGTAATGAAAATATAGCATATACAACATTCATGTAACCCCCCCCCCCCCTCTCTCTCTCACACACACACACACACATACACACACACACACCACACATATATATTATATAGTATAAAACAGTGGAGCAATGGAAGCCAAAATCAACAAGTTCACAAGGAATTGCTTGGTGTCCCACCCTGTCTGACTGCCATCTCGCGCTGTACGTCCGCCAAGCAAAGCTCAAACTACCACAGAAATCCATCCTGGAGGAAATACAAAGCAGGAAGAATCAGAACTTCAAAGACATGCTGGAGGACTCAGGAGACAAGGTGTAGAAGCAATCAAGCCCCAGCTTGAAGAACAGAGCAAAAATGGAAAGTTTCAAGAGGCGATGGAATTCTGCAAAAGAAAGTCTCCAAGATCAAGAAAATAACAGGACACCCAGACCAAACAGACAAGGACTGGGGTGCCCAAAACTGAATGGTGGCAAAGGCCAAAGGAAAGCCAAAAGAAGACATGATGATTCAGGAGATGAGAAAAGAAGAAGTCCAAAAAAGACTCCTAAAAGCAGGTCCCAGCAGAGCCAGCAAGGGCAATGGACATCGTGGGAGAATGCACTCCCAAAGAACCTAACTTGGAATGAACAGTTGGCACACATGGCCCCTCTCAGGAATCAGCTTCATTCACAATCTGTCATAGACCTTCTGGCCCTCAAATGCAAAACTGGGTGAAGTGGGGGGAACTGACATCCTTCATGCCCCCTCTGCCAAATAAAACAAACAGTGGAGCATGTTCTAAGCTCAAGTATAGTAGCCTGGCTCAAGGAAGAGTACATCATGGAGGGCACACCAAGTGCTCAAAGAAATTGTACAAGTAGTCTGGGCTAGTACCAACCACCACAAAAGGGAGAAACAGGACTCCAAAAGCCCCCGCAAACATTCTTCACGGGCAGGAGGCAGCAAATCTTGGCCAAGAAGCAACATAGCCGACTCTCGAAACATGCAGGCAGAGGTCTGCTGGATGGGGCAGATGAACGGGAGTGGCACTGCAGAGCCTCCCAGAAATGGAAGAGTCACCCAGAGATCATCAGCAAGAGTGCATGAGACCAGACATAGTAGTTCCACACTAAGTCAAACCAAGCAGCTGATCATGATCGAGCTCACGGTGCCATATGAGAACAGAATGGAGGCAGAGCTCAAATCTACAAGACTGAAAAGTATGCAGATCTGGCAAACAGCCATTAGGAAGAAGGCTATCAGGGTTCAAAGTCCTCACTGCAGAAATTGGAGCTATGGATTTGTAGGCCGTCCCTGCATACCAGCCTCAAGAAACAGCTCTCAGATTGCTTGGAAAGAAAAAACCAGAGCCCTGAAAGCAAGGGCAAGAAGCGGCAAAGAGGTGTTCAAGCTGGATCTGGTCAAGGAGGACCAAAAGTGAACTTCATAAGGCCTTAATTTCCCTACAAATAATCAGGTGTCCCCCTGTGGCTCAGTGTTAAAGGCCGCGAGTCATTAATAAGAAAAATGAGCATGTACCAGAGGGTCATGGTTCGAAATCCCAGCCATGGCTCGTCCCAAGATGGGGGAAAAAAAAAAAGGGGCAGCAGAGGTACATCCGAGTCATAACCGGGTGTGGCCCAACCCCCCTAGAGTGTCAGGATAATAAGGGGCCGAAACAACTTGCTTGAAGGGGGCTTCTCTTCCTGAACTCACTTCTGCCACCCTCTCCACGAGTTCTTACTAAAATATATAAAATATATATATATATATATAAATATATAAATATATATATATAAATATAATATTACTTGCTTCGCAAAGAGTCACGCACGTGGCACGTAAACTTACACGCACACATACACACATATATATTGGAAGAGAGAAAGTAGAAAGAGAGAGAGAGAGAGAGAGTGAGAGAAGAGAGAGAGAAGACAGACAGACAGACAGAGACAGACAGAAACACAGAGAGAGAGGAGAGAGAGAGGAGAGATAGAGAAGAGAGAGGAAGAGAGAGAGGGGGAGGGAGGGAGGGAGGGAGAGAGAGAGAAGGCACACACCGGAACTCCTGTAAAGGAGAAAAAAAAAGCCAAATTGTCCAAAGGTAACCCTCTACTCACATTCTGGACGACTCTTACCTTCACTTTTTTTTTCGATTTGTTTCGCATTCATGTGGAAAACTCCCAAAAATCAAGAGATGTTCGAAGCTTAACAAGTCTTTCCTCGGCTCTCTACTCTAGGAATTCTCTCGCTTCTCCACGCCATTGCATGGCGTATCCGGCTTGCGATGGACTGAATATTTGATGGACCACCCTCCAACCCACCCCTCCTCCGGACATGGAAACCTCCGATCTGATGGGGAAGGAGGGTGGACGGAGGGGGAGATGGGGGCCGACAGATCTTAAAGGTTATGGATACTGTATGCCCATGTTGGTCATTCAATTCATCTATGTCATAGTGTCCAACCGAGTGGGTCGCACGGGCGACATGACAAATGCCAAACGGGCATTCATGGGTTTCTATAGATCAATCTTTGTGCAACAGGGCAACAGGCGGACTGATCAGTCAGGTCCTTTTCGTTGTCCATCTAAGATTCCTTCGTCTCTCCTCTGGACGTCCATCCCCACTGATGCTGTAGAATGGTCTTGGTCAGGGACTTGCTTTAAGAACAGAACGTCTGAAATAGCCTAACGATCTTCAAAACAAGCTTGAATAAAAAAGGATTATTAAACATGCAGAGCTTTTTTTTTTTTCCTTCACCCAATTTATTCAGAGCAGCGAGGAAGTAAAATGGAAAATGAAAGAAAGCTGATAATGATCGAAAGGCTAGGCATTACCTGGTTCTGGTCCCAAAGTACATCACCGAGTCATGACGCCGGACTTACCGTTAAATTTGTTCTTATGCGACTAAAATCTTCGAACGATTATGAGTCTGTAGACTATCAATATTTTACATCAGTAATAAAAAAAATGAATCATTTCACATTCTCAGAGCAAATTTTAAAGAACTGGACCGGTTTAAGCCACCAGGCCTGGGTTTGACCAATCCCTTTACTACGACAAATACACCAATCACACCTCCAACTACAACTACTCGTAGTTTTTTCCCCCAAGACCCACCATGATCAAATTAATCTAAACGTTATGTTCTTTTTTTACGCTCAATGCGCGTGACATTTCACAATTATACAGAACGACGAGTTGCTTCTCCTGGCTAAGCTCAGTACCTAGCTTTTGATACAGAATCAGTGAGTTCATGATATTAACACTGTAAATAATAATGAAGTTCTGTGCCATTTTGTTTGCTCCAGTAACGAGACAAAGAACGAAATTCCAAGTAAAGTGACGCCAGTGAAAGAAGGGCAAAACCCCTGATGTAAATCTTTGGGTGGCACAATAGCGTTAGATTGAAGATAATGTCTCCGTCTGTTATTGGTGAAAAAAAGAATACAAAGCTTCTACTTGGTAGTTAAAGTGCATTGTCTGTCTCACTTTGCGAGTCAAAAGGTTCCCGTACAAGTTTTATGCCACGTGCCAGATTTATGTTTCTTCTCCTACAGAAAAATCACTTCCTTATTACACTAAATCATTTTTTACAAGTGTGGGAGGTGATGCCATGGTTCATACCATATTATAAGCCAATTCACTGAAAACGAGGTCTTTTAGAGTGCTGAAACTCGCATGACGCCAGACATAAGCACGTTACAATCGACTCCATAAAGAACCTTTTTCAAAGATGTACTAGAGCCAGTTTTGTGGTGGTCGAGTTCTCGAAATTGGTACATATTTCATATCATTAAGGAATTGTGAAAAACAGCCGTTTTGGCATCATTAGAAACGAACTGCTACGTTGAATTTTCTTTTGTTTATTCTTCGTTTTGATGAATGTCTGAAAACAGTATTTAATATGGTTACAGTCCCTATATGGCGCCCTCTAGTCGCTGCGCTGAATACGACATGAAAAGGGGGGGCCCAAATGAAGTTAGATTAATCAATACCCGTTCTGAATCATTCTTTTAACCGCTTCCGTCGTGTTATTCAACGCTGAATGAGTATAACCAGTTATCAGTGTGTCGAAGTTACAACATCTGTCCAGTGACAAAAATCCACCTTAACGCAAAAGAAGCCTCAAATCCAACAAACCAATGTCCACGATCTATGGCCAATGGGACATTGCCTTGCCTGGATAGTTCCCTTGGTTTCCGCAGCATATGTTGACGGCGGGGGGAGGGGGGGGGGGGTTATTGTGCACTGCTCAAGCTGTGCACCAGTCTGTTCCAGCCATAGCTGATGGCCGAGTCTTATGAACGATTTCTGTGCCTGTGTGCTCCTCAGCGCATACATTTCATCAATTTTTTCCCAGTCCATTTCGACGTTACTGCTCCCTGATCCCAAAGAGTGCAAGTTGGTAAGCCTGTCTATCTTTGTGACGCCTTCACAAACTGCAATCATGAGTTTCCCTTGTCTTCATTGTTGTGAGGTTCTTCTTGTGAAATAAATGTTGGCATGTTGGGTCGTCTTGCGAACCGCACTATGGGAACGGCGTGGTCATGTATACAAGGGTGCATGGCGTTATAATAGCGACCATTTCCAGCACTAATAATCTCCTTTGGCAATTCTAATATGAGGCTCCAGGTTTCACCTAAGCGCCAAAAGAATGGAAATATTAATGCGTGAATGATGCATAACGTAACACGTCGACGTTAAGGTACCCCCCTCCCCCGCGCTGAACCGTAATAAGATCTAGAGTTTGCTGTGGAATACCATATAACAGATTTCAATACTTTTGTATTGCGGTATTGTCCCTTAAGGATCTTATCCTGACATGAAATACTAACGCAATGCGGGAACAATGAATTTGCATACTTCTAAGCGATGACATAGTCCCCCCCCCGTCTAATATGATCATGAGAATACGGCGTCAGAATTCTACACATTTCATAGTGACAGTAAGCTTATAGTTCCTCCGATCAGAAATGAGTCAACTTCATTTTAACAGAATCGTTTCTCCCTGTAAGATTTGATTCAAATGAATGCTAATGCGCTGCAGAAGTCCGAACATATTGATCTTTATAAAAACTTCATTGGGCGAAGGCATTTTTCCCTTCATATATTCTTCCAGTTTTTGCAAGTAATGACATGTTACTTGTGTACATTTGCAAGGTCTCAGGTCCGGACCCCTTATTATTGCAAACAGTGGCTCCAGAGGTCCTAAAAGTCCTGTTTCCGTCACGATTTCTTGACACTGGACAGAAATGTCTTTGGATGACACGGTTGACACGTGCTATCAGTTTTATTTTCCTCTGCTCTGATTTCCATTCAAAATCTGAAGCTCTGTCATACTGGCCTGACGAGTTGCCATCACTTTTTTCCGTGCCAGTCAAACCAAAATTTTTGAATCCTGCCTATCAAAATACTATTGATCATTCAATCTTATCTAACGGCAGTGATTGTTTAACCCACGGTCATCGTATAAATTATTCCAGCTTTGTCGATGGGTCATAACTAAATATGCTGTTATTTTCTTTTTCAAATTCATGATCGAAATGCCAGAAACCATCCTACTGTTTTTTGTACAGAGAGCAGTAAGTTTTTGCATGCAATCGACTGTTGCCTGTTTGCATTGAAGAGGAGAGAGAGAGAGAGCGAGAGGAGATAGAGAGAGATAGAGAGAGAGAGAGGAGAGAAGAGAATAGAGAGAGAGAGATATGGTGTGGTGTGGTGTGGGGTGGTGTGTGTGTGCTTGCGGCGTGCGTGCGTGCGTGCGTGCCGAGCGTGGCGTGCGTGCTGTGCCGTGCGTTGCGTGCGTGCGTGTGTGTCTAAAACCTGGGAAACGTACACGAGGTGAAGGAGAGACATATAAGTCAACTTTGTGGACGAAAGCTTCCCCCTAAATGCTCTCACTCCTATCATTTAAACTGCCACGAACGATCTCCTCTCGTCCTCTCTCTCTCTCTCTCCTCTCTCTCACTCCTCTCTCTCTCCCTCTCTCTCTCTCCTACAACACACACTTGTAAACACACACACATCTCACACACACACACACACACACACACCCCCCTCCCCTTCCACCCTCCAGTTCTAATGTCTAGAGCCGTCACACAGCGGGGCTTGCTAGTGTATGACCCACAATAGAGCCATCAACGATCCTCTAATTAAGCCTGCTTCAAAGATAGTCTTGGATAAAACGATAGCCCTCATCATTGTTTGAGCGTTTTTCCCAGGCCCAACGGAAGAGTCACAAAGCGGTTATGATACCAGACGAATCATTGCGTGCCGTTGCTGTAGTCTGTGGTATCGAAGCTCACGGACCATAGAATTCCGATACACTGTAAGGCGGTGCTCTCTAAGGAAAGGTTGATGCGTGTTTCATGATAATATGAAGGGTTTCATGCTGGAAACGGTTACACAGTGAAGCTACTGAACATGTACAAAACGGTGCCTGACTAAAAGATGTTCGAAGTTAACGATAAGTGACAAGCTTTCCATTCTGGATGAGCATTTCGGAGTGAAAGACCAAACAATCACACAAAGTGATTCAGTATCACGGGCCACATATTCCAATGAAATATGTAAGAGATACTGAAAAACAATATATCGATGATGCTCATAAATCTACACCGAAAAAGAAACCTTCAAAAAAGGTTTTTTGCCGGTTGACTAAACAATGCCTACATTAGAATATATTTCCATGATACAACGATGTTTTCTAGAAATGTACATCTACCTTATACAACATTTCTAGATTCGGCTCAATCCATTACACGTACGAACTTGTTTTAAATTGCCTGACACTACGAAGAAGGCTGGAGGATAGTGTCGTACAGAGAGAGAAGAGAGAGAGAGAGAGAGAGAGAGAGAGAGAGAGAGAGGAGAGAGAGAGAGAGAGAGAGCGCTCTAATTTACTCACTGGAGAAGAAGGGGGGGGGGAAAGAGAGAGATGAGCCCCACCTAAAAAAATGTTAAAAAGAAATTTCATTTATAAGAAACAATCTGGGGTATGAGGACAAAAAAAAACAACAACAAAAAACGATGTATACGGATGATATGATACGAGCACGAATCTACGCAGAAGTAGGTTGTATGGTAATAAAAACAGTAACTGTTAAACAAACGGCAAAATGAGGTTTAGGAAGGGAGAAATAAATACGAGGCCAGAGGAGAAAAAACATCTGTTCATCTGATGTTAGGAAAACTTTTTCCAGATGCGTATATTGTTTTCATGTTATTCAAGCTCTCATCTCATGTCCGTAGAAAAAGTTTTTTTCTTTAATCATTTTTTTCCCCTTATGTTTAGTGCCTGAAGGAGGCATTTAATGTCTGTGGCAATGGGAAGGAAATTCCGATGACATACTGGCGAAGCGGGCAGGACACTGCTACTCTCACTTCCAACTGATGATCATCTTTGTCACCCCCTTCTTCCCCTCTCGCTCACCATCCCACCTTCCATCTCCTATCCTCTTGCTGGTCCCAGAGGTTCTTGTGGTTATTTTCGCAACAAAGTCGGGGAAGCTAGTCTGGCAGCAGAACAGACACGCAAAAGGCCTTGACGCTCATAGACGGACTATAAAGTTCGGAGCTATATTTTTTAACAGTGCTGCATCATTTTGTCGCCCTTAACCACGACTGAACCCGAATTAATCAGCGATGGTGTACGGGGAATATGTTTCAAGAATAGCTCCGCCTGGCAAAAAAAACCGCACTGCAGGTGACGTGAAGACAGAAATACGGAGGAGGATGTCAACCTCGGTTGTGTCGATGGAGGAAGGAAAGCGCACAGCCCAAACACACTCACTAGCTAGCTATACAATCTCATTCAAAATCATGCATTCGTCACATCAAACCCACTAGTAAAGTCAATAACTTTACTACACAAACATGATCCTGGAAAGAAACATCAATGCATATGGAATCAACAAAATAAAACTTCTCTCTTTCCGAACTTCACAAAAAAAAATTCATTTATCTAAAACATCATTAACTATCCCGGTATAAATAGATTTCAACTTTACCCTGCCCATGGGATCTTAACTATCACTAATCACGTCTTTTCTTTTCTTTTTTTCCTTTTCCACTGTCACTTTCCACAGAGCACAACACAACGGCTGGCAACGTCAGGTTAGACTACTTGTCACCGTCCGGAGCTGGACTGCTGGCAACTTGATCAGGTAGACCGCTGGAGATGGTCAGGTTGGACTGCCGATGAAAGTGGCGCTGGCCAAGTAATGAGGTCGAACCCCGGTCAAGATGGAACAGTGACTAACAACATCGAACTGTACCCTTTCTTCTCTTCATGCCTTAACGCATTGCACTCTCTCTCTCTCTTCTATCTGTCTCTATCAAATGGACCATGTTGCTTTTCTTTTCTTTTTCTTTTCTAGTCTTTCCTCTCATTAGTTAGCAACTCTCTCTTCTCTCCACATCACTCTCCTTAGACCTCCCCCGCTGCAGACTATATCTGGTAGCAAATGCTCCACTTGGTTCTCTTCTCGTCCTCCCCTCAACTCTCTGGCTCTTTACTCCTCCTCCAGAGCTTACACCCAAGAGCCTCTTCTCTCTCTGTCTGCTCTCTCGTTTCGCCTCCTCTCTCACACTCACACAATTACTTTATTCCCTACCTACTAGTCAAGGGTGAGTACCATTTGTCAGTAATTTTACCGCCTCCGTAACCCGAAGTTATCGTCCCTCTAATTCCATTTGATATTCAAATCATGACAGTCACGCCAACACGCCTTACTCTCTGTGGTGGACATTGGTCATTTTAATTGATTACTTGATTCACACCCCTCCACAAACTACCTTCCCCCTCTCGTTTCCGGCGACGTCGTAAATTGCTAGATCATCTGAGCCAGGCTCGAGACTCGTCTAACCAGACAACGAGCGTCGGTCAGCTACTTAGTCAGTCTGGCTGGACAGACCGACGCCCCCGTAGAGGATTAGGATTAGCCTCCTCGCTGTGCCCAAGATTGGCTGATAGTACTGATCCGGTCGTCGAGTACTCGTTTTTGACCAGACACGAGCGTCGGTACCATCTAATTAGTCCCTGTCTGGGGTGACCACTACTTTGGTTGTGGTTTATTTTTGAGACCGTGACAATTTCCCCCTTGCAAAAGACTATGCACCGCATTGTCACAAAACAACGTGACAAAAAGACAACAACCGAATTTGCTGACACATTGACAGCTACACGCGCAAAGTTTGAAAAATAATTTAACAATCCATACTGGTTTATAAATTAATAGAATATAACATTTAATGACTACCACTCCAATGAGTTATCATTGACGTGCGCTCTTGCGTTATTTTCAACTCATTATATAAGCAACCTCTGTGGCCCTTATGCGATTCCCCTACCTGGGCGGATTTGCCACATCTTCTCTACTTCTCTTTCGACAATTTCCTATGAAAAGCACAATATAATATGATCAACGAATCCATGTGACCTTCACTGAGAATCTCCATCCTCACTTATCGCAAATAATGCGTCACTACACAAGCGACCTGAATCCTCCAAGCATAACTACAATTTACATTAACAAATCTCACAACAAAAAATATGAACCATAGCCAACTGGGAATGAAACCCATATCCCTATCAACCTAACTTAATCAACACATATTATCAACAAAGCTACCCCGATATGACAGACATCCTCAGAGTTGCAGCTTGCTAACTACACGGCATAAATAGTCAGCCCGACATTCAGTCGTCCGGGAAGTGTACTGGCACCGATAACCTGGTAGGGCTGCAATGCCATTGCCCAACGCAGGAACTCTGCTGTTTTTCAGCTGCGCCTCCTAGCAGAATTTGAGTGGTTGATGATCTTCTCTATCACAACCTTTCCCATACAGTATTTGTGGGAATTTCTGCCCGTCCCACACAACGGCTAAACCTCCTTCTTCTACAGTTGCGTACCCTTCTTTCACACTTAGTCAACTTCCTGACTAGCATAGCTCACCAGGAAACTCACCCCTTCATCGCACCAGCAACAATAGCTGGCACCTACTCCACGCCTGATGCATCTGTCCCGCAACAAAAATGGATGGACATATCTGTTAGCTTCAAGATGGACGGAACCTAGTCTTTCCAACACTGTCTAGCAGTGCTTGCTCTGCAGTCTCTGTACCACTGTCGACCCACTGCCGTTTCCATGCCTTGAACAAATCACTGAAGGACTCGTGATTGGCTGCGAATTTTGGAACAAACTCCCTATAAAACCAAATAAAACCTAGCAGACTCCTAACTTCTGATTTGTCTTTGGTCTCTCTGATTCATCATCTTCTCCACCGTTCCTCTTTCTCCGGCTGCTTTGGTTGCCGGTCCGTACAACAATACCTAGGAACCCAGGCATGGAGAAACCAACCTGGCACTTGTTGGTCGGCTGTGAGATTGGCCTTGTCTCAACCACTCTAAAACTCTCCTAGCTGCCTCAATATGCTCCACACCCATTGTCTCGATGCTACAGAATGTCATCCATGAAATACACACCGCCCTTCCAATCCCGTCAATAACTTCCTCATCATCCGAGAGCAGACTGCAGGAGCGTTGACCATCCCAAAAGGAAGTACTCGCCACTGGTAAGCCCCATAGGAGAGAGAATGCTGTGACTTCCTTTAGTCCTCACTCACGGCTATTTGCCGTAACCCTTGCTCAGAACTATCCAGGGTGAATATACTCTGGCTCTTGCTTGTGGCGATCTGAGCGAACAGGTCTTCCATGTCGGTATGACTCTCTGGCATCGACCTTGGTGACACTGTACAAGACTTCTATAGTCCACACCGAATCGATGCCACCCTGACTTTTTCCTCATCTCAGACTACGGTGCACTATACGATGATTTGGACGGTTCAATCCCCCCAAGGTCCAACAACTTTTTCCTACCTCCTCCTCGATCACTTGCCTTGGTGGCATAATGGGATCCCGGGATAGGCTTTCGACATGTTACTGTTTTTTGCGAAGTTTAACTAACTCCACCGTACATGTATCAAGAGATGTCCAGCCTGGTTTAACAGTCAGGGAACCCCTACTACTGTTTCTAGGAGCCCCCTAACTTCCCCTGTCTCCTACTGTCTAGACCCTTCATACAGTGACACAATCCTGTATGACTCTTTCTCTCTGGAAACTCATGCAACAAAAACTCCCTTCTTCTGCTGGGTCTCCTTCACCGACCATCAATTATTTCTGCTGCGCCTATGTGCTGAGTCTCACCTGAATATATTTGCGGAGGCAAATATGCATGGAAAGATTTTGATTTCCCATTCACATCGAATCGGTAGTCCTGATCAACCTTTCAATGATGTGAATGGTCCCCTGTCCAATGCAGTTACAGCAGCTTGTTTGTTGATCCGTGTGGAAGCAGAACAGACTTGATCTCCCACCTTGAGGAATTGCCTTTCCTCACCATCTCCTGGTCATATTGCTTCTTTTGAACACCCTAGCCTCCTGCAAACTCTCTCCCTTGTTGCGACCTTACATGTCCTCCTCTAGCTATTGCGAAGGTCCACCAACATACTGATTCAGTGGGTTTTGACCATCTTCTGACACACTGATCTCCGACCACAGCTCTCTTTATAGAATGCACACAGGACCCCGAACTGGTCCCGCCCATACAGCAGCTCAAATGGCGACAAAGCCTGTGGGCACCTCCTGAGGGGCCTCCCTATAGCGAACAGTGCCGCTGGAATTTAGCCTCAGTCCCAATCTGCTGGCCTTTCTCACAGAGCTTCTATTTAAGAAGCCCTTGCAAGCACACCATTTTTTGAATCTCTCTCACCGAAGCCAATGCATTGTGGTAGTATGGGGTAGTGAGAAGACTGTGTGATCCCTAGCAGCCTGTTGACAGGAGGGGATGGGGGGGGCGGGGCACGCCTGAGGGTGAACTGTGACCCCGTGTCACTGAGATATGTGCCTGGCACACCCACGCGAAAAAGATGTACTACCATTCCCTACCCAGCGACCCTGTTTGCGTATCTACGCCTTTCAATGCAACTGCTTCTGTTATCTGGTCGCGTAATGTCCACGAGCGTACAACACATACCTGTGCCCGCCTTAGGAACAGGGCGCGATTGGGCCAATCCAGATCAACAGCCACCCTCCTGAACGTGAGACCATTAAAGGAGGCTGTATAAGAGGCGCCTTCCACCTCACCCCTCTTGTGGCTGACCATTGACACACGCACATGACATGCAGAAACGCTTGATGTCTGCATTGCTCCTGGCCCACGAAAGTCAACAAAGATACGGTCAAGCTGTTTTGCTGGTGCCGAAGATGACCCGCATGAGCACTCGTGACCCCACAGACATGGGAACAGTGACACGATAACCTCTGGTACCTCTCAACTGAGTGTCATCTTAACCTGTCTTCCCCTAAGTTGAACACATCGGTACAACAGCCCGCCTTTCACAAGAAATTCTGTCTCACCTCCTCTAAACCACCTGTTTCTCTCCACCTCTCAACTCCCAAGCCTTCACGAGCTAAGGTCTTGTTCCCGCCTGCCCTAAACTCATCAGCGACACATCTATGCCTGACTTCCTTGCTGGCAGGAAAAACGACTAACCGGTTTATCAACCTTTTCCTTCTTCTTGCTCCGTGTTTGAACTGCTGCCCCTGTAGCAGTCACCAACTCAGGAACCCCTGGCTCCCTTCACCTGGAATATATCCATTGATGAAATCATGAAGGGGTTTTCCTCCATCACCAACGCAGACAACACGCCTGAGAAGTAAGGGGTACGTACTTCTATCTTAGCAACTGGAAACACCCTCACAAGTGCCATCGTTAGAGGTAACAGGTCGAATTGCCCAGTCAAAACCCCTTCCTCGACCAAGCGTTGTGCTAACTACAAACCACAAGAACACCCCGTGTCTCGTAACACTATCACCCTCTGCTGGCCCAATCCACCCTTTCTACCACTGGTACGAACCACTCAGCCTAGTGAGTTCCCTCCATCCATTGACACTGCCGTGCGTCCAGTGCTAGCCAAAGGCCTGCACTCCACCCTCATCAGACTGAATCCCTTTTGGTACCACTGCAGGGTCGTTTCCCCTGGCGACCCTTAGACCACCTCTTGCAAGGCTGGCTGCCTTCTGGAACCTCATTTCGACAAACCCTCGCCAACAATGTCCCTTCTTGTGACAACTGACAACACCAAAAGTCCCCCATTGGCCCTTCCTTCTTGCCCCACCAGCACTACTTGGGTTTGCCGACTTTGCAGAAAACTCCCCTGGTCTCCTTGAGCAACACATCTAACCTAACCCCTCACCTGTTCTCCTGCACCTTAGTGCCCAAACGTGCCTCTCTAATACACCTCTGCGAACTTCAACAACTCTCCTGCTGTCACTGCTGTCTCACTCTTCAAATGTATTATACAAATCTTAACTCAATGTCCCGCAACCTGACAAAATCTGTTTCCTTTATCATAACCAGCTCTTTCAATTCAGCATCGAACTGTCCATCTACTACCGCTCAACCAAACCACATCTCAAAATAGTGAATTCAAGAACGTGCACATCAAACTGAGTGTACGATCTCACCTCTTGTAATTAAGCTGAACGAAATTTCTTCCTGAACCCTTCCACTGTGAGGTCCAAAACCTTTCATCACGATTCCTTCACAGCGCCGAAATCCAGACTGTTGTTCAGCTGTGTCAACGCAGTGAAAAACTGTAAATGCCTTACCCCGACAGAAACCTGACAAAATGACTGCCCACTCTTCCAGAGGCCAACCCTGACTGGTCTGCAAACGTTTCGAAACGACTGATGTATGCATCACTCGAATCGGAGTTCCATCCGAAGAATTTATGGGAAACATTGGTCCGGGGCCGTAACTGCGCACAGAGTCACTGGAAACTGAACTCCCATCCTCGTGGTCTCCATTTGTATACTCACTTTCTATAACCAAAATGAACCTTTAAATCTTTCTGTTACCTGCGTTTCCTTAATTCTTTCTGTTTCCTGCTTCATCTTTCTGTTTCCTCTCTGCCTAGCTTTAAGTCTTTCCTGCTCTGCTATTTCAACCTGCAACACGGCGTACTTTCCGCGCGTCTCATCCACTTTTCCATCTTTGAGCTGGTTTTCACGAATGCTCGCAACTACATCTCCTGAGTAACCTAGATCCGAGCGACGCTCACAAGTTGTGCAATAGGGGTGTTCTTTTCCTTCCGCCATTAATATCTCGATTAATTACTACGACCGCCAAACTGGTGTTACCGACACCGTGACGTAATAGGCACAATCCTATGAATGATAATATTAGCTTGGGACAACGTATTAGTTTTTTAAAAAAGGACCCCAGACGCCTGACCCAACTAGAGACGAATTCTAGGCAATCTGTTCGAAATAAGTACTCTGTGGCAGAATGCCAAGGCCAGATAAATAACAAGACTTGGAAGCAATGCCAAGCCTAAAGTAATTAACTATCTGGAACATACAGTAAAGACAACCCCATGTCTTAGATTGACAATACTATGAATCCCACCCAGCTTCCTCACTGAGAAGTTGAACACTTAAATAAATGTGGGCCAGAATAACCTGGCAGCCTCGCCAATAAATTGTCAACCCACGGTATGTCGATGGAGGAAGGACAATCGCACAGCCCAAACACACACAAGCTTGCTTACAAACACATTCATATATCCAGCCATTCGTCACATTCACACACTAGTACAGTCTATAACTTTACTACACAAGATCATGGACAAGAAAACATCAATCATAATGGAATCAAACAAAATAAAACATTCTCTCATACCTGAACTTCACAAAAAAATCATTTAACTAAACAACATCATTAACTAACCCGGGTATAAATAGATTTCTACTTTACCTGGCCCGGAGAACTATACTATACACGAATCACTGTCTTTTCTTATTCTTTTTTTTCTTTTCACTGTACATTCCACAAGCACAACACAACGGCTGGCACCGGTCTTGTAAGACTACTGCACCCGGTCGAGCTGGACTGCTGTCACTGGTCAGGTTAGACCGCGGCGTCGGTCAGGTTGGACTGCCGAATGAAAGTGGCCGCAGGCCAAGTATAGGTCGAACCCCCGGTCCAGATGGAACAGTGACTATCAAAGCATCGATCTGTTCTCCTTTCTTCTCATCATGCATTAACGCATATGCCCTCACTCCTCTCTATCTTCTAGTCTGCTCTATCAATGGACATGGTCGCTTCATTTCTATTTTCATTATTCTATCTTTTCCTCTTCATTAGTTAAGCACTCTCTCTCTCCACAACTCTCTTAGTCCCCCTCTGCAGAGACATATCTGGGGCTAATGCCTCCACTTGGTTCTCCTTCTCTCCTCCCCTCATCTCTCTGCACTTCTCCCTCCAGAGCTTACACCAAAGCCTCTTCCTCTCACTGTCTCTCTCTTCATTTCCCGGTTTTTTTTTTTTTTTCTCCTTCCTCTCTCATCAACTCACACATTACTTTATCCCAACCTATGTGTCCCAATGGTGAGTACCAATTGTCAGTATATATTACTTACACCGCCTCGTACCCAAGTTATCTCCCTCTATTCCATTGGATATTCAAATCATGACCGACACGCCCTACACGCGCCTTACTCTCTGTGGTATGTCAATTGGTCATTTAATTAGATTAGCATGATTTCACCCCCACCACACACTCACCTTCCCCTCGTACTTCGTTCCGGCCGAACGTCCGTAAATTGGCTAGATCATACCAGAGCCAGGCAGTCGAGACTCGTTGACCAGACATCGAGGCGTCGGTCCAGCTAACTTAGGTCTGTCTGCTGGAACAGACCGTCACCGTAGAGGATTAGTATTAGCCTCCTCGCTGATCCCCATTTGGCTGGATGAGTCTGAATCCGGGCGTCGAGACTCGTTTGATCCAGACATCGAGTGCGTCGGTCATGGGCTACTAGTCCGTGAGGCTGGGTGGATGACCACGACTATGTTGGTGTTTATTTTTGGAAACCGTGACAAGGAGAAGCGTACAGAAAAGGAAGTGGAGATGGTCTCGGAGTGGGCCGCGACCCGTCCCTCACCAGCTCTCAACGTGATAACGGCACACCGCTACAGAGGGAGGATGTTATGGTTTAAGGAGGACCATGAGTGTTGCCTCAACAGCTGTGTGTCATCATATGAACGAAATGAGACAAACACAACAGATCCTCTATAGGTAGTTCCAAGTGACCCCCTACCTCCTCTCACCCCCCGATCCTTCTTCCCTCCTTAGCAATTTAACCACTCACTAATCAGTACGAAGAATATATCAGGAAAGAGGGAGAAACCATCTCGTTGATAGAAGAGAAGAAGAAGAAGAATGAAGAAGATGACGAATAGACGATGATAAGAAACTGCTAAAGATTCGGCGCTTTGGAAAGCATTGTCTTTTTTGTTTAATATTGCTTTAAATCCATACATTTCCATAAATGAAATGATTGACAACAACTGCGCGCACTGCGCACGCCGGCAGCTACACACATACACACACACACAACACACCACCCAGACAAAGCCACACACACACAACACACACACACACACACCACACACACACACACACAGCCGTAATTTAAACACCAAAACAACGCGTTTCCACCATTCATATTTGGTCAGCTAACCCGTCTTCATCAACCAAAATTTGTGACGATTTCAGCCTGCAGTTTCAAGCAACACTCAACACAGCACATCAAAGTCTACAAAACTGCGAAATAGGTCAACATTTTGAAGCCTCAAAGATTCACTCAGAATGTGACTTTGTTAAACTACGATCAACGTCAAAGTATCAGATATGGCGCGAGACTGAATGAACCCGCGTATGAATGATCCAAAGACAATGCTGTCACGAGTTTGACACGAGGCATACGACGTTCGCCCCACTCTAGG